>JAAXCT010000037.1:0-746266 GCA_012490785.1 Eragrostis nindensis
ATATTATGTGAATGTAGCTAGGGTTCGATGTTCTTTTGGGCGGATTTCGTATTCGATGTAGCAGGGGTTCATTTGACCCCTTTCCTGGCTTCTTCATGTAAATAGTAGCTAATTAAGTCATTAGATTTTTATGAAAATGCTGGTTGACTCCATCCATTTGTGAGTATGTCTGGTGTCACTCATTTCCTCACTTGGCCAACATTTGATTGTACTAAAATCCGTTCAACATATTCTGTTGTTTCTATATTAGTGACATGTTCTCTCTGATTTGTTCTGTGGAAATTATCTTTGTTAGGATTGCTCTATGTATTTTTAGCTTTAGATTTTTCTTGTTTCATTAGTAGTGGCTACAGGTCTAGTTTTGCAATTCTACATGATGTTATTATTTTTCAGTTTCTATCATGCATGCTACCAACATAATAAACAATAAAATATGATGGAGGTTGACTTTAGGTGTTATATTTGTCAATCAGGTTTAACTTTGCATGTTCAGCAATAGTATTGCTTTGCTGATCTGCCTGGAATAATTGCTTGTCTGTTTCTCTAGCTTGCAATGTACAGTTGACTTTTGATCTGATGCCCACTAATGAGTTATTCAATGCAACCATTCTTTATAACAAACAATGTAGTATTGGTTTCAATTTATAAGTTATCAGAGATTTGTGCAATAACTAAAAACTCAGATAAATAAAGTTCTGTTGCACCTTTAAATGTTGCTCTCTGTCATTTCTCCATAACATCATGTCGATGAGCTACCATCATGTTCTTATCCCTACCTCCATTTGTTTATCTTTTTTTTTGTCCGATTGTGTTGAGCCTGAGGAATTATAGTTAGTTAAAATTGATATTACAACATGCAGTACATAGTAAATTTTACTATACTTAGACATTAATTTTTTAGATGATTAACTAGGAAGCAAATTACTCCTGGTGTTCGTTAGTCTATACATTAGATAGAGTAAATGTAGGAAGCACTAGAATATATAGGAAACATAAATATATCACTAGATACTACATTGAATCTGCAAGCACAACTCGAAACTAAATATAGATCATGATACCTGCGATAACTCTCATTGAAAGTTCATATTGTTCAGAATTTCTTCAGTAAATGCTCTATTGCTCACTTTTAGTTTGATGATAAATCCATGGACCTTGAGAGCTGTTGGTGGTCTGATTTGGCTATTGAACCAAAAAAGTGTTACGTATGCATTACATACCTTTTGGTAGCTTCTGATTCCAGTGTCGAAGGGACATTCTTTGCCACCAACTTGTCTCAAAAGTACTTGTTTGCATTACCGTGATGTGTTCCCGTAGTATCCAAAAAAAAAATTGCCTTCTTCCTTCATATTGTTGTTTGGAACATATGCTGGATAGTGTCATTTATGAGGTTTCTAATTCTGCTTCCTAAAACTAGTTTCAGATTATAATACTGTCATTCAATGAATTCTGGTCTCCAACTTGTCTCAAAAGTTCTTGTTGTTTGCATTACCATGGTGGGTCCCTATAGTATCTATTTTGTTTAATTGCTTTAGTAGTTGATATTGTTCTGTACGAGATATAGTGTCTCGAATAACAGTGTTATTTGTGAGGTTCCTAATTTCTGGTTTCAATGTTTCAGCAAATGCATAATTTGTATTTTAATATAACATTATATTACTCTTAACCTATAAATTTTTCATAGCTGGATTCCATTTTCGTTCACAAGGAGCATTATTGTGTCATTTGCTGGAAGCATAGATTCCACTAATAAAATTTAGTGGTAATTTGCATAAATATTACACTGTCATGATGTATGTAATTTTCAATATAATTGTGTTGTAATATTTATACCTTGTTTCAGTTTGAGCGAAACTTTCTATTAATTAAGAAAAGAAATTATGTTGTGGTTATCTACATTGAGTGCAACATAATATATTTTTTTCCAATGATTTGTGTACTAGAAAACTAAGATATGTTTTTGTACATCTAAGACCATCATGGTTAAACAGAAAAATCTATGGTCATTAGCTATGTCATTGTTGTAATGTGCAAGTCATGAACTCAAATGATTTGTGGATCAAGGAGTTGTGCGGGTGCCCAACACTTGACCTGAGGATTTTCATTGTGGATGTTGTATTCAGGACCAATGAATTCAGTATTTTAACTGTATAATTTGGTTGAGCCTAGATCAACACTTATTTTCTGATTTGTCTCGTTGTGTGAACTAGGCTTTAGGTTGGAGACTAGACTGAAAGTGACACACTGTCCATATATTTGATCAATATTTTTTAACTGAACAACTAAGCCTATGAGAAGAATGAACATTTTCTTTATGAGCTCATAACTAAAAAATGGCCACATATGTAGCGAATTTCTTCACCCCAGATACTGGTAAAAAGGTTACACAAAACAAATCCAGCCCTGTTAGTTGTTCACATTTGGTTGGTGGCTAGTCTTGAAACGTTACTGATGTGATTGTAACGTAAGTTAAAATTTTATTTCGGTTTGTAAAATTTTACTGACACTATATTGATTTTACATATTAGTTAGAAGTTGTAATTTTAGTTGTTTGGCTAATAAATTTTATGTTATGTTTTCCTTTTACAGCAGTTTAGCATTAGGAATTGAATGAATTTCTTTCCATAACATGTGAAACTGTAGGGTTACAATTTGTTTTACCTTTTTCTGTAACTAGGAAATTAATTTGGTATTATCTGAAACTGATTGCTCATTTCATAGGAGTATCTCATGGACCGTCACTCTTTCCATTTGAAGGAGTATGTCATAGCATTGAAGATCTATGAACTGCTGACATGGTACCTTATTTTGTTTTCTGATTTGTATCTATGAACTTTATTTTTTCATCTCTACTTCATCCATGAAAATTGGTTCTTGTTTGTTGTTGATACAGTAGATGGATTCTTTTGTTTTCACGGATTTGTATTTTGATGAGCACAGTGATTATCACAAAATGTGAAGGACATTTTAGTAAGCTCTTTACACTCAGTGTACCTTTATAACAAAATTTGTTGTTTGATTTCCTGTTCCACAACTAACATGGTTCTAAATACTGCCAGCTTCCTAATTTTGTGAAAGCTTGGGTCGAATTGATATCAGAGTCTTACCATTTCCATGACTTCTCTATTATATATGCAGAAATCCTGAAGCAGGAGCATGAGTAAAAACTATTCCCTCCTCTGTTTTTGTTGTCCTATATTTACAAGTTGCATTAAGCAAGAGCAGGACCATGAAGTAAACAAGCTTGGGTTGAACCTATGGCACATGTCCCATAATATCTGAAATAGGAGTTTTGGTGTTTATTGTGTGCACGCATACCAGCAGATTAGCAGTTTAACTTCATTCCATAGTAACAAGTTTGTGAATTTTTCTTTTCAGCTTCTAACAAATTTCTGAATTTTTCTTTTCAGCTTCGAGCATAGCAATCTCAAAGCTTTAAGCGTGCTAGTTCAGATTGTGTATGCAGATCTGCCGACCTGAAAAAGGAGAGCAACCCAAATGAGTTTGTGTTTGTATAGAACTTGTGGCATGCTGGTAGTTCAATGTTAGGCTTAGTATCATCCTTGTCATGTAATAGGTTTATAACCTTTGTGTCATTCTTTTTTTATAGTCTCAACTGAATATTTCTTTGCATTCTGAATTTCATGCTTATGGAAAAAAAAGAGATCAGCACAGCATATGGAAGAATATCATAGCATGTCATATTTTAACCTTACATCACAGTAGCTTGAAGTAACATTAGTCTAGTTACCTCAATAGTATCTTAGTATCAGACAAAGAATTTGCACTCACATTTTCTGGCACAAAAAAAATATGCAAAAAATTTTACTTCAGTCTAATCTTTAGGACACTGTATACAAACTCTGCAAAAACATCCGTAACTTTTCTTTGCTTTTTAAATTTTTTTTTGTTTGACAGAATTTTGCTGAGAAAAAATGGGCACCAACTGATGATGTTTAAGTGCAGCGCTGCAAGTTAACGGGTTTGATGGGTGTACCCGTTAAATACCAGGACCTGCATACAAAGAGGCCTACGTTTTAAGCCCAGACAATTCTCCACCAAACCTCAATACCACACTCCACTAATCTTTTGGCCTGTTGCTTTGCTTATTCTTGGATTCTAATCCAACGGCACAAAAATGTGACTGAGACCAACACCAAATCTCAGTCACCTGGGCTAGCGACACCTCTTTATTCTTCAGGCTGAAAAGAAAAAAACCGTATAGGTGATTTTGGTATTGGGCCAAGCGGACTTATTATGTTTTCTTGTTTGTTTTGGAATATGTATAAATTTGTTGCTTGTTTTGGAATGTTCTACACGGTTTGGGCTAAGTATCTGCTAGGCTGCCTGACAAACAACGTTTTCATCGGGCCCAAATGCCCAATTAGGAACTCCTTTGAGGCACTCCCCCCGTCTGCCCTAATCATTCACAACGCAGGCTCCCAGCCGCCGCCATTAGAGATCGAGCTCGATCAACTTCTCCAGCTTACAGACAACCCCAATGAATCTTCTTGCTCGGTTCCGTCTGGGTTCGTTCGCCGACGGGTTAAGCCTCTTGAGACGCGGATGCTCCACCGGGCTACGATCAGGCCTCGCCCCATCTGCGGCTGATCCATCTGCTAGAGGCCCAAGCTGGGTGCTGCTGAACAGTCTTGACATCCGCAGGGACGACTCCTCCGTTGCTGCCGATCCCAAAACCGTGGCCGAGTCTCCAACCTCCACTGACCGACCCTTGCGCGTCTTCTTGGGCCTTGCGAAGCCGCCGGCGAGCTCCTTCCTGTACTATGAATGGGCAGGCGACGCGCCCATTGACGGACAGTGTCCTGAGAAAACCCAAGTAATCGCGGCCCATGGAGACTCCATCCTGATCGAGGTGGATCGCCATGGCGGTCCCATGGCGAAAGACTACTTCGTGTACAGAGCAGCAGGTGCTTCTCGGCCGCCGTCGTTGTCCTTACTCCCGGCACGAAGCTCTCCCATAGAGCTTGACGAACCCAGCTGGAAGCGCACGCTGCACATGGGGAACACTGGCCTCCTACGGCGTGGCGACGACGAGCTCATTGTGGTTCAGTTCAATCACGGCATAGACCCGGGCAGCGCAGCCGATCTCTCCGTGCTCCACCTCAAGACTCACGAGTGGGAGTTCAAGCCAGCTGTGCTCATGGTCGTAAAAAATGGCCCAAACGACCAGTGGTTTTCGTGGCGGAATGGGGGAATGATTGTCATCCCTGTCGGTGATCGGTTCTTGTGCTGGGTCGACATAACCTCTGGCTTTGTCGTGTGCGATATGGGGCAGGAGAATCGCAAGCTCCGGTATATGCTGATGCCCATGAATCCCCACCAGGGGTATGGCAACTATGACGAAGGCTATGTTCCTGACATGGAGTGTACCAGGAGCTTGTGCGGCGTTGGAGCTGACATAGTGAGGTATGTTAGCATTGACCCTCGATGCTGCTGCGGTGGACCAGGCAGGGGAACGTGCGTGCACTCCCGCCATGCCTTCACTTTGTCGACCTGGAACATGAGGCTGTCGATGGATGGGCCAATGACATGGGTGAAGGACATCGTGATTGATTGCAATGAGATATGGTCACACCCAAGTTATGAGGGCCTTCCACGTGTGCATCCAGTGCACCCCATCATGAGCTCTGACAACCCCGACATTGTTTGCTTCTCTGTCCTTGAGAAAGACTACACGTGCTTTGAGAAAAGGAAGATATGGAAGGTGGAGGTTGACATGAGGGCCAAGTCAGTGATGTCCGTGGTCTGCTGCACCGCTTGTCGAAAAAAGATTACCCTCATCTACCAGCAAAGCTCCTCTGCTAAATAGAGAAATACATATCGAGCTAGCTAAGAAATTTAGGAATTTCATCAGCCCACGGTAGGTCAACTTGTTGTTTATGTACAACTAGGTGAGTGCCCCTGCATTTGCTATGGAGACAACAATATTAGCTGGGTATAAAATCTGGTAACGCTCAACCATCCCATTAAATTTTTCTATTTTATTTTGCAACTGAAGACTAAACAATATCATGGTACGCGATGTTTTCCATCATAAGTCATGTTGGCATTGAAGCTTGTCAATGTGGATTGGTATATATGTTCTGTTAATTACTTTTTTGCGGAGTGGAAGTATTGATGTCTGTTTTCTCCACACATAGATAACCAGTAAACATAAAGACTGGATAAAGTTCACAAATAGAAGATGAAATATGAAAATCATACAACACCTTATTGAAATATTTATAAGCACTGGAAGCCATTTGTAACAGGGGCGGATCCTCGTTGTGAGTGCCTGAGTTGTACTGTGTAATCTCAAAAAAAAAAAAAGGGCAGATCCAGCGGGGGGGGGGGGGGGGGCAAGGGTGGCTGGAGCCCCCCCTACCCTCTGGAGCTCCATGGAGATGAAGAGAGGAAAGAGGGAGAGAAGAAGAGGAAGATGAAGAGGAGGGGGGGGGGGGGGGGGGGGGGGGGGGGGGGGGGGTGGAGAAGAAGGGAGATGAGCCCCCCTTGAGACTCAGCCTAGCTCCGCCACTGATTTGTAATATGATCATATTCTTTTCATCGTAACCACTGGCCTAACAAAAAAAGAGCACCATATTGGAATACTTGGAAGAAAATGCCTCGACAGATCCACAATATTTCTGAAAGAGAAAAAGAAATCAGTAAAACACGGACCTTTTGTAAAGAAGGAATTATATAAAAACCTGTTTCTATTGTTTCATACATCGATCATAACCACTGCCAGACTGAAGCATTGAAACTTGCGAGTGTAAGGTATTAATTTTGATTTAACAAGATCGAATTCTTTACTCTTTTTATTTTCTGATGAGTATTTTGGCCAGTCTCCTTTTTCTTTGGATGGGAATTTTGGCAACATCCTGGGAAAATAAAAAAAAAGAAATGGACTGGGCTGACACAATAGTGCACGTAATGTAAAGGGAGTTTGGGCTACTCAGCGGTTTAGATGGGCTGCACGCACCATTTACATATATGCCTGCTGGCCTGCCGAATAAACCAATTTTGTTTTAGGCCCGATTAAACACTACCGCTGCAATTTCCCCATCGTTAACCTAGGTTACGGGCTCACATTAGAGGCACGCAGCCGCCATTAGCTATCGAGCTCCATCGCCTACGACGTTCTCAATAATGAAACTGCTGACACGCCTTGCGAAGGTTGGCTTCGACGGGTTGAAATGCCGACGCTCCATTGGCCTAGGATCTGTCCAGACCTGCCGCCGCATGGAAACTCAAACCAACCCGATGGAACCCTCTGGTTCGCCGCCGGCCGCCAAAGACCTACCGTCTTTGGTGATGCTGAACCGCCATGGACGCCTCAGGGACGACTCCTCCGTTACCGATCCCAAGACCATGGCGGAGTCTCCAACCTCCATAGGCCGACCCTTGCGCGTCTCCTTCGGACTCGCGAAGCCGCCGGCGAGCTCCTTCCTGTACTACGAATGGATTGGCGACGCGCCAATTGAAGGGCAGTATCCCTGGGACCCCAAAGTAATTGCGGCCCATGGAGACTCCGTCCTGTTCGAGGTGATCCACAAGATCCATTACAATTCCACGACGTCCACCATCGCTGTCTCAGCTCCCCGCCCGCAGCTTTCCAACAAGTCCGAGCGTGCCAAAGGCGTGTGCCCGGAGCCCAACCAGCGAGTCTGCAAGTATGACACTGGCCTTCTACGGCATGGCGACAACGATCTCCAGGTGGTTCAGCTCGAGATGACGCCCGGTCGTGGCCTGGATCAATCTGCCGATGTCTGCATGCTCAACCTCAGCAGGAGCGAGTGGGAGTTCAAGCCAGCGGTGCCCATCGTCCCCGCCCACAATGGCTGCAGAGGATCAGATGATGTCATGGTATGTTGGTGACCGATTCATGTGCTGGGTGAGGTAGAAACATGGCCTCATCGTACATGACATGGTGCAAGAATGCCCCAAACTCCAATATGTGCCGATGCCCTTGGAGCCTCCCCAAGGGTATGGCTACTACGATGAAGGCTATGTTCCTGACATGGAGTATACACGAAGCATGTGCGGCATTGGAGCTGACACAGTGAGGTACGTTAGCATCGACCCTCGTTGCTACTGTGGCGGCCCTGGAAGGGGAACATGCGTGCACTCCCGCTATGCCTTTACAATGACCAACTGGAACTTGAGCTTGTCGACTGACAATCCAATGACATGGGTGAAGGACACCGTCCTCGACTGCAATGATATATGGACACACCCAGCTTACGAGGGCCTTCCGCATGTGCATCCAGAGCGTCCCATCATGAGCATCAACAATCCTGACATTGTCTGCTTCTTCATCCGCGATGAAAAGAAATGGATGGTTAAGGTTGATATGAGGATTAAGTCGGTGTTGTCCGTTCTCCCTGCACCACTACTCATATACAAAAGGACTACCTTCATCTTCCGGCAAAATTTTCTACTAAATGAGGAAAGCCATATTGCTCTAAGAAACTTGAGAAAGAAATTTCAGCAGTTTTTGTACTTTTTATAGAATAATGATGAACCTTAGGATCATCCTTGAGCCCCGGAGCTTATTACATACTAATATTTGTAATTTCAGCTGCTTGCCGTTGGCTGCGTGGTGTATTATTTTCATATATACTAGGATAAAAGAACCATATGCGTACCCTTTCCTCATCATTATGCATCACTGACTACAAGAAAAAAAAAAACCCAGAAAACCAATGGTCACATGAGACATTCAGTTAGAGCTAAGAGACTCTTATAAAATTAGCCCCATAAACTTGTTTTTGCGAGCAGTCAGAAAATTATGAGGGACAATTTTTCTCTCCTCCTCCAACAGTTCTCCCCTAAAGTGAATTAAAACACTTTTGATTGGACCATATCAGCATTTGGGGTCACAAAAATATTAATTCCATTGAAAAAACAAAGAATGGGAGTCTCAATTCTTCCCCTGTTTGTAGCTAAAAATGAGGAGAGTTTAAAAGATATGAAAAATGTGGAGTGGTTTTGAGGTTCTGTTGGAGATGATTTTTTGATTGAATCTCAATATTTTGATTGAAAGGTAGTTTATGGAGCTCTCTTAGAGATGCTCTTATGCATGTTGCTGAAAAACATGTGCTAGCCTAAATATATGTAGTCATCAAGGGGAAAAGGAATGGACTGGGCTGACACAAAAGCGCACGTAATGTAAAGGGAGTTTGTGGTGCTACTCAGCGGTTTAGGTGGGCTGCACACACCATTTCATAGTTTAATTAGATGGGCCCCATGCACCATTTTTTTCATGATGCCTGCTGGCCTGCCTAATAAACCAATCTTATTTAGGCCCGATCAATTGATCACTTTCCGCTGGAGGCTAAATAGCCTTTCCGCTGCATAGTATCTGCCCCATCGTTAACCTAGGTTACGGCTCAAATCAGTGGCACGCAGCCGCCATTAGCTATCGAGTTCCATCGCCTACGACGTTCACCAGAATGAATCGAGTTCCATCGCCTACGACGTTCACCAGAATGAAACTGCTGACGCGCCTTGCGAAGGGTGGCTTCGACGGGTTGAGATGCCGACGCTCCATTGGCCTAGGATCTCTCCCGACCTGCCGCCGCATGGAAACCGAAACCATCCCGAGGGAACCCTCTGGTCCGCCGCCGGCCACTGAAGACTCGCCATCTTGGGTGATGCTGAACCGCCGTGGATGCCGCAAGGACGATTCCTCCGTTACCAATCCCAAGACCATGGCGGAGTCTCCAACTTCCATAGGCCGGCCGTTACGCGTCTCCTTCGGTCTCGCAAAGCCGCCGGCGAGATCCTTCCTGTACTATGAATGGATTGGCGACGCGCCAATCAAAGGACAGTATCCCTGGGACCCCAATGTAATTGCGGCCCATGGAGACTCCGTCCTTTTCGAGGTGATTCACAGGATCCCTCGCAATTCCATGGCGTACATGTACAACTACTTCGTGTACAGGGCAGGCGGTTCCCGTCCGCCGTCGCTGTCTCAGCTCTTCGGCCGCAGGTTTCCAACAAGGTTCCAGCGTGACCAAGGCGTATGCACGGAGCCCAGCGAGCGCAGTCTGCACAGGTATGACACCGGCCTTCTACGGCATGGTGACAACGATCTCCAGGTGGTTCACCTCGAGATGGCGCCTGGTAGAGGCCCGGATCAATCTGCCGATGTCTCCATGCTCAACCTCAGCAACAGCGAGTGGGAGTTCAAGCCAGCGGTGCCCATCGTCGCCGCCCACAATGGCGGCAGTGAGGATCAGACGATGTCGTGGTATGGGGGCAACATGGTCGTCCCCTGTTGGCGACCGATTCATGTGCTGGGTCAGCTACAAACATGGCCTCATCGTACATGACACGGTGCAAGAGTGCCCCAAACTCCGATATGTGCCGATGCCATTGAAGCCTCCTCAGGGTTACTACAGTGACGCCTATGTTCCTGACATGGAGTATACACGAAGCATTTGCAGCGTTGGACCTTGCACAGTGAGGTACGTCAGCATCGATCCTCGTTGCTGCTGTGGCGGCCCTGGCAGAGGAACATGCGTGCACTCCCGCTATGCCTTTACGATGACCACCTGGAACTTGAGCTTGTCGATGGACGATCCAATGAGATGGGTGCAGGACACCGTCCTCGACTGCAATGATATATGGACACACCCAGCTTATGAGGGCCTTCCGCGTGTGCATCCACATCGCCCCATCATGAGCTACGACAATCCCGACACTGTCTACTTCTTCATCCGTGATGATGACTGCACCAGCTTTGAGAAATGCAAGGTATGGATGGTCGAGGTTGATACGAGGGTCAAGTCGGTGATGTCCATCCACCCCTGCACCACTACTCATATACAAAAGGACTACCTTCATCTTCCGGCAAAACAATTCTACTAAATGGGGAAAGCCAGATTGGTCTATGAAACTCGAGTAAGAAATTTCAGCAGATTTTAGACTTTTTTTTTAATAGAATAAAGGATGTACCTTAGGATCATCATTGAGCCCTGGAGCTTATTATTCCCTCCATTTTTAATATATGACACCATTTACTTTTTCGTTGAACTTTGACTAACAATATTAATTTAAATAATTACTTTCCGAATGTGAAATAAATATCATTGGATTCATATCAAAGTAATTTAAGGTTAACTTATACACTTAACTATTTACACAAATATTTAAAGATAAGACAAATAGTCAAAGTAATAAAAAAGTCAATGGTGTCATATATAAAAAACAGAAGGAGTACATACTAATATTTTTAATTTCAGCTGCTTACCACTGGCTCCGTGGTGTTTGTTTTCATATATTACTTAGATAAAAGAGCCATATGTGGTACCCTTTCCTCATCATTATGCATCACTGACTAAAGCAAAAGCCAATGGTGACATGAGAGATTCAGTTCTGCAGCTGAAAACATGTGCCCAAAACAAAATATGCAGCACGTTTAATTTCACTACCAGCCTAAAGTTTTTTTACCACTAGATTGCAAGAAGCAAAACAAGGCAGTTTTCTCATGGAATAGTTTCTTCACTGACAAGGAAAGGCTGTTTTATAACCTCCGGATAATGCGGTCCAATGTGATTTTGACATCCATCTAGCACGGATGATTTCTCCTCTCGCTTCGTGCACTATGTTTCTTCCAGTGGATGGCGAGCAGCTGAAATCCGAAAATATAAGATTGCAATTCAGCTGAAATGCCATGCCCCAATAATTCTAAATCTTTATTGAAAAGTTCTAGAAAAACTTCAATATCAACACCGTTATTTTGCATGCAATCTTTTTGTTTGTGGTGACAGTGTGTCTTACTCTCTCTACTTGGATACTATTTTGGCCACGGTATCCATTTTCTTTGGGACTCCCTATACGTAGAACGTCCTACGCTTAACGTTCGATAGAACGGCCCATGAAGCTCAAGAGCCCATCAAATTTGGCCCATTTAAAACAACTTAGTTTACTGACTAACCGTCAACATTTTCAAATAACAGTTTCAACATTTTCGTAAGCCTATGTCAACATTTTCAAACAACAGAGTCAACATTTTTAATAAGAATGTTGACATAACACGTAAAAAATGTTGATACAGTGAAAAGAAAATGTTGACATGGTACATTCAAAATGTTGACGAAAATTTGAATTTCAAAAAATTTCAAAAAATATTCATATTGGATCTCATTTTGTAGCATTAATTCTAAACAACATGTTGCTTCAAACGAATTCGAAAACGGACTTACGGTTTGGAATAAAAATACGTTTGAAATTTTAAAAACCGGTTTCTTTTTCTCTTCCCTCCCACCCGCCCCAATAAGAAGCCGCCACGTGTCTGAATCTCACACGTTGATTAAGTCTGACTCCTCCTCTTCTCACCTGCCTGAATCTCACACGTTGATTAAGTCTAGCACGAATCTCAAACACTGTTCTATCAAAGCTTAAATATAGCCCGCCCTACGTATAGGATTGGCGATTTTCTTTTCAAGGAACTTGGGCAACAGTATCCATTTTCTTTTTAGGGAACTTGGGCATACAGGCCCAGTGAAATTGGGCTTAACTACTACGCCATCAACACAGATATTTGGGCTACTTTTCGATCGATCTATATATGGACTACGGTACCATTTTCATGATGCTTACTGGGCTGTCTAATAAACACAGGTTAATTCAAGCCCAAATAAGACCATACTTGTTTCATAGTTAGTCCCTGCCCCATCGTTAACCTAGGTCTACTGGCTCACAGCCGTGCCACCCGCCACCCAGCCGCCATTAGCAATCCAGCTCCATCAACATCTTTAACCAGC
Organism: Eragrostis nindensis; assembly: GCA_012490785.1. NCBI lineage: Eukaryota > Viridiplantae > Streptophyta > Magnoliopsida > Poales > Poaceae > Eragrostis > Eragrostis nindensis. Next base: position 12,774 of record JAAXCT010000037.1, read on the forward strand.
TTACACGCAAAGACGCAACAAGCATCCAACAAGAATGGAACTGCTGACGCGCCTTGCTAAGGGTGGCTTCGACGGGTTGAGCCACTTGAGATGCCGACGCTCGATTGGCATAGGATCTGTCCACCGCCGCATGGAGACATCTGGTTCACCGGCGACCGCCGAAGACCCCCGTTCTGGGTGATGCTGAATTGCATGGGCTGCCGCAGCGACTCCATCACAGACGCCAAGATCTTGGCGGAGTCGCCAGTACTAGACCACTCCACGGGCCGGCACTTGCGCGTCTCCTTCGGCATCGCGACGCCGCCAGCGAGCTCGTTCCTCTTCTACGAATGGGCAGGCGGCGCGCTTGCCGACAGGGAGCACCCCAAGGAACCCCTGTGATCGCGGCCCATGAAGATTGCGTCCTCCTGCAAGCGTGGCGCTGGATTGGTTTTCATCAGGTGCTTGAGTACTTGGTGTACAGGGCAGGCGCTTCCGACTCCGAGGCGCCATCGCTTTCCATGCTCCCGGACTTCAGTAATCCCAACGAATGAATGATGCTTAGCCATTACACCACTGGCATCCTGTGCCGCAGCGACGACGAGGTCCTGGTGGTTCAGCTCAGCTCGACGTGTGGACTACGCGGCCCCGCAGACACCCGCTTTGCTCCGTCTCGGGAATCCTGGTGGGAACTCAAACTCGCGGTGCCCATCGATCGTCGTCGTTGTCGATGAGGGCGGCCAAGACAAGGAGCTGTTGCAGTGGCAGTATGTTAATTGCAAGCCTTACGGTCATGCGGTTGTCCCTGTGGGCGACCGGTTCCTGTGCTGGGTCGATTGCCGATGGGGCTTCTTCCTGTTCGACCTGGAAGAGGAGGGCCACAAGCTCCTGTATGTGCCGTTCCAAGTGGTGCCCGTCAGGGTCTTTGGTGACGGCCATTTTCATCTTCCGATGGATTCACGGGCCATGTGGGATGCAGTGAGGCCATGTTCAGCCGAGTAAAATAAACTCAGATTATATGTTTATTTTACTCGACTGAACGCCAGACCGAAGGTTTTTATAAATGTGTAAAATACATAGGTGGTCTTTAAACTTGTCATGGGGTGTTATCGTCTCTAAACCCTCAAAATGCATATTTAGGTCCCTAAATTTGCTAAAACGTGTCATCTAGGTCCAATAACATGGTTTTCATATAATTATTTATATTACTGCATCATGAAGTCTAATTATGTCCTTAAGCATGAATTGTAATGAAAACAATATTTTGGGGAAAGAAAGTGTATAAGAATCGTTTTCAAATAGTTGCTCATCAGCAACATAAGGGTAAATTTGTTCTTTAGCATGAATTCTAATGGAAGCAATAATTTGGGGTGAGAAAGAGTGAAAAAATCATTTTGAATTAGCAGTCCATAAGCAACCATAAGAGTATTTTCGGTACTTTGGACCTAGATGACATAATTTAGCAAGTTTAAGGACTCAGATATGCATTTTGAGAGTTTGAGAACCTAGATGACACATTATAACAAGTTTGAGGACCTCTGCTGCACTTTATTTTATTTAAATCTTAGCCAGGATCAGTCGGCCACAACTACTTGGTCGTTATTTCACTCAGCTACAACAAACAAGCACAATGGTTGCTTTACATCCCTGACTTTCTTTAATTAGTCGGATGTTACCCAGAGCTTATTCTTCATATTACATCAAAGCTCGAGGGCATCTAATAGATGCACTCATCATGCATATTCAATTTTTAATCAAGGATGCAAGATTTGTACAAGCCTACAATCAGATACTATCTATCATCACTCGGTATGTCTAATTCAAGGCCTTTCTAGTCTTGGTTCACCCGAGGCTAGGTACGAGAAGATTTTCACCTTTATATTGTTGGACTTATTCAAGTCTTTTTTAATCTCTCAATATTATTTGAGAAGACCACATATGTACATGGAGGGATATCCAACGAGAGGCAATCAAGATCAATTAAAAAGCACTTGGAGGCTAATGTCGTTAGTATGACCTCGTGTACCTCAAGACAAGCAAGGCTGAGTACCCGGGCGGGGTAGTCGGGCTGGCTCAAACAAGACCGAGTGGCTCAAGTATCTAGAAGGAAGGCGCAGATTACTAGGTAAGTCTATTGTCTTGTATTCCAAGTAATTCCATCTTGTAACCGACTGGGATACTTTTCATGTAACCGTACGTAGGGTTTTTATCCTCCGGTAGGCCCGAACCTATCTGAGCCCCGTGTCTTATCTTCACCATCGTATTATTGGTTTCTTTGCCCCTAGTTAAAATCTATCGAGCCTTTAAAATCTCAATAGTGTATCAGCTGTGTTACAGTTTCTTATTGAATCATAACTAATTAAGTTTGCGATATTTGGTAACCATCTGGTTCTCCTTGCCGTATCTTGCTGGATTGTCCTCACATTTAGAACACAGTAACAATCTTCTTATGAGACCATTGTCATATTTGTGGCAAATATAATAGCTGGAGGGGTAGTTCTATGTATCATATCATATTTGTGGCAAATATAGTAGTACGAGACAATTCTATGTGTCACCTCCGTTATAATTTTTCACTAAACCAGTACCAAATCTGTGATGAAACTCTCAGTTATATTACCCCTGGCGGTGGCCAACTGGCTTTCCTTGCTGTATCTCTTGTACCTTTAGAACTGTCAGTCACGATTCAAAAATTATCTACTACCTCCATTTCAAATTACTTGATGTTTTTGACTTTTGAAGATCACGTTCGCTCGTCTTATTCAAAAATTTTGTGCAAATATAAAAACAAATAAATCATGCTTAAAGTATCTCTAATGATAAAACAAACTATAACAAGATAAATGATATTTGCACAAATTATTTGAATAAGACGAGCGGTCAAATGTGATTTTCAAAAGTCAAAAACGTCAAGTAATTTGACATGGAAGCAGTAGTATATTAGTATGTCATGGGTAGCTTTCATATTTATAGCGATGTCGATCAAAGATGGATATTGTTAATGTTAGTGCCTTCTATAAATTAAATAGTATGAAATCAAGATTCGCGACATCAAATTGTTTGAAACGCAAGTTTTTAGACCCTATATCTCTAGCTAGCGCTCATATATGTCTAGTACACATAACATAGGGCATGTTTGGATGCTCACCAAGGTCTCCTTCGCCATAAAGTGTGGAAACAATTTGTGGCCACCATAAGCGAAAAAACCCCTGTATTAGCGTGGCCACCGCTACCACATAGCCAAGCAATGCCATTTTCCTTGGCTTCCACTGGCATGCGTGGCGAATGGTGGTTGCTACCAAACACCCCCATAATTCTGTGTATAACACATGAGGATCTCTAATTATATGTGAATATTACTTGCATGCATGGAGGGTTGCAATGGTTACGGTGGCGAGGAAGCAAGGAATGTGAAGCAGCACGACAGCGGCAACATGCATTGAGTGGTGGCGGTGAGTGTCAGCCACAGCCGCAGGTGAGGAAGCACTCAGGTGCCCATGCTGCGAGTCGATCAGAGCAATACCATGTTTTAATACTACAACAACTACAACATGTTGCAGCTGCGCTACCTCCGCGCAGGACAGTACTGACCCAAGGAGGCAACCTCCACAATGTTCGTTGTTAATAAGGGCGCCGCAAGGAGAAGCACTTTTTTCATCATCCTCACATCAGCCGCCAGCTCCATTATAGGGAAGATGAACAGCCAAATCAGAATCTATTGACTACCTCCTTGATGAGCTTCTCAAACGTGCTACAGATATTCATGTCAACCAGCTTTGAGCTCCTTGTGAACAAACACCAGCTATCCCTACCCTTCATCCGCCATTTCATTGTCCAGTAGCCTGGCACCGGTGCCAGCATGCGTCCTGGATGTGCCACACCAACAACACCGTCATTCCTGAACATATCCCCTTTCCTGGAGCACATGGGTTGGCTGCTTTCACGGAGGTCCAGTTTATGCAAAGCCGTCTCCAAGTGCTGATACTGCGTTAAAATTATCCAATTAATTGCTGAATTCACTCAACAAATACGTTAACATTTCCAGCATTGCATATTCATCTTTACACACAGTGGATTGTTAATGAAGACTCACTAATTACTTACAGCGCTGCGAGGTTTTCTTGCTTTCCAGCAAGGATTCATGGAGAAAGTGAAATTTTTTACGGCATAGGGCTACTTTCCTTCATCAGAAAAAGAAAAACTGTGGGCTACTTACGAAACAGACAAAACCCGCGGCATTCGGTTGGCATCTTAGTAACAGACTTGGACTTAGTGGAGGGACTGCAAATTTGGTGGTTGTTGAACCTCCTTTCACATGTTTCATCAACGTGCTCCGTCTCATCAACGTGCTCCATCTAAAATATCTTGTTTCACATATCCTACTACATTTCCAGTGTTCAAACAGGCAAAAAAATGATAAAAATTGTTTAAAAATGATAAAAATAGGAAAAAAAAACTTTAAAAAGCTACGACGAACTCCTAGGCAGGACACGTGAGCAGTACGACCGTAATAGGTAGAGACTGATGGTGTAATTGGATGGCCCAACTGGAAAGCCCGCTCGCAAGCCGCCACATTTGAGCCCATGCAAACCAAAAACTAGTCGAAACAACCGCATCCGTGCGCCAGCCAGCCATTGACCCCAAACTGACCGGCGGCGATGGTGTCGAACTCGGAGCTAGTGGGGTGGATGCGAGAGGTGCTGCAATCAATGGACCTCACCACTATGACCACAACCGTTTTGCGCCGCCGCCTTGAGGAGCACTTCTCGGCACAGATCTCTCTGACAAGAAGTTCTTCATCGTCTGGGAGCAGGTCAACCTCTTCCTCAACGAGGTTGCCACGTAAGCCAAGCCGGAGGAGCCCAAGGAGGAGGAGAATGAGGAGGCAGCTATGCCAAAGGAGGAGGAGCCGGAGCAGGAGGATGAGGGCAAGGAGGAAGAGGATGAAGAAGACGAGGATGGGGACAGCGGCGGTGCCCGGAAGAAGCGGGTGGAGGGGCTTTTGCTCTACATCTTTCCCTTTAATTTGAGATTGCTGCTTTGTTTAGAGTTCTGTGGATGCCTCATTTTGCCAAATCGTGGGGAAATATCATCTCTGTTTGGATTGTGTATTTTTTATGCAAACAATGATCCCCTGATTCCTGGCTCATCTCAGCATTTCTCCTTTAGAGGATTCTGGATTGAGATCTGGCTAGAAATGTGAGCATAAACATTGTCAACAATTTAGGATGTTTGATTATCTTTTCGGTTTTTTATGCGAAATAACTATTTATTCATTAGTCAAGGGTGCTATTTTCCTATTAGTCGCATATAGTATTATGGTATGAAATTATGGACGACACGCAAAGGACTACATCTTTCGCGGCTCACACATAATGACATAGTTCTGACATGCAAAGTACATCTAATATATATGATGTGTACAGGCGAGTTTTGGAAGTTTTTGTTTCCTTTACGACGGGCGAGATTTGGAAGTTTTCATTTCCTTTACAGCTAATATATATGATGTGTACAGCTCACCAAAGTGAAAGTCGACAAAGCAGTGAACACTTGTCCGTGAGATATCTCTCTGTGTTGTTAGTGTCCATCAGTTAGATATGGGCTCCATAAGTTCCACTTTTAGTAAAGTGCTTACTACAATCCTTCTGTAGGAGTTATGGAAGGTTTACAAAAATGATAGGCACGTTTTCAAGTCACTTTTAAGGAAAACATTGTGTGCAATCCACTCATCTCCAGTGCTAGTTATATGGTAGTTTCAGCTAGTTTGTAAAATAAAAAGTATTAACATTTTGGTAATTTTCGAGGAACATATTGTGTGTCATGCCTCCATAACAGCAAGATGTTTCTAGAATAACAGTCACATTTTGGTGTAATTTTAAGAAAAACAATGTGTCTGGTCCACAAAATAGCCACATTTGTTTTGGGTGTTGGGACCACTCGATGCCTGTTGCTGCAGTCGTGCTGCCTGCTACGTTGCTTGCTTCCCCCCCACTATGTGTGGTCATGCTTTGAAGTGATCCTGGCGGTGCACGGGATGGCATCTCCGATGCTGGGCAGCCGGGAAGCTGGGCGACACATTTGGATGTTGAGCACCACCCGCCATTGATCCGCCTCAACGCGCTGCGTGGGAGGGCATCTAGCCACGGGCACACCAGCTGCCCCACCATCATCTTGTACGAATCGTTCACCAGGAAGACGTGGTTGCAGTAGTCAGGCACAATGGCGGGTGCATGTCTTGTTCGACCTCGACTTCCGCCTCCTTAGCAGTCTTCTTGGATTCAGCCACTACCAATTTGCCACTGCGATGTTGCTTGAGTCGATGCTTGTGCTGGTGCGCAAAGGACACAAGGGACGGGGCGCGAAGACCTGAGGTACCTTCAGCTTGGAGAGAAGGTCATGCTCCACAGGGATGACCCTCGTCAGAGCGTCCGGAGCTGGAAGGTGGTACGGTGGTATGCTGCAGTAGTCCTCTTGCCTGCCACACTTGTCCCCATTGCTGCTTGCCGTGGAGCCATCAGTCAGCGGCGGGACCAGCGTCAATGTCGGCTTTTGACATAATGGGGGCACAACCACGCCATGATCTCGTCGGTCTTGTTGGCTGCCTCCATGCGCCACCACAACTACTTGCTGTAGTCAAGTTCTTAGTCTTTGTCTGATTGTTTGGCCTGGGCATGGGGCTCAAGAAGAGGCGACGGCCAACCAATCAGATGGCAAGGGCATGTGGTTGGCCTCCTAGACGGCTATGTGGATGCGGTAGGTGGGACACATAGAGCATGCCACATTACAACACTTATCGTCGTATTTTGCTTGCTTGAAGGTGTGGATAAGGTAAAGTTCACGACAACAATAGAGCACTTTAGCGGCGGTTGAAAAAGTGATGTAGCGGCGGTTGCTTGGAACTGCCGCTACAAGCACATGTGCAGTGGCGGCCAACGCCATGTTCCGTCGCTACTGTTAATTCCCAAAATAAAAAAAAAAGCGCTGGAGCAGCTCTCCAACTCTGATTCAGTCTGCGCACACGCACACACACACCCCACTCACACTCACACAGAGAGAGAGAGAGAGAGAGAGAGAAAGAACAAAGGAAATGGAGAACGCACCGGAGAGGACGCCGTCGACGAGTCCAGGTCCCGCCTCCTCTGGGTCACGATCACTGGACCCCGCCGCCCCTGAGGAATGGTCGGGACTGCGAGCGATGGGGAAAAAGTGAGGAGCCGTCGTCGCCGCAGCTGTCGAGCTGCAGATCCGCTGCGAGGAAGGAGCCGCTGCCGCAAGACGCTGGGATGTGGATGAACACCTCGCCTCACCGCTGCTCCGCTGGGAATGAGAAGGAGCAGCCGCCGCAGCAAGGAAAGAGCCACCGCCGAGCTGCAGATCCGCCTAGAAGAGGAAGCAGCAGCCGCCGCTGAGATGAGGAAGTAGCTGCTGCCACCGAGCTCCGCCGCTGTGCCAGGATCCACTGCCGTGGGGGCTGGATCTGCCGCAGTAGAGGCCGGATCGGCCGTGGTCGGGGCCGGATCCAATGTCGCGTTGTCGTCGTCAAGGAGGGGCTCTTCGTCGAGGAGGCCGTCATTGTGGAGGCCGTCGTTGAGGCTGTTGGTCGCCACCACGCATGGGCCTGGGGGGCGGGGCGCTCGACGCGATGCCTAGGATTGGGGCGTCCTTCGCCGCGGCGCCTGGGGACGGGGGGCTGCCCGCCGCAGTGCTAGGATGGAGAGGAGAGGAAAGGAGAGAGAGGCGAGGTGGGAACTAAGGAATAGAGGCGGCGGCGTTAGAGAGAGTGGATAAGGAATGAGGGCGGCTTCGGCTAGGGTTACTTCGTTTTTATGCGCACTCATGGTGATGGGCTGAAAGAATGGGCCGCGATGATGGGCCAGCGGCGGTTGGCGGGGTGATGTGCTGCTACAAATGACTCCGGATTTGTAGTGGCGGTTGGTCCAATTAACCGTGCTCCTGGATCGCTATAGCGGCGGGGATTTGTTTCGACCGCTACGTGAATGGTTGCTCTGCTGCTACAGAGCCTGTTTGTTGTTGGGGGCTACCGTTTCAGCTCCATCTTTTAAGTGCATGTCTGTAGCAATAACTTGGCTTGTATTACTTGGGGTTTGGCATGCATGAATGCATGGAGTTTTCAGTGGTTGTTTTGCATCCGAGCACGCCATGACGTTGATCTTAGTTGGCACAATTAAAACCTTCTTTAGAAAGATGATGCTATCATTTGTACCAGCAAGTTTGTGCCTCTGAATGAGAAACCATGGTTCTTGATAGGCATGCATGATAGGTTTCATGTGGTCACTTGGTTGTTGAGGTTTTGTTAGGTTTCTAAAAGGAGTTCCAGTAGATAAATACTTGGTATTATGACTTCTGTTACACATAATAGTGGCGGAAGCCCAGAACCGCGAAAGGGTTGCTACGACAACGCAATGATTGCATATATGTCGCGTGTCCTCTTAAAGCGACTTCTTCCCCCCTTCTTTCCCTCATCCCTCCCCCGCGGTTTCGAGTTCGTGTCATGTTGTTTTTAGTGTTGTGATGACATCCATTGTGGTTCGGCCGATTAATTGGCGGGCTATAAGAAGTGCTTTTACCTGTAATACCAACAAAATAGTTAGACTGGAATTGTGCATGCTCTATTGCAATGACCATTGCTGCCTTCTATTGCAATGACTATTGCTGACTTGAACGGATTATGAAACGTTTGAGCTCTCCACTTGAATCTGTCCAATGGTAGACGACAAGATGATTAGAGTAGTTTTACTGTTGAAGATAATAGCCTCTGGTTTCTCAAAATTAATGGCAATTAATTTGTTCCGACGGTACGGTGTAGATCTGATCTTAAATCAACTACATACTAATAGCCAATATTTTATCAATTGAGGATAATAGTGGAAAATAATGAGTGTGAAAGCCTGTAATTAGTTTTATTATCATAAATATAATCAAATTAGTATTTTTATTATATGGTTATTAGTCTAGTAAATAATTTGTTTATTATTATTAGTTCTTATTGGCTCTGGCCTGACAGCTGTCCTCCATGACATAAAACATAAATTCGCGGCGGCGGCAGGAAATCTACACGGCAGAGCACGTAGGATGCTGAGCTGGCTGCGGCAGTAGCTGCACAGCGGTGCTCGACTCGGCGGCAAGACGCTGGGAGAGTGCGCGGGGCTGAGCCATGGCTCCTTGGCCTGGGAAGGAGGGCAGTAGCGCCATGGCCAGATGGCGGCGTCAACAATGGCCAAGAAAAAAAAAGACAATGACCAAAGGAAGAAGAAAACAGTCTAGGGGCATCTGTTGTCATTTACAAAGTATTCTCTCACCTATTCCAGCCAGAAATAATATTTTAATGGCCCCAGTGTGTTACACACGTCACGAAATTTTAATATGTCTCAGACGAATTCAACTTTGTCAGTGTGTTGTGGGCAAAGCCACACTTTGTTAGTGTGCTTCAAACAATCATTGTCACTATATATATATAGTGACACAGTTTTAGCCACCAAAATATGATCAAGCTTGTTGGTGACAAAATAGATATTGTAACCAACAATACATATATAGTTTCCAACTACCTTAGTGACTAATCATCATTTTTCTTGTAGCGGCTCACCACCATGCCCATTGTGTCCTGCATGCATGCAAATATTCATATATAATTAGAGATCTTCATGTGTTATATGCAGAATTACGAGGGTGTTTGGATTAGCGCCACCATTTGACATGCCACACCACGCCACGTGGCAGCAACGGGATAAAATGGTGTTGCTTGGTTGTTCGCATGTGGCAGAGGTGGGCACGCAAATACATGTGTTTTTCTGGCTGTGGCGGCCATGAGTGTGGTGCCACACTTTATGGTGAAGGCGACCCACAACGAGCATCCAAACACGCCCTATGTTATGTGTACTTGACATATATGAACCCTAGCTCGAGATATAGGGTCTCAAATAATTCAGTACGATTGTCGATGTGTTTTGTTGGTTTTATTCGATATATTTACTTTTGTTGAAGGTTGCTAGCTCGCGGCCATGATGCCATGGCGCAGGGACAGGAGCGCTAAGCGTTGCTTTGTTATTTGAAGAGGACAGAGCGCGATGGGAGGATTTGGGCCTGTTCGCTGGACACCTGAAACAGCCAACTACGGCTGTTTTTTGGCTGCTTTCACTGTTGCTCGTGAGTAGAAACAGCATCAGCCACCAGCAGTAGCCGGCTGTTTTCAGCAGCCGAACAGGGCCTTTAAGCAGCGCGATCGGCTGGTGAACTGGCGGGTGGGTGCTTCGATTAGGCTCATTTTGTTTCCCCATGCGTCATTAACCTCTTGACCGATTTACCAGGCTACTCACACCATTGATAGTCACTTGAGCCAAAGCGTCACCCACCTCGTCCAAAATGTTGTCAAACATATTACTGTTTAATTTGATCTGCTCCTGCATTGGTTGCAAAGACCTTTTCAGTGCATCAATTCGGACTGCAGGAGTGGAAGATGAAAATAAGATGTACATTCATCAGTACAGCAAAGATATTCCCACACCAATTGAACAAAAACTAATATATGCCTTATCAGTACAACAGAGTAATAACTGTGGATATATATGTTGATCGTCGGCCTGGCAACGGGGCAGGCGGGACCGGGGATCAATACCATCACTGCTCCGTAAGATTCGTCACGTCCCCGTTAGCTTCCCGGGGCAGCAGTCCGTCCGCCCCATCCCCATTCCTGACAGATCCCCGATCACAGTCGGGGCCCCGCAGAGGAGGTCAACGATGGTGTGCACGAGGTGGGCAACGGCATGCGCAAGGTGCCATGAGGAGCTGCCGCTTGGAGAGAGGGGGAAATGGTGAGAGGGGTGGAGGGGTCATACCGGCACTTAGAGAGAAAGGGGAGACAGTGAATTAAGGGTAGCACATTGGCGCTGGAGCGGCGAGAAGGCAAAGGGCCGCGTGCCGACGGCGATGGGCAGTGCGAGGGTGCAGATCTGGGCTCAGATCGCGATTGGTGGCTTGTTGGGTGGAAGCGGGTTAGGTTTGGGAGGCAGTGTGAGGAGTGGTTTATATATGTTTGAGTGGAGGAGAATGGAAAGTGGACCATTAGGCCAGCTGAAAACGTTGGATATATGCCTTATTTCAAGTCCTCGTGATCCTCTACGGAAAAAATCTCATCCCCGTCCCCAATCGCTGTCTTTTGGGGCTCCGCACTGTTAGCCCTCACGGGGCTGCAAAATCGAGCCCCACGGGGACTCAATCCGTTGTAAGACTCCCTTTTGTGATATTTGCAAATTTTGGTTTCCTTTATGTTGACGGCTGTTAGAGCAAGAATTTACCTGTCAACTAGCTGCGCTTTTTATAATGAAACAATCACCAAAAGTAGACTTAGGGCTTTAAACTAATGATTTCCACAAGTCTTGGTGAATTTGTGAGTGCAGCTGCAATTCATAGGAAAACGGGGAAAAGGAAGCATAAAAGGCCCAAGTTGGAAACAACCGGATTTCCCCGGAATAAAGATATCTCCCACAAAGCCCAAAATCCAAATAAAAAGGCTTCAAGACCACCCATAGCAGGTGGATCAGAGGAGAAGGCAACCAGGCGAACCCACCTGAGAAGGCCCAGGCCCGGAGAGGCCAGCCACAGGTCGGCCGACCCCTGCTAGTGGCCCCACTGGCCCATCTTGTTATGTTGGTTGCCACCGCCTTCCAGAGGTCGGTTCCACCTGCAATCAATGCCCCCAAAGTCAGGAACCGCCTCAAAGTTACCGACCTTCTTGGGCCATAAATAAAGGGGTACCCCCCTCCTCCAGATGACATCACAAGAATCCCAAGAGGAGAGCACCACTCCCACATCTCAGGCCTAGAGCTTCTTGTACAGTAGTAGAATAGGGAGCGGGCAAGGATCAAGAGAGGGATAGCTTTGTTTTAGTTATTTCCTTATCTTGTACCTTGGCGGATATTTATCTTATTAATAGTTCATCGTTCGTTCTTCGTTCGTTCGTCGTTCGTTCATCGTTCATCGTTCATTCTTAGTTCGTTCGTTCATCGTTCGTCGTTCGTTCTTAGTTCGTTCATCGATCGTTCTTCGTTCGTCGTTCGTTCATAGTACGATCGTTGTTCTTATTCATAAGATTAGTATTCGTGGTGATATTGATCTAGCGAGTTTTACATACTAGTCGTTATTCTTGTTATACTTGTTTACGGGATCATCGCTCCGCGAGGGGTGCTCTAGCCTTCCAGATTGGTACCAGGACCGGGGTTAGAGTAGTAATCGACGGCATAGACGTGGTGTCTAGGCTAGAGGTTACCTTTGTTTGCAGCGTGCCCCACGGTTTGTAGAGGTAGGCGGCAGGTGGTGACAGCCCTGTCCGTCCCGTGTAATCCTCCATGTTCGGGTTCGTCGTAGAGCTACAGGCTGGCGTGACTTGGCAGACCAGGTCTATACCAGTGCCCGAAGTAAACAAGTAGAACTTGAGTGCGTCGTCCTGCGGGACAACTAGATCTTTATTCATCCTCTCAATCCTATACTATAACCATTCTTGTTGTCCTTAGGTAAAACTAACCTTGCTGCAGATTATCACCGTTCCTTGGGGAAAACAAATACGATACCTTGGAATACTCCCGGGTGAAGTGCTACAACGGTATTCCGTGCGCTTGCGGATTTATCGTGGTGTAAGAAATACCAACACTTTACAGCTAATATGATGTGTACAGCTCACCAAAGTGAAAGACAACAATGCAATGAACACTTGTCCCGTGTGCATCAATTACATATGGGCTCTGTAAGCTCCCCTTTTAGTAAAGTTTGTTAGTTTTGCTATTTATTACGTCCGATTCTCTAGGAGTTACGGAAGGTTTACAACAATGATAGGCACACTTTCAAGTCACCTTTAAGGAAAACATTGTTTTCAAGTACTACTTTATATGGTAGTTTCAGCTAGTTTGTAAAATTAAAATGTATGAAAATTTTGGTTAAGATTTGAGGAATAATATTGTGTGTTATGCCTCCACAACAGCAACTTGTTTCCAGAATAACAGTCACATTTTGATGTAATTATAAGAAAAACAATGTTTGTGATCCACAAAATAGCAACATATTTTTTGGTGTTTGCTTTGGTAAGAATAGGTCATCTAGATAGGAATGATTTCTTGAAACTGAGTGTTGCTGAGTAAGGCGTCATGGGTGCGTAAGTAGTTGTGTACATTTATCCTGTAACTAGGACGCAGGATACGATGATGGTCAACTGCAGGCAGCGAGGCAGCAATTATCGAATTAATTAATTGCTGAATTCAATTCAACTCAACCAATATATAGTTTGCTGCTTTGTTTATAGTTCTGTGGATGCGTCACTTTGCCAAATCGTGGGGAAATGTTTCGTCTCTATGCGTTTGGAGTGTGTGTTTTGATGTGAATATTGATCCCATGATTCCTGGACCAGCTCAGCATTCCTCCTTTTGAAGTATTCTTGATTGAGATCTGGCTAGAAATGTGAGCATGAACATTATCAACAATTAGGATGTTTTGATTATCCTTTTTGGTTTTTGATGCAAATAGCCAGAGGACTACTATTTATTCATTAATCATGGGTGGTATCTTCCGGTTAGTTGCACATAGTATTATGATATGAGTTATGACACAAAGGGCTACGTCTTTCGCGACTCACACATAGTGACACAGTTCTGGCATGTAAAGTACATCTATTTCAACACAACTAATGGACCCATGACGCCTTACTTAGCAACAACTCAGTTTCAAGACATCCTTTTAGCTAGATGACCCAATCTTAGCAAAGAGAACACCAAAAACAAATGTTGCTATTTTGTGGATCAGACACATTGTTTTCTTACAGTTACACCAAATGAGACTGTTATTCTTGAACAAAGTTGCTGTGGTGGAGGCATGAGACACAATATGCTCCTCAAAACCTAAACCAAAATGTTAATACTTCATATTTTACGAACTAGATGAAACTACTGCTCTCGAGATTGAGTGGATTTTAAGCGGTGCAATGGGCAGGTGGAGCGGCGGGTGGGTGCTTTGAGGCTGATTTTGTCTTGACATTCGTCATTAACCACTTGACCGGTTTACCAGGCTACTCACACCATTATGGCCACTTGAGCCAAAGCGTCACCACCTCGTCCAAAAATGTTGTCAAAACATATTACTGTTTTGAGCTGCTCCTGCATTGGTGCAAAGACCTATTCAGTGCATCAATTCGAACCATAGGAGTGGAAGATGAAAATAAGCTGTACATCTATCAGTACAGCAAAACATACTCCCACACCAATTGAACAAAAAGTAATCTATCCCTTATCGTAAACAGAGTAATAACAATGAATTTATATATTGTTGATCCTCGGCCCGGCAGCGGGGTGGGCGGGACCGGGAGATCAGTACCATCCGTGCCCCGTAAGATTTGTCCCCGTCCCCATTAGCTTCTCGGGGCAAAAGTCTGCGCCATCCCCGTTCTTGATAGATCCCCGATCCTGGCCGGGGCCCCGCAGAGGTGGTTAACGATGGTGCGCGACGAGGTGGGCAATGGCTTGCGCAAGGGGCCGTGAGCAAGATGGCGCTTGGAGAGAGCTCAGAGAGGGGTGGATGGAGGGGCATACCAGCCCTTGGAGATAAGGGGGAGACAGTGAAGGGCGGCATGTTGGCGTTGGAGCAGGGGATAAGGCAAAGGGCGGCGTGCCGACGGCGAAAGACGGTGCGAGGGTGCAGATCTAGGCTCAGATCGCGGTCGGTGGCTTGTTTCAGGTGGAGGCGGGTTAGGTTTGGGTGGAAGTGCGAGGAGGGTTTATATATGTCTAAGTGGAGGAGAATGGGAAGTGGGCCACTGGGCCTGGATACATGCCTTATTTCAGGTTTCCATGAACCTCTACGAGGAAATCTCATCCCCGAACCTGATGCACTATCTGTTGGGCCCCGACACCGTTAACCCCCGCGGGGTGAAATCAAGTCCCATCCCCCCTATTTGGTTCGAAGGATTTTCATAGGAGAAATGTAGGAATACTAAATCCTTTGGAATGTGCGTTGTAAATGCATTTGGTTCGTCGGAACTCTCGATGGAACAACACAGGAAGCTTCCTAATATCCGATATATTTCGCAGGAAAAGATAACATAATTTCTCCAAAAAAATTAAAATAATAGAGAGATGATAGAAAAGAAAACACGAACTGCAATTCACAAGGGCGTCGGCGAGTAAGGCATCGAGGACCTTGATGAAATACCAAAGGAGAACACCTTGACTTGTGAAAAGAAGCTAGTGGCGGTAGTTCACGCAGAGGAGCACGGTAGGGGACCTCGATATGCATCCGCTGTCAGCATAGCTGACCATTAGATCGCATGGCGCCGCTCCCATACTTTGCGTCCGAGCCATAAGCAAAGGGCTCTTGCTCAAGCTGCTACGGCTGTTTTCAACGAGGTCACAATTGCATCGGCAGTCTTCCCCACCTCTGCGTGCGTAAAGTTTGAAGAGAGGCACATGAGTAGAAAAGAACGAGATCTTTTTTTGGCCAGAAGATTGGTGGACCCACTTGTCAGTAGCTATATAACAACGTGAATAGAATCTGTTGGGACCCCGATCGATCAGCTTGCGCACAATGCAACCTCACAGCAATGGCGCACACGAAGGCTAGACAAGACAGTTTTAGCGGCAATGCACGTTGCGACTGCACGAACGGCTGACTAAATGAAAAAATGTGAAGCCCTTGAGACTATAGGATGTTATGTGTACCACACATGTATCTTGGCTATGTTAGTGTTGGTCTCGGCTCAAGGATAAACACACACCATCTACATGGTTTTATACACCACGGTATAGCTGGGCAATCGGGCCATTTGTTTTTTAGGCCGACCGTAAGCACGACTCATTTAGCCCGTCAAAAGCCTGGCCCAGCACGAAGAAATTCGGGCCCATGTGGCACGGCCCGGGGTAACGGTCGTGCTATGGACCGACCCCCATCCCGCGACACAGCATGGAGAACAGCCCGAAAGATAGGACGGCCCAAAAAGGCCTGCTAGTTGGTCTGCAAGCTTCCCAGGCTCCATCCCCAAGCCCACCAACAACTAGTTGCATGGCCTGCCAGCCAGCAACGTCCAATTGCCGGCCCGTCGCGCTATATAAGCCCCCCTCCCTGTGAAACCCCAACCATAATCCCCATTCCGCATCCAAGCCGCGCAGGTCGTCTCCTCTCCTTCTCCTTGTATCCGTCGCTCTCCTCTACTCCCTACCCTAGATCTGCTCGGTTCGCCACATTGATCATGCTTTCCTGTAGACCCGCCGCGCGCTAGGGTCGTTAACGATGGCTGCGAGCCGAGGGCCGGGATGGGGACGCCGACGTCGTCGAAGGATCCCACCTCCATCGACTACGACTTGGGGATGCAAGGGGTCGGGGACGACGATGGCCCGGCTGAGTTGTTTGTCACAGCAAACGCGGCCGCGGGCACGGCACGGGAATGGGCTCCAGTTCGGCAACTCCGCTGGGTTTAAGTACCTGCAGCAAGAAGAAAGGGTGAGGGAACAACTCTGCCATGTGGGAGTACTTCTGTTGGTATTTCTTACGTCACGAATAAATCCGCAAGCGTACGGAGAATACCGTTGTAGCACTTCACCCGTGAGTATTCAAGGGTATCGTTATTTATATTTTCCCAAAGGAACGGAGTGGAATTATCTTCTAGTCTAGCTCGTCCAAGGACACAAAGAAGGATGGTAGGTATGGGTAGAGAGGATTCCTATGGATGAAGTTCTATCTGGAATAAGGAAGAGTAACACACAGCAGGGCTGTCACCACCTACTGGCAAACCCCCCTACTAGAACACGTGACACTAGGGCAATTAGGTGCCTAGGCCAGTCCTAGGGTCACGTGACAACAAAGCAATTAAGTCTTCGCTGCCAGACCGATTCCAAGAAGTCAATTCACTAGAACAGAGAGGATTAAGCAAGTAGGGCTGTCACCACCTACCGGCGACTCTCTCTTAGGACACGCGACACTAGAGCAATTAAGTCCCTATGCCAGTCCCAAGGTCACGTGACAACAAGGCAATCAAATCCTAGCTGCCGGACCTATTCTAGTTCACAAGACTAAAGATAAATTCCGCCTCTAAATGCTTACTTGAATGGAACGATGATCATGCAAGCAAGTAAAAGAAGAACTTATACTAGAATAGAAATATTCAATCCAATAGAAGATCAAGAATACTCACTTGTAATGAAGATGAACGACGAACGAACGATGAACGAACGACGAACGAACGATGAACGATGAACGAACGACGAACGAACGATGAACGAACGAAGAACACTTCACTATGAATAAGTATCCTCCAAGGTACAAGATTTGGGCAAGGTCCTCACAAGGGGAGGACTACCCTTCTCTCCTACCCTACTCTCTCCCTATTCTACTAGTGTACAAGGGCTCTAGGCCCTTGGGGTGGAATGAGGCTCTCCTTCTTGTGTGTCTTGAGAGGAGGGGGGTACCCCTTTATTTATAGCCCTCCATAGGCGGTGGAATTGAGGCGGTTCCTTAGGTCGGTGGCATTGATTGCAGGCAGAACCGACCTTGGTACGTCGGTGGGGAACCGCCATAAAAGATGGGCTGCTGGGGCCACTGTAGCAGGTCGGCCGACCCAGGGTTTGGGGTCGGCCGACCCCCCTTGGCCCATTTGGTCTTGGGCTTTTGCCGAGAGGTCCTCCTTGATGTCCTATTGAGTGATCTTGGTGCTATGGCCCAAGTTGGTTAAGTTTCGTAGGACGTTTGATCCATATCTTGGTCGGCTGCCGATGCTGATTTCTCGGAGTGGTGTCCTCTTTGGAATATGGTATGGGTTGATTTGGTGGATCCATATATCCTTGCCATTGTTGAGGATCTCCAAGGGATGATCTTTCTTCATATCTCCTTGATATTGGGCTTTTGGGGAGATTTCCTTATGACGGGGAAAATTCGGTGTTTGCAGAGTGGGCCTTTTATGCTTCCTTTTCCCCGGTTTCCTAGAAATGCAGCTGCACTCACAAATTCACCAACACTTGTGGAATTGATTAGTAATAAACTCCTACCACTATGTTTGGTGTTCATTTTAATTCTTTTATGAAGGTAATTGACGGTAAAATTCTTGCTCTAAGGATCGTCAACAAACCCCCCACACTTAGCCTTTGCTCGTCCTCGAGTAAAGTTGAAGGACTAAGGTGGAACAAAACTCCCTTTGGTATGATGCTAGCATACAAGTTACTCCAAGCCATACCTGCACCTGTGAACTTTGATGTGTCTACCATGTCATCTTGGGCGGTTGAGGAATGGAACGGTCTTGATTCAAGTCATCATTACTCCCCTGTTGAGTAACTTGGGTTTTTGATAGAATTTTCAAAAGAAGAACATAGCTTGTACTCCTCGAATGATAACTCTCGGATCGCTCAATGTGTATGATTCCTCACCAAGGCAATGGGTTGCCTCTTTTCATCCTACTTCTAGTAAGGCTTTGTGTGGAGCTTGGTAGGGATGAAAAGGAGCATACTTGCATCACTTATATTGCTAAGTCAAAGAATGGATCCAAAAGAGAAAACAAGCCATACAATCTGATCAAGAATGTGCATGTGTGTGGATATGTGTGTGGAAGATAGAATGAGATGGATACTCCTTGATGCGATGATGTCCCTCTCATGATTGATTTTCTTTTGAGAACATGGCTATCACTTCTTTTTTTCTTTTCTCTTCTTTTTTTTTTTTCTTTTTCTCTCTCTTTTTTTTTTTTTTTTTAATCATGCTCAACATGTTCGAGCATGTCTCTCTTTTATTCTTGCTCATGCATATGATCATTCTTTTTCTCTTCTCTTCTTTTTTTTTTTTTTTTTTTTTGATAGCCATGTCTCTTTTTGCAAGAATGTTTGGAGAGGGACATCAACAACAAGTGATGGAGTATTTATTTTGGTGGATGGATGGATGGATGGGAATGGTGTTGCTAACTTCCAGTGTAGAAGTTAGCACGTGGATGTGGCATGATGAAATAATTATTTGGTGGATGAGTGAAGGTGGTGTGTGTACGTGATTCTTGATCAAGAAAATATGACAAGCATCTCACAAGGGTCACACAATTTGACAAAGCTCAAAGCAATAACAAGCAGCATTTTGTAGGGGTTTTCAATGTGATCATTATTTGGCTCTGGTAGGAATATAAGATCAATCATTGAGGAGTGCAAAGCTATGGATTTTCAATTTTGCAAATAAATTCCCAAGTACTCTATACAGAAGAAGCAAGATTCCTATCATCCAACCATATCACACTCGCCAACAACTTAGATAAACATGGGTTCCTATGATATTGGTGTTCACAAGAAACAAGTGTGCGAAGCGAGGAATAAAGAGTATGCAGGCCAACCAAACAGAAGCATGTATGTTGAGGGATAAAAAGATTTGTTCTTATCATTGAGTTAAATTTTGGTGATTGATGCAAGAAATTTATTCTAACTCAAGAATTGGAGAGTAGGGTATAGGATGCGCAAACCGTCGCCTTAGATGAAGTGGAGACCAAGAGGGGTCATGTGATTGATCTTTGTCTTCTAGTCCCGATGGCTCCACTCATTTGCGTGTTGATTGGTGCGATGTTGTGCACCGTGTTGGTGGGAGATCTCAAATGTGTGCTTGATGAAGGACAGGAGGTCTCCCCCACACTTGTTCTTGTACCTGGCTTATTTATTCAAAACAAACAAAGGATATGGAAATAAAAGGGACTTACCGGGGTTAAAGACCGGTGAGCCTAAGTTTATTGAATACGACAAAATAACTCAAGACGCGTTATATGTTTGAAAGGGAAATAAAAGCGCCTAGTTTATTCATATAAATTCTTTTTTTTTTATTGAATTTTTTTTTATTTTATTTTAGATTTTATCATGTAAAGAAATGCAACAAAAGAAATAACTGCCGGTTATCCTGTCGGCAAGGGCATCGTCATTTTAAGTCTGACGAGCAAGACTTTTCTCCGTCATGTTTGGCTTGATGTTGTGGCTCCGGAGAATGTCTGCAAGGTTAGTGCCAATATACAACCACGATATTTGCAATATTTATGATAAATGAAAGCATCTACAACCATCCTAAAGAACAAATAGCAAAAGGAAGCCTTATGGAGGTTGTAGAGCTCAGGCATGGTTTTGGCACCGATGATTATTGACTCTAGAGGAGGGTCATATGAGCATGTGTCTTGTGGGTTTTCAAGAAGGAAGCTCTTATGCTCATGCAAAGTTTCATGTTGTTCATACACTAGAGTCGATGCCTCAAGAATGTCCATAGCCTGGAAGTTTTTCTTATCAAGGGGTTCATCAAGAACGGCGTAAGGAGGGATAGAGGGGAGAGGCTCAGGAAATGATGATGAAGGCCGTACGGCTTTGGATAGGTAAAAAGTTTCTTCCAACTCATCCTCTCTTTTGATGGAAAGCTCTGTGTCCTCAAACAAAGCAGGCTTGGTAGGTACAAAAGATGATACAATCTTAACTTCCTCAAGCGGATTCTGCTCTGGATCAGGAGGCTGCACCATTCGATGTTTTGGGTGACAGGCAGAAGAGGATTTCCAAGGTTTGTTATTAGGGTCAAAACGAGGAAGGTGTGCCGTAGGCTTCGGGATCCAAGTATAGTTTGAAGGATTTTGAGATTGTTTATCAAGATATTCCTTGTATTCGTCCGAGAACTCAAGTGGTTCATGATTGATATGAGGTTTCGCCAAAGGATTTTGAGTGGTAGTGGTAGCGAAAGAGGTTTTCCGAGGACTTGCCTTCATATCCTCCTTGAGAAATGGTTCCTTGAGAGGATCGGGAGGAGTAGGAGGCATCTTTTCCCAAGTGTAGTTCGAGGTGTTTCCATAATCATCAGAAAGATCTTCCTCGAATAAAGGGAACTCAAGAGGTTGAATTTCTTCTTCCTCCTTCATTGTTCTTGGTACAGGAGAGGGCTCAACAGGCGAATCTTGGGATGTGGTCGATGTAAGGTTTGACTCGGATGTTGAGGGCTCCTCATGGCTTGACTCTTGGAGAGGCATTTTCAGATCATCAACATAGGAAGAGTTTTCTTGGATAAGTTCTAGGAGCGCTCTTCCTTCTGTCGGGGTTTTGGTAGCAAAAGACCCTCCAGCGGTGATGTCAAGGTATAGGGCGGAGTCCTTGTCTAGACCCATATAGAAGTGTTGCAATAACATGTGGTCGGGAATAGACAAGTTTGGGCCGGAAAGAGTTAGCAAGGAAAACCTAGCCCAGGCCGCACCTACAGACTCCTTCTCGTTCTGACGAAAGTTGAGAACTTCCTCACGGAGGGCAACGACGCGGGATAAGGGAAAGAAGGCTAAGCAAAATTTATCTCGAAGCTTTTCCCAATCACCGTACGTGCTTCCGACTGCAAGTATGTATATGTACCATTGTTTCGCTTTATCTTGAAGGGAGAAAGGAAACAACTTCCATTTCACTGTTTCTTGTGACATGCCTTCGATCACGATGCATGAACACAAGTGCTCGAACTCTCGCAGATGGTGATACGGATTTTCATGCTCAAGTCCAGAGAAGGGTCGTTCCCGTACCATGGTTATAAAAGCGGGGTGGAGTTGATAGCCAGAAGAGGAAATTGGTTTTGAAGATGGTGGTGGCTCAAAGAACTCTCGCCTTGGAGCAGAAAATGATTCGATTGTAGGTTCTGGCTCCATGATATATGTTTTTGGTATTTTCTTTTAAGTGAAAAGGTGATGATGGGGATAGGGAGGATAGATGCGGAAGCTTGATGATGGAAAGAAAAACAAAAGAAAGATTTTTTTTTTAAAGGATACAATACGAGGACCAACTAGGTTCGAAGACAAAAGCAACAACCGTTCCCCGGCAACGGCGCCAGAAATGCTTGTTGGTATTTCTTACGTCACGAATAAATCCGCAAGCGTACGGAGAATACCGTTGTAGCACTTCACCCGTGAGTATTCAAGGGTATCGTTATTTATATTTTCCCAAGGAACGGAGTGGAATTATCTTCTAGTCTAGCTCGTCCAAGGACACAAAGAAGGATGGTAGGTATGGGTAGAGAGGATTCCTATGGATGAAGTTCTATCTGGAATAAGGAAGAGTAAACACAGCAGGGCTGTCACCACCTACTGGCAAACCCCCCTACTAGAACACGTGACACTAGGGCAATTAGGTGCCTAGGCCAGTCCTAGGGTCACGTGACAACAAAGCAATTAAGTCTTCGCTGCCAGACCGATTCCAAGAAGTCAATTCACTAGAACAGAGAGGATTAAGCAAGTAGGGCTGTCACCACCTACCGGCGACTCTCTCTTAGGACACGCGACACTAGAGCAATTAAGTCCCTATGCCAGTCCCAAGGTCACGTGACAACAAGGCAATCAAATCCTAGCTGCCGGACCTATTCTAGTTCACAAGACTAAAGATAAATTCCGCCTCTAAATGCTTACTTGAATGGAACGATGATCATGCAAGCAAGTAAAAGAAGAACTTATACTAGAATAGAAATATTCAATCCAATAGAAGATCAAGAATACTCACTTGTAATGAAGATGAACGACGAACGAACGATGAACGAACGACGAACGAACGATGAACGATGAACGAACGACGAATGAACGATGAACGAACGAAGAACACTTCACTATGAATAAGTATCCTCCAAGGTACAAGATTTGGGCAAGGTCCTCACAAGGGGAGGACTACCCTTCTCTCCTACCCTACTCTCTCCCTATTCTACTAGTGTACAAGGGGCTCTAGGCCCTTGGGGTGGAATGAGGCTCTCCTTCTTGTGTGTCTTGAGAGGAGGGGGGTACCCCTTTATTTATAGCCCTCCATAGGCGGTGGAATTGAGGTGGTTCCTTAGGTCGGTGGCATTGATTGCAGGCAGAACCGACCTTGGTACGTCGGTGGGGAACCGCCATAAAAAGATGGGCTGCTGGGGCCACTGTAGCAGGTCGGCCGACCCAGGGTTTGGGGTCGGCCGACCCCCCCTTGGCCCATTTGGTCTTGGGCTTTTGCCGAGAGGTCCTCCTTGATGTCCTATTGAGTGATCTTGGTGCTATGGCCCAAGTTGGTTAAGTTTCGTAGGACGTTTGATCCATATCTTGGTCGGCTGCCGATGCTGATTTCTCGGAGTGGTGTCCTCTTTGGAATATGGTATGGGTTGATTTGGTGGATCCATATATCCTTGCCATTGTTGAGGATCTCCAAGGGATGATCTTTCTTCATATCTCCTTGATATTGGGCTTTTGGGGAGATTTCCTTATGACGGGGAAATTCGGTGTTTGCAGAGTGGGCCTTTTATGCTTCCTTTTCCCCGGTTTCCTAGAAATGCAGCTGCACTCACAAATTCACCAACACTTGTGGAATTGATTAGTAATAAACTCCTACCACTATGTTTGGTGTTCATTTTAATTCTTTTATGAAGGTAATTGACGGTAAAATTCTTGCTCTAAGGATCGTCAACAACTTCGATGAGCTCTTCCGTATCGTAAATGGTAAGAGGAAAAGGTATGACGCTCGTTATCCTGAGTGCAAGTAAGAGTTGACAGCCTAATCTAGAAAAATGCATGAAAAGCTGCTCGTAAAGCTCAAACTCAATCTTTTCTTGGTAAGAATGTTGATGGCAATGTTCGTAATGGGTTATGATTCCAAAGGTGCTCGTGTAGAACTTGTTCACTTAATTGCTAGGCTTGATCTTCATTTAGGCTTTGGCGAATCTCGTGCTTTTGAGGGGTACATTCAGCGTGCTCATAATCCTATGTATAGTTCTGTATCTAGGAGAACTACTGGTCGTGATCTTGTGAAACACGTTGGCTTTTTCTCTACACCTTTACCTTTGAGTTTGCTGCTTTGTTATGTAGTTCTGTGGATGCGCCATTTTGCCAAATCGTGGGGAAATGTATCGTCTCTGTGTGTTTGGAGTGTGTGTTTTTTATGTGAATATTGATCCCTTGATTCCTGGATCAGCTCAGCATTCCTCCTTTTAAAGTATTCCGAATTGAGATCTGGCTAGAAATGTGAGCATGAACATTGTCAACAATTTAGGATGTTTTGATTATCCTTTATGGTTTTTGATGCAAAATAGCAGGAGGAATACTATTTATTCATTAATCATGGGTGATACCTTCCGGTTAGTCGCACATAGTATTATGATATGGAGTTATGTAGGACACGCAAAGGGCTACGTCTTTCGCGACTCGCACATAATGACACAGTTCTGGCATGTAAAGTACATCTATGTTCAACACAAAACTACTAATGGACCCATGAGGCCTTACTTAGCAACAACTCAGTTTCAGGACATCCTTTTTAGCTAGATGACCTAATCTTAGCAAAGAGAACACCAAAAACAAATGTTGCTATTTTGTGGATCAGACACATTGTTTTCTTACAATTACACCAAAATGAGACTGTTATTCTTGAAAAAAGTTGCTGTGGTGGAGGCATGAGACACAATATGCTCCTCAAAAACTAAACCAAAATGTTAATACTTTTTATTTTACAAACTAGATGAAACTACTGCTCTCGAGATTGAGTGGATTTTAAGCGGTGCGATGGGCAGGTGGAGCGGCGGGTGGGTGCTTTGAGGCTGATTTGTCTTGACATGCATCATTAACCTCTTGACCGGTTTACCAGGCTACTCACACCATTATGGCCACTTGAGCCAAAGCGTCACCACCTCGTCCAAAATGTTGTCAAAACATATTACTGTTTTGAGCTGCTCCTGCATTGGTGCAAAGACCTCTTCAGTGCGACACGACGGCGGCGACAATGCCCACGATAGCGACATGCGCATGATGTCACTAACGACGGGGTCCTAGCGCGGGTGTCCATGAGCAACACATTACACCCCCATGCGACGTCGGAGGTCCAAAAAGGTAAATAATTCCCGCATAAATTTGGGGATTTCAAGCTAGGGTTTCGGGTTTTGATCAAAATCACCTCCTTCTTCGTGCTGATCAGAACCAAAACTCTAGGCTGATCTTAGGTAGGACATACTTGGCAGACAATCATGAGCAATTACAACTAAACATAACTGATGCTGCCTTAGCAACCTCTAACAGTAGGCAATTAATCATAAACGACAGTAATTAGGCATGCCATCACACTAATGAAGCACACAATCAACACTAATCAAGCACAATCATCTGCTTGTAGATGCATAACAGTAGGTTAGGGATGTTACAAACTAATTCCGGGTGAAGAAGCGGCAGCGGCGGCCTTATTCACATCGATCAAACAACCATTGGTTAGGGTTATGGGACGTCGGGGTGAATGTGTTTTGGGGCCGTCGCATCGCTATAGTAAACCTATATATGATCGCGATCAATTCTGGGGCCACAACCATCGCTGAATATCAGGATCGCATCACTGAAAATCAGGGTCGTTTCCAAAATGCGCAACAGAAGGTTGGATCGCTGGTGGGGGTGCGGGATGGATCCGAGGTGCTACCAACGCCGAAATCCATCTTGTTCACTGGATCGCAGATGGAGGTCCAGGATCGTCCGAGTGCTGGTTAAGGGACTGACGACACATGGATTTCTGAATTATTAAGTAGTAGAGATAGAGATGTATGATGTGTACAGCTCACCAAAGTGAAAGTCCACAAATTAAGCAGTGAACACTTGTCCTGTGAGATATCTCTCTGCGTTGTTAGTGTCCATCAGTTACATATGGGCTCCATAAGTTCCACTTTTTGTAAAGTTTATTAGTTTCAGTACTTACTACATCCGATTCTGTAAGAGTTATGGAAGGTTTACAGCAATGATAGGCACATTTTCAAGTCACTTTTGAGGAAAACATGTGTGCAATCCACTCATCTCCAGCGCTGATTATATGGTAGTTTCAGCTAGTTTGTAAAATTAAAAGTATTAATATTTTGGTTAATTTTTTGTGGAACATATTATGTGCCATGCCTCCACAACAGCAAGAGTTTTCTAGAATAACAGTCACATTTTGGTGTAATTTTAAGAAAAATAATTAATGTGTCTGATCCACAAAATAGCAACATTTGTTTTGTGTGTTGGGTTTACTAAGATTTGGTCATCTAGGTAAAAAAGATATCTTGAAAACTGAGTTGTTGTTGAGTAAGGGCCTCGCTCATGGGTCCATTAGTAGTTGTGTGTCATTACCTTGTAACTAGCACACATGATACCAGAGAACCTCCTCCACTAGCGGCTGCGGCTGATACTCACCGCCACCACTCGATGCCTGTTTCTGCAGTCATGCCTGCTTCACGTTCCTTGCTTCCCCCACCATGTGCGGTCATGCTCTGAAGTGATCCTAGCGTGCACGGTAAGGAACCTCCAACACTGGGCAGCCGGGAAGCTGGGCAACACGTTTGGATGTTGAGCACCACCTCGCCATTGATCCACCTCAACGTGTTGCCGCGCGGGAGCAGGGGCGGAGCGATGTATATAGTGCTGGGTGCGGGCGCACCCACGAAATAAATCGTTTTACATGTATCTAGCTAAATTTCACCATATTCGCACCCTCAAAATTCATTGTTATGCACCCACAAAACAGCTACGTGAGGCATTTTCTCTACCTATGTTGAAGAATTGCACCCGCATCGAATCTGTTCTAGCTCCGCCACTGCGCGGGAGGGCGTCTAGCCACGGGCACACCAGCTGCCCCACCATCGTCTTGTACGAATCGTTCACCATGAATACGTGGTTGTAGTAGTCAGACAAGATGGTGGGTACGTGTCTTGTTCGACCTCGACTTCCACCTCCTTAGCAGTCTTCATGGATTCAGCCACCACCAATTTTCCCACTGCAATGTTGCTTGAGTCGATGCATGTGGTGGTGCGCAAAGGACGCACGGGACGGGTCGCGAAGACCTGAGGTACCTTCAGCTTGGAGAGAAGGCCATGCTCCACAGGGATGACCCTCGTCAGAGCGTTCGGAGCCGAAAGGTGGTACGGTGGTGTGATGCAGTAGTCCTCTTGCTTGCCACACTTGTCCCCATTGCTGCTTGCCGTGGAGCGGTCAGTCGGCGGTGGGACCAGCATCAACGTCGGCTTTAGCACAATGGGGGCACAACCTAGCTTACAACAACAATAGAGCACTATAGCGGCGGTTGAAAAAAGTACTGTAGCAGCGGTTTCGAAGAACCGTCGCTACAAATCAACATTAATTTGTAGCGGCGGTTTCCTGGAACCGCCGCTACAAGCACATGTGTAGTGGCGGCCAATGCCGTAGCCCGTCGCTACTATTAATTCCCAAAAACAAAAAAAAAGTCGCTGGAGCAGCTCTCCAGCTCTGATTCAGTCTGCACACACGTGCACGCGCGCCGCGCGCGCGCGCACACACACACACACACGAACAAAGGAAATGGAGCACACACCGGAGAGGATGGCGCCGTCCAGGTCCCGCCACCTCTGGATCACGGTCACTGGATCCTGCCACCCCAAGCACTGATCAGGGCTGCGAGCGATGGAGAGAAAGTGAGAAGCCGTCGTCGCCGCAGCTGTCGACCTGCAGATCCGCTGCGAGGAAGGAGCTGCTTTGCAGCCGCAAGCCGCTGGGATTTGGATGGACACCTCGCCTCACCGTGGCTCCAAGGAGAATGAGGATATGGAGCCGCCACTGCAACGAGGAAGGAGCCACCGCCGAGCTGCAGATCCGCCTAGAAGAGGAAGCAGCAGCCGCCGCCTAGACGAGGAAGTGGAGGCCGGATCCACTGCCGTGGGGGCTGGATCTGCCGCCATGGAGGCCGGATCCACTACCATGGGGGGCGGATCTGCCGCCGTGGAGCTGGATCCACAGCTGTTGGGGCTGGATCTGCCGCCGTGGAGGCCGGATCCACTGTTGTGGGGCTGGATTTGCCGCCGTGGTGACCGGATCCGCTGCCGTGGTGTCGTCGTCGAGGCTGTCGGTCGCCGCCACACAATATGGGACCGGGCGGCGGGGCGCTCGACGCGACGCCTAGGACTGGGAGCGTCCCTCGCTGCCGCGCCTTGAGACGGGGGGCTGCCCACCGCACGCCGTGCCTGGGATGGAGAGGGGAGGAGAAGGCGAGAGGAGAGGGCGAGGAGGGCGCTGAGGAAGAGAGGGCGGTGGCATAAGAGAGAGTGGATAAGGAATGAGGGCGGCTTCGGCTAGGGTTACTTCATTTTATACGAACTCATGGTGATGGGCTGAAAGAATGGGCCGCGATGACAGGCCAGCAGCGGTAGGAGGGGTGATTCGCCGCTACAAATGAACCTTGGATTTGTAGCGGAGGTTGGCCCAATGAACCGTGCTCCTGGATCGCTATAGCGGCGGGGATTTGTTTCGACCACCACTACGTGAATTGTTGCTCTACCGCTACAGAGCCTCTTGTTGTAGTGGGCTACCATTTTAGCCCCATCTTTTATGTCTGTAGCGGGATTACTTGGCTTGTATTCACTTGGGGTTTGATACATTCATGCATGAATGCATGGAGTTTGCAGTGGTTGTTTTGCATCCGAGCATGCCATGACGTTGATCTTAGTTGGCACAATTAAAACCTTCTTGAGAAAGATGATGCTATATATCATTTGTACCAGCAAGTTTGTGCCTCTGAATGAGCATCCATGGTTCTTGACATGCATGCATGATAGGTGTCATGTGGTCACTTGGTTGTTGAGGTTTTGTTAGGTTTCTAAAAGGTATTCCAATAGATAAATACTTTGTAGTACGACTTCTTTTTCACATAATAGTGGTGGCACGAACCGAAAGGGCTGCTACGACGACGCAATGATTGCATATGTGGCGTTTCCTCTTAAGGCGACTTCTTTCCCCCTTCTTTCCCTCATCCCTCCCCGCGGTTTTGAGGTCGTGTCATGGTGTTTTTAATGGTGTGCTGACATCCGTTGTGGTTGGGCTGATTAATGGGCGGGCATGACAAGGCTATAAGAAGTGCTTTACCTGTAATACCAACAAAAAAGCTAGACTGACATTTGGCATGCTCTATTGCAATGACTATTTCTGACTTCTATTGCAATGACTATTACTGACTTTGAAGGGATTATGAAATGTTTGAGCCCTAACACTTGAATCTGTCCAAGGGTAGACGACAAGATGATAAGAGTAGTTTTACTGTCCAAGATAATAGCCTCTAGTTTCTCAAAATTAATGGCAATTAATTTGTTCCGAGTGTAGATCTGACCTTGTGTTGGCGGTGCTTATAATGAATATTTACCACCAACACCATTCAATAAAAGCCATCATACAAGGATAAAATGAACATTCTTTTATATTAATGGCTCTCCACAAGTTTTGTTGGAGTATTTGAATGCAGGGAGCAATATGGACAAAATTCACAGGAAATGGGGGCCAAAGCCCACCGGCCGGCCCAATCATAGGCCGGCCGGCCAGCTCAGGCTCCAGCCCAAGTCCAGCTCCTCTCCAGAGGCCTTCTACAGCCTTCCCACGTGGAATTCAAGGCCCAGCCCAATATCAAACAACCGACATTCTAGAACATGGGCTTTTGGGCCTAAACTTGAAGGCCACTCAACTTCTGCCGACCCCACAAGAAAACCGACCATCTTACCGCCCTCAGGAGTCCATCAGAGCCGTCCAGGGAAGAGTCGGTGGCGAACCGACCACATCAGTGGCCGGCCGGCCACCCTACTAGGCCGGCCGGCCGACCTTTGTCCCGCCGCCTCTCCAACTTCGGCCAGATGATGTGCACCGACTCCAGCAAGCTATAAATACTACCCTCCGGCTCCAGAAGCAAGACGCACCTCATTTGATACTTCATTTTAGTCTTTTGGTAGTAGCATAGTGCTAGGAGTGAGTGAGTGAGAGGGAAGGAGAGCTAGAGGCCCCCGGTATGTCGGGACTCTACTTCTTCATCGCCTCGGTTATGCTCCTCGCCTGGGAGTAGTCGTCTTAGTCTTCCAGGCCGGGCAACATGTAAGAAGATTATTGGTCGGGCAATGAAGTAAGGTATTCTGCTCTATTTATTTGTGGGTTCCAGGTGTGCAATAAATATTTATTTATTTATTGCATTGACTAGCTTACTGATAATCTCGCTAGTTGTGACGATAGATGTAAACGTGGTGTTTATATCTGGAGTTATCCCTGGTTTGCTCGTAACCCCACGGAGGATGGTAGCCGCGAGTATGTGTGACAGGCATACCGGTCTCTGTAATCCACCACGTCCGGGTTATTGTTTTTAGTAGGGAGGTCAATAGCACGTAGTTCCCCAAGATAGTTGAACCTAATTCTCGGGTTGCTGCCTTGGCATGCGTGTGCCCCGAAACGAATAATAGAGTAAGGACCTTACCAAGTTGCCCAGCTACATAGCTTCTTATCATTAGATTGCCTGGCCAGAAGACCTTTTTATTTACTGCTGCAAACCCCGCTCTTGTGTGCCACCTTTACGGATCAATACCTCTAGTGTTTTAGCTTAGTACACGATACGTTCCCTGTGGATTCGATACCCTAGGAATACTCCTTGTGGTGAAAGCTACATCGGTATCCGTACGCTTGCAGATTAATTTCTGTTAGGCTTTAGGACTGCCAACACCTTGGAAATCAAATGCATACTAATAGCCAATATTTTATCAAATATGGATGATACACAAAGGGCTACATCTTTCGTGGCTCACACATAATAACACAGTTCTAACATGTATAGTACAAATAAGCTCAACACTTATCATCTGGATGAACCCTCGTCAGATACGACATGGGAGATTTGGAACTGCAAGACACCCTTTTGCGGGATTGGCCCACTAGACGGCCCCCTTCCAACCCAGTCCAGCAGCCCATGGCCCCCCTTGAAAAGTAGCCTAAGCTTCGCCACTGGTCATCCCTGCTGCCATTGTCGTAGGCAATTGGCACTGTCTTGAGCTGCCACTCGCAGAGCTCCACCACGTCTCGGGGCCCCTCGCGATATTGCGGCGGTAAATTGAGATGGGCCACCGGGAACTCAGCTATCCCGCGTCGCAAGAGGCCGGTATCCCCCTCCATGCTGATGCGCACCTCAGCTCGTAGCTGTAACGGTGCAGCATCACCCAGGGAGGGCAGGAGAAATCATCGGCGTCGCCGGCCGCCAGAAGATCAAAGGGTTCTCTCGGCTGCTGAGTTGGGATTCCATCCGATTGATCGGACTGCAGTTTTTTCGAGAAAAACGAGAAGCCCTTGAACTATAGGATGTTATGTCTACCACACATGTATCTTGGCTATGTTAGTGTTGGTCTCGGCTCAAGGATAAACACATCAACACATCATCTACATGGTTTTTTTTAGAACACATCATCTACATGGTTTTATACACCACGGTATAGCTGCGCATTCGGGCCATGTTTTTTGGGCCGACCTGAAGGACGACGCATTTGGCCCAACACGAGCTCGGCCCAGCACGAAGAAATTCGGGCCCGTGTCGGCACGGCCCGGGGTAACGGCCATGTTATGGGCCGACCCCCTAGTCCACGACACACAGCATGGAGCACGGCCCGAAAGATAGGACGGCCCAAAAAGGCCCGCTAGTTAGCCAGCCAAGCTTCCCAGGCTCCATCCGCAAGCCCACCAATGGCTAGTTGCATGGCCTGCCTAGCCCAGCAACGGCTAGTTGCCGGCCCGCCGCGCTATATAAGCCCCCCTCCCTGTTAAACCCTAACCTAATCCCCATTCCGCATACATGCCGCGCCGGTCTTCTCCTCTCCCTCTCCTCGTAGCTGCCGGTCTCCTCTGCTCCCTACCCTAGATCTGCTCGGTTCCCCGTCGTGCTCATGCTTTCTTGCAGGCCAGCTGCGCACTAGGGTCGTCGGCGATGGCTGGGAGCCGGAGGGTCGGGACGGGGACACCAACGTCGTCGCTGGATCCCTTCTCCATCACCACGACTTGGCAATGCAGGGGGTTGGGGCGACGATGGCCGGGCAGAGTTGTTTGTCATAGTCGCGCGGCCGCGGGCATGGGCACGGGAACGGGTTCCAGTTCGGCAATTCTGGTGGGTTCGAGTTCCTGCAGCAAGAAGAAAGGCAGAGGGAACAGCTCTGCCATGTGCGAGTACATCGACGAGCTCTTCCGTGTCATCAATGGTAAGAGGAAAAGGTATGACGCTCGTTATCCTTAGTGCAAGAAAGGGTTGACTGCCTAATCAAGAATATTGCATGAAAAAAACTGCTCGTAAAGCTCAAACTCAATCTTTTCTTGGTAAGAATGTTGATGGCGATGTTCGTAGTTGGGTTTATGATTCCAAAGGTGCTCGTGTAGAACTTGTTCACTTGATTGCTAGGCTTGATCTTCATTTAGGCTTTGGTGATTTCTGGTGCTTTTGAGGAGTACATTCCGCGTGCTCATAATCCTATGTATAGTTCTGTATCTAGGAGAACTACTGGTCGTGATCTTGTGAAGCACGTGTGCTTTTGCTCCACCCCTTTCCCTTTGAGTTTGCTGCTTTGTTTAGAGTTCTGTGGATGCGTCATTTTGCCAAATCGTGGGTAGTGTATAGTCTCTATTCGTTTGGAGTGTGCGTTTATGATGTGAATATTGATCCCCTGATTCCTGGATCTGCTCAGCATTCATCCATTTAGAGTATTCTGGATTGAGATCTGGCTAGAAATGTGAGCATGAATGTTGTCAACAATTTAGGATGTTTTTATTATCCTTTTTGGTTTTTGATGCAAAATAGCAAGAGGACTACTATTTATTCATTAATCAAGGGTGATATCTTCCTATCAGTCGCACATAGTATTATGGTATGGAGTTACGTAGGATACACAAAGGGCTATGCCTTTCGCGACTCACACATAATGACACGGTTCTGGCTTGTAAAGTGCATCTAAGTTCAACACACAACTACTAATGGACCCATGAGGCCTTACTCAGCAACAACTCAGTTTCAAGACATCCTTTTTAGGTAGATGTCCTAATCTTAGCAAAGCGAACACCAAAAACAAATGTTGCTATTTGTGGATCAGACACATTGTTTTCTTACAATTACACCAAAATGAGACTGATATTCTTGAAAAAAGTTGTTGTGGTGGAGGCATGGGACACAATATGATCCTCAAAAACTAAACCAAAATGTTAATACATTTTATTTTACAAACTAGATGAAACTACTGATCTTGAGATTGAGTGGATTTTAAGCGGTGCAATGGGTAGGTGAAGCGGTGGGTGGGTGCTTTGAGGCTTATTTTATCTTGACATGCGATCATTAACCTCTTGACCGGTTTACTAGGCCACTCACACCATCATGGTCACTTGAGCCAAAGCATCAGCACCTCGTCCAAAATGTTGTCCATATTACTGTTTTGAGCTGTTCCTGTGCATTGGTGCAAAGACCTATTCAGTGCATCAATTTGAACCGTAGGACTGGAAGATGAAAATAAGCTGTACATCCATCAGTACAGCAAAAGATATTCCCACACCAATTGAACAAAAAGAATCTATCCCTTAACAGTACAACAGAGTAATAATAGTGAATTTATATATTGTTGATCCTCGTCCTGGCACCGGGGCGGGCGGGACCGAAGGATCAGTACCATCCTTGCCCCGTAAGATTTGTCCCCATGCCCATTAGCTTCTCGGGGCAAATGTCTGGCCCATCCCTGTTCCCAACAGATCCCCGATCCCGGTCGGGGCCCCGTAGAGGTGGTCAACAATGGTGCGCAACGAGGTGGGCAATGGCTTGCGCGAGGGGCCGTGAGCAAGCTGGCACTTGGAGACAGGGGTGGATAGATGCATACCAGACCTAGCTTGGAGATAAGGGGGAGATGGTGAAGGGCAGCATGTTGGCGTTGGAGCGGGGGATAAGGCAAAGGGCGGCATGTCGACGGCGAAAGACGGTGCGAGGGTGCAGATCTAGGCTCGGATCGCGGTCAGTGGCTTGTTTCTGGTGGAGGCAGGTTAGGTTTGGATGGAAGTGTGAGGAGCGTTTATATAAGTCTGAGTGGAGGAGAATGGAAAGTGGGCCACTGGGCCAGCTAAAAACATTGGATACATACCTTATTTCAGGCTCCCGTGAACCTCTACGAGGAAAATCTCATCCCCGACCTTGACCCACTATCTGTTGAGTCCCGACACCGTTAACCCGAGCGGGGTGAAATCAAGTCCCATCCCCCTATTTGGTTCGAAGGATTTTCATAGGAGGAATGTAGGAATCCTAAATCCTTTGGAATGTGTGTTGTAAATGCATTTGGTTCGTCGGAACTCT
The DNA here is from genome assembly GCA_012490785.1 of Eragrostis nindensis. NCBI lineage: Eukaryota > Viridiplantae > Streptophyta > Magnoliopsida > Poales > Poaceae > Eragrostis > Eragrostis nindensis. The sequence goes on from JAAXCT010000037.1 coordinate 46,850, forward strand.
CAATGGAGCAACGCAGGAAGCTTTCCTATAGATCCGATATATTTTGCAAGAAAAGATAACAAAATTTCTCCAAAAAAAATTAAAATAACAGAGAGATGACATAAAAGAAAACACGAAGAAGAGGCACTGCAATTCACAAGGGCGTCGGCGAGTAAGGCATCGAGGACCTCAATGAAACGCCAAAGGAGAACACCTTGACTTGTGAAAGAAGCTAGGGGCGGTAGTTCACGCAGAGGAGCACGGTAGGGGGACCTTGACATGCATCCGCTGTCACCATCGCTGGAGCTCGCATAGCTGATCATTAGATCGCATGGCGCCGCTCCCATACTTTGCTCAAGATGCTATAGGGCGGGCTGGACCAGGGGATCAATACCATCCCTGCTCCATATGATGTGTCCCCGTCCCTGTTAGCTTCTTGGAGCAAAAGTCTGCCCCATCCCCGTTCCTGACAGATCCCTGATCCCAGTTAGGGCCCCATAGATGTGGCCAACGATGGTGCGTGACGAGGTGTGAGAGGGGTGGAGGGAGGTATACCGACGCTTGGAGATAAGAGGGAGGCAATGAAGGGCGGCACGTTGGCATTTGGAGTGGGAGAGAGTGCAAGGGCGGTTTGCCGACGGCAAAAGGCAGCGCGAGGCGCAGATCTAGGCTCGGATCGCATTTGGTGGCTTGTTTCGGGTGGAGGCGGGTTAGGTTTGGGAGGCATTGTGAGGATAGGTTGTATATGTCTGAGTGGAGGAGATTGGAAAGTGGGTCATTGGGCCAGCTGAAAACATTGCACATATGCCTTATTTTAGGTTCCCGTGAACTTCTATGGGAAAATCTCATCCATGATCCCGACCTGCTATTTATTGGGGCCCGCACCGCTAGCCCCCGCAGGGCAAAATCAAGCCCCATCCCCGCCCCCTTTGGTTCAAAGGATTTTCATTGGAGAAATGTAGGAATCCTCAATCCTTTGGAATATGCGTTGTAAATGCATTTGGTTCGTAGCTAGGAACTGTCAAAGGAACAATGCGCAGGAAGCTTTCCTACAGATCCAAGGAAAAGATAACAGAATTTCTCCAAAAAATAAAAATAACAAAGAGATGGCAGAAGAAAACACGAAGAAGAGGCACTGCAATACACATGGGCTTCGGTGAGTAAGGCGTCGAGAACCTCGATTAATTACTAAAGGAGAACACCTTGACTTGTGGAAGAATCTAGGGCTGGCAATTCACGCAAAGGAACACGGTACGGGGACCTTGAGACTTATCCTCCGGATGAATCCTCGTCGGATACGATGGAGAGATTTCGAACCGCAAGACACCCTTTTGCGAGATTTGCAAGTTTTTGTCTCCTAATGTGATGTGTACAGGTACAGCTCACCAAAGTGAAAGTCGACAAAGCAATGAAAACTTGTCCCGTGAGATATCTCTCTGCGTTGTTAGTGTCCATCAGTATTTATTACATCCGATTCTGTAGGAGTTACGGAATGTTTAAAAAATGAGAGGCATTTTCATGACATTTTTAAGGGGAAAAAAAAGTTGTGTGCAATCCACTCAATTCAAGAGATTATTAATATGGTAGTTTCAGCTAGTTTGTAAAATTAAAGGTATTAACATTTTGGGTTAGTTTATGAGGAACATACTGTGTCTCATGCCTCCACAACAGCACCTTGTTTGTGATCCACAAAATAGCAGTCACATTTTGGCGTGATTTTAAGAAAAATAATGTGTGTGATCCACAAAATAGCAACATTTGATTTACGGTTCGGTTTGATAAGATTAAATCATCTAGCTAAAAAGGATGTCCATTAGTAGTTGTGTGTCTTTATCCTGTAACTACGATGATGATCATGTGTCGTCTCCGTTACAATCTTTCATTAAAACTGTACCAACTTCAGGAGAAAACTCCGTTACACCACTGGCAGTGGCCAACTTGGTTTTCTTGACGTATCTTGCTGCATTACCATCAATAAGTATTGCAGTAACACATTTCTTATTGGATCATTGTCATATTTGCGTTGGTGCTCGAAATTGCAAGGCCTGTATAATTACTGGATGGCGCACATGAAAGTTTGTAATGGTGCTATGGTTATCGTCGACCAGCACTGCTGATGCGATAGCCCTGGCAAGACCTCGCGCTGTCGCTTCGCCTTCACCCTTACCACCTGGATCATGAACCTGCAAAGAGGAACCAATGGGTTGGGTGAAAGATGGCGTGCTCGATTGTGACGAGATCTGGGCGCAGCTGGGGTACGAGGGCCTCTCACACGTGTATCTTGAGTACCCTATTCTGAGCTTAGACAACCCTGACGTCGTTTGCTTCACGATCTGTGAAGGTCACTTCGCCAGTTACGCATACAGCTTAGGCCTGGTACTGGGTAGTCAAGGTTGACAGGAGAAGCAAGGCATTGCTGTCAGCTAGTCGTCGGCGGTGCCCACGGATGGAGAGAAGATTCTCAATTACCAGTAAAACTTCAGTTCTAACCAGTGGTTACTGGTTTTTGTAGAACTCTGGGCATAGCTGGTCGAAACTCGAAGCTGTCAAAATAAATTTCCCGTAGCCACACACACTAAGGAATGGCTTATTTCAAGCTACAAGGACATGAGCCAGGAAAAGCCACAAAAAAGTGGCTTATTTGGGCTTATTCCTTCATGCAACAGTGTACTACAGTACTAAAAAGTACATAAGCCAGTGAGACAAAAGCCACAATAAGCCAAGCCAAACATGCCATAATATGTTACCTTCTGATAGCTACTGATGTCATCTTTAATTTGTACCCACACCCACAGGTGGGCTTCAAACTTATTTTCAAGCACAACTGAAAAGTCTTCAACCGTCAACCCACACCCACAGGTGGTGGAAAGCATGGCGATGTCAGTATCTCAAGTAAATATTTCATTTTCCAAATCATTATTTATGTACATATATTATTGAATCATGATCCAAAGTTTGGAACAAAAACACAAGTAGCACTGCTCTGTGTAGCAGCTTAAATTGAAAGAAACCGTCCTGACAACAAAAGAAACCGTGCCACATTTTTAGCATTCATAAATTTCTAAAACAACTGACAAACTAGAGTCAGTACCTAGTAATAGATAACTTGAAAAATATAAGAATTACATTTAATTACCAGATAACTGAACTCGATTAAGAACGATAACCAGGCTTTTCATAATTTTCAAACAAAATTTACTCTGACATTTTTGTTTAGATATAATCTGCCAGCATGGTTTCTGTACGACTCTTATTTATGAAGAACATTTGAGCGCCGAAGTTTCACTGGAAAACAATGCCCCTCTTGCCCTTTCTCATTGGTGTCGTATGGGACAACTGACCGCAGGGCCTTGCTCCTCATGTCAACCTCGAGTGTCCATGCCCTCCTTTCCCGTCGGTTGAGGTAGCAGCAGAAGTCGTTGCGGACCACGAAGCAGACGACGTCGGGATTGTCAGGGCTCACGACGGGGTGCTTCATCTTAACCTGCGGTAACTCCCCGTAGCCCGGTTGTGACCAGAGTTCATTGCAGTCGAGCACGTGGTCCTTCACCCACGTCATCGGCTCGTCCATACTAAGACTCATGGTCCACGTGGTCACCGAGAATAAGAAGCGGCCGTCCGAGCACGTGGTCCTGCCGGAGCCACCACAGCAGCAGCGGGAGTCGATGCTGACGTACCTCACCGCACTGGTACCGGCTGGGGCCAATTTCTCCATTCGCCCCAGCCGGCTAAATTCGTAAAGTTTGGCAGGGTCCCCCTGCGGTGGTTCCACGGGTAGCGGCACGTACCGGAGCCTCAGGCTCGCCTTGTCCACCGCCATGTCGCAGAGGAGGAAGCCACGGAAGTAGTCCACCCAGCATAGGAACCGATTACCAACGGCAAATGATTCGTCGGCCTGCCACCACCGCAGCAGCTCGTCCCCATGGTCGTCCCTGCTGCCATTGTCGTAGGCGATGGGCACCGTCTTGATCTGCCACTCGCTGTCGACTAGGCCGGTACGGAGCACGCAGAGCTCCGCCACGTCACGGGGCCCCTCACGATCGCGGGGGCGCAACTCGAGCTGGGCCACCACGAACTCAGCCTCCCCGCGCCGCAGAATGGCGGTGTCCCCGTCCAGGCTGATGCGTGCCTGAGCACGTCTCTGAACAGCCTCGCCATCACCGCGGTGGCAAGCGGGGAGCAGGGACAGCGACGACAGCCGTCCGGCGGCCGCCGCCTCATACAGAAAGGAGTCGATCACCACCGTCGTCTCCGGACCTCGATACCGGTCTTCTCGCTTGCGGGGAGGGAACAACTCGAGGAGGAGGCAGTCTCCATGGGCCGCGACGACCCGCGGATTCTGAACGTACTCGTCGGCGCCGGGTGCGCCGCCCGCCCAGTTGTAGTAGAAGGTGGAGACCGCCGGCGGCGCGTCGAGGCCGAAGAAGACGCGGAAGAGTCGACCGGTGGAGGTGTAGCACGACGCCAAGGTCTCGGCGGCGGCAGCGGTGGCGGAGGATTCCCCACGCTCGTAGCTGTAACGGTGCAGCATCACCCAGGGAGGGCAGGAGGAATCATCGGCGTCGCCGGCCGCCGGAACAACGAAGGGTTCTCTCGGCGGCTGATTTGGGGATTCCATCGATCGATCGGGCTGCTGTTTCGATTGAAAACGCGATGTTGTTTCCGTCACCGTATCAGCCATCTTAACCAGTTTTTGTGACATCTGCTGGGCTGGATTGTGCACGTGGGCTGGCTACGAACAATGTTATTTTCTTCACCCCAACTACGTATCGGATTAATCTAAAAAAAAACGGAAACTCTAATGCGCGGCCGTACGCGCTGGAGGGCGAACGCGCGTCCCGTGCGCGTGCGGCCCCGTGCGGCGGCCTGGTCTGCCTTCGGCTAAGTTCCCACATGGGCCTGGCCCGTTATCCGATACTCCGACCGGCTTCGAGGCAGAGAGATGAGGAATCTCGGACGTTCGCTGCGAACTCGGTGAAGGAGATAGAATGATGAGGCTGGCGTCATCACATTACATTAAATGTCTGATTTAGGAACTTTAAAATACCAAAACTCTCTCATACTATGTCCGTTTTTGATTTCGTTTTCACCGTTGTATTCTACTCGATGAGACGAACAAAACTAGATCCCACTTACATATATTTTGAAAAAAGTTTTTACAGGCATAAATTGCTACTGTACATATAACATAAGTTGCTACACATATTTTGTTGTACAAAATAAGATTGTTATATGTTGTCTGAAATCACTATGACATGGATTAGTAACAAGTTTAATTTCATATCATTATAGCAACCTAAGTGGTACTATGCAATACCAATTTATATCGTTATTGTGTAAGAAAAATATACTTTTATAATAACAACTATGTATATACGAATTGCTACACTTGTATCTACACGAGTGGCTACAACCATACTAATAGAAGCTACCATCAAGATAAGTTGCTACTAGATTCGAGTCACAATAAATTTTTATATATAGTATAATTTTAAAATTATTACTATGTCTATATCTTAAGTTGTTATTGTGTCTACTATACAAGTTGCTATTGGTTTTTAAATATACAAGATAGCAACTTATGTTATCAACCTGGTAGCAACTTCTGTGATATTGTAATACATGCAAAAAAGTTTAGAACATATGCAAGTGGGATCTAGTTTTGTTCGTCTTGTCATGTAGAATGCAACGGTGAAAACGAAATCGAAAACGGACATAGTATGAGAGAGTTATGGCATTTTAAAGTTCTTAGATCGGGCATTTAATGCGATAACGTCATCTGACAGCAACGTCCGTGTTGTGCGCAAGAGCTGGTCTTTTTCTCCGCTAAATGGGACACGTATTGGCTTCTGGTTTGAAGGATTGAGATTAGGGACACGTGGCAGCTGTTGGGATGGTTACCTTCCCGATTTGGTTTCACCCCCGCGCGCAAAAAAGGCTGGTCGGGCGGACGCGCGCTCGGCAAACGCGCGTACGGACGCGCCGTAACCGCGTCCCAAAAAAAAAAAAAAACTACGTATCGGATTTCTGTCTAGCCTTGAGCGAGCTAGGTAGGTCTCACAACGAACGCAGTGAGGCCGCCGCCATATGACTTTGGTGATCGAGCTCTCCATCATCGTCATCAGTCATTGCCTGCAAAGAAAAAAAATCAATCACTTGCAAGAAAATTAAACCTTATTAAGCTGCTGACACGGTTGGTGATATTTCACCAATTCCCCAAATTGTGCACACTAAGCAGACGTTCCCCGGCCCAAATGAAACTTAGCAATTACCGCGGTGGTGATTCCACGGTGACAGAGAGCGCCCAACCACCTCCAATATCCCCCTACACTAATTAAGTTATATGGAATGGCGGCATGGCCCCCTCCCTAGCAGGGCCGCCGGCCAATCTATGTCATTTTGAGAGAGGATAAGCCATCTCAAAATTTACATCAAACAAACATGCAAATTGATCAATATATTCCGTAAATCAGTGAATTTGCCAAGCAATAATGGTGCCACTACTTCCCCAAGAGGGACTCATCAGACGTCAAAAACTTTCGTCATGGGGGCCTAAAAAAAAACTTCTGTCATGGGCTTGCTAAGCAAAACCTTTGCACCTGGGCTGGCTATAATTTAGTTTCGTTACAGCCCAATTAACCATTCCTATCTCCACGAGACACCACCATCAAAAAGGAGGGCTAGGTCTCCGAATTCGCTACGCAGGAACACCGCCGCCATTAAACATTGGCGATCGAGGTCTCCATCACCGTCACCATCCCCAAACAGTATGAAGCTGCTTACGAGGCTTGGTCCTGGTAACTTTGGCAGGTTCAGCCTCTTACGGTCGATCCGCTTGATCCAGCGAAGAGAACAACACTCTGGTTCACCGGCGGCGACCGCCCATCCGCGGTGGGTGATGCTGAATACCAGCGGCCACCGAAAGGGCTCCGTCGACGACGGCAAGGCCGCCATGGCAGAAACGGACTGCGCCACCTCCACGGGGCGCCCCTTCCGCGTCTCTTTCGGAGTCGCGCCGCCGCCGGCGAGCTCCATCCTGTACTATGACTTGGCTGGTCGTCTTTCCAGCGATGAGGAGAATGCCAGGTTCGGTGAGCCCACAAAAATCATCGCGGCCCATGGCGACTCCGTCCTCATCGAGACGAGCCGAATGGCCGATGATTTCGGGTGCCGGCGCATGTTCGACTACTTCGTGTACAGGGCAAGCAGCGCCATGCCACCCTCGTTGTCTCTGCTTCCTGTCCGCGACGTCCTAACGAAATATGAGGAACGCAGACCCCCCATGGATCCCAGGGAGAACATGCTCTTCGAGAATACAACAGGCCTCCTGCGCCGCAAACAGGACGAGCTTCTGGTAGTCGAGCTCGCGCTTACATTCCAGCATGGTACACTGGAAGACACCGCCGAGCTCTGCGTGCACCGCCTCGGAGAATCCCAGTGGGAGATCAAACGTGACGTGCCGATCGTCCTTGACAGAGGCAGCAAAGGCAATGAACTTCAGGGGTGGCGTTTTCCCAACAGGGTCGTCCCGGTGGGTGACCGGTTCCTATGCTGGGTCAACTACATCGATGGCTTCCTCCTCTGCGACATGGCGGAGGCGACGCCCAAGATGCTGTACGTGACGCTGCCCGTGGTGCCGTTCGTCAAGGGGAGCGGTTACAGCAGCAGCATGAGCGACGACGATTATATCGAGGATCACATCCAGTATACCAGGAATATGTGTGCCGTGGATGGCGCTGATGACGCAGCTGTGAGGCTCGTAAGCGTAGACCCTCGTTGCTGCTGCGGCGGCGCTGTGCACGGCCGGAGCACATGCTCGCGCTCTCGCTTCGCCTTCACGGTGACTACATGGACTGTGAGCCTCAGCATGGAGGAGCCAATGAAGTGGGTCAAGGAAGGCGTGCTCGACTGCGAGGAGCTCTGGGCGCAGCCCAGCTACGAGGGCCTCCCGCATGTGCTTCCTGAGAACCCTGTCATCAGCTTGGACAACCCGGACATCGTCTGCTTCACGATTTGCAAGCACGACGTCGACAGCTATGCAGACAGAAAGACATGGAGGATCGAGGTGGACACGAGGGCAAAGGTGCTGTTGTCGGTCGTCAGCACAACTGATTCATCGGCAGATGACTGTCATTTACCAGCAAAACTTATGTGCTATCCGGCAATACCTGTTTGAAAATCCGAACTCTAGGCAAACCCCAATAAAGTTTAATTTTGCTAGAAGTCAGCAATGCATCAGTTACGTAATCCTCCTTCTTTTACAATTTTTAGACTTTCAGCGTGTCACAGTTTGTTATATGCTATTTGAATTGAGAAGAGAACTCTTATGATCGTCAAGATATGTATGAACATTTTCCCTAATTCGTTTATAGATCATTGATTCCTCTTATTACAATATGAGCAAGTCATTTTCATTGGTTCCATTATTAGCACTAGGTTTGAATCCAAACTGATAGTTATAAGAAACCTGCAGTTACTTTTCGATTAATATAAGGTTGTGAAACTACCCTCCCCTCCCCCGAGTTGTTCGGAACAAAAATATGTATGTAGATGTAGTCTTAATAAAGAATATAAAAAGATGTAACCTAGGTGACTTAAAAGTTGCTGATATAGTGTTCGATACTGCATCAATAGCCATTCAAAGCACACAAATTTCTTATTAGCTCCTTGGAGGAGGAAGAGATAAAACAGCGACCTTACAGCTGCACAAGGCTAACCCACGCAGCGCAGCTGTCAGTACAGTATGTCCCTATTACAAACATGATCAATGGCGACCTAAACTGAAAATAAAGGGAAAACAACTAACCAAAATAATGATGATGATAAATGCCAATTGCACGTAACCAGGTCTCAACATTTTGTTTGCGGTAATTGTTCGGTAACCACGGTAAGACCTGACCGCTTGTTGACACTGAAGTTTCATTGGTACGTGGTGCCCATGTTGGCAATCACTATGGGTACTGCTGGGCACGACGGAACGCAGCACCTTCCTTCTCAAGTCGAGCTCGACAATCCATGTCCTTCGGTCCTTTTCAAGGTCGTGGTAGTACTGGTAGTCGTTGCAGACAACGAAGCAGACGATGTCTGGGTCGTCGGCGCTCACGACGGGGAACTCGACGGGCTCGTGTGGAAGGCCGTCGTCGTAGCCTGGAAGCTCCCAGATCTCCTCGCAGTCGATCACGCCATCCTTCACCCACGTCGCCGTCATCGAAGGCTCATGTGCCACCGTCGTCGTCAGGCTTAGGGTCCACGTCGTCACATAGAATGCGGCACGGCCGCGCTCGCATCTGCTGATGCCAGGACCACCGCAGCAGCAGCGGGGTTCGACGTTGACGAACCTCACCGTGCCGTCACCGGCGTCGGCTAGCGCCCTAGACCGTTTCATACAAGGCCGGCCGTCGTGGAGTTCGTAATCGGCGGTACCCTCCGTAGGCGCCTGAGGCAGCGCCACGTACCGGAGCACGGGGCTTGCCTCGGCCATGTCGCCGATGAGGAAGCCGTGTAAGTAGTCGACCCAGCACAAGAACCGGTCGCCGACGGGGACGACCGCGTCCGTCTCCCACTGCCCCATCACATTGTGCTCCAGCTCGCCTGATGGGGCAATGACGGGGACCCGGCGGAGCTCCCACTTGCTGCCGCCCGGCCGGAGCATGCAGAGTTCGGCCGTGTCCTGGGGCTCGCCGTCGTCCGGCAACTCGAGCTCGGCCACCAGGAGACATCCATCGCCGCGGCGCAGGAGGCCGGTGCAATCCTTGCTCAACATGCGCGGCTTACCGGTTTTGTCGCGGCAGCGGCGGTCCTCACCACGGTCGAACAGTTTGGGGAAGTAGCAGTGCGGGAGGAGCGAGAGCGACGGCGGCCGCCGGCCGGCGCCGGCCTCGTACAGGAAGTAGTCGGTCTCATGGACGTCACGAGCATACTTACTGTGCCTCTCGACGACAGTCACATCGAAGAGGACGCAATCGTTGTGGGCCGCGACGACGTGCGGCGACAGCTCGTATTTGCCGCTGCCGGCGGGGCCTTTGGGCGCGACGCCGACCCAGTCGAATTTGAAGGCGGAGCTCACCGGCGGTGGCGCCAGGCTGAAGGAAACCTGGATGGGTCGTCTTCTAGAGTTTTTTGAGGTCGCACGTGTCCTGGCATCCGGAGTATCAGTCGTGGAGTTCCTGCTGTTGCCGTAGCGCTGCAGCATCACCCATCGTGGGCAGGCCATGGCGGCGGTGGCGGCGGCCACCGGTGAACCGGAGGGCCCTCTCGGATGAGGTTGGGTTTCCGTTTCCATCATTAGCGATCGATCAATCTCGTGGAAATCTGTGGCCACATATATACGCCTGTCAGTCTATATATTGGCCGATTTTATGTTTCCTATGGAACGGACCGTGATGGGAAAGCCCGTGATTCTAGTAGATTTTTTTCCAAGTTAATTACTAGGTTGCTCTCCATCTCTCCTACGCTCGTGGATCCGTTCATATTTATTTTTTGAAGGAAACTTAACCGTTCGTATTAGCGATCGCTCAATCTTGTGCTAAGCTGCGGCCACATGGAAACCCTGACCCACCCGAGTGAACCCTCCGAGTCGCCGGCGGCAGGCTGCGCCGCTACGTCTCCAACCTGGGTGATGCTGAAACGCTACGGCGATGCCTCCTCCGTCACCGATGCCAAGAGTACCTCAGTGATCAGCTGCACCAGCACCGGCTGGCTGTTCCGCATCTCGTTGGTCCTCGCGCTGCCGCCGGCGACCTCCGCCTTCTCCTGTACCTGGTTAGGCGATGCGCCCAAGCAGGAGGACAGATACCAGTACACCAACAGGAACAACAACAATGCTCCCGACATCAACATCGTTGCCGCAGATGACAATGCTGTCCTCTTCCAGATGAGGATCCCTGATGAAGGCCGCTCTGTTAGTAGAACAGCAGATGTATTCGACTACTTCCTATACGACTGCGGAGGCGGCGCCGCCGGAGCAAGACCACCGTCGTTGTCTCTGCTCCCCCGCTGCACCATGTCCTATCTGTGTGAACGCGAGAGAGACGCCGGCCGCGAGGCTAGTACTACTACTACTACTACCGCACTGGGATCACGCGCACGTGGCCTGTCCAAGGAACACACCGGGGTCCTGCGTCGCGGCGAGGACGACGTGCTCCTGGTGGCCCAGCTCGAGGTGGGGTGGTGGAAGCTCGAGGCGCCCCGGGACACGGCCGAGCTCTGCGTGCTCCGCTTCCCCGGCTCCTGCGAGTGGGATCTCAAGCCGCTACGCGTCGTCCACCACGACGGCACCGGCGATGTGGAAGCGCTGATGAGGGCGCCGTGGGTCGCCGACGCGGTCGTCCCCGCCGGCGACCGGTTCATGTGCTGGGTCGACTACCTCGGCGGCATCCTCCTGTGCGACATGGCGGACATGACCAAGCTCACTTACGTGCCGCTGCCCGTGGACTGCAGCGCTGAGAACAGCCTTCGCTACAGCAACGATCGGCCTTGCATGCTATTTTCCCGCAACTTGGCCGGCGCCGGCGCTGGCGCGTTGAGGCTCGTCAGCGTCGACCGCCGCTGCTCCGGCGGCGGCGTCGGCATGAGCAACTGCCCACGCTCCCGCTTCGCCTTCATCGTGACCACCTGGACCATGAGCCTCCTGACGACGGCGGCGGCGGGGGAGACAATGACGTGTGTCAAAAACAGCGTGTTGGACTGCGACGAGCTCTGGGCGTCACCTAACTACGGGAGCCTCCCGCGCATTCCCATGGAGCACCCCGTCATTAGCTCCGAAGACCCGGATGTTGTTTACTTCCTGCTCGGCAACAACTACCGCGGCTGCGGCTACCTCAAAAGGTACAAGGATGCGAGGTCGTGGACAGTCCTGGTCAACACGAGGAGCAAGACGCTGCACTCCGTCCTGCCCCATGACACCATGCTTTGGGGCGGCACTCATGTACCAGCGAAACTAAACATACACTAGAATAGTAGAAACTAGCGAATTTGCCCGCGGATATTGCGTGGCTAGATTAACTTCACATTGTTATTCATTTGATATCAATATATTGTCATGTTTAGTCTTTTCTTAGATATCAGTAAATATCCAATTACATCAACATAAAAAATTGCAAAGCATCTTGAAACATAACAAAATCTCGCGAACTGAATGTGAGGTAATCTAAGGCAAACATATATTTCAATTGTTTTTCGCCCATTGATTAATCGCCAGACAATTTCTTAGTTCTCTCTTATGACACACTTAAAGAGTGTTACTGACAATTGTTGCATTTTATCATATGTGTTGACTAAATGGAAGAGGCTATTTATTAATTTTAATTTTGAAATTTTCATTTTCCTTAAATTATAGGGCCATGCTATATTTCGTGACTTAAAACAAAGCCTTTCCTAGTCGATTTATAGCAGTCGGTTAGTTCACCCTTCTTCCTTGTAGTTTCTCTCAATCTCCTTGATGCAAAGCCAACATGATGTCCCCGACTCCTGCCCTCTAGTAACCGCCGGATCCGCAACTGTTGCCCCTGCCACGCTAACCCTTGCAAATTGCGCTCCCCCATCCTTGCCCCACCCACAGGTGACATCCCGACCGTATTGCTGTCCGTTGTTTTTGCCGCCTCCTCCGCCGGTTTGGCCTGCCTTCCCTCGATTTTCATCTTCTAAGTCTGCCAAAGAAATCTAACCCTAATATAACCCACTACCCATAAACCTCCAGCCATTTGAATGTCACTGGCGCGGAGTAAGTCCGTAAATTACGACACGGCTCATCTCTACTACTTAATAAGGCTAACAAAGGTCTTTCGTCAGCTGATTTGCGAGTTCACCCCTGCACGTTTTACTCCTCCGCATGTTTTGTGTTCGTCTCCGATTCGTCCGCGCGTCCGTTTTGCCCTCGCTCGCGTACCTAGCTCGCGTTCGTCTTCCTCCGATTACTGCACAAGAGCTTAAGCCTGTCCATGCCGTACCAGACCTGTCCATCGTCGTCGATGCGGACCACGACGACTGCGATCTCACCAACTCGCCCGCTTCCCTCTCGATGACGTCGACCTCCGCCGCGTCATGCGTCCGCCATGGACTCGGTAACGACATCGAGTTCCAACTCAAAAACGGCATCGAACTCGAGTTCAACTCAGTAACGGATCGATGTATGAGCTCCAATTTATATGCTTCGAGTGCCTCACGTTGTTGGAATAGGAAACCACGTTTTGGACTTCGCTTCGTTCATCGAGTGCCTCACGTTGTTGGAATAGAAACCACGTTTTGGACGTCGCTTCGTTCATCAGGTCAAACAGACGCCGCCTTCCTCAAGCGTTCATCTCAGGTCGTAACCATCGTCAGTTATTCAGTCTTATTTGGGTCTCCTCCAGGCAGATCGTTTGGAATTCACGTAAGCCTACTTGCTAGACTACTTCATGATCATCAAAAGCAATGCAAACATAAAAACTGATAATGTTATTCTACGTTTTTTTTTTCAAAAGCGTTTTCAACTGATAAATGACGCTGAAGCAAATAATCAATGGGAGTACGTCCACCTGAGGATCTGTCAAACGTCAACGGTGCAGGTATTTTTCTAATGAAAACTTATTTTTTTTTATTCAACGAAACTGATGAACAGGAGCATTTCTTTACAGTCGTCCAAGAGAACACGACATCCAGTGCCATGGCAGAAATTATTGATCCTAAACAAAGAAAGAGACAAAGGGACAAGGACCGGTATGCAAGAATGACTGACGAACAGAGAGAAGAAAAGAATAGGAAGCAACGTGAATATCGATTAAGGAAAAAAAGTGAATCTAGCGAATTTTCTGGTAATGTCATTGTCTTCCATTCATGATATACGCATATTCATTCATGATACGTCATATTGATCTTATAATACTATTGATCCATTCCAATGCTAAAGCTTGGCGTATGTTTACAGCTTCTGGATCCGGAAATCACGGAGGCCCCTGCGTCGCCACCACAGGCGACACGGGCGGCGATCTGAATCACCACCGCCGTTCGTCCTCCTCCCCATCCCTTCCCCTGCCGCCGTCAGAGCCCAAGGCCGGCACAACCTGGCCGACGGCGAGGACGACGGCGGCGGGGCCTTGTTCAGCGAGACGGCGACTGAATCGCCGCATGCAGCAGTTCCTCGTCGCGCATGGCCTTGGCTGCGGGCCAGCAGCAGCTCCTGGTCTAGCGTGGCCTCGGCAATGGTGGGCGAGCACCGCGTGCGTGCGTGCGGCCAGCGGCGTCGCCTGTTGTCGATGGAGGCCGTATCACGCGACCTCGAAGGGGGCGGCCGCTCGGCGGCGCACCATGCGATTGAGATGGAGGCCGCGCGTTGAGGCTGTAATCGGAGAGCACAGCATGCGGTCCGTTGGTGGATGTCGGGCCATCGAGATTTGGCCGTCAGTCTATGATGGCAATTTGGCCTCGGTCACCTGGGTTGCTTCATTGATTGTGGATGCAGAAATTGCTGTGCTATTCGGGTTTGCTTTCGACTCAGCAGGACCATTCATCTTGTTCTAGTGCCTAGTAGCAATTTGGTGTCAAGTGTTGAATGTCTCGGATGTTGATGTGAAGGTAGCAGATTGGGTGAAGTTTATGGCAGTAATGGTCAGTGGTGGCTAGATTTCGCTTGTTCGGAAGAGGCCATCGGTGCCATGGGCATGGCTGTTCATCAACTTTGCTGATTTGCTGTCATTTTCATGTCAAGAGTATCGGCTCTAGTGCCTTGTGTACAAGGGAAGCAAGGATTCATCAGCTCATCTGCAAGGATCGTTAGAAGATGGTGCAGCGAAAGCATCGCGTGGAGCGCGAGGAGGTGTTTCATCTCCGCACAATCTGACGTTTCATGTGGTGCATGACTTCAGTGCAGCGAAAGCATCGCGCGTGGTGCGCAAGGAGGCATCAAGCCTCCGCACAATCTTGCCGCTAGAGTTCGGGTTTAGATTAGCATGTGTTGTTTAAGCGGCGACGATAGCTTCTTTGAGGACTTGTGGCTGCAACAACGGAATAATTGACACCATAGGCTTTTATTTTAGGTGCTATGCTAGATGATATATGTTTTCTTAGGTGTTTTAAGGCTGATTTATATCGGCTCACCTTGGTGTTTGACATGTGAAGGCTAAATGTACCCTGGTTGTGCAGAGGCCGGAACATTATTTCATCTCGAAATAAAAGTTTCCTTTATCTAAAAAAAATACTATAGAGCAAATTTTAAAAAAGAATGTTGAAACTCAAACAAGTTAGCTTGGCCCACGTCTTGAACGCTTGATGTTTTTCCAGATAACTTGATCACCATCTTGCCCAGAGAGTAAAAAAAGAAATCTATACTCTACAGTTTGGCCATCTGTCCATTTTTGTTTAGCCTGATGCAATGTCTACACCATCTGAAATTCTTCATTTATTGCATCTGGAATTGTACTCATGGAGGGCAACATGAAGCAAACCATAAAATCAGGGTCTCTTCCCAATGTGAAGTACCATAACAAGTATTTTTTGCATCTTCCCAAAAGAAAGCATATCACTTCTTTCATAAGTTGGCTGTTCTCTTTTCCTGCTCGAAGCTCCGTTGAATTAGTTAGCAAGTCTGGCACCAATTCCCCTGAAATTATCAACAGAAATTAGTTAGCAAACATTATTACATTTTGTATTAATCTTCTGCAATAATTTATAATCTGTGTCTTTTTAGGAAAACGTCTACAAGTCGAATCACACAAAGAATGTGAATGTAACCTTGATCAAATGATACATGATGACAAAGGTGAAGCTAAGCGTTTGAGGAATAGAGCGCAATATGCAAGTATGACATCAGAGGAGAGATCAACCAGACGCGAAAACCAGAGAAAGCGATATGCAAACATGACTCCTGAGGAGAGGAAAGCCATACGTGAAAGCTAGAGGAACCAAAATATGACGCCTGAACAGATAGAATCAAAGAAAGGTCGCAAGAAAAGACTCAAGGAAATACGACGAACCATTCTGAATAAAGAGTCAATTGCCATGGAGAACCCAACCTTCAATCTAGAATTTCGATCAAAAACATCCGCTCTCAACAAATCCGTATCAGAATATGATTTATCTGCTTTGGAAGTGCGTGGAAGGCTCCTTTACGTCCCACCTGCTTCAGAACAAATGTCTGATGATGAGTCCCCTGATATGGACATCAGCCGTATATCATTTAGAAAGCATGCGACACCAGGGGAGCGACGAGCTTTGTTAACCGGTCAAAATAAGAAACTTGAGACAAATGTTGCAAAGAAATCTGCTGCATCGACAGAGGAAGATACAATCATGACAGCAGAAGGCGACAATAATTTAAAACCCGAAGCACATCCACGTATCATTGACAACGGTGCCACTACTATCTCTGCAACTAACAGTGACATGGCACCACCAACATGCCCACAAGTTAGCAATGATGGTAATCTTCTGTTTCTAATCTTTATATATTTATTTATTTTTAAATTCGAGTGTGTGCCTTTAAATATGCTAACATGAATTTTTATGACCCTACAGATAGTGACGAAGGTGTCGTCTACAGAGATGACTCTGACAATGATGATGAGGAGTACATGTTCGCAGGACAAGGTATTCCAATCATGTTTAAAATTTTCTCCCATCTTACGCATCCATCTCACACTTTTTTTGTCTTTTCAGATGATGAGGACGATAAAGAGAACGTCGTGAATAATGAGCCAGATGACTACTCCTCTTCAACCTCAAACGTACCAGATCCGTATGATGTTGTTTACAGCAATCTCCCTGAAGAAGAGCACATGCTGAAGCCACAAGATAACTGCAACAAATGCAACGCAAAGCGGTTCGAGTATGAATCCAACGGTTTTTGCTGCCGTGGTGGAAAAGTCGAACTATCAAATCCTGAGACGCCGCTGGAGCTTATGAGGCTATGGAAGAGTGCAGACGCTGATGCCAGGCACTTCCGTGACAACATCAGATTCTTCAACGGCCATTTCTCGTTCACCTCACTATACTGCACACTTGACAACGAGACAACCAACACAAAAGAGCATCCAATCTACACATTCCGTGCCCATGGCCAAATATACCACAACATACGATCATTTGGAAAGCAAGATGGTGTGGAGCCCAAACATCTAGAGCTTTACTTCTACGACAACGACCCTGCCCTAGAACATCGGTTTCATAAATGCCGTGAAGAGCAGAGGGAGAAAGACAAAGAGGTCATCAAAACTCTTGTTGACCTTCTGAAAGGAAACCCATACTCTGAACAACTTCGGAGTATGGGACAGCTTGAGAACGTTGAGGATTACTGTATATCACTAAACCTAGATCAGAGGCTGGACCAGAGAGTATATAATGTGCCAATCACTTCAGAGGTCGCCGCTGTATGGGTTGAAGGGAACGAGCAGCGACGACAATTTGAAAGTAGCGTCATCTTGGAAGGAAAGAATCGAGAAATATATGGCATTCGGACCTATCACGCAAGCTACGACGCACTTTCATACCCTCTCTTCTTCCCTAGAGGTGAACTTGGGTGGCATAGAGATATTCTGAAGAAAGATGCCACCTACGAGCAAGTGATTGAATCTAGAAATGCTCGTAAGGCTCGCGAGGATAATAATCACGACGACGACGATGATTCAGGTTAGTGATAAAATACTTTCGTTTCTGCATTGTACAGTCTTTGCGTCATGATTTTGATTGTTAAACACACTAACAATTAAAAATACTACACACAGGTTCTGGAGGCGGCTTACTGTGTGTCAGTGCGAGAGTACTACTGCTACAAGTTCCAGATTCGTCCAAGAATATTCAATCCGATTCTCTACGGCAAGCGGCTTTTCCAACAGTTTGCGGTTGACATGTATATCAAATTCGAGAACACTCGGCTGGACTATATAAGGAATAATCAGGATAATTTAAGGGCTGACCTCTATCAAGGCTTGGTGGACAGCATACGAGCAGGCGATAACAGGGCGGAAGATGTCGGTAAACGAACAATGCTGTCAACCTCATTTATCGGAGGACCACGAGACATGAGGCGTCGGTACATGGATGCTATGGCTTTAGTGCGGAGGTATGGTAAACCGGACGTCTTCCTTACGATGACGTGCAACCCGAATTGGGATGAGATCAAGCAGGAACTCTGCCCTGGTCAGGTGCCCATGGATAGGCCAGATCTCATTATGCGTGTCTTTAGAGCAAAGCTGGAGGAGCTAAAGAACAAATTGCTCAAGAAAGACATACTTGGCAAGGTGAAGGCTTACGTGTATGTGGTGGAGTTTCAGAAGAGAGGCATACCACATGCCCACTTTTTGCTGATTATGGATGGGAGGTACAAACTCACGTGCCCCGAGCAGTATGACCGCCTCATCTCGGCTGAACTCCCTGACAAGAAGAAGTACCCGGAGCTGTACAAGATCGTCATAAAGCATATGATGCATGGCCTGTGCGGCGCACTGAACCGTAATTGCCCCTGCACGAAAAACCGTCCGACGTCTTGCAAAAATCATTACCCGCGTCCTTTCAATGCTGCAACATCACAAGGCAAAGACTCCTACCCATTGTACAGAAGACGTGAAGACGGTCGTAAGGCAACAGTTAGAAACCACGAGCTAGACAACAGATGGGTCGTCCCTTACAACCCTCACCTCCTCCGGTACTTCAATTGCCATATGAACGTCGAGGCATGCTCAGGCATAAAGGCCGTCAAGTACCTGTTCAAGTACATATACAAGGGCCATGACAGGGCGTCTATTGCGGTGACCGAGTCCGGCAAAGCAGACAAAAACGGAAATGTAGACGATATCAAGCAGTACAGAGACGCGAGGTGGGTCACACCTCCGGAAGCCATGTGGAGGATATACGGCTTTGATTTGAGCCAAATCTCGCCACCCGTGCTACAGCTACATCTTCATCTACCGAACATGCACATGGTCGCCTTCTCGAAACACCAAGATATCCGACGAGTGGTCAAAAACGAGCGTGCTACAAGGTCTATGCTTACAGCTTATTTTGAGTCAAACAAAAAAGATGAGGAGGCTCGCGACATCTTGTACAAGGACTTTCCCGAATATTACACCTGGCAAAAGAAAGAAAAAAAATGGCAGAGGAGGAAAAATGAAAAGATACAGGTTGGAAGAATAGTTTCAGCTCATCCGGCGGAGGGGGAGCGCTACTACCTCAGAATACTATTGAACAACGTGCCAGGCGCAACATCTTACAAAGACCTCAAAACAGTTAATGGCGAGGTGCTTCCAAGCTGTCGAGAAGCTGCAGAGAGAAGGGGACTGGTTGAAGGAGACAACACGTTGGACGATGCCCTCACCGAAGCCACATTTTATGAGATGCCTCCTTTGCTGTGCAGGCTATTCGCTACAATCTTGGTGTTCTGTGAGCCGACCGACGTGCGCGGACTATGGGTTAAGCATCTAGAGGCAATGTCTGAAGACTATCATCACATAATTCCATCCAAGGTAACAGTAGAACAGATGGTGCTTAAGAATATCAGGAACATGCTCCAGTCGATGGGCAAAGACATCAAGTCATTCCCTCTTCCTGATATCGACGAGGCAAATGACGCGGCGGCCGGTGTACCTAGAGAGGTATTCGAGGAGTCCACTATCGAGGTCGCAATTGATGACACGAATCTATCAGACCACCTGAAGCACCCCGGTTATCCCAGGAGCTAAAACACTTTATTATACCAGTCCCTGGATCAGTCGCTGGTACAATCAAGTCTTACAACAGGTGATATTACAAGTCGCGACCTGGCTAGGGTCGATCGATAAGCAACAAGAATATCAAAAGATAACAAACAACAAGTACAAGCCAGAACCCGATGATAACATCTAGGTCTTCAACCATAGCGGAAGCAACTAAGCGGTAGACTAATGCCACAGGCAGCTCGGGTGCGGACGAGACCAAGCTTAATCGTCTTCCTCGCCGTCGACGTCGACGAAGTCTGGATCTTCCTCTGTAATCAGCAAGCAAGAATGAGTACAAAAGTACTCAGCAAGTCGCAACCCTTACCCTACCATCAATGGATAAAGGTATGCAGTTGGCAGTAGCAAGGTAAAGGCCATCAGGTTTAACATTGCAATAAAGCAAGTTTTACACATGCAGGGGTTCAGTTTAAAGCAGTTTTAGCAAAAGCATCAAATTAAGATATTAAGGGGTTGGTCAAGTTTTACGTTGCCGGACACCCCGTCCACGACAACCTTCGGCGGAAGGCCGGACCTATTCTCAAAACAACTCACGCATCAAGGAGATAAGCACCCACCCCATGCTAGTTCTTGGACCGAACCAAAGCCATGTCCGTGACCGTGGACTCGGCTATTCGAATAGATTTTAACACTCTGCAGAGGTTGTACGCTGTACCCACAATCTGAGTGCATCACAAGCCACCCGCGACGTGGGTGTGAAGACTCACAAAGCCATTACCCATCACAGCATCATCCCGACTAATCGCCATGGGAGTTGTCCAGGGGTCTAGCCTCTGATCTAGGCCTCGACCGGGTCGCACACGTCTGCAGCACGTCCACCTGCTCCATGGGCTCCCATTGCATCTCCAGCCTCCAGGCGATTAACAGACTAGCTGGCGGGGTTTAGACTAAGCCGTGCCGCATACACGGTAGTGTGGTCGTACTGAATAAACGGCTAGGTAGGATGTCACAAGCAACTCGGTCCTTATACGAGCCAAGGCAATCATCTCCACATATATGAACCCACCACAGAGGCGGCATTCATCTCCCATATCACTTGTCATAAGCACACCACAGAGGCGACACTTAATCTTCCATAAATATCATCAGGATCACCTCAGCTCTAACCCCAGTTCATTCATTCATCTTTCTTAAGTTATCACCCAACCTTACTACTACCACACAACACCAATCACGGTTTTCACATTTGCAAAATCTAGATATAAGTAGAGCACTTAGTGATACACAGTCCTAAGCATTTCTATAACAAGGGAATCATCCATGCGTAAATATTATTCATACATGGATATCCTAGGTTTAACAGGGAATAATTTAGGACAGATAATATAAGGCTCAGTGGTCTTGGTCATACTACACAAAGGTTTTGCAATCATCAGGGTAATCATTTCATGCAATAAAGCGGCTGCTACGGGTTGTGTTTATAAAACATAGGAGCAGTATGATCAAAGGGAAAACGGATTGTGACTTGCCTTCGTTGACGTCCTCGGGGAGATCCTGCTCGAAGTCTCCGGCTCCTGGTTCCTGCTCCTCCTCCTCCTCGTACCCGTACTCTCCGTTAGCTACGCGACCGGCAAACAAGCAAACAAACACAAATAAATACAAAAGAAATAGAGTATGAGCTCTATAAAAGATGAAACTGGTAGGAATGGGTAGAGCTCGATTTTAGATGAATTTAGGAGGAAGAATCAGGTTAATCGGAGTTCGGACGGTGGAGATATTGATTTTCTAGTGAAGGCTATGGATTAAATCCGAAAATAAATTCGAAAATGAAAATATCAGCACGTGGGCTGCTGCTGGTGTTTAGTTTTCAGGCTAGCAGGCCTTCTGGTCGCATGGGCCTGCGGGGAAAGGTATATGGGCTTAAGCTTGACTGGGTTAGCTTGGCCCAATGGGGTTTATTGGCCCAACAGAGAATTAGATCGGGAGAGAAGATGGGATCGATACAGGACGTTCTTCTCTTCTGTTCAGACGCCATGGACAGACTCCATGAGCTCCCAAATCGGCCTGGGGAGAAGGCAGGAGGGCGGCTAGGATTTGGGGGAATCGGAGGAGTAAGCCACGGTGGTTCCATTTGAGGCATCAATTTGAGGATTGGTTGTGGGGAGCGGCAGCTGTGCCGGCGTTTGGTGGTGACGGCCATGGCTGCTCCATTGGAGCTCGGGAGAGAGAGAGAGAGAGAGCGATTGAGCGGCCTGGGGAGGTGGAGGTGGTTCTGGTGGTGCTCACCTGCGGCTCGGCCGGGGTAGAGGCGAGCTACAGAGGGAAAATCGACGGCGCGACCACCGGGATTGGAGAAGAAGACGGACTGCGCGTCGACGGAGATGAGGAAGGAGGTGGTGGCTCGGTGGTGCTGCTGGGTGGCGGAGGAGCTCGGCAAGGGCTATTTATAGCCGGGGTCGAGCTCGAGGCGAGGGAAGGGGAAGCCTCACGAGGACGCCGCGGCGGCGACAGTGAAGCGGCTGTGCTTCGGTCGCCGGTGCTGTGCGATGCGACCGCAGCGGCAGGGGCTGCGTGGGGCGGTGCGGCGTCTTGTGGCGTGGCCGGCGCAGAGAGATGGGATGGGAGCGGCAGCGGCGTCGGCGTGCGAGTTATGGTGAAGAGACTCGAGCGAGCAGCGGGGAAAGCGGGTAGTCGGTGCGTCGCGTTGTGGCGTGGCTGGGGCAGAGCGATGAGACGGAAGCGGCAGCGGCACAGGCAAGTGGGCACGGACGGGCGCGCCGTGCGGCTTTGGAGCTACGGGACTCGAGCGTGCAGCGAGAAAAGCGGCCAGTCAGTGTGTCGACTAGCTGCTGGACGGTACAGAGCGATGGGATAGGTCGTGCAGGTGGGGGTTGGGCCGGAAAAGAAAGGAGGGAGACGGAAAGTTGGGCTGGAAACGGCCCAGAACGGAAAAGAGAGAGGAAAGGTTTTGAAAAGTTTTGAAAACTTCCGATTACAGTTTCGATTTGTATTTAAATTTTCAGGGTGAATTTTCAGGGCGTTACACCACCTTAACACAGAGCAGAGGGAAGCCTACGACGAGATCATGTCGGCCGTTGACAAGGACGAGGGCGGAATGTTCTTCGTTGATGGCCCTGGTGGCACCGGAAAGACTTTCCTATACAGGGCACTGCTCGCAACAATACATGGGCAGAATAAGATTGTCGTGGCAACAGCCACGTCAGGTGTTGCGGCATCTATCATGCCTGGGGGAAGGACCGCGCATTCACGCTTCAAGATACCGCTCAACATTGACGACGGTGGGTACTGCAGCTCCACGAAGCAGAGCGGGAACAAACAGCTTCTCTCATCATTTGGGACGAGGCATCCATGACAAAGAGGCAAGCGGTGGAGGCTCTAGACAACAGCATGCGCGATATCATGAGCCGTCCAGACTTGCCATTCGGTAGAAAGACGGTTGTGTTCGGTGGAGATTTCAGGCAGGTCCTCCCTGTTATCAGAAAGGGGTCGAGGGCTCAGATAATCGACGCTTCGTTGCGGAAGTCGCATCTATGGGATTGCATGCGACACCTCAAGCTCGTACAAAACATGAGGGCACAGAGCGATCCGTGGTTCGCCGAATACCTGTTGCGTATCGGTAACGGCACGGAGGAGACCGATGGTGATGACAATGTCCGTCTTCCAGATGAGATATGCGTACCATATACCGGGGAAGACAAAGATCTCGATGCACTTATAGACTTTGTGTTCCCGAGTCTCCACACCCAAATGTCCGACCCAAACTATATCACCTCCAGAGCAATCTTATCTACACGAAATGATTGTGTGGATAGGATAAACATGAAGATGATCCACCGGTTCCAGGGAGACGAGATGGTGTACCATAGCTACGATTGCGCCGTTGACGACCCTAATAACTACTACCCGCCAGAGTTCCTCAACACTTTGACACCAAATGGCCTACCTCCTCATGTATTGAAGCTCAAGATCAACTGTCCGGTAATACTACTCAGAAACATTGACCCCGCGAACGGCCTTTGCAACGGAACGAGGCTGGTGGTAAGGGGGTTCTAGAAGAATGTAATCGACGCGGAAATAGTTCTTGGACAGCATGCTGGAAAGAGAGTGTTCCTACCAAGGATCCCTCTCTGTCCCTCTGACGACGAGATGTTCCCTTTCCAGTTCAAGAGGAAGCAATTTCCTATTAGACTCAGCTTCGCCATGACGGTAAACAAGGCACAGGGACAGACTATCCCCAACGTCGGTATTTACTTGCCGGATCCAGTGTTCTCTCACGGACAGTTATATGTCGCGTTATCTAGAGCCACAGCTAGAAAGAACGTGAAAGTCCTCGCCGTGCCGGTAGACGAGATCAAAATGAAGAGGCCAAACAACAAAAGGAAGAGGAGCACGAACAGCAGCAAAGAAAAGATATCACAGTGTACAGCAGGCACATACACAAAGAACATTGTGCATAAAGAAGTCCTCACTTCTCAGGTGAGGCATTTATGGATGCAGTTTTATTGAATCATTTGACGCATCACTAGAAACAGAGTTGACAGAAGAATACAGATATACAAGAAATTTTTTTTGTAGAGATTCTGAAAGTTGTATTTAATTTTGGATTTGTAAATAACAGTGTATTGTAAAGTTGACAAGCTTACAACAGATATTCAATCATGATATGACATCACATTTTTTTTAAAATAAAAAAAATGCTGAATTCAAATAGTGCTTACCAGGCTTCTCAGTAATCCCAATATTCAGGCGCCCAGGGAGAAACGCTGCGGCTGGAGGAGGAAGGGGCGCCAGAACTGGGAGAAAGAGATGCGCGGAAGGAAGGACGGACGGACACGTCTGCGCGGGCCTCCGAGAAGAACAAATGGCGAAGGCTGCTCGCCCGTTCGACTGGGCGCCATTCGGCAAGCGTACGAAGGAGAGCGAGAGTGAGTAGCGTGAGAGCAAGAGTGAGTAGGAAAGAGACGGACAGGAAAAAATATATTGTAGAATCCGTATACAGTACCACGAGATGCAGTAATCTTTTTTTATATATAAATGAAGAAAGAACTAATTAAAAATAATAATTTAAATTTGCAGAGGAAACATGATCGCCATTCACGTGCGAGGGACAAAATTCTTCAAAACAGTGACGGATGGAGAGAACAAGAGACATATTTCAGACAATGGCGGCGGTGCATGTAAGAGTAAACAAAAATAAAGGTACATTTAAAAACCAAATCTTAGTACATAAAAGTTATTAAAATGACAAAACTAATAATTTATTTAAATGCAATCGACAAAACTAATAATTTATTTAAATGCAATCCAGCGATACTAAGAGTCACGAAGAAATCACCAAAGGGGGTAGAGACAATGCAATGTTGATATAAAATTGAAGTGATAAAATATACATCACAACGTGTAAACATCTCATTGTTTTAAAGGATGAACACGTGTAATAAGATCTAAAAGCAAAAAAAAAAAAAAAAAAAAAAAAAAAACGTGGCAACGCACGGGCAAATTACTAGTCTTCTTCATATCGTTGAGTTAGCAAGGGTTAAACTAACCAAAGCTTTCACCGGCCAAGGAATGTGCTACGTATCAAAATTGCACCAGTTGATCCTAACCTCCTCCGTTGACCATTATAGCTTGCCCTCAGCTCTGTTGACCATCACAGCTAGCCCTCCGCTCTGATGACCATCATAGCATGCCATCATGCCTTATCATCTTAGAAAAGCTGGAGCGAGGTGTTCTTCTTGACAGTGGCGCTCACTGTCACGGGCTTGTTCTTGGTACCTGTCGTTTTAGGATACTCGGGATGACCGTCTTTTGTGCCTGCTACATTGGCACACTTGTGTCAGTCTTGGGGACATGCTCACCCCTGCTTGGAGTCACGCCTTGCCCCCTGCCCATCGTATCCTAGGTCGCCTTCTGCATGACTACAGTCTCCAGCATCGCCTCCATGATGTGGGGCTATAGCGCATTTGCTCCGACGTGTCGGTGTCACACTACACCACCACCCTGAGACCACCGCGTGGTTTCTCAAGCTATACTTGGAAAATCCAAATAGAAAAGCGCCCAGCTAGGCAGCTATGGACGCTGGAGCTTCTTGTCACGCTCGGCGTCATGCAGCATACATCACCAGGCTGTGCTGCAGGTCGACGTATAGCGCCCATAATCGTTGCCAGCTCCTTTCATCCCCAGCCCCAGGGCTTTGAGTCCTCAAAGACCACGACAGAAGAGCAGAGAGTGTATTCCGAGAAGCGGCATAGTTGCAGATAGGAGCGATGGCCAATTTGGACATGTAGACGTTGCAAATATGGAACCTGGAGCACCATGATGAAGAGACGTGTTTTGGGAAGCAATGGACTTTTTATTTCTTTCCCTTTATTTTTTTTCTATCAGGACTCTATCCGAAACTATGGTGCGGCAACATTGTTTCTAGTATAGTATGGTTGTTTCCTAATAGGATACTACTCTTTCATATCACGTTGGATTCTTAATCGTAGGAATTGTTTTTAGGCAGGAAATTTCTTTCAATCTGAACCGTTGTATCTTTATAAAATCCAACGGTTCATATTTTGTTTTTTTTCTAAATATCTAGACCGTTAGATGTTCATAAAATCCAACGGCTTGTAGCTTTTATTTGGATTAACGTGGTAATTTCGTGGCCTCTAGCGTGAACATGGTGGCTCCTTTAGACCTTCAAATACTAAGATAATAGATAACACCTGGTGATGGGGAATTCGTGTCGATCAAAAGAAGCCAACTCAGAACTTGTGTATTTAAAGGCGACTAGATTTCAGTCCACCGGCCTGTAGAGTGGTACTAATCGCACAATTTAAAGGCGACTAGATTTCAGCGCACTTTGTCCTCACTCGTGCACACTCGGGAAGAACTTCTCGGTCGATCACCCATCCCGAAATTGCTCCAGGCCAAGCACGCTCAACCTCGGAGTTCTTTCAAGATGTGCTTCCGGAAAAGAAGTTGCAACTTGTTGGTACAAGTATTCTTATCAATCCTATTAAGCCCTGGGCCAGGATGTCACATATTCACCTCCTAGAAGACCGACGTCCTCGTTGGTCAACCCCAGTACAGGAACGTCCCCTCTTGGCCACGTCCGTGTGTCCAGTGCCAGCGCATGTGCCATACTGTGTGACCACTCCGGGCCCACACCAGCCATGCACCCCATGCCTGCGCAACTGCACCCACACGCGCCCGTGAAACCGCGAGAGTCGGCTCTGATACCACTGTGTCATACCCCATTTCTGGAATATATTGTGCATCCTGTATCAGTCTCTGGATCAGTAGCTGATATGCACAAGAACACAGATATGATAATCGAAAGCATACTTCGAATAGACAAATAAGGATAATACCTGGTATGGACCCTTAGTGGCGGCACGACATGGATTCAAAACCATCCAAGTCCATCCGACCATCTAACGGTGAAGCAGACAGCGGAAACTATAGCCCAAAGCCACAACCAGACTTGAGAAGCAGAACCGAAAACCAAATCGTCGTCGTCTTCTACGAAGCCTTCTCTTACCTAAACCAACAATCGCAAACGCGTGAGTACATAAGGTACTCAACAAGGCCTAATACAAGGGATAAGAGTATGCAGGGATATAACCAAGGTTTAGGCTATGGTTTATCATAACAGCGAAAAGCCAACTTTATGCAAGGGTTATTTAGAAAGCGAACAGTTTGCAATCTACAGTCAAGATTATTAAATATTGGTATTTAGTGGGGTTGTTTGGCCCTGGGGGAGATGCAATCCGTCCCGCGAGTTTCCAAGTTTTATTGCTGGCTGGAAACCAGCGCACGGTTCCACACCGGAGTATTCCAAAACACGCCAAGGGGTAACTCACACTGTTATACTAATCATTGTGTGGCCAATGCTTTCGCGTTGTCCAATACCTGGAACACAGCTATCCGGATAGATTTTAACTCTGCAGAGGTTATACACGATTCCCCACAAGGTACCCAGTCCTCCCCACTGCCATGTCTTGGACTGGATACTAATGGTCCCGTACCTACTTGGTGTTACACGGCACCACCCACGGAAAATCACCGACCAGGGGCTTCATCATCATCATCATTATATATAAAGGCCGGAATTGTCACCATATGCCGGATCCCGACGGCACACTGTCGTCGAGTCTTCTCCTGGCTCCCGCTGCAACTCCTGCCCTCCGAGTGGGTACCGGGTGAACACTATAGTAGGGTGTGGTTCCAAACCTTTCCCATACAAGGCATGTGGCTGTACGAAGGGTGCTAGGCATGACGGCACATGAACCGGTCCTTATACGACCGAAGCAGACATCTTCAATAGCCATCCTCACAGAGGAGTCGCATCCCAGAGATAGCCCTCCCCACTGAGGACTACCTCGCCTGCTCCCGCCAAGTAACATCCCCACTAGGAGTTCACAAGTTGTCACTAATCCCCACAATTCATATTCACACTCACACCACCAAGTACTCACGCCATTTGACACAAAAAGTATGTATAGCAAGATTAAATTAAGTACTCAGTGTGACAGTCTTAAGCAGCATATCAGTTCAACCATCATTAAAGAATTAATGATGTTGGTTCCTAGGTTTAACAATGGAATCAGGATACTCAAAAAAACAAGGTATGGCAATAAACAAGTAATTAGGTCATACTAAGCATTTAAATGCCATGCATGATTTATAAAAGTGGCTCTAAATAGGATTATTTGCAATCATAGGATCAATCATGATCAAAGGGAGTTAGGGGTTGCCTTCACTGAAGTCTTCTTCTTCAAGTCCTCGCAATCCGGATTCTCAAATCCTTCCTTGATCTTGGATCTTCTGAATCTTCCTTGAAGCTTGTATTCCTCTGGCTCTTCCACGTAGCTCGCTTGTTCTAGCGCATAGAAACATTACGTATAAACAAACTACCGCAAAAGAAATAAAGATCGGAAAGAGTCAAATAAGATCTGATTAACTCTAATTAAAAACCGATAGAACACCAGCGAAGGACATAAGGCACAAATCATGTATGATGCAGCAAGTTTTACTTTAGGAAAGGTTTTATTATCTCAGGGCTAATAGGAGTGATGCATCGGGCACCAGGGTTTTTGATGTACATGAGAGATGCTAAACACAATGAGAAATGCATGAGTGTAGGTGAAGGTAGAACAACATGTGTACGTGTTCTTCGTACATTCGCGGGACTAAAGCTTTATATAGTTCGTAGAAGGTTCATGCAACGTGTACAAAGTGCAAGGTGTGTTACTTTAATTATTCACCTATAGATTAAGGTATTACCTAATAGTGATTAGCTATTATATTATCTACTAAATTAATTACTAAGACTAAGCTTCTAATTATTTGTCATGAGCTAAGCACATGACGGTGGTACGTGATTATGCATGATATGAATGTATGGTTGCAAATAAAATACATCGATCAACCAATTAAGAGCAACTAGAAAACTAAATTAGCAATGAATAATACCTCAACAAATTCTAATAAAAAGAACGCATGTAAATGAGAATCATAAATCAATAGATCTAGTTAAGTGCCGATATCGAGGGGATGGAGATGATCAGGTAGGATTAGAGTTCG
Organism: Eragrostis nindensis; assembly: GCA_012490785.1. Classification (NCBI taxonomy): domain Eukaryota; kingdom Viridiplantae; phylum Streptophyta; class Magnoliopsida; order Poales; family Poaceae; genus Eragrostis; species Eragrostis nindensis. The sequence goes on from JAAXCT010000037.1 coordinate 76,042, forward strand.
GATGAGCCACGGTAAAAGGTGGTTACTAGGTTGTGAAGTGAAACAACACGTAAGATCGGCTAGGTTTATTGCTAGTGAGCGAATGAGTACTAGATGTGTGATATAAGGATGTCGCAAATTGTGTTGCGGTGAGGGTGGTACTAGGCGAAACAATACGGTGTGATTGGTTAGATTCATGTTAAGCGGTGAACGAGTATTTTTTTTTTTTGCGAAAAGGGGAATTTCATTAATATTGAAGTAAATTACATCCCCAGATAACAAGAGCATCCCAATCAACGCCAACTCCATTGATGGGAGACAAGAAACCTTGAAAGAGCCGAAAATTCCACCATCTAGGATCACCATCCCAGACAGATATGCCACGGAAGAGAACTCCGGTCTGAACGAACATGGCCATCTCACCATCCACCACCGCCATCCTCATCTCCGACGGGGGAAAACTGAAACCCAACCCTTTCGCAAAAGAGGGGTAGACCGATATTCCACATGCAAATACAATGAACTTGCCACCGTCAAGCCCGTAGCCGAGCTCGCCTCCTCCACCATATCCGTCATAGGAAAACACAAATCCGAGCGACATCCAGATGGATATCACCGGAAACCGAAGAACCATGACAAGACAAAGGAGGGGCCAGAGTACCTTATTCTTCATCGATGATAGCGCCTTCGACTCGCCACCACCGCGGAGACGCCTTGTCCTCCAGTGCTCCATGCCGACGAAGTTGATGACGCCGCACGCCTCCACCTTCTTGGACCAAACCACTAGAGGAATCCTAACCCTAACAACCACCATGGCCGCCGCCAAAAGCAACCACCACGGAAGACCTAACTCTATCTAAACTTAAGAGCGAACAAAGTGGACGTCGGATGCCGGGCCTCCCTCCTCCGCCGACGGCGAGGCCGCCGGAGGCGAGGGGGCCGGCAAGTTTTTCTTCAGGAGCCACCGCCGCCGCCTGCCTCTGTCTTTCTTTCCGTGAGGCGGACTCTAAAGACTAAGTCCACTTATAACTAAGCGGTGAACGAGTATTTGAGACATGCAAGATCGGAGGTATATGATTTACCGAGATAGAGTTTATCAGGAGAGTGTGGAAATTAGGGTATTGACGGCTCATAGACGAATTCTAGAGTTTCACAATTAGCACCAAAGGGTACTACGTGTTTCTACGAACACGTGAGCGCAAGAATCGCTCAAATCGGAGTTAGGGTTGAGAAGTTACGGAGATATAAAGATCTGGGGGTTTATTTGTAAATACAGAAAGGGGATGGGGACTAATCTGCAAGACCAGAGAAGTTTTAGGGACCTATCTGTAATTATAAGAAAGCTTAAAGACCTTGGTGTAAAAGATAGGGGCCGAAATGTAATTCCAGGAAGGATTAAGGGTGTTTCTGTAAAAAGATGGGACCTAAACGGAATTATTGGAAAGCTTGGGGTGTTTATGTAAAAACACAGGACCCAAACATAATTACAGAAAAGCCTGGGGGTCTATCTGTAAATGTACAGGGCCAGGGGATTTTCCTGAATTCTGGATTTATTCTAGTATTGGAAAAGCTGGTGGATCGAGACCACCATGGATCGAGGGGCTCACGGGTCTATGGTCTACGTAGACCGGGAGCACGGAAGAAAAGAAAGGAAGGCTGCTGACTGTGTATAGAGACAGGGTCAAGGCGGCCCCACGTGACGACGTGGCATGCCACGTTGGCGGCGGCGGGGCGCAGTCAATGGCGGCGGAGTAGGGTGTTGCGCGGCGGCGGGCTGCCGGAAATCTCGCCGCCGGCATCTAGGGCGAACGGCGGGCGGTCGGACCTCGTCGCGGAGGATGAACGCGCGACGGCGGAGCTGTGGGTGCAAGACGTCATCGACGGCGCGCACCGGAGTGGCTGCGTGGGCTCGCCGGACATTGGCGGCGTGTCGGCGTGCGGAGGGGAAAGGCGAGGGAGCCTTGCTTGCTCAAGCGCGTGCGCGCGAGGAGATGCGCGAGTGCGTGGAGGACGCGGCGCGCGCCTCGGCTTGGCTGGACGCGGCCGGGAAGATGGCCGGTGTTGGTATTTCTTACACCAAACAGAAAACACCACCTTAGGCTGGTTAGGCCTAGAGTGAATATTCCCGGTTCGGCGCCAGAAATACCTGGGGTTAAGTGTAACAGCCCAAATTTCAAATCAAAGTTTAAATGGAATAAAATCACTCCGATTTTAAATTTTTGTTTATTTCTTTCCTTCTCATCAAGGTTTTTAAAATAAAACTAGTAAAAGTAATTCAAACTTAGCTAGAATGGAAATTTCGGAATATAAAAGCTATGCTCAAGTGTTTGCTTACATTTAAAATCCACTAAAAATTTGAGCTTTTTGAATTTACAACAAATTAAGATAATTAGATGTTAAACCCTAGTAAATTCGCCTTGAATTTAAAAAAATTGGAATTTAAAACCTGCATAAAATATCACCATATGCATCTTCTTGATTCCTTGTGTTTATTTTGAATATTTGTTTGGTTTTTGTTTTTGTGCGAATTTGAAATTCTTTCAAATTCGGAATCCCTAAAAAGATAAAAACCAAAACCTTTTTCCTAAACCCTCCGGGCCGAATCCCCTCTCTTCCTAACCGGCCCAGCCCACCTTTTTCTTTTTCCTCTCCCTTCTTCTTCCGCCACGGGCCTCTCTCTTCCTTCCTTTCCCTCCAGCCCAGCATGGCCCGCTTCGGCCTGGCCCAGCCCACCTGCGCCGTCTCCTACCTCCAGTCTCTCTCTCTCTCTCGACGCTTCCCGACGGCGCGCCGCCGTTCTTATCTTCCTCTCCCTCTCCTTTCCACCTCAGCTCCCCGGCCCCTGTAGCCATGCCGAGGTGACGCAAGCCGCCGCAACTCCCTGCCGCTTTCACACCAGCGCCGCAATCCTTTCTCCGCATTTCGCGCTCTCACAACTCGCCGCCGGCCTCCTAATCGTCGTCCATGTGTCGGGCACCACGCATCGCCGTCGTCCGACCTGCGGCGCCGACCTGACGATCACGTGCACGCCGCTTTCACGCGATGTCGCCGTATTGACCAAGCTCTGACCGGAAAATATCGCCGCCGAAACACTTGACCGGCGAAACCTTATCTTCAAAGTCTTCCGTTCCTCCTCCGCCTATAAAAAGGATGCGCGTAGAGCTGCTTCCCCTCTTCGAACTCGTCGTTGCCTTTCCCCAGCTCCGCGCAACCCTAATTCTAGCTTTTCCCCAATCTTCTTCGCCTTGGTCGCCGGCCAAATCCGCCGCCGCGGAGCTTCGCTCGCCCTTGTACCGCGCGCGCTAGCTCGACGGGCTCTAACCGCCTCGCCCGCGCCCCTCCGCGTGGCTCAGTAAGCGCCGGAGCACCTTCCCCGACGAGCGCCGCTTCCGCAGGTCGCTCCTCACCGACGCCAGCTTCCTCCGCCGCTTCCCGTCTTCGCGCGACCACCTAGGTGAACTCCCCTTCCTCTCCTCTCTCTCCCGGACCAGTTCGCGTTGAGTTCGAGCCACCGGAGCGCCGTTTCGGCCATTCTCCGGTGAGCCGCCGCCGCATTTCGTCGCCGCCGGCCGCCGCGTGCCGCTCTCCCTTGTTCCCCACCGTCCATCCTCAAATCAACGCCCCAGATCGCCCGGTCCACCATAAACGTGGGTGAACCGAGCTGTGGACCCGGTCCACGCCTCTGTGGACTCGGTCCATGGCTTTTCCAATTCAAAAATAATTCCTAAAATCCAGATAAATCCCAGGCCTGTACATTTTGCAGATAGGCCCCTCTAGTCTATTTCAATTCTGTTTAGGTCCTATTTTTTTACAGAAACAACCCTATACTTCCCTGTAATTACATTCCGGTCCTGTCTTTTTACACAAACACCCCCATACTTTTCTATAATTACCTTTTAGTCCCTGTCCTTTTACACCAAGGCCCCTCAACTTTTCCATAATTACATATAGGTCCCTGGAACTTTTCTGTAATTACAGATGAGTCCTTAGTACTTCTCTGCTCTTACAAATAGGTCCCTAGAACCTTGCTGTAATTACAAACAAGCCCCTAGAACCTTTAAACGACTATATCTTCTCCATCCGAGCTCCGTTTAGAGCGATTCTTGCGCTCACGCGTTCGTAGCAACGCGCAGTACCTTTTGGGTACTGTCCTTGGAGCTCCACACCAGATCTACCAATCATTCATACCCTAAGTTTCCCTCTCGTCCGATAAATCCTATCTCGACAAATCATTCTTCGCTGATCTCGCATAGCGTAGCTGTTCTTTCGCCTGTTAGTGTTAACCTAACCCCTCTTGTTGAACCATTCCACCTCTTCTCGTCGTACCGTCCCACCTCAAGTATAGTAACCTCTTTTCATCACGACCTAACTTTAACCCTAGCCTAGCTCCGTTATCGCCTAATCAAATCTAATCCAATGTTGTCCTCGCCATTTATTTAGGTTATTGATTTATCCATCTCTTTTATTTGGTGTCAGTTATTTGAGAATTTTATTGGTATTTCATTCGCTGTTATTTGAGGCTATTCCTTTGTTATTTATTGTCATCTTAGCGCATGTCATGACTGGATCATGTAGCTAATCTTGCACCATCATGCACCAAATGTCATGCAAATCTTTATCATTTTAAATAAACAACATTTTGCTCATATGTTTATATAAATAAAGTCACTTTGCTAAATAATTTTGTAACATATTACATGTTGCGTATAGCATCGCATGCATAAGTATAAGCTACAGAAATGCTTTAAATATCTGCATGTAACCATAATAGATTTAAATAAATAACTTTAGTCATGTTAATAAACTCATCAATGCTTGTAAAATAAAATATAATCTTTAACCCATAGGTTGTGCAACCCTTAAATTTATCTATGTTTGCACGTGCATAACTTTCTCATTTAGTTCATGTCACCCTGATAAACCTCATGTTAAGCTTATTTGCTTTATGAATCTGATGCATTTGCACATCCTCTATGCAACCCATGCATGCTCTCTAATAGAAATAACTTAGAGTTCATATAATAGATATGCACGCAATCACCATCAATAGAGCATGTGCATTTCATCATCCTCACCATAAGGTTGCACCCTTGTTTCTTTTAAGAGAACTTAGATAATTAATAGTTTCTCTAGGCGAATATGGCCCTTATAAGGCCATGAATATAACTTATAATAAATAATCTTTCATAAATAATGTGCACTGCATAACCATAGTCATTTCTTGGAATTTTATTGATTCTTCTTATTGGTTCTTCTTATGGAGTTAATCGGATTTTATTGGTTCTTTTCGATCTTTATTCTTTTGCGGTAGTTGTTTATACGTATTGTTTCTATGCGCTAGCTTACCGAGATTCGAGGAGGAGCCAGAAGAATTCAAGGAAGATCTAGAAGATCCAAGCTTCGAGGTTGAAGAATCCAAGTCCGAGGACGAGACAGAAGGTACAAGCTTAAGAGAAGGACTCGAAGACGCCAACTTCGACAGAAGATCTGAGGATCAAGAATCGGAAGATTAGGATAGCGTTTTCAGGCAAGCTCTACTTCTCCTTGATCATGATTGAACCTACTGTTTTCGCAATGCACCTATATTGCCTATTCTCGTACTATGCATTACTTGTTATTTTACTAATTGTGTAGTTATGGTCCTATTTGCTTACTGTTATTAATGCCACTATTTAGGCGTTAATACGTGAATCCTTGTTTACCCTTGATTACATGTCACCTTGATAACCCTAGGATAGTTCCATCATTTCTATGATGGCACGTTCACCTTGCTTCTAGAACTGCTTAGGACCCCGCAATGTTTCTACATTGCCACACCGTACTCATATATTATGCTTTACAACTGTGTTAAATGAGTTTGGTGGTGTGCGTGATACTTGGGGTTGGGAGTAGCACAACCGTGTTAGGTGATGATGATGGTGACGGTGATGGGATGGGTTGGACTGCGGGCAAGGCCATTAGTAAGTGATTGATGGCATAATGGATTGTGTGATAGTCCCCTAGTGTGGGAGACATGGTGCTTGCCCGGCCACATAAGGACCGGTTCGTTCAACCTTTAACAAGATGATTCTCGTACAACCACGGAACCTGTATGGGAAGGACTTACCCTACCTTCTTGATACTCTTACATTGTCCATTTGGAGGCCAGTAGAGGCAACGGTAGCTCAGGAGCAAACCCGGGAAACGTACCCGTGGTTCGGTTGCGGAATCCTATCGTTCGTCGGGGAACCCGTTGTAGGTCACGGGAATGCCGCCTGTCCCAGTGTTTGTCACAGGATCCTGTAAATTATTACAGGAGCACGACGTACCTGTTATAGGTGTTGTGCCGTAGTGTGACATATCAAGTCACAGGCCCCTGAGTGAGATTCCGTGGTGGACATGTGAGATTACTCGGAGAAGATGGACTAAGCGTTATGTTACTCTCCGATCAAGAGTGCATAGCCCGTGGGAAAAGATGTACAACCTCTGCAGAGTGTAAAATTCATCCGGATGGACGTTGTCACGGCATATGACGCATCTATGTTGAGTTCGATATGATTAGCCACCTCTCTTTCCTTGAAGTGTGAGTGAGCAGTAGTCTGCTCGTGTTTTGGAAGTGATGGCAAGTGTGCCGGGTCGTTATGACCAATTGAGGTCAGAAGGCCCAACTAAAACTTGGGAACTGGCGGGAATGCTTCATACTCCCCCAGGGCCAACCAACTAAAATACTGACAGTTACTTCTGTTTTATCTAAAGAACTCCTTCACCTGCTTTAGTGAACCTTGCATAAAATCTGCTTGCTGCAAATGAACCATACAGCCTATTCCTTGCTAAGACCGAATATGCATGTATATATATACCTTTGTGTAGTGTAGGGCTTGCTGAGTACCTTATGTACTCACGTGTTTGCAATTGTTGGTTTAGTAGGAAAGACTTCGTAGAAGACGACGACGATTGGGTTTTCGGTTCTGCTTCTCAAGTTTGCTTGTGGCGTTGGGCCATGGTTTCCGCTGTCTGCTTCACCTCTAGTGGGTCGGATGTACTTGGATAGTTGGAATCCTTGTCGTACCGCCACTAAGGGTCTTATATCAGGTATCCTACTTATTTATTTATGCGAAGTATGCTTTTGAATATCATATCTGTGTTCTTGTGCGTATCAGCTACTGATCCAGGGACTGATACAGGATGCACAGTAGATTCCAGAAATGGGGTCTGACAGATTGGTATCAGAGCATTACTTGACCGTAGAATGAAAACCTAGGATTTGTCGCGTTCGAAAATGACTATTTTCAAAACTAGTTACAAAATCTTCCATAGTACCTCTTCCCCATCTTTTCAAAATCTCTTGTTCTTCTCCCGACCAACCGCAGAAGTCTCTCAACTCGACATGTCGGCACAAGAAATTTCAACCTAGGAGACAACCAGGACTACATGACTATAGAAGTAGAGAAGAGATCCTACCAAGTTTACTGCGAACCGGATATGGATCCTATACAAGAGAAAAATGTCAATGCTACTAGGGACACTAAAAAGACTTGCTACCAGTATCACAACTCCGGACATAAGTCGTTGATTGCCCTTCTATGAACCCATCAATCAAGCAAGAGCTGTAGAGACCAACATGAAGAATGAAGTATCTCAAACCTCTGCACCATCTATAAAGAATCAATTTGCAGTAAAGGGAAAGCATCAAGAGCAAGAAGTTTGGAAAACAAGGATGACACATCACAGATGTCACATTCTATCATCGCAAGTGTACTTGAAAGGTTGGACAATTTGGAAGGAGCACGAATGGATCAAGAAAACGATAAAAGTTACAAGATTCAGCCATGAGGAACAAAAGGACAAAAGTGGAAATCCCCAGAAGTAAGAATGTAAATTTGAGATCTCAACCCTAGGTGATCGCAATGACCATGGTTACAGGTGCATGGATAACCTCAAGCATCAAGTCAACGAAGCGCCTCCAAATGCAGTAACGTGAGCAATAGTTTTTCTTTATCCGACTAAGTCATATGACCTTCCGATTTCTTTTGGTCAACGGACTATTGGTCGAGTTTTGTGGACGATCAAAAATCGATAGTCATCCTACCTTTAAGCCTTAAACCCCGTTTCCAGCGCGAGCACATGAGACCACAACAAATAAATCACGTTGTTTGTGTGATTCGATGATTTTGTTGATTTTGCTTCTTTATTCTTCTATGATTGTGTGCTTTTAATCGAACTAAATAGAATAATAACAATAACAACAGTAAAATAGCTAGAATCGTAGCTTAACAACAGCTTAAGGCCAAGACCCTTCCCTAACCTCTGCCTAAACCTCTTTTGGTGGAAACAGGATGCCGCCGAAGAAGGCCGTCCGAGTGCAACCTTGCCAACAACAACAAGCAAGCAATAGAAGACCCTCCGCAGACCGTAGCGAAGAACCTGAGGTTGCTCATCTCAGCGAAGAAGAATACCAAGAGAGTGACAACAACAACCAGAATTTTAATGAGATGTCTCAAGCGTCACCCCCGTTGGTCAACCTCACAGAAATAATGGCCAAGCAGACTCAACTCTTGGAAATAATCTCTCGAGAACAACATAACAATCCTGGAATCATTTCTAAGATAACAGAATTTATGAAGCTCAGGCCACCTGTCTATGACAATACAGAAGATGACCCATTGGCAGCTGACGACTGGCTCAGGAACATCAATAAGAAGCTTAATGTCGTCAATGCCAATGATCAGGAGAAAGTGATGTTAGCGACACATCAGCTAGTTGGCGTAGCGGCAGAATGGTGGGACAACTATCATGAAGCCGCAACAGAACCTGACACCATCAAGTGGGATGAATTCCAGCAAGCCTTTCGGGAGTACCATGTCCCTACAGCAATCATGGATATGAAAGCAGATGAATTCCGTACCCTTACACAAGGATCTATGTCAGTGCATGAATACCTCAGGAAGTTTATGAAGCTGGCTCGCTATGCACCAGATGAGGTCAGCACGGATAAGAAGAAGCAAGATCATTTCAGAAAAGGTCTCAACCATAACCTAAGGGTACATCTGGTCACTCACATCTATCCGGATTTCAGTACACTGATGAATCGAGCCATGTTACTCGAAGAAACACTGATAGATCAAGGAAATAACAAAAGCCATGAGCTCCAGTCAGGTGAGCCGAAAGAGATATGTGAAGTGCATGAGTGGAAATCTCCCCAAAAGCAAGAAAATCGAGAGAAGAAGAAACAGAAGAAGAAGAATAAAAAGAACAAGAAGAAGAGCAAGCTAAGCGTGAGGCCTTCTGGTTTTAAAAGGCAGGACACTCAAAGGCAAGGCAGTGAAGGCAAACCACAGGAAAAGAAAGTACTAGGGGCAAAACGGAAATGCTACTTGTGCCGGAATCGTGGGCACCTCGCAGCAGATTGCCCTGGAACAATCACATACGGGGGCAACGAGTGACAACCTCGTTGAAGCGCAAATCTACCGTACCCTGAGTTTGGACGTCAAGGAGTACGGAGCTTTATGTAAGAGCACTGTAAGAGCACTATAATATAAGCAGCCTTTTGCACCCTGTACTTTGGAATATCAATAAAGTATGGTATCCAGAATTGTTGAGAATTTCAAGGAATATAGTGATGGGTTAAATGATCTGTTAATCTTAGACAAAAATAGGCTTCAAGCCACATCAATGGAGATGTAGAAGCCTTAGTACACCGACCCTTGAGGATAATTTGGAAATAAAGGCATTTGGATAAAGTGACCCATGGAATAATAAGAAAAGCCTAAAATCTTTGGATAAGATAAGCAGAGCAACAATGGGATGTTATTTTGGTACCCCGAGTTAAATCCTTTTAAGTGGGGTAGGACCCCATACCACCTTGAAGAAAGGACCTCCGCTACATTGGTCTGTAGTACCCAAGACCACAAAAAGAGAAAGAATCTTTTATCGAAGCTCGCAGTATAAACAAATCTCTGACAAAAGTTTTGGTGTTACCACAAGTCAAGTAACAAGACGCAAGACAAGTTCTGCACCATCCAGAAGATCGTTCGAATCTCGAGGACGAGATTCCTTTTAAGTGGGGTAGATCTGTAACAGCCCAAATTTCAAATCAAAGTTTAAATGGAATAAAAATCACTCCGATTTTAAATTTTTGTTTATTTCTTTCCTTCTCATCAAGGTTTTTAAAATAAAACTAGTAAAAGTAATTCAAACTTAGCTAGAATGGAAATTTCGGAATATAAAAGCTATGCTCAAGTGTTTGCTTACATTTAAAATCCACTAAAAATTTGAGCTTTTTGAATTTACAACAAATTAAGATAATTAGATGTTAAACCCTAGTAAATTCGCCTTGAATTTAAAAAAATTGGAATTTAAAACCTGCATAAAATATCACCATATGCATCTTCTTGATTCCTTGTGTTTATTTTGAATATTTGTTTGGTTTTGTTTTTGTGCGAATTTGAAATTCTTTCAAATTCGGAATCCCTAAAAAGATAAAAACCAAAACCTTTTTCCTAAACCCTCCGGGCCGAATCCCCTCTCTTCCTAACCGGCCCAGCCCACCTTTTTCTTTTTCCTCTCCCTTCTTCTTCCGCCACGGGCCTCTCTCTTCCTTCCTTTCCCTCCAGCCCAGCATGGCCCGCTTCGGCCTGGCCCAGCCCACCTGCGCCGTCTCCTACCTCCAGTCTCTCTCTCTCTCTCGACGCTTCCCGACGGCGCGCCGCCGTTCTTATCTTCCTCTCCCTCTCCTTTCCACCTCAGCTCCCCGGCCCCTGTAGCCATGCCGAGGTGACGCAAGCCGCCGCAACTCCCTGCCGCTTTCACACCAGCGCCGCAATCCTTTCTCCGCATTTCGCGCTCTCACAACTCGCCGCCGGCCTCCTAATCGTCGTCCATGTGTCGGGCACCACGCATCGCCGTCGTCCGACCTGCGGCGCCGACCTGACGATCACGTGCACGCCGCTTTCACGCGATGTCGCCGTATTGACCAAGCTCTGACCGGAAAATATCGCCGCCGAAACACTTGACCGGCGAAACCTTATCTTCAAAGTCTTCCGTTCCTCCTCCGCCTATAAAAAGGATGCGCGTAGAGCTGCTTCCCCTCTTCGAACTCGTCGTTGCCTTTCCCCAGCTCCGCGCAACCCTAATTCTAGCTTTTCCCCAATCTTCTTCGCCTTGGTCGCCGGCCAAATCCGCCGCCGCGGAGCTTCGCTCGCCCTTGTACCGCGCGCGCTAGCTCGACGGGCTCTAACCGCCTCGCCCGCGCCCCTCCGCGTGGCTCAGTAAGCGCCGGAGCACCTTCCCCGACGAGCGCCGCTTCCGCAGGTCGCTCCTCACCGACGCCAGCTTCCTCCGCCGCTTCCCGTCTTCGCGCGACCACCTAGGTGAACTCCCCTTCCTCTCCTCTCTCTCCCGGACCAGTTCGCGTTGAGTTCGAGCCACCGGAGCGCCGTTTCGGCCATTCTCCGGTGAGCCGCCGCCGCATTTCGTCGCCGCCGGCCGCCGCGCGCCGCTCTCCCTTGTTCCCCACCGTCCATCCTCAAATCAACGCCCCAGATCGCCCGGTCCACCATAAACGTGGGTGAACCGAGCTGTGGACCCGGTCCACGCCTCTGTGGACTCGGTCCATGGCTTTTCCAATTCAAAAATAATTCCTAAAATCCAGATAAATCCCAGGCCTGTACATTTTGCAGATAGGCCCCTCTAGTCTATTTCAATTCTGTTTAGGTCCTATCTTTTTACAGAAACAACCCTATACTTCCCTGTAATTACATTCCGGTCCTGTCTTTTACACAAACACCCCCATACTTTTCTATAATTACCTTTTAGTCCCTGTCCTTTTACACCAAGGCCCCTCAACTTTTCCATAATTACATATAGGTCCCTGGAACTTTTCTGTAATTACAGATTAGTCCTTAGTACTTCTCTGCTCTTACAAATAGGTCCCTAGAACCTTGCTGTAATTACAAACAAGCCCCTAGAACCTTTAAACGACTATATCTTCTCCATCCGAGCTCCGTTTAGAGCGATTCTTGCGCTCACGCGTTCGTAGCAACGCGCAGTACCTTTTGGGTACTGTCCTTGGAGCTCCACACCAGATCTACCAATCATTCATACCCTAAGTTTCCCTCTCGTCCGATAAATCCTATCTCGACAAATCATTCTTCGCTGATCTCGCATAGCGTAGCTGTTCTTTCGCCTGTTAGTGTTAACCTAACCCCTCTTGTTGAACCATTCCACCTCTTCTCGTCGTACCGTCCCACCTCAAGTATAGTAACCTCTTTTCATCACGACCTAACTTTAACCCTAGCCTAGCTCCGTTATCGCCTAATCAAATCTAATCCAATGTTGTCCTCGCCATTTATTTAGGTTATTGATTTATCCATCTCTTTTATTTGGTGTCAGTTATTTGAGAATTTTATTGGTATTTCATTCGCTGTTATTTGAGGCTATTCCTTTGTTATTTATTGTCATCTTAGCGCATGTCATGACTGGATCATGTAGCTAATCTTGCACCATCATGCACCAAATGTCATGCAAATCTTTATCATTTTAAATAAACAACATTTTGCTCATATGTTTATATAAAATAAAGTCACTTTGCTAAATAATTTTGTAACATATTACATGTTGCGTATAGCATCGCATGCATAAGTATAAGCTACAGAAATGCTTTAAATATCTGCATGTAACCATAATAGATTTAAATAAATAACTTTAGTCATGTTAATAAACTCATCAATGCTTGTAAAATAAAATATAATCTTTAACCCATAGGTTGTGCAACCCTTAAATTTATCTATGTTTGCACGTGCATAACTTTCTCATTTAGTTCATGTCACCCTGATAAACCTCATGTTAAGCTTATTTGCTTTATGAATCTGATGCATTTGCACATCCTCTATGCAACCCATGCATGCTCTCTAATAGAAATAACTTAGAGTTCATATAATAGATATGCACGCAATCACCATCAATAGAGCATGTGCATTTCATCATCCTCACCATAAGGTTGCACCCTTGTTTCTTTTAAGAGAACTTAGATAATTAATAGTTTCTCTAGGCGAATATGGCCCTTATAAGGCCATGAATATAACTTATAATAAATAATCTTTCATAAATAATGTGCACTGCATAACCATAGTCATTTCTTGGAATTTTATTGATTCTTCTTATTGGTTCTTCTTATGGAGTTAATTGGATTTTATTGGTTCTTTTCGATCTTTATTCTTTTGCGGTAGTTGTTTATACGTATTGTTTCTATGCGCTAGCTTACCGAGATTCGAGGAGGAGCCAGAAGAATTCAAGGAAGATCTAGAAGATCCAAGCTTCGAGGTTGAAGAATCCAAGTCCGAGGACGAGACAGAAGGTACAAGCTTAAGAGAAGGACTCGAAGACGCCAACTTCGACAGAAGATCTGAGGATCAAGAATCGGAAGATTAGGATAGCGTTTTCAGGCAAGCTCTACTTCTCCTTGATCATGATTGAACCTACTGTTTTCGCAATGCACCTATATTGCCTATTCTCGTACTATGCATTACTTGTTATTTTACTAATTGTGTAGTTATGGTCCTATTTGCTTACTGTTATTAATGCCACTATTTAGGCGTTAATACGTGAATCCTTGTTTACCCTTGATTACATGTCACCTTGATAACCCTAGGATAGTTCCATCATTTCTATGATGGCACGTTCACCTTGCTTCTAGAACTGCTTAGGACCCCGCAATGTTTCTACATTGCCACACCGTACTCATATATTATGCTTTACAACTGTGTTAAATGAGTTTGGTGGTGTGCGTGATACTTGGGGTTGGGAGTAGCACAACCGTGTTAGGTGATGATGATGGTGACGGTGATGGGATGGGTTGGACTGCGGGCAAGGCCATTAGTAAGTGATTGATGGCATAATGGATTGTGTGATAGTCCCCTAGTGTGGGAGACATGGTGCTTGCCCGGCCACATAAGGACCGGTTCGTTCAACCTTAACAAGATGATTCTCGTACAACCACGGAACCTGTATGGGAAGGACTTACCCTACCTTCTTGATACTCTTACATTGTCCATTTGGAGGCCAGTAGAGGCAACGGTAGCTCAGGAGCAAACCCGGGAAACGTACCCGTGGTTCGGTTGCGGAATCCTATCGTTCGTCGGGGAACCCGTTGTAGGTCACGGGAATGCCGCCTGTCCCAGTGTTTGTCACAGGATCCTGTAAATTATTACAGGAGCACGACGTACCTGTTATAGGTGTTGTGCCGTAGTGTGACATATCAAGTCACAGGCCCCTGAGTGAGATTCCGTGGTGGACATGTGAGATTACTCGGAGAAGATGGACTAAGCGTTATGTTACTCTCCGATCAAGAGTGCATAGCCCGTGGGAAAAGATGTACAACCTCTGCAGAGTGTAAAATTCATCCGGATGGACGTTGTCACGGCATATGACGCATCTATGTTGAGTTCGATATGATTAGCCACCTCTCTTTCCTTGAAGTGTGAGTGAGCAGTAGTCTGCTCGTGTTTTGGAAGTGATGGCAAGTGTGCCGGGTCGTTATGACCAATTGAGGTCAGAAGGCCCAACTAAAACTTGGGAACTGGCGGGAATGCTTCATACTCCCCCAGGGCCAACCAACTAAAATACTGACAGTTACTTCTGTTTTATCTAAAGAACTCCTTCACCTGCTTTAGTGAACCTTGCATAAAATCTGCTTGCTGCAAATGAACCATACAGCCTATTCCTTGCTAAGACCGAATATGCATGTATATATATACCTTTGTGTAGTGTAGGGCTTGCTGAGTACCTTATGTACTCACGTGTTTGCAATTGTTGGTTTAGTAGGAAAGACTTCGTAGAAGACGACGACGATTGGGTTTTCGGTTCTGCTTCTCAAGTTTGCTTGTGGCGTTGGGCCATGGTTTCCGCTGTCTGCTTCACCTCTAGTGGGTCGGATGTACTTGGATAGTTGGAATCCTTGTCGTACCGCCACTAAGGGTCTTATATCAGGTATCCTACTTATTTATTTATGCGAAGTATGCTTTTGATTATCATATCTGTGTTCTTGTGCGTATCAGCTACTGATCCAGGGACTGATACAGGATGCACAGCAGATTCCAGAAATGGGGTCTGACATTAAGTTACTTGCTTAGGATACATAATAATCCACAACTGGCAACGAGTGCCAGAAATGTATTATTAGTATTTAATCATAAAAGATAATCCGCAAGCGCACGGATAACCCGTTGTAGCATTTCACCCGAGAGTATTCCAGGGTATCGTTATTTATATTTTCCCAAAGGAAGACGTAGTTGACAAGTGTGTACTTATACTCATGGTGTTACAAATGATAGATCATAACCAATATCCAAATGCAGGGGTAAGGCAGTAAATGGATAGAGGATAGTGCGACACACACAGCAGGCAGTTCCACTCTCTGATAAAAGGCGAGAGGCGGCTCTAAGCTAGACTAAGGTCAAGTAAGAAGAACTGCTACTCCTAATGTACATCGTCAAGTAGCGTGCGTAGCATCTACCTATAGCCTAAGCTGCACATAAGCCAAGACTAAGCTGTTCTACTGCCAAGCTATCATCGGGAGATCCAGCGATCAGAGTTTGCCCCAATCTCCGGACATTTCATATATACTCCTACGCCATACCCGAACGTGGAGGATTACAAGGGACGGACAGGGCTGTCACCACCTGCCGCCTACCTCTACAAACCGTGGGGCACGAACACGCATCCAAGGGTGGAAAGGAAGCCCTAGCACCATGCTAGCGTAACTAGCCACAACTCTAGATCCCTCGAGGCACCTCGCAAGGCGATAAACCTGGAGCACTCTTGCAAGACAATGGACCGATGACTAAGCAAAAGGAACAACTAGATCCAGCGAGCGATTACTTAGACAAAGGATCAAAGCTAGCACTACGTTAAGCATAGGCATTCGTCGCTCAAGAACGAGCGACGAACGATGAACGATGAAGAACGATCATCGTTAACCGATGATCGAGTATGAACGAACGACGAACGAACGATGAACGATCATGAACGAACATCGATGAACGATGAACGAACATGAACGAACGAAGAACGTTCATCCAAGATCAAGGATGAACGATGAACTAGCATAAGCACATAACTACTACAAGAACGATAATATTCCATAGATAAATAGATAAGTCTTACAAAGAGAGTAAAATGATACAAGGGAATATACCTCAAACTCTCCAAGGGACTTGGGAGCCAAAAGGGCAGCCCACTACTCAGCCTAAGCCTAACTAGAGAGCCCCTAGCTCTGGATGTGTGGAGGAGGGAATGAGCCTCTTGTGTTGTGTGTCTCCAAAGAGGAGGGGGGTGCCCCTTTATTTATAGCCCTCCAAAGGCGGTGGAATTGAGGCGGTTCCAGATATTGTGGGCATTGATTGCAGGTGGAACCGACCTCCTGAAGTCGGTTGCAAACCGCCATAGAAAGGTGGACCCAGGGGGCCACCTTGCTAGGTCGGCCGACCTAGGGTTGGGGGTCGGCCGACCCAGGCCTGGCCCCTCCTGGGCTGGGCCTTGGCAGGTGGCTTCCCCATGGTCTTTAAGCTTCTTATCCAGGTGCGTGGCCTCAGTTGATATTCTGGTAGGTTCTGGGCCTTTAATCCTTGAATTATATTCCCGCGGCGAGCGTCGTTTGGTGGGAGTGTTGGAATCATCGCCTTGGGCCTTGTTTACACCTGAAAATCCCTGTTTTCCACCTGCACATCCAAATGTAGAGGTACACGTGGAAATAGGTTATTTGATAACAATATGCAAGTAACAAGTGTTAGTTCTTCCTTATTTATAGAGCTAATTGACGGTCAAAAACTGGGTCTAAGGACCGTCAACAGCCGGCGACGGGGTCGCGCGGCGGCGGCAGGCGGCGCACGGTGCAGGTGGTCGTGCGCGCCGTGAGAGAGGGAGAGGAGGGGCGCAGGAGAGAGAGGAGACGATGGGGATTCTCACCCTGGGCTCAACCGCGGCGGAGGACGACGTAAGCTAGCCGGCGTCGAGGAAGAGGGTGGCGGCGGCGCCTCGCAGATCTCCTCGCACGGGGCGCGGCTGCTCGAACCAACGGCAAGCCGGGTTGGAGTATGGCTCGGAGACGCTCGACGAAGAGGAAGGGGAACGGGGCGCGCTTCTGTGGCGGCGGGGGAAGACGCCGGAGCGCTCGCCGAGGAGAGGGGAGAGAGGATGGGGAAAAGGCTTGGAGTAGCTTGCTTCCAGGCGAAGGAGCGGAGCAGGAGGTTGTGGCGAGGATGAGCGAGAGGATTGAGAGCTTTCTTATAAAGGCGGCCGGGGACGAAGCTTCGCGGGAGCTGCCTCCTCGCCGGAGTTAAGGCGATGCAGTACGGCGGCGCGGACGTGGCGAGCTAAGCCAATGGGAGAGGATGGGCTGTGCACGCCGGCGAATAGGAGCGGGCCGGAGTTAAGGCGCGGCCAGGCGTGCGTGCTCGCCGTTGTGCCCGACGGTCCGAAGGTGGAGGATGACATGTGGGACCCGCGTGTCAGTGTGAGAGGGAAGGGGAGCGGGCTGGCGCGGTGGCTGGGCCACGGAGATGGGCCGGAGAAAAAAGAGAGGAGAGGTTGGGCTGGTGCGCGCGGTCCGTGGGACAGAAAAGAACAGGGGGAGATGGGCCGACGGAAGGAAAAGAGGAGGGGACGACCCAAAAGAGATAGAAATGGTTTATTCTTTTCTGGAGCTTTTGAGGAGTTTCAAATTTGAATGCTGAATTCAAATTTGACCGGGAACAAAATTGAACCAACACACGAAGTAAAGCAAGTAAACCAAAAATGCATATGGTGAAGTTTATGCAAGGTTAAAAATCAAATTTTGAAATTTGAGATGGAATTTAATCTAGTTTCATCATATTTGTTGGAAAATTTGAAAAGTTCAAATTTTACGTGAATTTTAAAGGGGAGGAAAACACTTGAGAACATGTTTTAATATTTTTAAAATTTCAGATTGCGTCTAGGTTTTAATTAGATTTAGTGAATTTTATTTTTTGAAAATAATGACAAGGTAAGATTAGACAACAATTAAATTTGGAGTGATTTATATTACTTTTCATTTTGCCTTGAAAATTGGGGCGTTACACCCCCCCCCCCCCCCCCCCCCCCCAATCACCACGCGTTGAAGGCTGCCTGGTTTTCTACCTCTTTTACATTGCCGCATAGCGCATTCTTCTTCCCTCTTCTCACAGCTTCCCCACTCCACTCCTGCGACCTCATTTTCTCCTCCAAATAAGGGCAGCCCGGTGCACATAACTCCCGCTTACGCATGGTCTGGAGAAGGGTCCAACGACTACCCAGAAGACCTGTTCAGTGACTGGGTAATGTAGGTGACGACCGGAATAGTTGGGCTACGTGAGTATAGGTTGAGTGTGGAATTGCTTCGTGTTATACAGCTATGGCTGCTGAGAACACCTTGGAAAAGTAGCTTGGGTTAGGGGCCTCAGGGCATGGAAGAGATGGAGATTAGTCGCCCATGGTGGTGGCACAAGAAGAAGGGAGTTTCAAATGGGAAGGGGAGCCGACAGAGGAAGAAAGCCCTTGGGAAGGGAAACCAAGTCGCGTGAACAATACTAAATGAGACGTGGTTCCCAATCCGGTCCATCCCTCTTTTTTTTTTTTTTTTTTTTGCATCATAGCGCTAACTCGCAAAAATGCCTCGTGTTACGCACTCGCGCGATGAAGGCAGGTTGTTGACTTTTGCGTATCTTGAAGCAAGCGCAGCCGCTGAATAAGGAATGTTGGCGCTTATGCCGATTCGGAAAGCAGGCTTTGTCAAATGGTTATCTGATCCGCCAAAGAACGTATAGTCTAGTGGTTACAAGAACCTTATTAGCACCTCAGGTCCTGGGTTCGACTCTCTGTGGGAGCGAATTTTCTTGGATTTAAAGACATTGTGCTTATCTCGTTCCTAACTCGCCGCCGCAGCTGCGGCGCTCCATCCATCTTCAAATCAATGCTGGTGTGCCTCAAAAATAATATTTTGGATGCCTCTCATGTGTGACACAACAATGGGTTTGTTGCGCACTGGATCCTAGTGGATTCACAGTGATATATCGTAAGGACACTGTCTTAACAATATTGGCTAGTTGTAGTGTTGGGCGTGTGATTGGGTTGGTAGGTGTGCGTTTGTGGAGTGTGTGCACGCAGGAACAGGTTCTAGTGCGCATGGATCATGAACCTCACGGCACGAAATTCCTTATACGAGCGCGTGCGCTCATACGGCGCGCCGCGCGTCAGGGCAGCAGGATGGCCACCGCGCGCTGCCGTGGGGGAACGCGGGCGTGCGTGACTGGAGCAGGGTCGTGTGGGCCAGCGTGAAAGAATCTGGGGGCATGCGATTTGCAACATATGTAGAAGTTGTTCTATAAGTTAACTATTATAGAAAGTTGTCTCATAAGTTACGGTAGAAGTTGTCCTATAAGTTACAACAGAAGGTATCCTATAAATTATTGTTGCATAAATTGTCTCATAAGTTACGATAGAAGATGTTCTATAAGTTATGACAGAAAGTGTTCCATAAATTATTATTGTATAAGTTGTGCCATAAGTTACACGTAAAAGTAAAAGTTTTCCCACAAATTATTATTCAAAACTTTTTGATGTGACACTACAGGAATCACACCACCATTGCTTTGGTGGGGCTACCCACCCATGTGCATCTGAAACTAAATTCATTCTGTGTCACCGCGTGTGAGGGGAAAGTGAGAGGGGGGACCACGTGGGGACCGCAAGGGAAAGTAGGAGGGGACCGCGTGGGGACCAGCCAAAAATGGAAAGCCAACAACTGGTCAGGGCAACGCGCGCGACGCACTCCGCGCGCGCGGGGATTAGCCACGCCCCGGCACGGCAGCCTAAAACACTATGGCTTACATGTTTAAAAAATAATGCTATTTAACAATAGATAAATTTCTCAAAAATCCTCTTATCTTTTTTTTTAAGTTTTCTAATCTAAATAAACAAAAAACCAGTTATAAGGAAAATATTTTCGACCCTGTCAGATTGTACCCAACCTGCCTATCCTTCCTTGATTTCGATCTCACCCCACCTGAGAACCGTCCGATCCTGCCGAGGGGATCCCACCTGCCACGTGGGCGTTACAGATTGTAACGCTAGGAGACAATCATGTTGATGGAGCGTGACAATGGAATGCTTTTTCTCACCGGGCCAAATTCCTACACTACCGCATTACCTCTAATCAATCCCGTTGCCGTCAAACAAGGAAGCTTTCCTTTTTGTTACGGTTGTTTTTAATTGCAATTGCACGTGAAAAGAAGTTGTTTCCATAAATAATTTGTAATCCCAATTGCAATTGCATGTGAAAAGAAGTTGTTTCCATAAATTAATCATATTTACTTTGTTACAAGTGCTTGAAATCTCGTTCTCTTTCAAGCAACGCATGGAGCGTCCGATCTGTGCCAAATTACGTGCGCCTGATCAACCCAACACCGCACCGTCATATGTTATCGGGCCCGCTTTTTTTCAGATCCACCCGAACCTGGTTAGCTGCCCAAATTTTCTCCGTCCAAAAAATCCTCCTCACCCCCATCGTCGTTTGGCATTTCGCGGCGCAGTCGCCACCGACCGAGAGAGAGAGAGAGAGAGAGAGAGAGAGAGAGAGAGAGAGAGAGAGAGAGAGAGAGAGAGAGAGAGAGAGAGAGAGAGAGAGAGAGAGAGAGAGAGATAGAGAGCGGAGGCGATTTGTCTCCGGCGGCGATTCATCGCCGGCGAGTGTTCTCCGTGCCCACCAGATAATCGCGGCGGCGATTTGTAGACGCCGCCCTGCCGTCGTTGACTCGTTGTCGCCCACGTCATCGCCGGTGTTGCAGAGACATCGCGCCCTG
This sequence comes from Eragrostis nindensis, assembly GCA_012490785.1. NCBI lineage: Eukaryota > Viridiplantae > Streptophyta > Magnoliopsida > Poales > Poaceae > Eragrostis > Eragrostis nindensis. Next base: position 96,852 of record JAAXCT010000037.1, read on the forward strand.
CCATTTCGAGACGGGATTGCTAGGGTTCGTCCATTTGCCGGTATGGTCTTACATTGGGATTCACATGTTCTTTCGTTTGTGCATCTTCTCTCATCGTTTGGAGCTCTTGATATGTCGTTTGAGGTAGATAGGGTTAGGGTTAGGTTCGGAGCTGACGATTTGCTGATAGATTTCTATAATGCTATTGATGGAGTCACGTTGTTTGAAGTTTCCTTTCTGCAGCGATGTGTACAATTTGTGTCTGCTATCGATTTGTTCATTATGTTGGGGAATTCTATGTGATTTTTGGTTCACTGGTTATAGCAGCAAAGCACCTCCTGCTCACATTGTGAAATGCTTGCTGATTTTTAGATCGTGAATCTGTGTATGATGTCTGTGTATTGTTAATTTTTGTTGGAAGTTGTTGTGGATTGGTGCACATAAATTTCCAACATACATTTCTAGATCCTAAATTAGAGTATTTCTGTGTAGATTGTCGGCGGGCGCGGAGGCAGCAGGAGATGTTGCGGCCCCGATTGGCTGGCGGCGAGCTTCCGCCGCTTCCTGCAATGGTAAGCTTGTTCTCTCCGATGCGTGCCTGATGCACTGTCTCTGATGGCTTCTGGGATCTGACCTTGTGGGTAGGAAGCGAAGGAGATCCTGCGATTCATTGTCGGACATTGACTCCGAAGGCGCAGTGGGGTAGTAGGGAACCCTGTAATTCGTTGACTCCGCGGATGGATGGCAACTTCTGATGTACTTCCGCTTGAACACTTCTGCTTTGCTACGTATGTTACCAGCTAGAGTTGGTGCCTGCTCTCCCGCATTGCATAGTCTTTTTGCATTTGATCCAGTGGAAGACAAGCTTTAGGGTAAGACAAGGCTTCAAGCCTTCAAGTGAAATTGAAATTAACTAATTCTTATTTGGCGATTTAGCAAATAAGAAGCCCTTTGTTCTATTAATTTGGACAATGTTGTCTGAGAATGAATTTGGATTACTGAATTTGGATTCAGTATTTCTCGTAAGAACATAACATGGATTTTGTTGCTTCAGGTTTTTGGTTTATTGGATTAGTTTAAATTGTATCTGTTTGGGACAGTGTTGGCAGGTTTTTGTTTTTGCTTGTCAGATGCTGTGGCAAAGATATATAAGAAGTAGGAACAACTCATAATGCAGTTCATTTTGTTATGGGGAAAAGTTGCCGTCAACTTTCAGATGCTTAAAGTCCAAACCTGTTCAAACTGAAACTCATAGCTAGTATACGGTGAAGATCTCAACTTAAAGGCCAACCAGTTCAAACTGAAACTCATAGCATGATTATTTGCAGCTTATACATCTCACTCATGGCTTTCTCTTCTGCATCTTCTGACCAATTTTTTTCCTATTCGTGGATGTGTGATAGGTCAGGAGACAAACTTTTAAACTCATGGTCACTTGATCATATAGTTTGTCCGAATTAATTAACCTATCAAGTAAAATACTTAAATATCTCAGTATAGCTCAGTGTTTAATGCAGAAATCATGCTTAGGGACTAATTCAATATCATCATTTTTTTTCATGCTTAGGGACTAATTCAGTACCACAGCTTACCAAGTCAGCCACGGCTGTTGCATTCAAGAAGCCAACAAGGTGCCAAAGACTCTGCTTCTCTACTGAACACTCTGAGAAGAGAATGCTCAATAAGAATGCAGGTTTGTTTGCAGCTGACCAGATTCTTTGCCAAGAACTTTTATCAGAGAGCTGCTGCGATTAGGACTTGGGGAGAAATAAATGTTAACTATATTCATGTAACTTGTACAAGCACCAAGAGTTTTCATGCATTTTGTCCCCAATTTGTTTGTTAATTGTACCCTGCCTTCAATTTGAAACTTAGTTGATGGCCCATGACCTTTTGTCAATTGTTATTTTATCTATATTGTTGTTGACGGTCCTTAGACCCAGTTTTTGACCGTCAATTAGCTCTATAAATAAGGAAGAACTAACACTTATTACTTGCATTTTGTTATCAAATAACCTATTTCCACGTGTACCTCCATATTTTGATGTGCAGGTGGAAAACAGGGATTTACAGGTGTAAACAAGGCCCAAGGCGACGATTCCAAACACGTCCATCAAACGACGCTCGCCGCGGGAATATAATTCAAGGATTAAAGGCCCAGAACCACCCAGAATATCAACTGAGGCCACGCACCTAAAAAAGAGGCTTAAAGGCCGAGGGGAGGCAACCTGCAAAAGCCCAGCCCAGGGGGGGCCAGGGCCAGGTCGGCCGACCCCAATACCTAGGTCGGCCGACCTGCCAGGTGGCCCCCTGGGTCCACTTTTCTATGGCGGTTTGCAACCGACTTCAGGAGGTCGGTTCCACCTGCAATCAATGCCCACAATATCTGGAACCGCCTCAATTCCACCGCCTTTGGAGGGCTATAAATAAAGGGGTACCCCCTCCCCTTAGAAGACACACAACACAAGAGGCTCATTCCCTCCTCCTCACATCCAGAGCTAGGGGCTCTCTAGTTAGGCTTAGGCTGAGTAGTTGGGCTGCCCTTTTGGCTCCCAAGTCCCTTGGAGAGTTTGGGGTAAATTCCCTTGTATCCTTTTACTCTCTTTGTAAGGCTTATTCATTCATCAATGGAATATCATTGTTCTTGTAGTAGTTATGTGCTTATGCTAGTTCATCGTTCATCCTTGATCTTGGATGAACGTTCTTCGTTCGTTCATGTTCGTTCATGGTTCGTTCATCGTTCATCGATGTTCGTTCATGATCGCTCATCGTTCGTTCGTCGTTCGTTCATACTCGATCATCGGTTAACGATGATCGTTCTTCATCGTTCATCGTTCGTCGTTCGTTCTTGAGCGACGAACGCCTATGCTTAACGTAGTGCTAGCTTTGACCCTCTGTCTAAGTAATCGCTCGCTGGATCTAGTTGTTCCTTTTGCTTAGTCATCGGGTCCATTGTCTTGCAAGAGTGCTCTAGGTTTATCGCCTTGCGAGGTGCCTCGAGGGATCTAGAGTTGTGGTTAGTTACGCTAGCATGGTGCTAGGGCTTCCCTTCCACCCTTGGATGCGTGTTCGTGCCCCACGGTTTGTAGAGTAGGCGGCAGGTGGTGACAGCCCTGTCCGTCCCTTGTAATCCTCCACGTTCGGGTATGGCGTAGGAATATATATGAAATGTCCGGAGATCGGGGCAGACTCTGATCGCTGGATCTCCCGATGATGGCTTGGCAGTAGAACAGCTTAGTCTTGGCTCGTGTGCAGCTTAGGCTATAGGTAGATGCTACGCACGCTACTTGACGATGTACATTCGGAGTAGCAGTTCTTCTTACTTAACCTTAGTCTAGCTTAGAGCCGCCTCTCGCCTTTTATCAGAGAGTGGAACTGCCTGCTGTGTGTGTCGCACTATCCTCTATCCATTTACTGCCTTACCCCTGCATTTGGATATTGGTTATGATCTATCATTTGTAACACCATGAGTATAAGTACACACTTGTCAACTACGTCTTCCTTTGGGAAAATATAAATAACGATACCCTGGAATACTCTCGGGTGAAATGCTACAACGGGTTATCCGTGCGCTTGCGGATTATCTTTTATGATTAAATACTAATAATACATTTCTGGCACTCGTTGCCAGTTGTGGATTATTATGTATCCTAAGCAAGTAACTTAACTCCAGGTATTTCTAGCGCCGAACCGGGAATATTCACTCTAGGCCTAACCAGCCTAAGGTGGTGTTTTCTGTTTGGTGTAAGAAATATCAACAAGCATTTCTGGCGCCGTTGCCGGGGAAGACAATTGTTGACAAGTGTACAATGATTACTCATGATTACACTTGATGTGATTTAACCATTTCCGTTGCAGGCTAACCTTGATATATTTTCTCTCTTTGATGTGAAAACAGGATAGTATATGCGTGGATTCAACTTGCCGGAAAACTTCGTTGATAATCTAGAGTCGCTTGTAAGGAAAGTCCGACCCCGCGTCGACTCTCCCTCACGAGCAACACTCCCGACAGACGAACCCACATCATCCGCACCATCAACACTTATTGACATGGCTGATCAAAGGACTCTCCGTGACTACTCTGCTCCCTCCGTTGCCAATGTTCCCGTTGGGCCCAATGTCAACGCCGGTGACGCAGGGTTTGAAGTCAAATCAAGCCTAATCACTATGGTGCAGGCCATTCCCTTTTGTGGAAAGGCCACGGAGGACGCCAACACTCATCTCCAGCTATTCCTTGAGATATGCAACACATCGGCAACCGCCGGAGTCAATCAAGATGCTATCAGACTTCATCTGTTTCCCCATTCCCTCCTTGGGAAGGCGAAACAATGGTTCTATGCCAATCGTGCCAGCATTGATACTTGGGACCGCTGTTCTACCGCGTTCCTCGCAAAGTTTTTCCCGTTGGGCAAAACCAATGCCCTTCGTGGAAGAATTTCAAGCTTCCAGCAAGCCAACAATGAAACCATCGCCGAGGATTACATATCCGCCTGCCCACACCACGGGATGGAAGAATGGCTCCTTCTTCAACATTTCTACAACGGGTTAACACCAACAACCCGTGGACATATGGATGCCGCTGCTGGAGGAGCCTTCTTCTCAATGACCGTCGCTCAAGCTAAAGAACTTATTGAGAAGATGGTCTCCAATCAAGGGTGGAGCGATGAACGTCTCCAACCACGCTCTAAAGGCGTACACCCTATCAAGGAGGTGGACTTATTGTCCGCCAAGCTCGACCTCGTCCTGAAGCGCTTGGACGACTTCGACACGCATGGTAGTGTTCGTTCACTTGACTCACGCATTACGTGTGAAGAATGTGGCAACACCGGCCATATGGGGAAGGATTGCCCCAACCATACCCATGAAGAAGCATTCTACATGAACAACAACAATGGGTATCGTCCAAGTGGAGGTCAAGGTTTTAACCAAAACCGCCAATCTTATCAAGGAGGTAATAATTTCTCGGGTTTTAATAATAATCAGCCTTCTTTGAAAGATTTGATTTATGGCCAAGCTAAAATCAACGAATCAATCAACAAAAAGCTTGCTGCCAATGATCAAAGTTTAGAGAGTTTAAATTCAAAAATAGAAGGTCTTTCTTCCGCTTTCAAAAATCAGTTGAGCTTTAATAAAATGATAGAAACTCAGTTAGCTCAGCTTGCTGCTCTTGTTCCTACTTGTGAAAATGTTAATGCGGTCACGACGAGGGGAGGAAAGTCCACTCGCGACCCGCCACATCCTAACCATGCAGGGAAGAACAGAAACGAACAAGAAGAAGAAGAAGGACCATCTAAAAATCAAGAAAAGGAAGAAAGTAAGCCTAAGGAAGACGACGGGAGGCAAGCACCATTGGACTTCCAAGATACAAACATCATGCCATTCCCACACCGCACCAAGAAGAGGAATGTGGATGAGCAATTCGCTCGATTTGTTGAGACGATTCAGAAGATTCATGTCAACGTGCCCTTAATGGACATGATACAAGTACCCACCTACGCACGTTATCTCAAGGACATCCTCAACAACAAGCGACCCTTGCCCACCACAGAAATGATCAAGCTCACTGAGGAGTGTAGCGCTGCTATACTCAACAAACTTCCTGAAAAGAAGAAAGATCCTGGATGTCCCACCATATCATGCTCTATTGGGACATACCATTTCAACAACGCTCTATGCGACCTTGGGGCAAGTGTTAGCGTGATGCCCAAGGAGGTCTTCGATCAATTGAGCTACACTGACTTAACTCCTACACCCATGCGGCTGCAACTAGCGGATTCATCCATCCGCTACCCGGCGGGCATCGCCGAAGATATTCCGGTGAAAATCCGGGGTAGCTTCATCCCCGTCGACTTTGTGGTGCTTGACATGGATATTGATAAGGAAACGCCCCTCATCTTGGGACGTCCCTTCCTTAGCACCACGAAGGCCCAAATTGGTGTTGGAGTTGGAGAAATCCGCCTCTACATCAATGGGAAGGAGGAGAAGTTCGAGTTTCAACCTCGGAAAGAACAATGCTCGATGATCAAGGTCAAGTATGGGCCAAACACCTCCAACATCCAAGAAGTTGAAGTGACAGCCAGGAAAACGGACAGCCTCATTGCTCTATGGAAGAGCTTGGCAAAGATTGAGAACCCATCGCAGTTTCAACCAAAGAAACATGCGACCACGAGGCCGGGATTATGGGCTAAGAAACCCGTCCCAAAGTCCGAGAAGCCACCTACACCACCAAAGATGAAACAAGTGTGGCAAGTCAAGGCGCAGCCCTCCACGTCCTCATCTCCAAGGACGGAGTCCGCGCCACCAAGCTAAACCTGTTGGAGAAGTCTTAGCCCGTCGGACTTTAAACGACACGGCCCTGGCCGGCAGGTTAACCGGCATTATCATTTACTTTTCTTTGCTTCTTTTTGAATTTTCCACCACCAATTTGCATTTGGATTTTTCCAAAACCACCTTGCATATTTATTTTTCTCCACCAAAAATTTATTTGAATTTTTCCGCCAGCATATTTGAATTTTTCCCTCGCCATGCATTTAAAATTCAAAATTTTCAAAAAACACTTTTGCGTTCAAAATGTCTCATCTTTGGATGAAATTTTTGGACCACCCTTGTATCACCATGGAAAAGCCAAAAATATTTTTGCATGTTGAAATTTTTCATCAACATGTCAATTTTTGATTTCGAGGTAACTTTTTACTTGGAAATTTTTTTGAGCAAATAATTTTGAGGAGTTTCTGGACATAGCAACCGTGGTTAATCACCATTTGGCCGTTGGGGGCTGTGGGCCAAAGAGGGAAGAAAATGGGGCCAAGGTGGGGTCGGCCGACCCCACCAGTCAGGTCGGCCGACCCAGGGGAGCAACGGCTCCCTCCCACCTTTGCTCCAACGGTCACATGTACCTCCCAACGTTCAAAAACGGCTACTATGGCCGTGCATAAGAAGGGGGTGGCCGGCCATTGCTCTCTCCCTCTCACACTCTCATTTCCACTCCTCAACACTCTTCACTTCATTGCTCTCAAGTTCTCCATTGTGCTCATTGAGTTCTTGCCTCAAAATTCTGCAAAAATTTTTCTCCCTTGGTTTGCTTTGCAGTTTTGATTTGGTTTGATTTTTTGAGTTGCGTTTTCTCGCCTGCAAGAACACCGACGGTTTCATCAATTGGTTTTCACTCTCACAACCAGTTCGGAGTTTTTGTTCTTGCGTTCTTGCTCAACCTCGCTGCAGCACGAAGCACGCCAGGAAGGCCGTCGCCTCGCTGTTCCGGTCCGGGAGCACAGACTTGGGCTCATCTCGACCTCGCACTCGCGCCCGCACCGCCCCCGAGCAAGTGTCAAGCCCTCAACATGAAGCCGCAACGGAGGAACAAGCCAACACCGAGCATCGTCTTCTCGTCGACACCGACCTCGACTTGGTGGGCGACGAAGAGATGAACGCCTACGAAGCCCTCCGACTCCGTACATTTGCTCCTACGCGAGCATTTGATCCGGAACTGCTGCAAAAGATTGGTATGGATGCTGAATTTTCTCGAGTATTTAAAGCAATAGGGTGGGATAAGTTTGCATGTGTAGATGAGCAGGGTTCCCGCTTACTTACACTACAGTTTTTATGCACCCTATGCGTGGTAGATGACGGTATTACCTTTCGGTTTCTCCGGGAGGAATATCATTTGACATGGAAAATCCTTAGTCAATGCCTCGGCTTTAATTCTTGCTGCACCATTGATGTTGATAGTTCGATTCCGGGTTACTCAAAGTTAGCTTTTTGGCAAAGAATTTCTGCATCTCCTACTTGTGAGAAACCCCGAACTAATCATATTTACCATCCTACCTTACGCTTGTTGCACATGTGGCTTGGCATTACCTTGTTTCCTAGAAGTGATATTAGGATTGTGCGCGAGGATGATCTGAAAATTCTTTATGCTATGGTTGAGAAAATAAAGATTGCTCCTGTTGTTTTCATGATTGCTCAGTGGTTAGAAAATTTTAGAATGACTGGACCGATTGAGTACACCTCGTTGATTACACGTATTACTGCGGGTGTTGGTGCTTTGCATGATGCTAATGTTGCTTATATTGATACACCCCGCTCTCTTATCACCGAGGATTATCTTATTCAAGGTCATACACTTAAGCATGGTCCAAATAATTCTCTCATATTTTATTATGTCGGTTATACAAATGAATTCCCGTTACCTAACCGGGGACTTTTGTATGACTGTAAAAACCTAACCACACCTCTTGAAAAAGAGGAAGCTGCACGCAGGAGTACTTCTTCTCGTAGGAGGACGCGCAGGCCGGAGCCAACCGCCGACACCGGGATACCCGCACCGCAGCCCATGGCCTATGCATATGGGCCGAGCTACGGTCACGCCGGGTATGGTCCCGGTGGGTACACCACTCCACCACCATTTGAGGTCGACGGCTCGTCGCAGCAGGGTGCGGGCCAAGCCCAATGGACACACCCTCCCCGCGCGCAATGGGAGGAAATCTCCTCCGATTCGACGTCCTACTCACCGCGGGTCGGTGGGCGGCGTTCGTCTGCAACTCGTGATCCATATCTCGAGCAGCAAATGAATGCGCTCACCGAGCAAATGGGACGCATCGAGACTCGAGGAGAGGACGTTGAGTGCACTCACAACCAACACGTCCTGCAGACGCACCAGTGGCAAGAAAACACAAGCGCCCAGCTCACCAACCTCACCAACATGACGCAGCAGGGCCAAGCCGATATGTTGGCTTACTTTCGCCACACCGGGTTCGATCCTCGACGTCACCCATGAGCAAGAACAAGCTTGGGGGGGTGCCATACCCCCCGCTAAGGTATCATGTATCGCAACTTGTATCCTTTTATTTCTTTTGTTTGCTTGTTCTTGCACCTCTGATGAAAAATCAAAAAATGATAAATCTGAAAATAAAATAAAAATGACAAAACTAAAAAGAACAAAAATAGTCTTTAGTGTGGTTGCTAGTTTTTCCTAGTTTCTTTTTATATGCGAGTATGAGTGTTTAGCCTTCCTTATGTTGAGATGATGAATAGTTGCTCTGTTTTATCTCTCATTTGTACCTAGTCACAACTTAGTGCTCTCCCAAGTTTGAGATTTTTGGCTTATGCTTACCTAGAATCTGAAACTTGTGGGCTGCATAGTGCTTGATCTAAGTCTAAGTTATTGTGAGATATGATATGGTACAAATAGGGCTGCTATGATCTTGTTCAAAGTGCGACTTGACTTCCGGAGTTTTTATTTTACAAAATACAAAAATGATAAAGTTCCTCAATGATCAAAATTTCTACCAAAGCCATATGTCGTTCTTACATTGCAAAAACCCTACACATATGCTGCTTGTCATTGCATTGAGCTTTATCAAAATTGTGTGACCCTAGTGAGAAGCTTGTCATACTCTCATTGACCAAGATCACGTACACTCCACCTCGCATGCTAAACTTCTATACTGGAAGTTAAGCAATACTACCACACTTTTCACCCAAAATAAATACTCCAAAAATTCATTGTTACCTCTCTCTCTCTCAAAATGTATCATCGGAGACATGGCTATGCAAAAAGAAAGAAAAAGAATAATCCCCTGCTCATACAAAGGTAGAGCATGATGAAAAAAATGGGGAATAAAGAAAAATATTGAGAAAAAGAAAGAAAGATAGATACCATGTTCTCCTCAAAAATTCAAAAAGAGAGGGAAAGAACAAATAAAAAGGAGTATAGTTCTTCCACCTCACCACCACTATATACACACATGCACATCTTGATCAAGGTTGTATGACTTGCATTCTCCATGGATCCACTCTTTTGGTTCGGCAATATGTGTGATGCAAGTATGCCTCATATCATCCCTACCTTGAGCTCCACATACAAGCCTTAGAAGTAGGATGACAAGAGGCAACACAATAATGCCTTGGTGAGGAATATACACTTATTGAGCGATTTGAGAGCATCATTTGAGGAACTTTGCTTTTATTTCAAAAATTTTGAAAACCTCCGGAAAATAAAAGTCAAACAATGGACAAGTGAATGGTGCTCTGTTATAACCGTTCTATCTCTCAACCGCCCAAGACAAGGAAAAAGCCATACGCCCCATAAGGAGTAAGGTCAAAGGTGAGTTACCATGCCAACTTTTTCAACTCAAAGGAGAGTATCTTCGTTGTGTGCATGGTACCTATGAGATATGAAACATCGTAGCAACTCCTGATCAACATCCTAAGTCCTACTTCTTGCTCGGGACGAGCAAGGAGGACAGCTTGGGGGAGTTGTTGACGGTCCTTAGACCCAGTTTTTGACCGTCAATTAGCTCTATAAATAAGGAAGAACTAACACTTGTTACTTGCATTTTGTTATCAAATAACCTATTTCCACGTGTACCTCTAGATTTGGATGTGCAGGTGAAAAACAGGGATTTCCAGGTGTAAACAAGGCCCAAGGCGACGATTCCAAACACGTCCATCAAACGACGCTCGCCGCGGGAATATAATTCCAGGATTAAAGGCCCAAAACCACCCAGAATATCAACTGAGGCCACGCACCTGGAAAAGAGGCTTAAAGGCCGAGGGGAGGCAACCAGCAAAAGCCCAGCCCAGGGGGGGCTAGGGCCAGGTCGGCCGACCCCAATACCTAGGTCGGCCGACCTGCCAGGTGGCCCCCCTGGGTCCACTTTTCTATGGCGATTTGCAACCGACTTCAGGAGGTCGGTTCCACCTGCAATCAATGCCCACAATATCTGAAACCGCCTCAATTCTCACCGCCTTTGGAGGGCTATAAATAAAGGGGTACCCTCTCCCCTTAGAAGACACACAACACAAGAGGCTCATTCCCTCTGTTGATCGTTTATACGCACCCATTTATATACCGCAAGTGGACGGTGTACATTGTAGCTTTTTCCCTCAGAGTATTCCAAGGTTTATATCGAATCCACAAGGATCAGCAAGAGAACCGTGTTTAGGGTTTACTATTTCGTCTAACAAATCAATCCTAATATGAAGTACATACTGCATATACAAGAGCATGAAAAAGGGTGAAAGCGGGGGTTTGTGCCGGTCGGCACAACTGGTGTGCCGATCGGCACAGGAGCCATAATGTCCGAAAATCGCGTGAATGGCCTAGGAACCTGATAGATCGCGGGGTAAGTTAGCCAAGTCTGCTAGTTGAGATCGTAACCAAAAAGCTTAATCAAATAGCATCATAAACGGAATTACTCAATTATTGATAACCAAAGATCGATAGGTCAAGACCCCTTTCCGGAGCCCTGTCACGACCAGTTCGCCTTAGTCGGTAGCCTCTTCCTACTCTACACTTCATCTCAAGGATCATCGCGTATGCATTAGCGGCTGTGGAGGTACAGAGACAACGTGCAATTATGGCGCATACAAGATCCAGATACCGTCTTAACCACAATGGAGATAGCGAGAGATTGAATCTCTCACCTCTTATTGCCACCACAATTAAGATAACATCTAATTACTTAGCCGTCGTTACTAAGCATTGGAACAAGCATATGTAAGACCATAAAATCCAGGCAATCTATAATCAAAACCATTCATCCACATATTCAACCATACTTCGATAATACATAGTGTAAGATACATCACCATCTAGTAGGCCTACCTTGATGGATCACCTCTTCAACACCAGCGGTTCTTGATCTAACAACTAGAGAACATGAAGAACGGGGCAAAGCCCCGGTGGCTGTAAACTTACTAGCTGCGTTGTCCCTCTGGCGGCCGATCTCCAACCCTAGGGCGTCCCATGGGTTATATATACAGTGGGGAGGCGTTTGGAGGCGAAAAGAACCAATTCAAAGTCGGTGCCGGTCGGCACCAAGGGTGTGCCGATCGGCACGACTCGTTTCCAGTTTGGACTCGATTTTCCTTTTTCGCAGCTCCGCCTTCCATAGGTCATATCTCCACCGTCCAGAGTCCAAACGAGGCAAACTCGGACTCTATCTCGTAGCCCTCGAAAAGATCTACAACTTTGGTATTCATTGGATCTCCAGATACGGCCGTCTTGGTTCCCAAATAAGCGATGCCAAAATATCTGTCTCCTCTGCGCAGGTTTCATTGCGGGGCCCATATCTCCTAGCTCCAGAATCCAAACGGGACAATCCATATGTGTTCCGGAAAGCTCTCGACGAGATCTACAACTTTCCTTTATATTAGATTCTCATTAGAGCACATCTTGAACTCGAAATCCGTGTGACAATACAGTATTGTTTCTGGACTGCGCGAATTGATCTTTCCTTCCGGATAAACCTTCTAGAAATCCTTAGGTATTGGGCCACGACCTTGGGCTTGCATGTTGGGTTCCATGGACGTCCAGAGGTGTCTTGCAGGTGCCATGGGCTAGTGGGAAGCCCTCCTTGCATGATGAGTCGGGCTTCATGTCGATACTTCTCATATAAGAGCTATTTTGTCGTCTTTTCACCTGTTTCTGCAATATAGCACTAAAACGACACTACATGTGGAATTCATCAAGGTTAGAGGTAAAACACATGAATATGATGAGAATATGGTACGATGTTGGTGGTTTTGGGCATATAAAATGAGTACTTAGAAACCACCAACAGCTCCCCCATGCTTAAACCTTTGCTCGTCCTCGAGTAAATAAATCACTTCACCCACTCAAGGAGAGATCAGCGTTGCAGTCATGTCATCTTCACTTGCATTTATCAAAGCACGTATATATCCAACCTGATTTAAGAGTATAGCACAAAAGTTTTATATTGCACCAATTCTACTACTCAAAGATACTAGTGGGGAACAGATTATGACTTAGAACCGACCACAATGATCAAATAAAGTAGCTTCAACTCTCAAAGCAGATTACTCCTCAAACTAGGCCTTAAGATGATAAAGTTTTTCCAAAAATTCAGTCTCATTCTTCCAAACAAAACACTCTCTTGCAAAGAATCAAGACAACACTCATCTCACAAATCTCACAAGCCAAACAACTAGAAGTGATCCTATCTACAATTATATAGTGGAACGCTTTATGTGTAGCTTGGTAGGAAAACAACTAGCAAAACAATGTAACTTAGAATATTGTCAAATCAAGAGATAGTTCTACTTGGTTTTACAGAGACTTGTCAAAAAGGCCATTGGAATAACATGATGAAAGAGAGGAAAACACACGCTTTAGAAAGGTAGACATGTGCAAATGGCAAAGAATGATCTCAAGACACAAATGAAGTTCTCAAAATCGGATTGCACATGGTTGGAAGGATAGAGTTTCAGCCAATTGAGTGCACTTACTTGAATATGATGGTTTTATGCACAATCTTCTATGAAGTCCACTCTTGCAACTTGATATAACACTATAAACAATCTTGATCTTCCATCAACAATATTTGAAGTCCATTAACTAGTGCTTCGGAATGTAGATGACGATCCACTCCCCCATGCTTAAACGATGCTCGTCCCGAGCATATAGGAAGTGGAAAAAGAAAAAGCACTAGTTAAGCCTTTTATTTCTTCTCCTTGACCGTCTGAAACACATATACTTGATTTCTGGAGATAACAGGGGCTTTTCGCTAATTTTGTATTTTGTGCCGGTTGGCACGAATTTGTGCCGGTCGGCACGAACCCAACTTTTCTCCGTTTTCACCTCAGATTGATCCTTTGCGCTTCAGAAAGTCTTCAGAGGTGTTTGGTGATGAAAATCTTCGTCTTGAGCAAGATATCTTGATAATCTGTGCATAAAACCATAGAAATAGTGCAATGGCTCGACGAGAAACTCATATCATAGGTTGTGGACAAGGATTGAACAATACCAAAAGAAATATGGGTTTACAGGTGGGAATATTCAGCGAAGTATGCACACATTCCAGAGTAGGCAATGCTGAATATGAATAAGGCTAGAAAACAAGTGATAGTTACGCAAACGGAATGGCCAGCTTCTAAGTCTCATACCAAAAGAACACAAACTTGACCCAACTCACCAAATTACATGTTGCAATCTACAGGTTTATCATATAGGTGTAGCATATTTGGCTTTGGTAGGTATGATCAATGTAAGAGAGCAATATTTGCAAGGATTAGAAACATAAGACATTATAGTTTTCCAAAAATTAGTAAGGACTCAAGCTATATTGGAGTTTTTCTTTTAGAGAGCAAAGCATGTTGTCACGAAGAACAATTCAATCATATGGGGTCTCTATCAAATCATCTGTCAACAAACACCACCACTAAAGCAAATAGAGCTCATAGAATTGGTGCTTAGCTCAAATTCATTAAAATTCAGCGGGGGACAATTATATGCAACGAATCATACATGCAAGTTCCAACAATAATAGCAACTTTCATCATACCTCCAGCAAAGTTCCTCATCATAATCATACATTCTTTAGAGTGAAAGCACAAGCACATACGTGGTGATGATACAAACCTGCTCCCCTAGATAGAGTAATGACATTTGGTCACCCTAAGGTAGCTATTAGGGATATGTCATTGTCCATTCTAAATTCTATGTGGCAAATTACAAACAACCTTTCGCATGAACAAAACGAGAAGGGTACCACATCATAAAAAAAACAAAACCCGAGTTGATAGCAAGAGGCAAAAGCAGCAAATGGGATTCGAGAATAGAAGGAGCAAAGAGATGTTACCGCCATTTAGTGTATTGAAGTTCAGAGCGTGCCTCCCCCATGCTTAAGATGTTGCTGAATTGCATGAGAGAAGCTTGAGAGTAGGGGCAACAACGGAGTGCCGATCGGCACAAGTGGTGCCGGTCGGCACAGGGAGTTGTGCCGATCAGCACAAGAGCCGTGCTGGTCGGCACACTCCATCCTCGTCATCGTTTTTGGATTTTCAACTAGATAGCTGCTGTCCCATTGCTCCCTCCTGTTCATGCGGCTGTTTCTCCTCAATTCCTTCAACTTCCTTCTTGTGAGATCGATTCTTTCATTCCTGCAAAACAATTGAAGCACACATACTGCCCCCGAGGTGATGGTCGGGAGTAGAAGGATATCTACCAGCTAACAACAACTTCAAAGTTCCACTTGTGTCAATTTGGTTCTAGTAGAGAAAAGAAAACAAAATCCTAATGGGTGTACGTGTGTGCAAAAGTGTGGATGCATGAAGTCAACTATCACAATGTTAGCAAGCAAGACCATAACAATTTTGATCAGCATCTTCGTCTAAACACCATGCTCACACAAAAATGCTAAAAGAATGTGCGTGCACACACAATTCTAGAAACATAAGTTACTCATTATTTAGTCTTGACAATGCTATCAAAGTGAAGAAAAGGTTTTTAAAGTTAGCAACGAAAGTTAGAGGCGTGGAAGCAACACAAAGAGCAACGTTTACACCTAGCTCTAAGCACCGTGCTTACAACTAGATTGCTAGCAATCTAAACGAAATTCTTTAACAACCAAAGCCTAAACACCATGTTTATCATGACTTAGCTGTTGCAAAAATCCGCTGGATTAGAAAGATAGCGCATTGAAAAAGAGTAGCAATCAACCAATGCAAATGATGCAAAACATAGCAAGGCAAATTAATTATCTAATGTTGTTCTACAAACAAGTATAAACACCACGTTTACACCTAAATTTGCTAAAGATAGTGCGATCAAAGCCAATTAAGTGCTCATTGGAGAGTAAACAAGCCAAGCTATCATGAGTGGAAAAGTGAATATGAACATTCAAAGTCAGAGGCTAGTGTGAAATAAATAAAAACATGTTAGGCGGCATCGATGGAATGCTTAGAAAAGCATTTAGGCATTTGTGCCGATCGGCAATGGTGTCGTGCCGATCGGCACACAGGGTCTTGGCTCTGGTATGTGATGAAAAATGAGTGGTGGAAGGCTTAGGTAGGCTGAAATCAGATGGTTAAAGGCATGCAGGCGAAAAATTATGCAAATACAAAAACAAAGCAAGTGCTCACAAATTATGCATGCAGTGAATGATTTTTGCAAACAAACACATAATGATGGTGGTCTAAAAAGAAAAAATTAAACTAGAACAAATTAGACACAAGTGAATCAATTAAGTTGGGTAAAGCTCACATCGAAGCAAAAACTCTAGGTTGCCCTCCTAACAGCACTAAACAAACCACACAAAAGACTCAAAAACACGGGTTGCCTCCCGAAAAGCGCTTTAGTTATAGTCGAATAGCTAGACTTCTTACATACTTGGTTGTCGCGAAGCCATGGTTCTTGGTGTAAGATCCCAATGATATCCATGCAGCTTGTACTATGCAAACTTCGTCGTGGTTGACTCATGGCCCGTCTTCATTGTGTTGCATATTGCTCAATGTGTGTAAATGATATAATACTCTTGAGTCTTCAATCTTGTTCAACTTCTGATCATTTGCTTCATGGAAGAATTGCTCAAGCTAATTGCATTGTCATCATCTTCATCTCTTTCCTTAATCATGTCATCAATAATCTGCAGCTCCTGTTCTCTCTGAATTTTGTGTTACTAACAGAATGAAACAGGTTCTAAAACCTGTACCATAACGTAGGTAGCAAAAATATCTTTCCAACGAGTGCTCATGCACCTCAAACGGATTCCGTATCAAGGACTTATGAGTTTTTTACTCCAAGGCTGCGTGCTGTTTGAAAATCTGACAGCTCGCGCAGCGTCCAATGATTAGCTCATAAATCTTTGTAGAAACATCCAAATCCAGCACCGTTTGATGCGTTGGAAAGAAAACTTGAAGCTCTATCCAGATATAAAAGTTTCATATATTGATCAGCTCGGAGAACTTACAGAATTACCAATGATTTCAGCTTCTTGCTTCGTCTTCTGGAGAATCTTGATGACTTAATCCTTTCAAGCATTAGAGCATGTGTCGGCTTGTCCTTTGACTTGTGAATCTTGATCAATGTTGCACCAGCAAGGCATGATGATGTAGGGTTGATGCAACTTCTCAAAACTTGCCCATTGACCCACCAAGTTGACGGGAGAAGAATTCCGAAGAAATCTGCCATGTCTTGTTCCAGCTGACAACTTGTTTGTGCTTTTCTGCTGCGACCCGGAGGAATTAGAGGCTGAAACCTGTGCCATTGCATCAGGCATCAAATTATCTTTCCAACGAGTACTCGTGCGTCCTTATTGGACTCCGTATGAGGGAGATATGGCCGTTTTTCTGAAGGTATGTCAGGCTGTCTCGCGATGAATCCGAATTGAATTCAAACCTTCCAAATATTCAAACTCCGTGTTTGGAATGACTTGAATCCGTGTCAATCATCAAAAGGAAGTCTTCTAAATGTTGGAAACCCATAGATCATGTGGATATTGGACTTTAGTTCCATATTTGGCTCAAACTTCCAATTGTTTGCATCTCACGCGAAATATTCAAACAGCCTGCGCAGCATCTCGTATTTTGGCCATAAATCCTTGTAGGAAGCTCCAAATAATGCGAGACTTGAACCGTTGGAAACTAGACTTGATGCTCTTTCAGAATATCAAATTTGTAGGCCTTGCAATACTCTGTCTGACGTGCACACCTTCGGGAAGTCAACAAACAGAACAACAACTCATGATCAAGAACGTATCCACCTTGCCTTCAATGTTATCAATTGAAATCCTCGATCTTCATGGTAAATAGCTCTCAATCTTCTCTTCCATTACCTATTGCTGTAAACAAGCCAAATCTTCGCAGAGCATTAGTTAGAAAAAATTATTGACACACAAGAGCGTACCTCCTTTTGAGCAGTGTGGTGCCGATTGGCATGGGCGTTGCGCCGATTGGCACTAGCGAGTTTTTCATGGAGAGGGACTCCATAGCAGATGATGGGCCACTAACAAAGTTAGCACCTACTGCTGTGGAGCAAGCAACCTCATCGTGCTCCAGGTGAGGTTGTGTGCCTAGCCTTGTACCTGTTTTCAATGGACACACAAACAAAGAAAAACAGGGTATATGCAACAGAAAGATAAGGATTAGTTCGATAAACTAGATAGATCGCCCTAGGTTCGAGTTGCCGATCCCCGGCAACGGCGCCAGAAAAAGCCTTGTTGGTCGTTTATATGCACCCATTTATATACCGCAAGTGGACGGTGTACATTGTAGCTTTTTCCCTCAGAGTATTCCAAGGTTTATATCGAATCCACAAGGATCAGCAAGAGAACCGTGTTTAGGGTTTACTATTTCATCTAACAAATCAATCCTAGTATGAAGTACATATTGCATATACAAGAGCATGAAAAAGGGTGAAGGCGGGGGTTTGTGCCGGTCGGCACAACTGGTGTGCCGATCGGCACAGGAGCCATATTGTCCGAAAATCGCGTGAATGGCCTAAGGAACCTGATAGATCGCGGGGTAAGTTAGCCAAGTCTGCTAGTTGAGATCGTAACCAAAAAGCTTAATCAAATAGCATCATAAACGGAATTACTCAATTATTGATAACCGAAGATCGATAGATCAAGACCCCTTTCCGACGAGCCCTGTCACGACCAGTTCGCCTTAGTCGGTAGCCTCTTCCTACTCTACACATCATCTCAAGGATCATCGCGTATGCATTAGCGGCTGTGGAGGTACAGAGACAACGTGCAATTATGGCGCATACAAGATCCAGATATCGTCTTAACCACAATGGAGATAGCGAGAGATTCAATCTCTCACCTCTTATTGCCACCACAATTAAGATAACATCTAATTACTTAGCCGTCGTTACTAAGCATTGGAACAAGCATATGTAAGACCATAAAATCCAGGCAATCAATAATCAAAACCATTCATCCACATATTCAACCATACTTTGATAATACATAGTGCAAGATACATCACCATCTAGTAGGCCTACCTTGATGGATCACCTCTTCAACACCAGTGGTTCTTGATCTAGCAACTAGAGAACATGAAGAACGGGGCAAAGCCCCGGTGGCTCTAAACTTACTAGCTGTGTTGTCCCTCTGGCGGCGGATCTCTAACCCTAGGGCATCCCATGGGTTATATATACAGTGAGGAGGCGTTTGGAGGCAAAAAGAACCAATTCTAGGTCGGTGCCGGTCGGCACCAAAGTCGTGCCGATCGGCACGAGTCGTTTCCAACTCGGACTCGATTTTCCTTTTTCGCAGGTTCGCCTTCCATCGATCATATCTCCACCGTCCGGAGTCCAAATGAGGCAAACTCGGACTCTATCTCATAGCCCTCGAAAAGATCTACAACTTTGGTATTTATTGGATCTCCAGATTCGGCCGTCTTGGTTCCCAAATATGCGATACCAAAATATCTATCTTCTCTGCGCAGGTTTCCTTGCGGGGCCTATATCTCCTAGCTCCAGAATCCAAACGGGACAATCCATATGTGTTCCGGAAAGCTCTCGACGAGATCTAAAACTTTCCTTTACATTGGATTCCCATTAGAGCACGTCTTGAACTCAAAATCCGTGTGACAATACAGTGCTGTTTCTGGACTGCGCGAATTGATCTTTCCTTCCGGATAAACCTTCTAGAAATCCTTAGGCATTGGGCCACAACCTTGGGCTTGCATGTTGGGTTCCATGGACGTCCAGAGGTGTCTTCTAGGTGCCATGGGCTAGTGGGAAGCCCTCCTTGCATGGCGAGTCGGGCTTCATGTCGATACTTCTCATATAAGAGCCATTTTGTCGTCTTTTCACCTGTTTCTGCAATATAGCACTAAAACGACACTACATGTGGAATTCATCAAGGTTAGAGGTAAAACACATGATTGTGATGAGAATATGGAGGAATATGGTACGATGTTGGTGGTTTTGGGCATATAAAAGAGGTACTTAGAAACCACCAACAAACGGACGCGAAGAGCTTTTGGCGAAGAGCTTTCAGCGAAGAGCCCTTCGCGTGGATCCCTTCAAGCGGAGATCAGGAGGGTCCCACCCCCGGATTAGTTAGGGTTAGCGTATCAGAGAGTGTTCTAACATGACTGTTGTGCCTTTTGACAATTTTGTACATAGGGTTTATTGTACAGACTAGTGTGATCAAGAGTATTTATGTCAACCAGGGCACATGTTGACTAGGCTATAAATAGCGCCCCCAGGACTCCTGTTGGGGAGATCGATTCCCGTTGTATTGTACTAAGGTACTGTAACAAGAATCTTCCTATAAGTGCATTTCTCTTCGCATTAGCATTCTTCTTCTTCGCATTTACTTTCTCTTATTAGGTAATAGTAGTAGTCTGTTTAGCGCGGTGGTTTGTGACTCTTGTTTGGCATTGTCCTGTGAGGATATCCCAACAAGGCTCCGGTACGTGCCGCTGCCCATAGAACCACCACAGGGGAACCCCGCTGACGCTTACGAATTCGGCCGGCCAAGTTTGCCGTACATGGAGCATTTGGCCCCTGCCGGTGCTGGCGCGGTGAGGTACGTCAGCATCGACTCCCGTTGCTGCTGCGGTGGCCCTGGAGAGACCACATGCGTGGACGGACGCTTTTTTTCACTGTTACCATCTGGACCATGAGTCTGAGCATGGATGAGCCAATGACATGGGTGAAGGACGGAGTGCTTGACTGCGACGAACTCTGGTCGCAGCCGGGCTACCAGGGCCTCCCACACGTCACTGTGGAGTATCCTGTTGTGAGCTACGACAACCCGGACATCGTATGCTTTGTAGTCCGCAACGACTACCGCGGCTACCTCAACTACAAGGACAGAAGAAAATGGACGATTGAGGTTGACACGAGGAGCAAGGCTCTGCTCTCAGTTGTTCCATACAGCGAAGATGCTATAGGGCAACCAGGGCACTGTTTTTCAGCTAAACTTCAGTACTAACATGCGGCTAATAATGGTTTTACAATAACTTTAGGGTATGAAATCAAGATAGCCGATAAAATTATATGAGTATAATTTTGTTGTGAAGGTCAGGAATTTTTTTTTCGTTTGTTAATTGGTCGGTGCTTCAAATTGCGATGGTAAATGCAACTATCTTAGCCTCTAATTTAACATATAGCAATTGCTTATCTCTAGCTCATTTTAAATTTTTGTTTGCCTTTTAGATTTTAGGCACCTGAAATCTTGCAATCTCTGAGTCGATATGCTGATTTTGATCTAGGGTAAGGATTTCTGTGGTTGGGATTTTTGATTCTTAATGGTTGCGGGATGTTAGAATCCAGGGAAATATTCCCTTCATCATGACCTGTGGCGTACAAAAACCATGACCACAGTGGACAGGCCTGTGCCCTGGTGAACAAAAGAGCAACGGAGCCTTCTAGTTGTTCTTGTTGATAATGGGCCTTATCATGACCCGGCACTGAATGATGTTGATATTTTAGTTGTCCTTGTCGATGATGAGCCTCAAGCCCTGATGAACAGAAACGCCATTGTACAATGCCACAATGTCAGGAAGATTTCCTTGAGCATTAGGGGGTCAGCGGCCCCAGGGAGACATTGGACAATGACAGGCAGATTTCCTTCGGTGGTCATTTCCGAAGCGCTGGTGGAGAAAGAAAATGCAACCAGGGAAGACAAGCATCAATAGTTAAATGTTCTTTCGCAAAAAAAAAAAAATGAATAGTTGGGTATTAATTAAGGAGCCCATGTCGTCAGTGTCAAATGAGGGTGACACCAAATGCCTTTGCAGAATGTTTTATATGGGATGGGTGGCACTTGAGTACTTGAATCGCCTGTTTTGTTAAACTTTGCATGTTTCTTATTCTAGCAGGTCTGGGATGGGATGGATGGGTTGTCCCTTATTCTCACAATACAGTAAAATTTGTAATTTAGCAAACCACAGATGATGTGGTGAAAACATGTTTCTTACCTAGTGAACAAAGTGCGTGCTGGTATAAATTCATGGAACTAAAATGTAAATAAATATTTGCAAGAATTGCGTACATCAACTTTTTTTTGGGTTATTGTTGCTTTGCAGTCACATAATGTAGGGAACACATTTTCTTTTTTTTTTTTTTTTTGCGATTCTAGGGAACACATTGTTTATCTTCTACTAGTAAAGCTGCATATGTGACACCGCCCTTAGGCACAAGTATCTGCAAAATGTAACTGAATAGTCCACCTGTTTTACTTGGACATGTGCATCTTCACAGAGATTGCAGGAAACAGAGAGGGCATCAAGCATCCGGAATTTCATTCCGGAAAATATCCATGATATGTCACAGAAGTCTCTTCTCCATTTTCCTTCTCGATCATGGCTCAGCGCAATTCCATAAAGAAAATTCCAAAACTTACGAGTAACTTGTTCAAGTTTCTGTTGCCTGACTTGGATTTTCTTCAGGTGTCCGCCGCTTGGCAGTGGACTTTCGCTGGCAAATGCTTGTCCGCGGTGCAGCGGACAACGGAAAGCACCAGTTTGCTCCTTATGTTGACCTCAACCATCCAAACCTTCCTTTCATCGATGCTGGCAAAGTTTTCCTCGCTGACCTTGAAGCAGACAACATCGGGGTCATGAGAGCTCACAACAGGGCACTCTGGATACACGCGTGGGAGGCCCTTGTAGCCCAGGTGCAGCCAGATCTTGTTGCAATCGACCACGATGTCCTTCAGCCATGTCAATGACCCGTTTGTCTTCAGGGTAAGGTTCCAGGTGGTCATCGTGAAGGCATGGAGATAGCTGGCACATGTGCCCTTCTCGGGGCTGCCACCGCGGCATCCACGGTCAATGCAAACATATGTCACTGCGTCGGCACCGACGCAGCACATGTTTCGGGAATCCTGATAAGGACGAAAAGAGCTGTTACCATATTCGGCATTGAGGGCAAACACTGGCATCTGCACATACCGAGTTTGAGACACTCCTCTGCCAGGTCGCAGAAGAGCAAGCCCCATTGGTAGTCGACCCAGCACAGGAACCGGTCGCCCACAGGGACCACCGCATGACCATTACGGCCAAAATGATTAGACTGCCACCGCAGCGGCGCCTCATCGCGGAAGATGGGCACCGCGCGCTTGAGCTCCCACTCCCGCCTGCCGGGGTGTAGCAAGCGGAGGTCAGCCGTGCCTCGTAGCCCACACGTCGAGCTGAGATGAGCCACCAGAACTTCGTCGTTGCTGCGTCGCAGGATGCCAGTGTTGTCGTTGTGGAGCCACATTGTTTTGTTGGGTTTTCTGAAGTCTGGGAGCCGAGAGAGCGACGGCGCCTGGTAGTGGGAAGCGCCTGGTCTGTACAAGAAGTAGTCATACGCCGGATCAAAACTGACGATACGCCTGCTCCTCAAGAGAACGGAGTCGCCATGGGCCGCGATTACTTCGACTTCCCTGAACTCCTCCGTGTCCTCGGGCGCACTACCCGCCCATTGGTAGTAAAAGAAGGAGCTCGCTGGCGGCGTCGCGATGCGGAAGGAGACGAGCAAGTGCCGTCCCGTTGAGTGGTCTAGCACTCGGGACTTGGCCAGGGTCTTGGCGTCTGCGATGTAGTTGCTGCTGCGGCCCAAAAAGTTCAGCATCACCCAGGATGGGTTTTTGGTGGCTGCAAGTTCATCAGATCGAAGGCAAATGGAGCGTCGGCATCTTAAGAGGCTCAACCCGTCGAAGGCTCCCTGAACAAGCCGCGTCAGCAGTTTCATACTGCTTTGGGATTTTTCCTGCCTGTTTGCCGATCAAGGAAGGTGATGGTGCTCGATCGATAGCTTTTTTTTTTTTTTTAGAATCAGTACCGCCCTTTATTAAGCATCAGAGTGAAAGGAGATACACACTCCATCAGGTGGAGTTAAGAGCCAAACATGTCGGCCTAAGGACTCGTAGATTGAGCCCCTAGCTAGATTATGAGCATCGCCGTTGGAGACTCGACGCTCGTGCACAAAATCTACTGTCGTGAACCTTGCCATTCTTGATTTGATTTCCCTGACGATATGGCCGTAGGTCCCCATCCCAGATCCTTGCATGCACCGCACCACATTCATGCAATCAGTAGCAAGTCTAAACTTTGCAGCACGAGATCACTTGCAAGGGCACAACCCTCCCTACACGCCAAAGCTTCTGCCATCTCCGGGTCTGTGATCCCGTCAACCACAACCACTGAAGCGCCCTGGAAGAGCCCAGTTTCATCTCGTGCAATCGCCGCCATTGTGGCGATGCTTGAATTCTTAGAGAGGGCAGCATCCACGTTGATCTTCATCATCCCCGCTGGTGGCGGAATCCATCGGGACGCATGCACCATGGCCACTTTCTGCTCCTTCGAGTGTGGCTTACCCAGCTCCAAGTCCGCTAGAAACCTCTCCACAAAGTGATGAGTGGACAGAGGGCTCTGATAAATATTTTCATGAATCGCCTTTCGTTTGGCAAACCAGATCGCCCACATCCTCACGACTACTCGAACCAAGTCGTCATGTCTGAGAGTCGATATTGCCTCATGAAGCCATCTTCTAGCATCTGCATGTTGTGATTGGCTAACGAACTCTAGAATTTCTTCTCTCTCTAGTGCCCAAACACACTTCGCCATGTTGCATTCTAGAAGAGAGTGCCTCCATGAATCCCGAGCACCACAAATTGAACAGCCGCTGTTGGTAGCCATGTTTCTGTGGTGGCGAACATCTCCCGTTGGGATCGAATGCTTAGCTAGTCTCCACAGAAAAACTCGGACTTTTGAAGGAACTTTGACATTCCAAATATTTGCCCAGTCCTTCTGTTCTGCTCTAACATCAGACTTGCCTGCATTATGTTCAATCCAATCTGTTCTCCTTTCCCGATTGTGAACCAACTTTCTGTACGCTGACCTGACAGAAAATAGACCAGATTTTTCATAATGCCACGCCCAAAAATCTTCTTGCCTCCTAGTGCTAAGAGGTATGTTTGATATAACCTCCCAGTCCATCGGTATGAAGTTGTCTTTTAGAATATTCATATTCCAAGCCGCCGATGTAACATCAATAAGCTCGTTCACCATCAATGGTGAATTTTGCTTGGGGCAACTGACTGGTCGCATGATCTCCTCCCTGGGAAGCCAATTCATGCCCCAAATACTAGTCTCCTCACCTGTTCCAATCCTCCGGATTAAGCCTTGTTTGAGTACATCTTTTCCATCGACGATGGCTCTCCAAATTCTGGATGGAGATGAACCCAACTCCGCCTCCAAGAACTCCTCTTCAGGAAAGTATACTGCTTTAAGAATTCATGCACTTAGCAAGGTTGGCTCCTGCAATATGCGCCACGCCTGTCGAGCTAAAAGTGCCAAGTTAAAAAGCTCGATGTCTCTAAATCCAAGACCTCCCATGTATTTTGGTTTAGTCATTTCTTCCCATGCTATCCAGCATGTCCTCCGCTTACCCTCCTTTCTCCCCCACCAGAAGCTTCGGAGTAAACCGTCGATGTGTTGGCACAGACCGCGCGGCAGCCTGAAACATGACATCGAGTACGTTGGAACTGCCTGCGCAACAGCTTTAATTAGCACCTCTTTGCCGCCTGATGATAGTGCAAGCTCCAACCAACCTTGGACCTTCTTCCAGACTCTATCTTTTAAGTATTTGAAGGCGCCATTAGTTGAAGTTCCAACATCTGTAGGCATACCAAGGTATTTCTCACTAAGTGCTTCATTGTGGACCTCCAACGAGTTCATAACATCCTCACGTACACATCCCTGAACACCTTTTGCAAAATGTATAGAGGACTTATCCATATTAATCCTTTGCCCAGAAGCCTGGCAATAGATGTTTAGAACATCCTTCACCTCATCCGCACTCTCCCTATTTGCTTTGAAAAACAGCAGGCTGTCATCTGCAAAGAGCAAGTGACTGACCATCGGAGCTGACGGTGCCACTTTAATTCCACTGAGATTCGATGACTGAGATCTTGATTTTAACAGGCACGAAAGGCCTTCTGCTGCTAATAAGAACAAGTAAGGTGAGATTGGATCTCCCTGGCGGATCCCCCTTGATGGTACAAAATTATCAAGTCGATTACCATTAAAAAGCACAGAGAAAGAAACCGTGGTTACCAATCTCATGATCATGTCGACCCAGATCCTATGAAAACCCAGTCGGATCATAATAGCCTTCAAATAATCCCATTCGACTCGGTCATAAGCTTTCCGCATATCCAGCTTTAGAGCGCAATACCTCCTATCACGAGCTCTCTTCTTCTTCATGAAATGCATGCACTCATAAGCTGTAACAATATTATCTGTAATTAATCGGCCCGGTACAAAAGCAGATTGCTCCTCAGAGATGATCTCAGGTAGTACCGTCCTTAGTCTATTTGCCATAACCTTTGAAGCTATTTTGTATATGACATTGCACAGACTGATAGGCCGGAACTGGCCTAGCTCCTCTGGATTATCCACTTTTGGAATTAACACTATATTAGTGTTATTAATGATCGATGGATCATCTTCTCCTCTTAAAACTCGCAACACCACTGCAGTTACCTCATCACCGCACAATTCCCAGTGACGCTGAAAGAAATGCGCCGGCAAACCGTCCGGCCCGGGCGCCTTCGTCGGAAACATTTGGAAGAGCGCCGACTTGATCTCCTCCTTATCAAAAGGGATCAGAAGTTTGTCATTCATCATTGCGGTGACTTTGCTCGGTACTGTTTCCAGCACAAGGTTCATGTTTTCTGTTCCCTCTGTACTGTACAGCGACTTGTAAAAAGCCGTTGCCATAGCGCCCAACTCCGCTTCATTATCTGTGATCTGGCCGTCAGGTTTTCTCAATTTCTTGATACTATTTTTCTTCCTTCTCAGACTCGCTCTAAGGTGAAAGAAACGAGTGTTTTTATCTCCTGCCGACCACCACATGATCCGTGAGCGTTGCTTCCACATAATTTCCTCCCGATGGCTTAGTTCAACAATCCTGTCAACAATTTTAATCTCAGCATGCGAAGGACTAACCCCCTGAGGATCTGACCGTAGCCTCTCTAGCTCATCATTGAGAGTTTTCAGCTCCTGTCTAACATGACCAAAGGAATGAATACTCCATTCATTTAAACTGCCAGAAATCGACGTCAATTTATTTTGCAACTCTCTCAAGGTATGTGCAGTTCAGCTTGTTGCCAAATCTGGGATAACATGGGAACAAATTCTGAATGTGTTTCCCACATCAACTCATACCTGAAATCTTTCTTTCTCGCCTTCCCCCTTTTACGATCCGTGTTCTGCTTCCAACGCAACCTAATAGGGTCGTGATCAGAAGCCGCAGCCGTGAGATGCGTAATCTGCGCCGAGGGGAAACGTGAACACCAATCCGCTGTGGCCAGAGCACGATCAAGGCGAACTCGACAGTATTCACCTCCAGCAACCTTCTTCTCAAAGGTCCAGTTACGACCCTCAAAGCCGAGGTCATAAAGGCCACAAACATCTACCATCTCCCTAAAACCTGCAATCTGGGCATGGCTCCACTCCTGTACCCCAGTGTGCTCCGATCTATGCAACACCTCATTAAAATCCCCAATGCAAACCCAGGGTAGATGTGATGATGCCTTTATAAATTTTAGCATGTCCCATGTCTTATGTCGCTTAGGAGTCTGAGCCTCGCCATAAACACATGTTAATCTCCAAGGATCACCCCCGTTCTCCGTACAATTGCATCAATATGGTACTGCGAGAACGGTAAAATTTCCAGTCTAGTATTATTGTTCCAAAAAATGCCAAGACCACCACTGCGGCCTGAACTGCTAACTGCAAAAGCATTATCATATCCTAGAGTACTTTTCAAACCTTCAACCCGTGCTTTGTGGACTTGAGTTTCTAATACACAAAGCACTGTCGGGGCAAAACTTCTTCGCGAACTCCCGAAGCTTCTTCACCGTCGCAGCGTTGCCCAAGCCGCGACAGTTCCAGCTTATACAGCTCATTTATTCCGACAGTACTCCTCGCCGGAGTCCGCCACTTGCTTAATTTTCTCCTCCTCCGTGCTCTTCTTCTGCTTCTCCGTTTCCCAAGGAAAGACGAACTGTGAATCCTCTGCCATCCCAACCTAGCAATTTCAATCACATGCCGGAGCTACGCCTCGCCAAGGCCGGGAAACTGGGCGAAGCCAGTCCCTTGATCAGCCCGAGCGAGAGCCCAACCAAGGCAGATCGTGATGGAACCCCAGGCCAGTCCAATCCCTTCGCCGGAGATAATCGCCGCCGAAGTCGCTCAGACCCTAGAGCTCTAGGTCATCGCTGGTTCATGAGTCTTGCGGTACGCGGTGATGCTCGATCGATAGCTAATGGCGGCTGTGTGCCTCCGTTGTGCGCCGCAGCCCTAGGTTGATGATTGATTAATCAAATCGGGCTATACAGATTTTTTTTTTTTTGAGGGAAATCGGGCTATACAGATTTTTTTTTTTTTTTTTGAGGAACAATCGGGCTATACAGATGAAGTGCTTAATCTGGCCTGTGTTCATTAGGCAGGCCAGCAGGCATGATGAACAGGGTCCAGCCCATCTAGACCGCTAAGCCCAACTTCTTTGATAGTACATGCGCGCCTTTACGTCAGGTGCACTCGTGTCTATTTCCGTCTCTCAAAAAAAAAAAACTCGTGTCTATTTCCCATTCCACTCCTTTCCTCCTTGACTAAACTATTGACGAAATTTCCCCTCAAAGAAAAAGAGATTGTGGCCCAGATTGTGTTAAAATAGAGTAAGAGATTTTAAGAAAAACTAACAGCAGTAACCTTGTTTGCCAACGCTCGAATCCCCGAACTATGTTGATGTTGAAGTTGCATTTTTCTAGTAATTTTTTTATAACATCCTTTTTTTGCGACGAGAATTTTTTTGAATTTCTATATTTTTTGCGCGTCATGCATGGGAGCCAGATGTTAGTGCTCCATATCTTCCTTTTCTCCAAATTGAAAGCACCATTTCGTTTTGGAAATTGCAATAATTATTTCTTAGAAGTTCCAGAAGTTTTAGACTTTCCGTCTGCATTATGCACAAGCCTTATCTACCTCGATATAAGGGTTCCCTATTGATGGCAAACTATAGATTAATTCCGTGGTTTCTACTGTCAAGCTGCATAATACACCTACAGGAAAACAAATGAAATTTAATTTTTTACTATATGTTGTCTAACGTGTTCCATGTCAACATGGATATCTGAAAACAGACTAATTCAAATCAGCTGAAATGATGCAGCCAATCATCAGATCATGTTACCTACAGACAGCCAAAGGCACCTTCGCTGACACATGTAGAGATCAGATGTAATTCTAAAAATATAATTGCCACTTACTAATTAACTGAATTTTCTTATTTGAGCGACAATGATTTCCTTACAATTAGCTCATAATTAGCTTTGCTGGTAGGCGAAAACTTTCTTCCCTGGATTGATGGTGCACTGGACGGCAGACAACAGCACCTTCCTCCTCGTGTCTACCTGAATCATCCAATCCTTTTGATCCTCACGCTTCGCATAATCAGGTACAGTGAAGCAAACGACATCAGGGTTATCCGAGCTCACCACAGGCCACTTTAGATGCTTACGCGGGAGGTTCTCATACCCTGGGAGCGCCCAAAGCTCCTCACAGTCGAGCACGCCGTCCTTCACCCACGACATTGGCCCGTCCATCCTCAAGGTCAGCGTCCATGTGGTCACCGTGTAGGCATATCTGGAACGAAGGCACGTGCTCCTGCCCGGGCCGCCGCAGCAGCAGCGGGTGTCGATGCGAATAAACCTCAATGCGCCGTCGCCGGCAGCACCAATAGTTTCAGAATTATAAAGGGGAAGCATGTCCTCGTTGTAGAGGCTCCTATCAACATCAAGGGGCGAGACGGGCATAGGCATGTACCGGAGCTTTGAGGTCTTCTCCTCTATCATGTCGCACAGGAGGAAGCCTCTGTGATAATCGAAAAAGCACATGAACCGATCGCCGACAGCAATGGCCTTATCTCCACCCGGCCAGTACAGCGGCTCGCTGCGTTTGTCATCTTCGTCACGAACAATGGGCACCGACTGCCTGATATCCCACTGACTCTTGCCGAGGTGGAGCACGCAGAGGTCTGCCATGTCCGGTCGCCCGCGGTGTTCGGACCCCACCTCCAGCTGAGCCACCAGCAGTTCGTCGCAACCTCGTCGCATGAGGCAGGTGTCGAAATCGTGAAGCACGCGGCAGCCCGGGTCCAAATTGAATGAATGATCGAGCTCCATGTGCTTCGGAATGTCCCGGGCAGGGAGCAGAGACAGTGACGGCGGCCGGGTCATGGTGCCTGCCCTGTACACAAAGTGATCGAACTTGTACATAGACTTATCACGGGGCCTGCGCTTCATGATGAAAAGGACGGAGTCGCCATGGGTTGCAACGACATGAATGTCATCAGGCTCAGCGCCCTCGCAGTTGTAGAGGAGGTAGGAGCTCGCCGGCGGCGCCGCGAGGCCGAACGAGATCCGGAGGTCGCGGCCCGTGGAAGTGCGGCACTCTGCCGTAGTCTTGGCATCGATTTCCATCGAGTTGTCCTCGCGGCAGTCGTTGCGGCTCAACAAAACCCAGCGTAGATCCTTGCCGGCGGCGGCTGCCGGCGAACCGGGGGCTTCCCTCGGTTGGCCGCAACTAGGAGCGAGATGGATCGATCGTCGGCAAACGGAGCCTGGCCATCGGAAGAGGTTGGACCCGTTGTAGCCACCAAGAGCAAGCCGAAGCAGCAGCTTCATACTTAGGTAATGGGGCTCCTCGTATCAATTGCGGCGGCTGCGTTGCTGAATCGGGTTAGCCCTAGGTTGATGATGATCGATTAGGAGAGATTAATTTGGGTTGGGGATTAAATTTGTATTCATTCGGCCAGGCCAGTAAACGTAATGACAATGGCCCGGCCCATGTAAACAGACCGTTAAGCCGAAACAGTCTACCTACCAGCAGTCGTCAAACCAATATATATGTTGTGAATAAATGGATCTTCTTCTGGAGTAAATGTTGTGAATAAATGTTTCCGTTCTGTTGGCTACAATGTACATTGTGGTAGTAGCGGACCAAGCACAAAGTTTTAGGTGGGGCGAATGTGCTACAAACTAAAGCTATAAACACTACAAAGTGCAAACACACTGCATATGCACCATAGTTATAGATGCAGTCACGCAAGTAGGATGTAAAAGATGAATAAATGGATTGGAATATGATATAATACAAATGCCTAACACAATACTCAATCCATTCCAAATTACATGTCATTCTCACTTGCCAATATATCTCCTCCTCAATTTTTGTGCATTCGTCTTTTTCACCTCTCCTTAATTCCCGTGTCAATAGCTAGAATTTTAGAACGGATGGAGTATTAAATTAAACAACTACTTTACGTGGCATTGTAAAATCCTCTGTATTTCTACTTAGTCAATGACAGGCCCATGTGTCAATGCACCAAAAAATACGGCAAAAGATTCAGGGCCACTAGCGAGGCAACCCACTATAGGAGCCTACAATTTCAGCAACGAGCAGACGAGAGCTCCAGCTCCATATTAAAGCTAGACTTGGTGAATAAATATGATCAATTTGCATTGCATCCACGTTTACTCGCTCATTAGCCTCGGCTCACTGAGAGCTTATACGACCCTTTCGCCGCCATCACTGCCCAGCAGTGCTCTGCGCAATTTTGAATGGCTCTAACCAGCCGGATGCAGTACACAGGCAGAGGCAGGGTTTAGAGAACAAAGTAGAGGGATTGAGGGAAGTACCGACACCCTGCTCGAAACACACAAAAAAACGTTGAAATTATGAACGGTGTTGGGTACCTAGATAAGCCACAGTCGATGACGTTTATCTGCCCTGAAATCATACATCAACTCAGAAGTCGGCCTCTTACATAATACTATGTGTTGCGGGGCTCTCTTTGCCGTCGATTCTCTTGACCCTGCTGGTCTAGACATTATCATGCAATTTCTTGAAAATTACACCTCATCATTTGAGAGATTACTCCAACCACCTGAATTAGTTCTAAGGTGGAGACAGCAGCTCAGTGTTCACGTTTGAAAATTTTGAATTAGCTCTTTCATGAATTTTAAAAATATGGTAAAAGCCCTCTCAAAAAAATATATGGTAAAAAGGAACTACTTCAACCTACGTTTATAAGGAACAAATGTAAATTACTAAGGAACTTTCCTACGTTTATATATATGTCATACCAGAGTTGCCATAAATTATGTGTTGCGATGTACTTTCGGGTAAAAGTTTCGATTGAGCTGCTAAATAGTGAAAACAATTATGTAACCAATGATGCCAAACTGAAATTCCAGAAATTACAAAAAGGAAGGGTCGTATTTTCTAAGGTGTGATAGCCAGGTTAGCACTGAAGTTTTGCGGGAAACTGAAAGTAAGCTTCCCTGGGCTCAGCTGTAAACTCTTCGACAGACACCAGTGCCTTGCTCCTCATGTCGACCTGGATCATCCATTCCTTTCGGTTCTCATAGCTGTCGACGATTTTGGAATTGGTGACAAGGAAGAAGATGAGGTCTGGGTTGTCCAAGCACAAGATGGGGCACTCTAGGTGCACCCGCGGGAGCCCTTCGTATCCCGGGAGTGCCCAGAGCTCGTCGCAGAGGAGCACACCGTCTTTTACCCATGTCATTGGCTCGTCGTCCGTGCGAAGGTTCATCGTCCAGGTGGTCACGGTGAAGGAGAAGCGGGAGTGCGCACACGTGCTCGTACCAGGGCCACCGCAACAGCAGTGGGTGTCGATGCTTACAAACTTCACCACGCCATCTCCAGCGACGCCCATGCCCCTGGAATGCTTCATCGGAGGCAGCTCGTCGTGGTCTCTATACCGGCAAGTCACCTCACGAGGCAATGGCACAAACCGGATCTTGTTGGGGCTCGCCTCTGCTGCGGTGTCCCACATGTAGAAGCCAACGCTGTAGTGGACCCAACACAGGAACCGGTCGCCGACGGTGATGGCCGTGTCAATGCGGCCACGCCAGTGTGGCAGCTTATCGACTTCGTTTCCGTCTTCGTCGTGGATGAGGAGCGGCACTGACGGCTTGATCTCCCATCGCCGGCTACCGACGCGGAGAATGCAGAGCTCTGTAAAGTACCGTTGCGCGATTGGATCGTACTCCAGCTCGAGCTCAACTAGCATGAGCGGCTCGTCGGGGCCTCGCCGGAGCAGGCAGATCTCCCTCTGGGGCAGCAGACGATAGAGGGGCCGGTCCAAACGGTATTTGACCATGCGGCGCTCGTTGGCCGTCTTGAAGTCTCGAGCGGGCAGCCGGCACAGCGACGCCGGCCGGTTGACGCCGGCCCTGTACACGAAGTAGTCGTACGTGTAAAAATCCGAGCAGAGCTGCCGCTCCATGCCCCCCAGCTCGAGGAGGACGGAGTCGCCATCGGCATTGACGACAGAGACGTGCAAGTGCTCGCCGCAATGCGCCGTGCCGGTCAGATCGTAGTAGAGGAAGGAGCTCGCCGGCGGCGGCGCGCGTTGGAATGAGATGCGAAGGTGTTGCCCCGTTGAGGTGGAGCAGCGCGCAACGGACTCCGCGTGGGCAACTGATGAGCCGTCCGTTGGTTGGACATGGCCGTTCAATAGAACCCAGCGTGGGTCATTGGCGGCGGCAACCGCCGGCGAATCTGAAGGCTTCCTCTGGTGATCGCAACTTGGGACGAGATCATGGATCGACCGTGACAGGCCAATGGATGGACGCCATCGCAAGAGGCTCAGCCTGTCGAAGCAACCTTGACCAAGCCGTCTCAACATCGGCGTGTAAACGAACCGGTGAAGCTAGCTAGTAGTGGAGGTCAATAATGGCGGCTGCGTGCCTGCTTTGGTAGCCCTATCAACCCTAGCAACTATGATTAAGGATTATTTAAGGGTGATAATCAGGGCCTACTAGCTTTTTTTTTTTTTTGATAAGTATCATCAGGGCCTACTAGCTGGACACAGGTCACGGGCTGGAGAACTTAATTGGGCTGAAAGTGAACCGGGCTTAGTACCTCTAGCCCGCGTTCACTTGTTTAGCTTGGCCAGTTCATCAGGCTTTGTTGGTTGTTCCTCTAACTAGTACCAATGCACGTGCGCCACGCACGTGTCTAAATAATGGCAAAATTTAACAGGACCACGAGCATTATGATTGTTTGTACACTACAATTCTTTTTGCTATCCTCTCATTGGCAACTTTCAGAGGTAGCTGAACACAGTAAAAAGAATGACATTAAAATAGAGAACCCATTAAAATACAGTGGAGCTCTACATGGCAAAGAACAATATAGCACTCCCAAGTTTTAAAAAATTGTGGCATAATTAAAGATAAAAAAAATCACAGAATGAGGGAAAGCAGCACCATCTAGGTCAAACAACATATGTATGCAGGTATGATTGTTACAACACTGACAACGAAATGAAATAATAGAGTAAGTACAATTTCCATTTTCCAGATCGCATTGTGGTGCATAGCAAAAGAAAAGGCACAGTACCAAGAGCATTGTGGCCAACTTCATGTTGCCCTGCCCATGCCGTCATTATCATCCGGCGGACGCAACCGTTCCATGAGCCTTCACAAAAGAAAAGTAAATAGAGAACATGAGTCAACAACACATGGGACATCAAGCATGGCGACAAATATCGAAACAAAATATAGATCTAAATTCATCAATTTTTATATGCCACTAAATAACACATTCATTCCGTCACCATGTCAGGCTAGCGTCTAAACTTTGCTTGCCCACTTTCTCACTTTACAAATACAGTGAGTTGGTTTTCGCCCTTTATGTAATTGGTCAAGAGAATCCTATAATAATAATATTGTAACATTATGGAAAAGCCTGAGGAATGAGACTCCCCGTATAAGTAGAACATCAGCTTGTAGTTGCTATATGAATAATGGTATACATATTGAATAAATTACAATCCAAGCATCAACATTTGTATATATGATTATTAATTCTAACGTCTATTGCATCGCATTTTGCCAGATGAAATTCTCAGAAAACGGATTCTCGGCCAACACAACTGAACACAGCTTCAGATTGTATACAAAAAAAAAAAGCCCAATAATCTTACAAGGCAATCTAGATATGGCATTTTCATGAGCTCAGTTTGTATCAGATGAAGAACCAAGCAACGACAAGCAATGAAAGAACCAAGCAATACGAAAGCAATGAAAAATTAATGAGATCGGGCATGATGGAGTTAGGAACTCACTTAATTTGGTGGCAACAACACTCAGTTGCAGGCATATCAGTGGTAACAATCAGACATTATATAGTACCAGAAATTATATCAGTGGTAACAATCAGACGGGGCCTTCTTTCCATAATCCCTTTAAGATATTTACCAAACAATTGAAATTATAGAATACCAGAAATTATAATTAGAAATATCAGTGGTAACAATCTGACAAAAGCAACCCCAGAACAAATAATAATGTACATTTCCTTTTAATCTGTAGTCAAAATGACACAATTACAGAGAGCTCCCTTGGTTAGGCCAAACTATTTAGGACATCCCTGTATATAGGACAATCAGAGAACATTAATATATAAATATACATTATCAAGAGTTTAGGACATCCCTGTATACAATGTTCTTCGTGCTTTTCACCGCAGGGTCCAATAATTTATTGGGTTTGGCGAGGACCCTAGTTGTCTTTCGTGACACACCCCTGGACAACGCGACATAGAGCTGACCATGTGCAAACACAGGCTCAGGCAGATATACTCGGACGTGAGGGATAGTCTGTCCTTGAGCTTTGTTAATTGCCATTGCGAAGCTTAGACGCACTGGGAATTGTACACTTTTGAATTTGAAGGGGAGCGTCAAATCCTCAGATGGCGAAAGAGGTATCCTCGGAATGAACACCCTCTTACCAGCATGCTGACCACCAACGATTTCCATGTCAATGGCATTATTCTGAAAGCCCCTGACCACCAAGCGTGTGCCATTGCACAGGCCGTTGTGCGGGTCTAGGTTGTGAAGCAAAATTAGAGGACAATTTATCTTGATCTTCAGCTCGTGAGGTGGCAGTCCATTAGGTGTAAGGGAGTTTAGAAAGTCAATGGGGTAATTATTGGTCTGGTCATCCTGAACAGAATCAAAGCTGTAAAACACCTTAGAAGGGCCCGGAAACATATCAATCATCTTGGCGTTGAGTTGATCAACGTACTCATTCTTCGTTGATAGGATAGCACGAGAACTCATGTAAGCGGCGTCACCGACATTTGCCAAGACATCAGAGAATATGTCTGCCACAAGACTGTCAATAGAGTTCTCTTCATCGTAATCAATAACAATCTCTTCTGGAAGACGGACATAATCATCCCCAATTGACTTTTCAACGCCATCACCAATCCTAAGAAGATATTGTGAGAACTACGGGTCTGACTGTGCCTGCATGTTTTGAGTGAGCCTTATCTTGCGAATCTTCCCATATGTAGCTCCTCTGCAAGGTGGCATTGGTGATCTGAGCCCTAGTTCCCCGCGGAACTACAGGAAGAACCTGCCTGAAATCTCCTCCAAACACTATGATCTTACCACCAAATGGGTCATCGCAACCCATGATATCTTGTAAGGATCTTTCAGACACTCAATGGATTGTCTCTTAGTCATTGCAACTTCATCCCGTACTAAGAGATGCGCTTCACGAAGGAGCTCAGTAGTACCACTCTGCTTTGTGAAGTTGCACATGCTGTCCTCACCAATTTTATGGTATCTTGAATCTGGAGTGCGCTGTACGACCACTGGGCATAATAGATGCCGCTATCCCTGATGTAGCAGTAGCAACGGCTATGAGGCCCATGGAACGTAGGGTTACGATCAATGCCTTGTAGAGATATGTCTTTCCGGTTCCACCAGGACCATCAACAAAAAACCCGACCCTTTTGAGAAGTCACGTGATCCATGATCTCATCAAATCATGCCCTCTGCTCAGCGTTGAGTGTCTGCACAATTTTCAAATGGTCTTCCTCGAATCCGAGTGCATACTCCTCATTCAACTCCCTATAGTGGTCGCTTTCTTTGCGTCCTGGAATAAAGTAAAATGAACACAATTAAAACATTTGGTCAGTTAAATATATTGGAAGGTTACATTTACATATACATGATCACATCACATAGCTACAGGTTGACAGAGGAAAATTTACCAACTAACAGATTTGAATGTCTGAAAAAAGATGAGAAGTTCAGCAAAACACAGAAACTTACATTATTCACATCAGTTGAGATATTGTATGAACAGACATGCAATTCTTTTTTTTTTTTGCGGTAAATATCATAGCACATGTTAGCTACTTACATTATGCTAGTCTAAGTGTCAAAAAATGCAACAGGTAATGCAGTGTCCTATTTTTAGCTGAACTGTTGTATGACTAATCAACTGTAAATTTCTTACTTGCACATTTCCTTGTTCAGGTCACAACTACAGGTTTTTAGAGGAGCATTCAACTGCAAATAACAGTTTTGAAGTCTTTTGAAAAAGATGAGAACACAGCAGTATAGAAGAAGCATGTCAAAAAAAATATATAGAAGAATTTATTATGCCAACATCAGCATCAGTGCCTACTATTGAGTCTGGGGAATATGAGAAGAACATCAAATAATTTGATTCAAATTGGTTGGTTTAAATCATCGCAACTTGTAGCTATTGATTTATAAACATAGGCACCTGGCTACTCTGTGTATAAACATAGGAACCTATAAACTTTATAATCTATACTGTTAATTCGATGATTGTAGGCGACTCTTTACCTTTTTCGTCCAACTTGGGTAGGCCGAATCCATCCAGATCCTTCCCCATTGATTGAAACACATCGCTCAATATCCAAGAGTACCCGCTGCTGCACCTCATGGGGATCGAAAATTGTCCGCCGAAAGTCCTCAGAGAGTGAATCAAAATGCTTTTCCCACAGCTTCAGAATATTATTTGCCTCAGAAAAAACCATGATTATAGCAAACAATTGTCGGAACGAGCTAGGCATTTTCCATATAGCACACTCGTTAAGGTATCGTCCAAATAAGAATCAGACAGAAGAAGTCCTGCACGGTCACATGCTTCTCTAAAGGTCTCACATGTTACTCCACAAACAGTTCTCAAACTCTTGAACGACGTAGCGCCCCTCACATGGGTCAACCAAAGCCGAAGGTAGTACCGTTCCCCTTCAGATGGTTTTGCATGTACAAGACGGTCAATTTGAACTCGTTGTTTTCTCCATTGCCAATGCTTTTTTGATTTTTTCCAAGTAAACCATTCAGGAAACTCTATGTACAAGAATTTATGAGCTTTGGGATCCTCCGCATTGGTCTTAAACCACTCGGTCAACATTGATCTCTGGTTCTTTTGGTTTTTGGCAACTTCGTTCAAGTCAGAGGTTGATTTGAATGAAACCATGTGCATCCCCTCAAGATGAACGGCAAGTTGTAAAACAGGAGGCGAGACATAGTAGAGGGGGAACCGATATAGCCTGTATGCAGCCTCTGACAGTGTTATACATCTTGCATCTTGGTACTGTTTGATTCATTAATGACGGTATCATCATTCTCTGACTTGTCGACCGAGAAAGATGCACGATCATGGCCTTTGTAGATGTATTTGTAGAGGTACTTGACAGACTTAATGCTGCAGGAGATCTCAACATTGATGTGACAATTGTAGTGCATAAGTAGGGTGGGGTTGTAGGGAACAACCCATCGATTATCCAATTTGGCATTTCTGATCTCAACTATCTGGCCATCATCCCTTCGCCTGTGTATTGGATACGAGTCTTTCCCCTGCTGTGTGGCTTCACAAAACTGGTGAGGGTAACGAAACCGACATTGTCCATCTATCATACAGGGGCAATCCTTGTTGAGAACACCACAAGGGCCATGCATCATGTGTTTGCAAACGAGATCGTGCAAAACATAGTACTTCTTCTTGTCCGGGATTTCAGCAGATATCTTTCTGTCATAATCATCTGGACATTTTAGCTTACTACCAGGTTTCATAATCAATAAGAAATGCTCATGTGGCAGACCCCTCTTTGGAACTCCGTGACATGAGCATGGGCAGTAACCTCGCCAAAATGTTGTTTCTTAACCAAAAAATCCTCACAATCTCGCATTTTCGCTTTGTACACTCGGGCTACAACTTCAGGATGGTCCTGCGGAGTCTGGCCAGGCAATAGCTCCTTGATCACCTCATCCCAATATGGGTTGCATGTCATAGTTATGAAATAATCTGGCTTCCCATAACGTTGCACTAAGGTCATTGCATCAAGAAACCTGCGTTGCACATCACGGTCACAACCAGTCATGGACCTTGGTAGGACAATTCTCTTGCCAGTCAGTGACGCCCTTGCCTCCCCAGTTGCAAGAGTGTCGAGAACTCCCTGTATGGGTACATCCCAAGTTAGTAGAGAAAATTTCAATGACCAAGGCAAGCAATGAAATGCATATATTCTGAACTTAAAAATTAGAGGGTAGTAGCAACAGTAGTTTTAAGTACATATGAGACAATGTGTTAGTAGGCCAGATAAACAGGAATCATCAGTTTGCACCCCAGTTGCTGCATTCTCTAACATTAGTATATGTATCTGCAGTGGGACTTTGAAATAAATTCCATCAAGAACATAGCACATTGCGTGTAACATAATAAAAGCCTATATAGCAAATGGTTCCTTAATTACACATAAATAATACTCACAGTCTACTATATATTTTTTCTATAGCTGTGTCAAAAAAATTTCAGCATCCTGATGATCTCTTCATGTACATTAAGTATCGCCGGGTTAATTAGCTAGATAGGTTAATAGCTAGATTCATCGACCAGACAAGTATGCTTTTATCACGAGTCTTGCGAAGGTTAAAAATAACATCCTGCTACCCATCCATTAATTTAGAATATTAGAAGAAACCACAAGTTTTGAAACATGATTACCTGATATATGTCGGCCCGAATAATCTTCTGGTGTGCAGGGAGAGAGTACCAGTTTAGACGCATAGGCTCAACCTTAATGTACATATCAACGAGCCACTGCTGGAAGAGACGTCCACCGTGAAACAATACATTGAACTCACCACATCTGATTTGAAGCTTGTAAGTATAATAGTCCCTGGCGCTCACATACTTCTTATTTGATTCTGGATCACCACCTGGACAGTAGCAGATAAACAAGTTAGTTGTAGGCACTATTAGGCACTCATCATATATATGAGTCCATATTACAGATAAGGCTAAATAAAATTATTATTATAGCAACCTTGACCCCCAGTACTATCATCTGCTTCGGCTTCGTCGTCTATGTCCATCGCGGATGGGAAATCTTCATGTGGGTCTATCATGTCACACAAAAGAAACACCAAGAGATTAGCCTATTACGGGAATAAAAATAAATGACAAGTTATTAGGACGTTTTTATATATGTATTGTAACATGCAGTGCGACACACCTTCAATCTCCCTTTTCCGTTTGCCAGTCTTTTTCATCTTTTTAGTTTCCTGATACAATATCCCTTCATTCCACCCCGCCTCGCCGCCAGGGAAAAACAAAGGATACGCTAGAGGATCATAGCACCTATAGTAAGCCTTAATATAACCTGGTCGATCCGATACTCCACAGACCATAACACTCCTCTCAAACATTTTCTTCGGGTCACTACCTTCCAACCATATGGCCGAAACCTGAGAAGCAGTCGGTGCATTGTATCTCCTCTGGTCCACATCAATCTTAGTGTTGAGTTTGATTCTATACTCGTCAAGGTTTGGTTTCGAACCCAAACTCCTGAATGTCCCAATATAAGGATTCCCTTCCAAAATACGTACAATCAGCTTTATTAACCCAAGATCCAGGTGCGGCGATCGCTTCACCCAGTGTGCAAAATCATCTTCATTGTCATATACGTACAACTGCATATTTCTAGCAGAATAGTTTCCGTGCGACAACTAATCTAGCTGGTGATATATCTGACCCTGGATCCTAAGTGTATAGATCCCAGTTCCTGCTGCGGTAGCATATCGCTGGTCGAGTTTGACACCCATGCTAGTGAAAGAAAAATGAGACTTGAAGTAACGGATATTCTTCCTGAACCACTTTGCATTTCTGTCCGTTTGGCTTGTGTAAAGTCTTCTCAGCTCTACAGGTACATCCGGAATATGAATACGAACCATCCCCTCCCTACAACAGAATGCCGCCCCTTCACCAGGGAACCTCTTGGCGCCGCAGTGTTCGCAGTCCGGTGCGTGACCCAAAACCTGATTTTTTTTGGGAGATTGTGATAAACATAGTCATAGGGATCGGGCCTGCCTTCAGCACCTCCATCTTGCCCATCAACTCGATATGATTTGTATTTAACGTCTACCAAAGAAAAACACGACATGGTAAGTTAAAACCGCAATACGACAGCCAATCTAATTTTTATACGAATTTAATATACATACCAGGTCGTACAAAAACCCGTCCCTCGTCATCAGCAAAGAATTCATCGATACTATCACACTACACCATGGATGAGCTATGGCAACAGACCCAACTGTAGGCAAAAGGTGCATTTACCGACAGATAAAGTGTTGGCAAAACTTTTGCCGACAAAAACAAAATAGTCGGGCTAGAAGCAGTCGGGAAAGCCTTTCCCGACTGTTATCATCTACGCCGACAGTTAGTGTGTAGCTAAATATGTAACCTACGCCGACAGTTATTATCTATGCCGACAGTGCGACTTTTCCCGACAGTTAGCCTTTGCCGACAGTTATCCACTTCTGCCGACAGTTTTTCTGCTGCAAAAGGACAATAGGGCTATGCGCTGCTCCATGTCCATGGGTAACACTATAACTGTCGGCAAAGCTACTACAGGTAAATATATTTAAATGTAGTAATTGATATTCAAATGCATCCAGATACAAGGCAAAATTTACGACACTAATAGAACCACAATCCAGTAACAATCAGTTGATGGATGTCACACAGATGTTCACATACAACCATAAATCATATATATATTGCAGGTCTTACATGGATCATAACCATCGATCACAAGTGACGATGTAAATCAAATAAAAGTGAGGCTTCAGATCAAATCCTAACAGAACATGGAATCCATATCTCAATTCATATGCTCTAGTTGCTGCAGAAAAAATCTAAAGCCTATATATTTCTGTACAGAAGATTTTGCCAAGCAATAACGCTTCAAATTCCACTTCGTGCACTTAGCAGCAAACCCTTTTCACTTCCAATTTTCTGAAGCATCAACCGATAAGTAAATTAAAAGTCCCTCGCAAAAAAAAAAAGTAAATTAATTAAAAGTGCATGCACTTGTTTTGTACAAGTACAAGAAGCAACATTTGATTCTGAAATCTCTTCATTTACATGTAGATTTCCCATCGTAAAAATTAAATCTGAACAAATACACTAGTAATATTTAGAGACTATCAGACTAGTACAACCAAATGATGGTTTAGTTAAATCACAAGGCAACTATCTAAAACCACGAGTTTCAATCTAACAGCTTACTAGACTATCATATCTACACTTTGATTATACAGATTTTCCATATGACTAAACACTAACAGAAGCCTAGTTGTTCAGAATAAAAAGAAACCCTACCATTTGAGTTTTGGCTGCCCCCATGACTTCTTATCATCGTCCACCTGCGGCCATTCTGTCTTGTAGTATCACATCATCCTTTCTGGTAGGTCCTATAATTTTATTCTTACCCTGTCCATGTAAAACTGAGGAAAGAAAAACAGTAACAAACTATAAACAGTTGGTATTTTAATTTGTTTCATTTGGGCAGAATAGAGCCATATCTTAAACAGAAGCAAGATTTTGATAAACATCGTAGATAGATGGCTAAGATTCATTTCAATGATAAAAATGAAAAAGTTCTATAGGGTGAACCTTTTCAATGATTTTTTCTGAAACAGGTTGAGGTTCCCATAATCACTTCCGTAGATCACTTCTGAAACACTCATCAGATTTTTCTGCGTGCCTGAATATGTCAAGAATTAATTTTAGAATCACATCACATGATAAGTGTCTTCTCAGTGATTGCATTATGCAGTCAACAGATTACTTGATCTGAATAGTATATTTTCAGAAGTAAAATTCAATCATTGAGTTTCACGATACATATTCATTTTAATAATCATCAAATCCTCTTCCTTGCATCACAGTTAAGAACAATTATATACGTCTCAGCCTACCAACTACTTAAAAATCACAAGTCTGGAACAGTTATGCGGGAGAATAGGATGGAAGGAGCTGGCTTCAGAAGCATTCCGTTCATGACCGTCCTGTTCCCCATAAACAATGGCAAGAAACAATAAATCTACAGGGTCACGCAACTTGCTTTTGCAACAAAACAAAGAAAAAACAATCGATTAAATGGTGGCATGTCAAGCAGAAAGCAAGGCCTCTAGACGAGGTAGAAAGGGCTGTTCGTGCAACGGGGGAACAAGGTTGTCCTGGGATGCGGGCAGGGGGGCAGGTGGAAGGCAACGGGCGCAGGCCGCGGCCATAGCAGTACCAGATCTGAGGGAGGGAGAGGAGAGATACCTGGGGAGGGGAGCGTGGGGGCCGTCGCATGAATGGAGGCTGCGATGAGGGCGAGGGCCTCAGCCTGCTGCTCTGCGCTCGTCTGATGCCTGTGTGCGGGTTGATTCAAGAATGAGATTGGACTGACACTACATGATACGACACTGTATCCTTGGATCGAACTTGGCAACGATAGTTGCAAACTCACTAATAATACACCTGTCTGCTAGATCCAAGAGCCAAGAGCCAAGAGCGTAGAGGTGTACCTGGAATTGGAGTATGCGACCAGATCCAGATCGAACTCATCTTGGTTCTGCTCCTACCCCTGCCGCAAGTAGGGCAAAGGGGTGCCCTCCGCCACGGCCCCCAGTGCCACCACGCCACCACACGCCACCCGCAGTGCCCTCCGCCTAGGCGCGAGTCGCGTTCAGGCGTGCAAGATCGGCGGCAATGGAGAAGCGACTCAGGCTAGATGCAGCCAAAGGAGACGTAGATTGGGGCAACGCGACTCCGGCGAGCGGATGGCAACCCATATCCGAGCAGCAGCCGGCTCGCGGCAGTGCAGACTACGGCGGCACTACAAGGGCGAGCAGCAGCCAAGGACGACATAGATCTGGGCGGCGCGCTCGTGTTCTTTTGCCTTTGGCGGCTGGTGTTGTGGGTGGAGGCGTTTGGACTTGGAGAGAAGACGAGCACATGCTTGGGTCATAGGGTTACGATTGGGCTTGAGTTGTAGTCCGGCCTGCTAATTGAAGTCCGGCCTGCTAATTGAATCGGTACATAGGGCTATGCCGACGCTTAGATTGTTGCCTGC
Source organism: Eragrostis nindensis (assembly GCA_012490785.1). Lineage (NCBI taxonomy): Eukaryota > Viridiplantae > Streptophyta > Magnoliopsida > Poales > Poaceae > Eragrostis > Eragrostis nindensis. The sequence continues at coordinate 140,856 of JAAXCT010000037.1, forward strand.
AGGAGCTCTACCGACAGAAACTTAGTGGTTGAAGCTATGCCGACAGTTTCTTAGTTGGCCAGACAAACACCGACAGTTTGGATGTTGCCTAATGAAACTTTTTCCGACAGATAAACTGATGGTGAAATTTTTGACATTTCCCAACTGATAATTGGCCAAGGATAGATAACATTTCCCAACACTTCATTGTTGGCAAAGGTAGTACATGGTGTAGTGTCATCTGCTGGCTTATGAGTCTCCAAGTTCTCCTCATCTGGGTTAGATACACAAACCAAAATTAGATTACGTTTCAGTTGTAATTGTAGTTCTACAAAGGAAAGGACATATAGGTTACCGAATCCCGGTCGTTCGGAGGCCTCCGGATCCCAAATACCAGAATCATACACACCATCATTATTACGATTCCCAGACACCGTAGCCAATGGAGGGTTGATATTTCCCGACGGAGAAAGTGCAAAAAAAAAAAAAAAGAGGAACACTTGTTTTATACGATTATTAAATCAAACAAAGCAATGAAGTAAAAGGTACTCCCTCAAACTTCATAGTAAGCGCAAATCGCTACACTCCTTGTGGCTGAATCCCGGTTCTTGTTGTATTTCTATGCCGATATTTTCTTTGGAATTCTATATTCCTTTGGAGATCTGCGACGTTTACATAACTGCCCCTTTTACGCTTCCTGCTACGCTCAGTGCGGATGCGCCACTGAGCCCTTTGCTGATCCCCCGGGGTATCATGTTCTTCTGCAACACCCATCCCAAGTTCACGATTGTAAGATATGCCTTTCCATGAATTAAGATGTAAATAAGACCCACGTATAGTCGCGAAAACAATTCAACCTTCCATAACTGGGACTGATACTCCCATTTGGTTTAGTTGAAAGTTTGGTGACATGACTATTTGCAGTGCGCTAGGGGTTCCGCTGTCCCAAATAGCACATCTTGAGTCATCTTCATTCTGCATGCCACCATATGGAAGTGGTGCAAAATGGTCATTCCTATGAAGCCAGCTATCATCATCTCCATTTATACTCCCCATATCATGTTCTGGAACATTCTGCATTTGTTTCTGTCCTGAAATATAAAAGGCGAATGACCATACAAATCAGTTGAATAATTATACGCCAAGCCCCTAAAAATTATATTCGAATAGGAAAAGAAAAAAAGATAAATACTCAACGAAATAGAGTACAGTCACCTTGGTTCTCGTGGACTGTAAGATTGTAATAGCAGTCAGTGGGGTGGGTGTTCCATTATTTAGACAGGTCACTGCAACAAATTAATATTTACATCAGAAATCTTTGTACAATTCAGCTTTACTGACCACAATGATTTAGTCATAATATACGTACTGCGTGCCCCAAACGTCAACTCTTGCCTACTCACCGATGCATCCACACCGGCGGACCATATCCCCAATTTAGGATCCGTAACAGCAGATAGCGTTGAGGGGCCTAATAAAATTAAGCAGAGATCAAAAAAGAATCTTGAAAACAGACATTAAAAAATTACAGATGGATCATATGGGAAGCAAAGAATGTTGCACCTATTTGGATCCGTGATACAGGCGTTGATATTTGGCTATCTCCCAAGGCCGACACGACAGCAGTTCCTACTACAATGTTAACAAGAAACAACTCAAGACGCTCGATAATGTCGAAATTCATAATTTTACTATGAATGAAAGGAGTCAAGGAATCATATATATGAAAAACCTCTTTTATTTGCGCGTGATGTGGGTTGGTTTTGAAACTCATCACTTGACACATCCAAGGATATCACAGCTCCAAATCCTTGTTTTAATGAAACAAGCAGAAAATCATAACCCACAGGTATAAATTTTTGTTTGATAAAGACACTACGTAACAATGAGAATCAGGGAGTACCGCGTTTCCTCGACCTCATTATGGTTTGCTTCGATTGTTTCAAAGAATTGGACTGCAAGCCTGGCGGTAGATTTTCCTTCCCCACTACCATTACTGTTAAGAAAACAATAAAACGTACCCAGTTAAATAAGTATTACAAAACTTGATATACATACTGAACAATATACCAGGGAACAACAAGTAGTATTTTCATCTCGATTAGCAGCCTTCTTCCGCTCACGGCAAAGCCTGGTTCGTTCTCTACCATCTGCGCACCGCTTGGCAATCAAAGCATCCTCAGACTCCCCTAACAACCCAAACCACCATGTTTTAATTTCAATTCAAAATTAAGGAACGCAAGGCACCAGAAGTATACAATCTGGAAACACATGAATTCGTGGGAGGAAATTCACCTGATGGTTCATCGTTTGTTTGTTTGGCAATTCTCTGTCTCTCACGGCAGAGCCTGGTCCGTTCTCTTGCCTGTGCGCGCTTCTTGTCAAGCAGTTCACTCTCGTCTTGATGCGAGGACATTGTTGGTGTTTACGAAGCTGCAATTGCAATCGGATCAGGCTTATGCGCACCCTTGTCCTGGTTCGCATAGCAGTCTCCAAAACGCCAAACACGAAATTAGGGTACCTTATGCGCCCCTTTGCAATCGGTTCTTCTCTGCTGCCTCCTACACTCTGATCAGGCTAAGATCTGAAATCTCCTTGGACGCAGCCGCCCTAATCTCCACAAGACGGCGACGAAACCCTCGATCGCCCTACCCGCCGCGGCCGCGTGTTCGTGTGCGGCGTCGGTGAATCACCTGATCGGCCTAGACGCGGCTGCGTTTGCGGCTGCTCGATCACAACCGTTTTGGAAACTCAATTCAAAGGTTTCCTGTCAAATGACAAATTGCCTTCCTGTTTATTATTATTAAGAAATAAAAAATCATGGTTGCATTTCCTTTACATGCCGTACCTAAACATACCATAAAAATGTTGAATTACCTTTCGTGCAATTGGGATTACAAATTATTTATGGAAACAACTTCTTTTCACGTGCAATTGCAATTGGGATTACAAATTAATTAAGGGCCTTGCTAAATTTCAAGTGCTTGAAATCTGGGGGTGTTTCAAGCACCACCCACAGCCATCAGATCAGCATCGGACGGCTGTGGGTGTGCTCTGTTGTTTTGTTGGCAGTTTGTATTTGTTGAATCTAACGGGTCACAAGAATCTGACACGTTAGAATTTCTTAACAGGCACGCCAAAATAGCAGACAGACCCGCTAAAGGATAAACAACATTTTACACAACAAAAACATGGTATACACATAAACTGAAGCTGTAAATTTGAATTTGTAGCTTACTATGAAGAAAGTAAATTTTGTATACAGTAATATGAACAAAATTTGTAGCTCCTGAGATCACTAAGAACAAATTTGTAGATCTGTTGAAGACAAAAACAGAACATATCAGACTTGTTTTCGTATACATTACTATGAAAAAATAAATTTTGTATACATTACTATGAACAAAATTTGTAGCTCCTGACATTAGTATGAACAAAATTGTAGCTCCTTGCTCTAGGGGCAAAAGAAAATTTGTACCAGGAACTGAGTTTTTTTTACATTTGTCAAGTTTCAGTTTGCAAGCATAGACCTAGAAATCATTTTTCAAGTCTAATTGTGCCTGTTGCTAAATGATATCCATATGTGGACACCAACTATAGTGCATGGGCTAATAAACACAAACAACTTTTTTAAGGAAAAGAGCAAGCAGCCTGACAAAATAAAAATCCTGACAAGTAACAACACAAATTACAAATGAGGTTACACTTACAACCAGTCCCTATTTTCACTTATATAATTTCCAATTGCACTTTATAAATTATAGAATTGCAAAAATTATATTATACAATTAGTTGCTGATTCACATGCAATTCCATATGCAGGTACCCTCAATCAAATGCAACCAAAATAGTGTAATTGGATATTCAAATACCAATATATGCCTTTTAACAGCCTGTTCGGCTGGGCTTGTTCGGCTGGGTTGGTCGGCTGGGGCTGGTGACCGTTACTCACATAGTCACTGTAGCACCAGCGGGTTCCAGCCTCCAGCCCAGCCAGAAACGATCAACCGAACAGGCCCTAAGTATGATTTGCAACCATAAAGCTTAAATTTAATAAAACATGTATGAGAGGAAGGCACTCAAGTCTTATGGATGGACACGTTATATGAATGAAAACATGAATCAGAATGCACGCATCTGCAAAGTGCACACAGCTAGTCTAGGCCACGACATAGGAAATAGAGGAGTTGCCTGCCAGTACGACACAGGAAATGCTACCTAGCAATGACAGACTACATGCATAAACCAGCCATTACAGGAAACATCATTTAGGCAAGCAAGCCAAGAAACAAGCAAGCCAACAAACAAACAAAAAGGAACATAAATCTATTTAACAAGAATTGCACATATGACAGATAACAATTTCACTTGAATGAAGCAGTAATTAAGATCTATTTAATGTGTGATTAGACACTAAAGAAAAAAAGATTGTGTATATTTGAATATTTCATAGAAAAGTATATAGTTTCTAGTTCTGTATTATAAAAAATTACACGATCCAGTATTTGTAATTTCCTGATTGGTTAAATGTAATTTTGTATACTGCTATTAACTGATGAAATGTAAATGCATATATTTCAAACCCGTAATTTCTATGATCTTACTTCGGAATTCTCCTCGTAGTTGGTGTTATTATTACCACAACTGGATCCTCACCTTCAGCCATGGCTAAGAACCTAACACATCAAAAAAAGAGAGAGAGGCAAAGCTGAGAAAACATAAATAAAAATTATTCAAATAGATGAGTTATCTGCAGGTGCATAGAGAATGTTGGAGGCGAATGATACACAACTACATAGCCAAAACAACCTAGTGCAATGTGATGATATCTACATAATGAAATGAATATGGGTATGCAGATAAAAGGTATTGCCTAAGCAAGAACAATTGAACAAAACTAAAAAGGAGAGCCAACATTTTTTTTCCTATAGTCAAGACAAACACGCATTACGTAACGCCTAACATGTAACAGGACAAATGACGGGCAAACTACAACGTAGGAACTAGCAATGCTATTTTGCAACAAATTTCGTACTCTATAGGAACAAAAATGTGTGTATTCTATATTGCAAGACATAGCCCAAGCTGATAGGTTTTCCTTAATTTTAAGTTTGGCACATAACTTACTGATTATTAGATTATTTATAAACAAAACAAAAGTAGGTCTTCAGTCTCAATGAAATACATTTGGGATTAAGATTATTGAACTAAAGTAGATCTTTCTTTATCCAAAAAATAAATGCTACGCTCATCTAACAAAGTTTTACTCACTTAAACCATTTCTATATATAAGCCGTATATCACATGATTGAATAATTGCAGCAACTACAATTAGCAATCCTATATCACCAAAGTTGCAATTACTTTTCAGGAAAATATAAGTAATATGATGCATTAGTAGTAAATTAAGAACAATACATTTTTGTGGTAGGTAACCATAAGCTGACAACACATATTACCTAATTGATGTGCAATCTTTTCCTCAATAAGAGCATTTGTGGTTTAACAAGTCTCTTCGAATGACTTAACCTGAAAATTGAAAAAACAAACTTAAAGAGCATGACGAGTTGAAAGCTCATTATGAAGACCAAAATAAAAAAAAAATACAAAAACAGTAGTTATCGGACACTTGCTTATAGTTAGTAGCCAAACAAAATCAATGCAGAACCAAGTAGACCAGCACGGGAGCATACTAAATCACCGAGATTATAAGTTCATCAATGGATCGATCCCGCAAATTCAATACTGAAAAGAACTATACCCCGCAAAATAATCGTACAATCACTTACTGCAAACCTAGATCTAGCTAAATAATCATAGGTAGAATGATAAGCAAGATAGCATATATTGCAACACTGACAAAAAAAAAACAGAGAACGGGGCAAATTGCAGTGGCATTCACAATACACGGAACCAAAAAAGAGGTATACAAATATAAGATGTGAAAATAATAATTGCACATGTTAAGAGTAACAATTGCAAAAGTGATGAACCGTAATTATGCCTGATTAGAAGTGCAATTATAACTAAAAAGGTAAAAGTGCTTCTTATGGACTATATTCATGTCCCTGCACATGAACTCCATCAAAAATATTTCTATAGGCAGGCCAGGAAACATAAGACAATTGTTGGTATTTCTTACACCAAACAGAAAACACCACCTTAGGCTGGTTAGGCCTAGAGTGAATATTCCCGGTTCGGCGCCTAAAATACCTAGGGTTAAGTTACTTGCTTAGGATACATAATAATCCACAACTGGCAACGAGTGCCAGAAATGTATTATTAGTATTTAATCATAAAAGATAATCCGCAAGCACACGGATAACCCGTTTTAGCTTTTCACCCGAGAGTATTCCAGGGTATCGTTATTTATATTTTCCCAAAGGAAGACGTAGTTGACAAGTGTGTACTTATACTCATGGTGTTACAAATGATAGATTATAACCAATATCCAAATGCAGGGGTAAGGCAGTAAATGGATAGAGGATAGTGCGACACACACAGCAGGCAGTTCCACTCTCTGATAAAAGGTGAGAGGCGACTCTAAGCTAGACTAAGTTTAAGTAAGAAGAACTACTACTCCTAATGTACATCGCCAAGTAGCGTGCGTAGCATCTACCTATAGCCTAAGCTGCACACGAGCCAAGACTAAGCTGTTCTACTGCCAAGCCATCATCGGGAGATCCAGCGATCAGAGTCTGCCCCGATCTCCGGACATTTCATATATACTCCTACGCCATACCCGAACGTGGAGGATTACAAGGAACGGACAGGGCTGTCACCACCTGCCGCCTACCTCTACAAACCGTGGGGCACGAACACGCATCCAAGGGTGGAAAGGAAGCCCTAGCACCATGCTAGCGTAACTAACCACAACTCTAGATCCCTCGAGGCACCTCGCAAGGCGATAAACCTAGAGCACTCTTGCAAGACAATGGACCCGATGACTAGGCAAAAGGAACAACTAGGTCTAGCAAGCGATTACTTAGACAAAGGATCAAAGCTAGCACTACGTTAAGCATAGGCATTCGCCGCTCAAGAGCGAGCGACGAACGATGAACGATGAAGAACGATCATCGTTAACCGATGATCGAGTATGAACGAACGACGAACGAACGATGAGCGATCATGAATGAACATCGATGAACGATGAACGAACCATGAACGAACATGAACGAACGAAGAACGTTCAACCAAGATCAAGGATGAACGATGAACTAGCATAAGCACATAACTACTACAAGAACGATGATATTCCATTGATGAATGAATAAGCCTTACAAAGAGAGTAAAAGGATACAAGGGAATTTACCCCAAACTCTTCAAGGGACTTGGGAGCCAAAAGGGCAGCCCAACTACTCAGCCTAAGCCTAACTAGAGAACCCCTAGCTCTGGATGTGAGGAGGAGGGTGTTGGTGGTTTCTAAGTACTCATTATATGCCCAAAACCACCAACATCGTACCATATTCTCATCATATTCATGTGTTTTACCTCTAACCTTGATGAATTCCACATGTAGTGTCGTTTTAGTGCTATATTGCAGAAACAGGTGAAAAGACGACAAAATAGCTCTTATATGAGAAGTATCGACATGAAGCCCGACTCGCCATGCAAGGAGGGCTTCCCACTAGCCCATGGCACCTGCAAGACACCTCTGGACGTCCATGGAACCCAACATGCAAGCCCAAGGTCGTGGCCCAATACCTAAGGATTTCTAGAAGGTTTATCCGGAAGGAAAGATCAATTCGCGCAGTCCAGAAATAGCACTGTATTGTCACACGGATTTCGAGTTCAAGACGTGCTCTAATGGGAATCCAATGTAAAGGAAAGTTGTAGATCTTGTCAAGGGCTTTCCGGAACACATATGGATTGTCCCGTTTGGATTCTGGAGCTAGGAGATATGGGCCCCGCAAGGAAACCTACGCAGAGGAGACAGATATTTTGGCATCGCATATTTGGGAACCAAGACGGCCGAATCTGGGGATCCAATGAATACCAATGTTGTAGATCTTTTCGAGGGCTACGAGATAGAGTCTGAGTTTGCCTCGTTTGGACTTCGGACGGTGGAGATATGACCTATGGAAGGCAGAGCTGCGATAAAGGAAAATCGAGTCCGAACTGGAAACGAGTCGTGCCGATCGGCACACCCTTGGTGCCGACCGGCACCGACTTAGAATTGGTTCTTTTCGCCTCCAAACGCCTCCCCACTGTATATATAACCCATGGGACGCCCTAGGGTTGGAGATCGGCCGCCAGAGGGACAACACAGCTAGTAAGTTTAGAGCCACCGGGGCTTTGCCCCGTTCTTCATGTTCTCTAGTTGTTAGATCAAGAACCGCTGGTGTTGAAGAGGTGATCCATCAAGGTAGGCCTACTAGATGGTGATGTATCTTACACTATGTATTATCGAAGTATGGTTGAATATGTGGATGAATGGTTTTGATTATTGATTGCCTGGATTTTATGGTCTTACATATGCTTGTTCCAATGCTTAGTAACGACGGCTAAGTAATTAGATGTTATCTTAATTGTGGTGGCAATAAGAGGTGAGAGATTGAATCTCTCGCTATCTCCATTGTGGTTAAGACGATATCTGGATCTTGTATGCGCCATAATTGCACGTTGTCTCTGTACCTCCACAGCCGCTAATGCATACGCGATGATCCTTGAGATGATGTGTAGAGTAGGAAGAGGCTACCGACTAAGGCGAACTGGTCGTGACAGGGCTCGTCGGAAAGGGGTCTTGACCTATCGATCTTCGGTTATCAATAATTGAGTAATTCCGTTTATGATGCTATTTGATTAAGCTTTTTGGTTACGATCTCAACTAGCAGACTTGGCTAACTTACCCCGCGATCTATCAGGTTCCTTAGGCCATTCACGCGATTTTCGGACAATATGGCTCCTGTGCCGATCGGCACACCAGTTGTGCCGACCGGCACAAACCCCCGCCTTCACCCTTTTTCATGCTCTTGTATATGCAATATGTACTTCATACTAGGATTGATTTGTTAGACGAAATAGTAAACCCTAAACACGGTTCTCTTGCTGATCCTTGTGGATTCGATATAAACCTTGGAATACTCTGAGGGAAAAGCTACAATGTACACCGTCCACTTGCGGTATATAAATGGGTGCATATAAACGACCAACAAGGCTTTTTCTGGCGCCGTTGCCGGGGATCGGCAACTCGAACCTAGGGCGATCTATCTAGTTTATCGAACTAATCCTTATCTTTCTGTTGCATATACCCTGTTTTTCTTTGTTTGTGTGTCCATTGAAACAGGTACAAGGCTAGGCACACAACCTCACCTGGAGCACGATGAGGTTGCTTGCTCCACAGCAGTAGGTGCTAACTTTGTTAGTGGCCCATCATCTGCTATGGAGTCCCTCTCCATGAAAAACTCGCTAGTGCCAATCGGCGCAACGCCCATGCCAATCGGCACCACACTGCTCAAAAGGAGGTACGCTCTTGTGTGTCAATAATTTTTTCTAACTAATGCTCTGCGAAGATTTGGCTTGTTTACAGCAATAGGTAATGGAAGAGAAGATTGAGAGCTATTTACCATGAAGATCGAGGATTTCAATTGATAACATTGAAGGCAAGGTGGATACGTTCTTGATCATGAGTTGTTGTTCTGTTTGTTGACTTCCCGAAGGTGTGCACGTCAGACAGAGTATTGCAAGGCCTACAAATTTGATATTCTGAAAGAGCATCAAGTCTAGTTTCCAACGGTTCAAGTCTCGCATTATTTGGAGCTTCCTACAAGGATTTATGGCCAAAATACGAGATGCTGCGCAGGCTGTTTGGATATTTCGCGAGATATGCAAACAATTGAAAGTTTGAGCCAAATATGGAATTAAAGTCCAATATCCACGTGATCTATGGGTTTCCAACATTTAGAAGACTTCCTTTTGATGATTGACATGGATTCAAGTCGTTCCAAACACGGAGTTTGAATATTTGGAAGGTTTGGATTCAATTCGGATTCATCGCGAGACAGCCTGACATACCTTCAGAAAAACGGCCATATCTCCCTCATACGGAGTCCGATGAGGACGCGCAAGTACTCGTTGGAAAGATAATTTGATGCCCGACGCAATGGCATAGGTCCCAGCCTCTAATTCCTTCTAATCGCATCTCAGAAGCACAAACAAATCGTCGGCTGGAACAGGACATGGCAGATTTCTTCGGAATTCTTCTCCCGTCAACTTGGTGGATCAATGGGCAAGTTTTGAGAAGTTGCATCAACCCTACATCATCATACCTTGCTGGTGCAACATTGATCAAGATTCACAAGTCAAAGGACAAGCCGGCACATGCTCTAATGCTTGAAAGGATTAAGTCATCAAGATTCTCCAGAAGACGAAGCAAGAAGCTGAAATCATTGGTAATTCTGTAAGTTCTCCGGGCTGATCAATATATGAAACTTTTATATCTGGATATAGCTTCAAGTCTTCTTTCCAACGCATCAAACGGTGCTGGATTTGGATGTTTCTACAAAGATTTATGAGCTAATCATTGGACGCTGCGCGAGCTGTCAGATTTTCGAACAGCACGCAGCCTTGGAGTAAAAAACTCATAAGTCCTTCATACGGAATCCGATTGAGGTGTATGAGCACTCGTTGGAAAGATATTTTTGCTACCTACGTTATGGTACAGGTTTAAATCAGTTTTATTCTGTTGGTAATGCAAAATTCAGAGAGAACAGGAGCTGCGGATTATCAATGGCAAGTTAAGGAAGGAGACGAAGATGACAACAATGAAAATAGCTTGAGCAATTCTCCTATGAGCAAATGATCAGAAGTTGAACAAGATTGAAGACTCAAGAGCATTATATCATCTACACACATTGAGCATTATGCAACACAATGAAGACGGGCTATGAGTCAACCACGATGAAGTTTGCATAGTACAAGCTGCATGAACATCATTGGGATCTTACACCAAGAACCATGGCTTCGCGACAATCAGGTATGTAAGAAGTCTAGCTATTCGACTATAACTAAAGCGCTTTTCGGGAGCCAACCCGTGTTTTTGAGTCTTTTGTGTGGATTGTTTAGTGCTGCTAGGAGGGCAACCTAGAGTTTCTGCTTTAATGTGAGCTTTACCCAACTCAATTGATTCACTTGTGTCTAATTGGTTCTAGTTTAACTTTTTCTTTTTAGACCACCATCATTATGTGTTTGTTTGCAAAAACCGTTCACTGCATGCATAATTTGTGAGCACTTGCTTTGTTTTTGTATTTGCATATTTTTCCACTTGCATATTTGTCCACTTTGCATGTTCATATTCGCTTCATCACTCATAATAGCTTGCTTTGAACTCTCCAATGAGCACTTAATTGGCTTTGATCGATCTATCTTTAGCAAATTTGGGTGTAAACGTGGTGTTTATACTTGTTTGTTGAACAACATTGGATAGTTAATATGCCTTGCTATGTTTTGCATCATTTGCATTGGTTGGTTGCTACTCTTTTTCGATGCGCTATCTTTCTAATCCAGCGGAGTTTTGCAATGGCTAAGTCATGAACATGGTGTTTAGACTTTGGTTGTTAAAGAATTTCGTTTAGATTGCTAGCAATTTAGTTGTAAGCATGGTGCTTAGAGCTAGGTGTAAACATTGCTCTTGTGTTGCTTCCACGCCTCTAACTTTCGTTGCTAATATCATAAAACATTTTCTTCACTTTGATAGCATTGTTTCAAGACTAAAAAAAAATGAGTAACTTCTGTTTCTAGAATGTGTTGAATTCGCACATTCTTTTAGCATTTTTGTGTAAGCATGGTGTTTAGACAAAAATGCTGATCAACATTGTTATGGTCTTGTTTGCTTGCTAACATTGTGTTTTTAACTTCATGCATCCACACTTGAGCACGCACGTACACTCATTAGGATTTTGTTTTCTTTTTTTTTACTAGAATCCAATCGACACAAGTGGAACTTTGAAGTTGTTGTTAGCTGGTAGATATCCTTCTACTCCCGACCATCACCTCGGGGGTAGTATGTGTGCTTCAATTGTTTTGCAGGAATGAAAGGATCGATCCCACAAGAAGGAAGTTGAAGGAATTGAGGAGAAACAGCCGCATGAATAAGAGGGAGCAATGGGACAGCAGCTACAAGGCGATGACCGAGTTGAAAATCAAAAACGATGCCGAGGATGGAGTGTGCCGACCGGCACCACTCCCTGTGCCGACCGGCACCACCTGTGCCGATCGGCACTCCATTGTTGCTCCTACTGTCAAGCTTCTCTCATGCAATTCAGCAACATCTTAAGCATGGGGGAGGCACGTACTGAACTTCAACGGTAACATCTCTTTGCTCCTTCTCTTCTCTAATCTTATTCTCTTCTCATTCGCTGCTCTTACCTTTTGCTATCAACTTGGGTTTTGCTTTCTTTTATGGTGTGGTACCCTTCTCGTTTTGTTCATGCGAAAGGATGTTTGCCGCTTAGAATTTAGAATGGACAATGACATATCCCTAATAGCTACCTTAGGGTGACCAAATGTCATTACTCTATCTAGGGGAGCTGGCTTGTATCATCACCGTCTATGTGCTCGTGCTTTCACTCAAAATAATGCATGATTATGATGAGGAACTTTGCTAGGGATATGATGAAAGTTGCTATTGTTGTTGGAACTTGCATGTATGACTCGTTGCATATAATTGTCCCCCGCTGAATTTTAATGAACTTGAACTAAGCACCAATTTTATGAACTCTATTTGCTTCAGTGGTGGTGTTTGTTGACAGATGATTTGATAGAGACCCTATATGATTGAATTGTTCTTCATGACAACATGCTTGCTCTCTAAAAAGAAAACTCCAACATAGCTTGAGTCCTTACTACTTTTTGGAAAACTATAATGTCTTATGTCTCTAATCCTTGCAAATATTGCTCTCTTGCATTGATCATACCTACCAAAGCCAAATATACTACACCTATATGATAAACCTGTAGATTGCAACATGTAATTTTGTGAGTTGGGTCAAGTTTGTGTTCTTTTGGTATGAGACTTAGAAGCTGGCCATTCCGTTTGCGTAACTATCACTTGTTTTCTAGCCTTATTCATATTCAGCATTGCCTATTCTACTCTGGAATGTGTGCATACTTCGCTGAATATTCCCACCTGTAAACCCATATTTCTTTTGGTGTTGTCCAATCCTTGTCCACAACCTATGATATGAGTTTTTCGTCGGGCCGTTGCACTATTTCTATGGTTTTATGCACAAATTATCAAGATATCTTGCTCAAGACGAAGATTTTCATCACCAAACACCTCTGAAGACTTTCTGAAGCGCAAAGGATCAATTTGAGGCGAAAACGGAGAAAAGTTGGGTCCCTGCCGACCGGCACAAACTCGTGCCGACCGGCACAAAGTACAAAATCAGCGAAAAGCCCCCTGTTGTCTCCAGAAATCAAGTATATGTGTTTCAGACGGTCAAGGAGAAGAAAAAAGGTTAACTAGTGCTTTTTCTTTTTCCACTTCCTATATGCTCGGGACGAGCATCGTTTAAGCATGGGGGAGTGGATCGTCATCTACATTCCGAAGCACTAGTTAATGGACTTCAAAGATTGTTGATGGAAGATCAAGATTGTTTATAGTGTTATATCAAGTTGCAAGAGTGGACTTCATAGAAGATTGTGCATAAAACCATCATATTCAAGTAAGTGCATTCAATCGGCTGAAACTCTATCCTTCCAACCATGTGCAATCCGATTTTGAGAACTTCATTTGTGTCTTGAGATCATTCTTTGCCATTTGCACATGTCCACCTTTCTAAAGCGTGTGTTTTCCTCTCCTTCATCATGTTATTCCAATGGCCTTTTTGACAAGTCTCTGTAAAACCAAGTAGAACTATCTCTTGATTTGACAATATTCCAAGTTACATTGTTTTGCTAATTGTTTTCCTACCAAGCTACACATAAAGCCTTCCACTAAATATTTGTAGATAGGATCACTTCTAGTTGTTTGGTTTGTGAGATTTGTGAGATGAGTGTTGTCTTGACTCTTTTCAAGGGAGTGTTTTGTTTGGATGAATGAGACTGAATTTTTGAAAAAAAAACTTTATCATCTTAAGGCCTAGTTTGAGGAGTAATCTGCTTTGAGAGTTGAAGCTACTTTATTTGATCACTGTGGTCGGTTCTAAGTCATAATCTGTCCCCCACTAGTATCTTTGAGTAGTAGAATTGGTGCAATATAAAACTTTTATGCTATACTCTTAAAGCGGGTTGGATATATATGTGCTTTGATGAATGCAAGTGAAGATGACATGACTGCAACGCTGATCTCTCCTTGAGTGGGTGAAGTGATTTATTTACTCGAGGACGAGCAAAGGTTTAAGCATGGAGGAGCTGTTGGTGGTTTCTAAGTACCTCTTTTATATGCCCAAAACCACCAACATCGTACCATATTCCTCCATATTCTCATCACAATCATGTGTTTTACCTCTAACCTTGATGAATTCCACATGTAGTGTCGTTTTAGTGCTATATTGCAGAAACAGGTGAAAAGACGACAAAATGGCTCTTATATGAGAAGTATCGACATGAAGCCCGACTCGCCATGCAAGGAGGGCTTCCCACTAGCCCATGGCACCTAGAAGACACCTCTGGACGTCCATGGAACCCAACATGCAAGCCCAAGGTTGTGGCCCAATGCCTAAGGATTTCTAGAAGGTTTATCCGGAAGGAAAGATCAATTCGCGCAGTCCAGAAACAGCACTGTATTGTCACGCGGATTTTGAGTTCAAGACGTGCTCTAATGGGAATCCAATGTAAAGGAAAGTTGTAGATCTCGTCGAGAGCTTTCCGGAACACATATGGATTGTCCCGTTTGGATTCTGGAGCTAGGAGATATGGGCCCCGCAAGGAAACCTGCGCAGAGAAGACAGATATTTTGGCATCGCATATTTGGGAACCAAGACGGCCGAATCTGGAGATCCAATAAATACCAAAGTTGTAGATCTTTTCGAGGGCTACGAGATAGAGTCCAAGTTTGCCTCATTTGGACTCTGGACGGTGGAGATATGACTGATGGAAGACGGAGCTGCGAAAAAGGAAAATCGAGTCCGAGTTGGAAACGACTCGTGCCGATCGGCACGACTTTGGTGCCGACCGGCACCGACCTAGAATTGGTTCTTTTTGCCTCCAAATGCCTCCCCACTGTATATATAACCCATGGGACACTCTAGGGTTAGAGATCCGCCGCCAGAGGGACAACACAGCTAGTAAGTTTAGAGCCACCGGGGCTTTGCCCCGTTCTTCATGTTCTCTAGTTGCTAGATCAAGAACCACTGGTGTTGAAGAGGTGATCCATCAAGGTAGGCCTACTAGATGGTGATGTATCTTGCACTATGTATTATCAAAGTATGGTTGAATATGTGGATGAATGGTTTCGATTATTGATCGCCTGGATTTTATGGTCTTACATGCACTCATTCCAATTGCTTAGTAATGCGGCTAAGTACTTAGATATTATCTTAATTGTGGTGGCAATAAGAGGTGAGAGATTCAATCTCTCACTATCTCCATTGTGGTTAAGACGATATCCAGATCTTGTATGCGCCATAATTGCATGTCGTCTCCGTACCTCAACAGCCGCTAATGCATACGCGATGATCTTTGAGATGATGTGTAGAGTAGGAAGAGGCTACCCACTAAGGCGAACTGGTCGTGACAGGGCTCGACGGAAAGGGGTTTCGACCTACCGATCTTCGGTTATCAATAATTGAGTAATTCCGTTTACGATGCTATTTAACTAAGCTTTTTGGTTACGATCTCAACTAGCAGACTTGGCTAACTTACCCCGTGATCTAATCAGGTTCCTTAGGCCATTCAAGCAATCTTCGGACAACTTAGCTCCTGTGCCGATCGGCACACCAGTTGTGCCGACCGGCACAACCCTCACTTTCATCCTTTTTCATGCTATTGTATATGCAATGTGTACTTAATGCTAGGATTGATTTGTTAGACGAAATAGTAAACCCTAAACACGGTTCTCTTGCTGATCCTGTGGATTCGATATAAACCTTGGAATACTCTGAGGGAAAAAGCTACAATGTACACCGTCCACTTGCGGTATATAAATGGGTGCGTATAAACGACCAACACCGTTGTTCTGGGACTTCGCCCCAACGTCCAAATGTGGCGACCGCCCTTCGCGTTCATCTCCGCGGACTGTGAGATCTGCAATAGAATAAGCGAAACGAAGAGACACGTTTAATAGCGAAGAGACAGTGAGTTTTTCCGAAGCCCTCTTCGCCATTCCCCAACACAAGCCCCTCGTGGGCGAGGTTCAACTTCGATGAGCCGAACCCTCGAACCCGACAACGGTCGAAGAATGCGAAGAGGCTAGTCGGAAAAACTCCCCTCTCGAAGTTGAGCCGAAAAAGTTGCAAACATGGAAAAGCGAAGAGCTTGTATCAACCGTTACGCCCGTTATTTTTGTTTTACCCTTTAGGCGCGGTTATCCACGCGCAGTAAATGCGCTGGTTTTCACCCCCCAATAAAAGAACCCGGGGGGGGGGGGGGGGGGGTTCATTTCACAACTTCCGGCTAATGTTTTGAAACCTCTACGCCTTTCGTTAGCTTTGAAGCTGTTCACACGACGCCCGCTCTCTTCGGAATTTGACCTTTGGTATGTTTCTTATATATAAATTTCTTGTTCTTCGTTGCACTTTCGTTATTTCCCACCTCTCGCGAGGGGAATTGCTCTTCGCTGTTTTATGGTTTATTAGTTTTCCATGTCTAGGATCTGGCAGACTGCGCGCCTCATTGACGACATGGCGAGCGAAGATGCCTCAGCGAAAGCTCCGTCAGGTTCGCCGGCGGCGGAGTCACGATCTTTCCAGAGCGATAGCTCGGAGAAGATACCAGACGCTCCTTCGCATGGTGAACGCGAAGTGGCTCCGCTTAATCCGGCTGCGGAGGGTGATGTGGAGAAAGGCGCCGCGGCTGGTATGACTACCACCGATATTGCTCCTACTGCCACTCCGCCTGCTTTCGGAGGTAACAATTTTGGAGAGAATGCTGATTTTATTGCTTATTTAGATTCCGCAGCTGAGCTCGGAGCGAAAGGCCACACTGCCAAAGAGGGTTGCTCCAAGGACGCTGTCCCTGATTCAGCGGAGTTGTCTGATAGGGAAAGGACTCGGCTAAAAGGTGGAGCTCCGCTTAGGAAACCTTTGCTGTTGTCGAAGACTCTGCGCCTTGGGTGGTCGCTTGTTACGGAGCGCGTGCTTGAATAGTACGCGAAGCTTGGATATTTTGAGGCAGGGACCGCGCGCGCGCCTAAAGGTGAAGAGATTCC
Source organism: Eragrostis nindensis (assembly GCA_012490785.1). Lineage (NCBI taxonomy): Eukaryota > Viridiplantae > Streptophyta > Magnoliopsida > Poales > Poaceae > Eragrostis > Eragrostis nindensis. The sequence goes on from JAAXCT010000037.1 coordinate 158,143, forward strand.
GACTCCGGAGCCGAACGAGGCTGTTGTTTTCCAGGACTTCTATGAGGCGGGGTTTCGTCAGCCGACATGGAACTTTCTCGGAGCGATTCTGTTCCGATACAACGTGGAGATGCACCAGCTGACGCCTAACGCCTTCGTGCAACTGGCGAAGTTTATATGGGCAGTGCGCACTCACAAAGGTCGACTTCACCCTGATGCCTTTTGCCGATTTTTCCGCTTGTACTTGTAAAACAAAAAGGTTTACTTTGACGATGATATGTTCCACTCCCAGTATGGGATATGCTCATTCAAACCCCGGGAGTTCTCAAAAAAGTCAAAGATCAAGACAGTTAGTCTTGCGACTGCTAATCGGAACAAGTGGCCTGATGACTGGATGAGGTATTGGTTCTATGTGCCGGTTCCCTCATCGAAGGATGACGAGGGGGAGACCTTTTACCCTCTTGCTAGCGCCATACGCGATGCCGACCCAGTCTTTTCTCCTGGTTATGAGGATAGCGAAGGGTTTCAAAAAGCCTGCGGCGCATTCAAAAATGTATGTCGAGTGCTGAGCTCGCGAAACGTAGTGGAGGAATTTATTGCTGCTCGCATATGGCCTCTTCGCAGTGGATGGCACCCCAGGAGGCATAAAACGAAGAAGGTGGGTAAAGTGGAATTTGAGAGCCCGCTCTTCGCTGAAGACATGGTCAAGAAACCTGACGATTTGTCAGACACGCAATTCGTTAAGGTTGTGGAAGAAACCGCGGAGATTCTTTGCGGTCCCTATACCGAAGAGGAAGCTGATTTGTGCGATCGGAAGCTTTTGGTTAAGCACCGCATCAATCGAATCTTCGATTTTATGAAGGTTAAGTACTATGGGTATAAGGTTACTCCGGTTAAACGGGGCCGCAGAAAACCTGGCGAAAAGGTTTTTAGGACGACTTGTTTTGTTGAGCTGGAGGGGTGGAGGAATGACATCGAACCTCCGGAATACAAAGAGGAAAAACCGGAAGCTGTACCTACGCGAAGAACTATTCAGAAAGTTCCCTCGTCTGCCGCTGAGGCAATGGTGACAATAAAAGCGGAGAGGCGAAAGAGGAAAAGGGCTGCTGGCAGAATAAATAGTTCCCTTCGGATTTTAGAAACCTTAGGAGCCTCAACCAGCCTTCCTACGGTCCCGTGCGAAGAGGCTATAGCTCCGATTGGTAGCAATGACCCTGGCGAAGGGTTTGGCTCGGCGCCTCCAATGGTCGCTCCGGTTTACGACCTGACCGGCTCTGATGAGATTTTGGCGGATAGCCCTGGTTGATCACACGCTGGTCAAGGCTTAGACACCGGGGTTGATGACTTCGTCGCTCCCTTGGGAGTCCCTATTGTTGACTTGGATGATTCCGAGGAGCTCATTAGCGATGACTCGGTGGAAAATACCAGGGTGCCTCGGCGGAGAGTAACCGCGAAATCGATGCCTTTACAGTCGATGATGTTGGACTTGACCGCGTTCTGCAAGAGATGAGGGATGCTGGGTCTTCTAGCAGCGGTCTAGCGAAAGCACGAGTAGCAGTTCTGACGACTCGAGCAGTTGCAGCTCCAGTGATGCGATTTCCTCTAACGCGCCTGGCGATGAGGTCAGCCGGTTGATATTTAGAATGATGAGCGGAGACGTTGAGTTTAACACCGAAGGTCTCTTGCGGGTCCTCTGTTTTTCTCACGTTATTGTCTATTTTGGTTTTTGCGAATATGCTTAGACTTTGTTTCTTTTGTCTTCGCAGTTCTGGGGCGCGCCCTCAGCGAAGCGCCTGCGACTGAGCTCGTTGACACACTGGAGCGTCAAGTTTCAGTGGTAAACTCCTTTTCGCTATATCCTTATGTTTTTACTATCTATGTTTCCTTGTCTTATTATTTTTTGATGCCTGTGTTTTTGTAGGTGTACGCCACCTCCAAGGCTCTTCGTACTAAGGTTGCTGTTGGCGGTGTCAGCGGAGACTCTTCCGCTGAACTTGAGGGACTGCGCCGAGAGAAGGCTCTGTAGGAGAAGACCCGTGCGGAGTTTGAGCAGGCCAAGACTAACTTGGCCGCTAAGGAAAAGGAGCTATCTGAGATGAAGACATCTCTGGAGAAAATCGAGCTCGCGCACGTGGAGAAACTTAAAGCCGCGGAGGAGAAGAATGCCGAGGTAACTCGGCAGCTTGAGGATTTCGCGAAGATGTTTGACGAAGGCGAGCCAGTGCCTTTTGTCAACTGTCTGAAGCGCTGTCCCAGGTTGGCGGAAAGGCCAACCCGCTGCCAACCGACAATCGCGTGTCGCCATCGCTCTTCTTCGCCTGGCTGGGCCAAGAGATGAGGCACTCCCGGAGGCTTTTCGCAATTCTGGGGATCAAGCCCTCCGAACCGGTCTCTTCGCGTTGCTGGATCTCCTGGATAAGAAGAAGTGCGCTCACTTCGTCGAACTGGGAAAGTCTGGCTTCACTCCCGCTGACTTCGCGGCCGCCAATGCATCGACCAGCAACGACAAAGTGCGGGTCGTTGTGAAACGCTTCCTTAAGTACTACTGGAGACCGGTTGGCGCTGAAGCTTCGCGCGAGAGGGCTGCCGAGGAACTTGCGGCGGTAACGATTTTGTGTTTTGTTAACTCATTTCGATTTTTATTTCTCGCGTTGTTGTGACCATTTTGTTTTGAAACGAAGGCTGCGGGAGGTCCTCAGGCGGAGAAGAAGAAAGCTCCTCCCAGCCGTCCTCCGAGCAAGCGCGCGGCTTCCGCCAGCGAAGATGCCGCTGCTTCTAAAAAGGCGAAAGCTAGCACGCCTTCTGAAGCGGGGAAAAGCGGCGAAGAGATCGGGTGAAGTGGCGAGGTCTAGAGATGTTTCAAATTTGGCCCGGGGTGTTGTGGCTTGTACCAAATTCTATGGCTTAATGTAACATACTGTGTGTAGGTCTCCGGCGAGGAGCCTGCTTTTGAACCTCTTTGTTATCGTAATGGCAACTTTTGTGCTACCCGTGGTAGCTTCGTGGCTTTTCGCAGAAGATTTGGTGAAACTTCGCTGAGCCGTTTTTGGACGTACGCCCTAAAGGAGTACTTTGAATGCCGTGCGGAAATTGCTCGTATTTTCAAGTCCCGCGAAGGTCGTGAAAGCCTGCCAATTCTAGTTGTTCCGAAGGAGGAAATAGTGGAGAGGGAACCTATTTTCTCTCATCCTTGAGTTTTTGATGTTCCCTCGAAGAACCGCTGTTACGAAAGTGTGTACATGGAGTTGTAGTTTTGATTTTCGTTTGTTTTACTGTTATCTACTAAGATTATGTCCGTTCTAGTTTGCGTTGGATTTTCCTCTTCGGAAAAACTCCCCTCCCCCCTGGCAATCGAGGGGCGAGGTGCGAGATTGACTCTAAGTCGTTTTCCACTTCGGAAAAACTCCCCTCCCCCTGGCAATCGAAGGGCGAGGTGCGAGATTGACGCGAAGATACTTTCCACTTCGGAAAAACTCCCTCCCCCCTGGCAATCGAGGGGCGAGGTGCGAGATTGACTCTAAGTCATTTTCCACTTTGGAAAAACTCCCGTATTACTGTGATCAAAAGTCTACGCGATAACAACAACACAAGCGTTTATTTATTAGTGCAGGTACATTGTGGTCTTGATACATCTCGACGCGAAGAACAAGCTCTCTATAGGAGCGGCGGTTGTACCGGATACATTTGAAGTAGGCGAAGAACGCTTACTGCCTACCGCGGGTGCGGCTCCTTGTACGGCTCGCCACTCCGCCGTTTGGTAAATACCTGGTAAACGGGTCCTCCAGATCGATGAATTCTGGAAGAGCTAGGGTTTCTTGTGGGATAACTTGGAGTGGTTCTGGTTGCTGATATTTCCGAAGCCCTCTTCGCCATTCCCCAACAAGCCTCAGGCTAAATTCGTCCACCGCCATATCCCAGAGGAGGAAGCCACGGAAGTAGTCCACCCAGCATATGAACCAGTCTCCGACAGCAAACGCCGCGTCTGTCTTCCACCACCGCAGCAGCTCCTCGCCTTCGTCATCCTTGCTGATGGCGTCATAGACGATGGGCACCTTTTTCATCTGCCACTCGTGATCGCGTCTTGGGCGGAGCACGCAGAGCTCAGCCGCGTCTCGGGCTTCCTTGACGTTGTCACCCGGCGGCAACTCCAGCTGGGCCACCACGAACTCGGCCTCACCGCGCCGCAGGATGCCAGTGTCCGCGTCCATGCTTCGCGCCTGAGCCTGTCTCTCGCCGTGCCGGCGCTGGTATTGCTGGGTGAAGTAGCAGGCCGGGAGTAGTGACAGCGATGGCGGACGCCCGGCGCTCGACTCATACAGGAAGTAGTCGATCGCCACGGTCCTCGTCGGGTCGTAGTGCTGATCCCTCTTGCGGGGAGGAGCAACTCGAAGAGGAGGCAGTCTCCGTGGGCCGCGATTACCCTGGGGTTATCGGCGTACTCGTCGGCGCCGGAGACCACCACATCGTAATAGAAGAGGGAGATCGCAGGCGGCGGTGCGAGCCCGAAGGAGACGCGGAAGTGTCGTCCTGTGGATGTGCAGGACGCCGCCAATGTCTTGTTGTCGGCGTCGGCGACGGAGGAGTCCCTGCGGTGGCTGTAACGATGCAGCATCACCCAGCGAGGGCAGGGTGAATCGACGTCGCCGGCCGCCTGCAGATCGGAGGGATCTCTCGGCGGCTGAGTTGGGGATTCCATGGGACTGCAGCAATTTCGATCCTGTTCTATCGCTTTTGAGTAGGCCCAATGCCAATTGGGGCCTCCGCGGAGGTGGTTTCCTTTCGGAGTTCTTGTAATTTCGATCCTGTTATCCGAGTTCAATCCCTTTTACAAAATCCGGTAATACGATCCCGTTAGGAGTTGCAATATAGCCATTCAAGCTGCATAGTATGTGGATGTGCAGCTAGGGCGGAATAAATAATTGAGATTCCAGGATTTCGTGAGACCGAAAAAAATAGAGAACGATTGAGATTCTTTTATTTGTGTAGTTATTTTGATCACCATAGGGATCCAATGTTTCCTGGATGGAAGGAAATGTTTTAGCCGACTTTATTATTGGACTCTGAATTTTGTTGGGTATACATTGGGAACTTCATAGAGCTAAAATTTGTTGTTCAAATATTGGGCATATACTTAGTACTGAAATTAAGATAAAAATGTTTTGCAAACAAGGCATAGATAACCACCCTGATTTGAGTTACGATCAAATGAGTGTCATATTTTTTATTACTTCTTGTTTTAGTGGTAGGCGACATCCCTGTTAGCATCGAGGTGCCTATAGTGATTTTGTTAATCTCAGTATCAGCTGACCATGTCTCTCGCAGGTGTTGTATGTGACCAGTGTGTATTCTGTTTCAATAAGAAATAACAATATTTAGCTTTCAAACAATTGAAGCAACTCTGAGAAAAAATCACAAAATAAATCAGTCAATAAGTCGAGGTTGCAGATGTTTTCTTTTTTAGGAACCCGCTGATGAAACAAATAGTGTCCAATCTGGCCTTTCTTTAACGAATTTATAATGTTCAAACGAATTATTCAGCAATTTACGTCATGTTTGTTGGGCTGGTTTAGCCAAACACAATCATATGTGGGCTGGCTACGAGATACATTCTTGCTCCAGCTCAGCTACGTATCACCAAGCAAGGGCTAGGTCTCACCACACAGGAACGCCGCCGCCATTAAACATTGGCGATCGATCGAACATCACCGTCGTCACAGGCTCACATAAAAGCCAGCCCCAAACTGTATGATGAAGCTGCTGGTGCAGCTTGGGGTTGGTAACTTCGGCAAGTTCATACCCTTGAGATGCCGACGCTCCATTGGCCTGCGATCAATCTATGGAGTGCCATGTTTCGGCCACATGGACGAATACCAGATTCACCGAAGAGATCATTCTTATGGTTACTCGCTCCCGGCCTTCTATCCGCGGTGGCCGATGCTGAACCCCTACGTCCACCGCAGGGGCTCCGTCGCCGATGCCTGCAGGACTGTGGCGGTTGCGGAAACTGAAACCTCCAGGGGCCGATACTTGCGCGTCTCTATGGGATTCGAGGCGCCGCCGGCGAGCTCCTACCTCTATTTCGACATGGAAGGTGATGCTCCCAGCGACGAGATGGATGCCAAGGGATGGCCTCGCTCCCAGCGACAGGAAGATCATGCACAAATCATCGCGGCCCATGGCGACGCCGTGCTTCTCGAGATGGCCAATTGTGGGTACCCGAGCACTAAGCACGACTACGTCGACTACTTAGTGTACAGGGCGAGCGCCGGCAGACCGGCCTCGCTGTCTCTTCTTCCCAGCCGTGACGTCGCCATGACATGTGAGGAACATTTACGGGTCCGTTACTCAAGCGAGCTAACACTATGCGAGGAGACTACCGGCATAATGCGCCGCAGCGACGACGAGCTTCTCGTGGTGATGCTCGGAGTTGCGGATCGAGACAACGTCGAGCTATGTGTGCATCACGTCGACAGACCGCAAAACCCTCTGTGGCCACGCGAAGATTGGGAGATCAAGCGGCACGTGCCCCACCTCCGCGACGAGCGCAGCAGAGGCGACGAGCTGCGGCTATGGAAATACTCCAATAGTGTCGTCCCTGTGGGTGACCGGTTCCTGTGTTGGGTTAACTACGCCGACGGATTTGTTAGCGACCTCTAGGGAAGGGAGATCTCCACAAGAACAGCAATGGGGATCGAGAATTGGAGAAGGAGAATTGGGGACGAGAGCAGCTGTATTGCTTAGAGGAGAAAGCAGAGTAGTATTCTGTTACAATAATTCGTGAATCCTTCTCTCGCACACGCAACACATTATAAGAGAGAGAACGGCGGACAGGCCGCGCGCCACAAGGGTTACAAGGCCTTAAGCCCATTCCGGTCCAGCAAGACGAACGTTGGGCTTCCGAGCTCGCGGCTGTCGCGCCGGCCCATCTTCCGCTGGTACCGCATCCGGCATGGTGGTGATCCTGACATTCCCTCCTCCTTTAGATCCTGCTTGACCCCAAGCAGGAGCAGCAGGGAAGCGACTCCTCAATGAGACGAGGTCTTCCCAAGTAGCCAACTCCTTCGGCGTCCCAGACCAATGAACCAGCACTTGAGCAACAGTATCAATACCTCGAGTGATGACTCTCTTCTGGAGCAGTTGCAGGGGAACCTGAAATGTGGTGTTGTCAGGTGGTAAAGGGGAAGACACAGTACCTTTGAAGCCAACTGCTGGCTTTAGCTGCGACACATGGACTACGGGGTGGATAGGACTAGCTTCTGGCAAATTGAGACGGTATGCCACAGATCCCACTTTGCTCAACACACGAAATGGACCAAAGTATTTGAAGCTTAGTTTCTGGTTGGAGCGACGAGCAACAGATGACTAAATATAAGGTTGGAGCTTCAGATACACCCAATCACCTTCTGCAAAAACACGTTCAGAGCGACGTTTGTCTGCTTGGTGCTTCATTCTGGACTGAGCTCGTAACAGATATTGACGAACGAGATTAGTCATTAGCTCTCGTTCAGATAACCAGTCAGACATTGAACCAGGAGCACAACTTGAAATGTCCACACCAAACAGCCTTGGAGATCGTCCATAGAGGACTTCAAAAGGGGATTTCCCCACAGCAGAATGAAAACTAGTGTTATACCAAAATTCTGCAAGTGCTAGCCAATCCTTCCACTTTCTTGGGCAAGCATGAACAAAGCACCGTAAGAAGGTCTCCAAGCACTGATTGACTCTCTCCGTTTGACCATCGGTCTGGGGATGATATGAGGAACTCATTCTCAGTTCTATCTTAGCCAATTTCAACAATGTGCTCCAAAACTTGCTAGTGAACACTGGATCTCGATCAGAAATGATGGATGCAGGCAATCCATGAAGTTTGTATATGTTATTGAGAAATAATGTAGCAACAGTAACTGCAGAGTAGGGGTGAGATAGATGCAAGAAATGTGCAAACTTGGAGAATTTATCTACCACCACCAATATGCAGTTAGAAGAACCTGATTTTGGAAGGCCTTCAATGAAGTCCATAGAGACAATCTCCCAGGCAGATGTAGGCACAGGAAGAGGCTGTAATAGTCCAGGATACTTAGCTCTGTCTGGTTTAGCTTGCTGGCAAACTGCACAAGACTTAACAAATTCTTGGACACCCTTCTTCATGCCCTTCCATGCAAACAATTGATTGAGTTTTCTATATGTAACAGGTATGCCTGAGTGCCCTCCTACTGCAGAATCATGTACAGCTGAGATTATTGAAGTGTGCAGTTCAGGTTTGTTGCCAATCCATACCCTGCCCTTGTACCTAATGATGCCCTCCTTCAAGGCAAAGTGGTTCACCTTGTCAGGAAAAACCATCAGAGATGATAATAACATTTTACTTTCATTATCTCCCTGGTAACTGAGCTTAACATCATCCAACCAGTCAGATTTGACAGAAGATACAGCAAAAAGTTCAGATTGCTCATGGCTTCTGCGAGACAGTGCATCTGCTGCTCTATTGTCGGCCCCTTTCTTGTATAATATTTTATATTGTAATCCAATGAGCTTGGAAAAGACTTGTTGTTGCCAGGATGTATGCAACCTTTGTTCATTCAACTGAGAGAGACTCTTGTGATCAGTGAATATGATGAACTCTCCATGCTGTAAGTAGGACCTCCATTGTTGTACAGCAATTAATATAGCCATGTATTCCTTTTCATATGTGGATAGCCCTTTAGACTTAGGGCCCAATGCTTTGCTGATAAAGGCCAGAGGATGGCTTGACTGCATCAACACAGCCCCCACACCAAGATCACTTGCATCAGTCTCAATGCAAAATTGCTTGGAGAAATCTGGCAGAGCAAGTACAGGGGCTGACACCAGTGCTTGTTTGAGAGTACTGAATGCAATGTCATGGTCTTTTGTCCAAATGAACATGGTGTGTTTCTTGAGCAAGTTGGTCAGAGGTTGGCTTATTACCCCAAAATGCTTTACAAACTTTCTGTAATAGCCTGCCAAACCCAGAAAGCTTCTCAACTCCTTTGCATTACAGGGTGTAGGCCAAGATGTAATTGCTGTAATTTTGGATGGATCTGTTGACACTCCTTCCTGACTGATAGTGTGTCCCAGATATGCAATAGAATTCTGAGCAAATGAGCATTTAGACCTTTGACCTTCCACTGGTCTTGCTTTAACAACTGGAATACCTGCTGCAAATGTGCTATGTGTTCTTCCCAGGTTTTGCTGTAAACTAGTATATCATCAAAGAACACTAGCACACACTTCCTGAGAAGTGGTGCCAAGGTTTTGTTCATTGCCTTCTGAAAAGTAGCAGGTGCTCCAGTGAGGCCAAAAGCCATTACCCTGAATTCATAGTGACCTAAGTGTGTCTGGAATGCAGTTTTGAATTCTTCTCCTGCTTTCAGCAATATTTGGTGGAACCCAGCTCTTAAGTCCAAGCTAGAGAACCAGCAGGCTCCAGCTAGTTCATCTAGGAGCTCATCTATGATAGGAACAGGGTACTTGAATTTCTCTGTAAGAGCATTGAGGTGGCGATAATCCACACAGAATCTCCAGGTATTGTCTTTCTTCTTCACAAGGAGAACTGGTGAAGAAAATGGGCTGTTACTGTGCTGGATTAGACCACTCTTGAGCATCTCCAAAACTTGTTTCTCTATTTCATCCTTCATGGCTGGTGAAAACCTGTAAGGTCTCACATTAACTGGCCTAGCCCCTTCAATTAGAGGAATTGTATGGTCACAGAATCTACTTGGAGGTAAACCCTCAGGTTCTTCAAACAGTTCAACATATTCATTTAGTAGATCCTGGAGCACTTCAGGTACTGGTACAGAGATATACAACTTATCTATAATGTCAGTAGCCACTGAAAGCTGCACCTCTATCACAGTACACTCTGGAACAGAAGGAAGAATTCCTTGTAGAAGGGTAGTAGAGCCATTATATGGAATAGAGAGCCACTTGTTATACCAGTCTACCTTCATTGGACTGTATTGCTGCAACCAATCCATGCCCAATATTACATCATAGCTCTGCAATGGAATCACTTTGAAAGAGGAGGTAAACTGGCAGTCCTGAATTTCCCATTGATAATCTTTGAACTCTTGCAGACAGTGAATAATACCACCATTAGCCACTTGGACACTGATAGGTTTGGCAAGAGGAGTCATTCCCAGCAATGCAGCAGCCACTCTTTCACTGATAAATGTACTTGAGCTACCAGAGTCAATTAATATCAGCACTTCTTCATTTTGAATTGTACCCCTGAACTTAAGAGTAGTAGCTTTCTCGTGACCTGAGACTGCTTCACTAGAGATTGCCAGGAACACATGTTCTGAATCTTCTGCTGCATGCTCAGAAGCAGTATCTTCAGTAGACAAAATTTCCCACAATTCCTGCACTGCATGTAGTTGGACTGTAGGAGCACATTTATGCCCATGGACCCATTTTTCAGCACAAAATTTGCACAATCCTTTGGATATACGATACTGACGAAGAGAGGCCAATTTACTAGCAGTAGAACTAGCACGGGCCGCTTCAATGGCGCGCTTGTCTTCAGAAGAAGAGGTATGAGCTTCAGTAGCACCACCCAGCGATTTATCCCACCTGGGCGGCGGCGGCAAGGGCATAGGACCCTTTGGAGCCGACTTATGCTGGTACAATGACTCAGGCTTCTGAAACTCTCGCCTTCTGGACGCGTCGGCCTCTTCCTGCAGTAGAGCGAAAGAGCAAGCAGTATCCAGGTTGCTAGGACGTTGAACAAGAACGACAGACTTAATATCTTGTTTCAGTCCATCAACCAATTTACATGTATAATAAAGCGCATCAGCATGTTTTTCATACGCTTCTAGCTGGTCGACTAGTTCACTGAACTTGTCAACATACTCTTGAACTGTGCCTGTTTGTTTCATGTTAAAGAGTTGCCTAATCAAGAGCTCATGTTGTTCACGACCAAAACGATCATGAACCCACATACAGAACTCCTCCCAACCAGCACCCCGAACGCGGCGCTCATGTGATTGCAACCACAAGGCTGCAGCACCCTCAAAATGCATGACCGCAACTTTTACCCATAAACTGGAATCTACATCATACATCTCAAAGTAGTTCTCACAACGGGATTTCCACAGTTTCGGGTTAGCGCCATCAAACTTAGGGAAGTGGATTTTAGGCAGCTTGCCAGTGGGGAAACGCGTGGGAAATCCACCAAACGTGCGGGAATGAACTCGATCAGGACTTGGGAAAAGGGTAGGAGAGGGTGAATTGTTCGTACCCTTGACCGGGCCATGGGTTTGGGTGAAGACCCGGCCAAACCCACAGTCCCAGTTGCTGATTTCGACGCGGTGCCCACCGGGGCTGTCGGCGATTCCACCGGCCTGATGTGGCGCGGGTGCGGGCGCCGACTGGACCTTGATGAGTCCTGCCTGGTCGCCAGGCTGGTCGAGGGCGTCGCGGTCGAAGAATTTGTTGAGCTTGGCGACCTCGAGCTTGACGGTGGTGACCGCAGACTCGATCTCCGGCTTCCACTCGGCGAAGCTGGAGTCGAACGCGGCAGCGGCGTGCTCCAGGGCCGCGACACGATCCACGTTCTCCTTGCCGGCGGCGGCGAGCTTCACGGACCAGCGCTCGTCCTGCGCCGCGAACTGGGACTTGATCTCGTCGAGGATCAGCTTCGCTTGCGCCTCGAGCGCGAGCTTGGTGTTGGGTTCAATCGCGCCCGCCATCTTCGCCAATCGCGTGTAGTGGTGGTGTTCCTCCAGATCCGAGGACCGGTGGCTCTGATACCAGATGTTAGCGACCTCTAGGGAAGGGAGATCTCCACAAGAACAGCAATGGGGATCGAGAATTGGAGAAGGAGAATTGGGGACGAGAGCAGCTGTATTGCTTAGAGGAGAAAGCAGAGTAGTATTCTGTTACAATAATTCGTGAATCCTTCTCTCGCACACGCAACACATTATAAGAGAGAGAACGGCGGACAGGCCGCGCGCCACAAGGGTTACAAGGCCTTAAGCCCATTCCGGTCCAGCAAGACGAACGTTGGGCTTCCGAGCTCGCGGCTGTCGCGCCGGCCCATCTTCCGCTGGTACCGCATCCGGCATGGTGGTGATCCTGACAGGATTCCTCTTCTCCAACGTTGTGGCAGCGAACCCCACGGTCCGGTACGTGTCCCTGCCTGTCGAGCCCCTTCCCTGGCGTTCGCTCAACGACCCCGAAGCCGAAGTTCAAGAGGAACACATGCAGTGGTACCGGAACATGTGTGCCGCCGGTGGTGACACGGTGAGGTTTGTGACCGTCGAACCCCGCTGCTGCTGCGGTAGCAGACGGGAGTACGGCACGAGTCTATGTGCGCACTCCCGCTTCACCTTCAGGGTGGTCAGCTGGACCCTGCGTCTCAGCATGGACGAGCCAATGAGGTGGGTGTGGGAAGGCGCACTGGACTGCGAGGAGCTCTGGGCACTGCCGGGCTATGAGGGCCTCCCTCGTGTGATTCCAGAGTACCCTATCGTGAGCCCGGACAATCCGAATATTGTCATCCTCACAGTCAGTGAAGAGTCCATCAACTGCACGGACAGAAACGTATGGAGGATCGAAGTCGACACGTGGAGGAAGCAACTGCTCTCGATCCTCCATACATCCGACCGGAACGGAAGCACTCATTTGCCGATACAGTTTCAGTGTTAGCAGATGGGAACTTTAGTTTAAACTCCATGTGTGCGTCAGAACGTAAACATACTTGAATAAACAGCCTTGTAAGTAACTAGCAATTTTTTAAAATTTCACGCATGTGCTACGATAATTTCTAGCAATTCTTTTTTTAATTTCACGCATGTGCTACGAGAATTTAGAAGACAACTCCTATGATCGCTCATCCTGATTTGATTTGATTTTGAACAAAACAGTTTTATAATTCTCTGTCATCGTTGGTGTGATGTTCAATATGAGCAAATCATTTTCTTTTGTTGGATCGTTAGCCATATGTTCAATCATTGTTGATGAGTTAGAAATAATAGTAGCCTTATACAGATTGCAAATAGATGTAACTTGGGTGACAAAAAAGTAGGTTTAACATATATTTTATTGCGAAATTTTGAGTAAGGTTTAGTCAATGTCCATTAGGAGAGGAAAACCCACGCAAGAAAATCAATCAACGGCCAACAGCAAAGGTTAGCATTAGCAGCCATTGCTTCTTTACCCTTTTTTTTTTAGGGAAGCCACCTGGCGCACTTTATTGATTTTCAAAAATAGTTACATCATTTACCATGTGCTTAAGAATAAAACTAGGGGGCTCATCGACCCAGATACATGATTGTTTTTTATTAAATGCTATTCTAGCTAACTCATGAGCCACCTGGTTTGCTTCCCTATTACAATATTCTATAGAAATTGAATCGAAACCATTCCACATAGCATTGCATTCATCATATACCGCCGCTCCAATGGTAGCCGAGAACCCACCATCTTGCATCGTCTCCACAACTGCCATGCAATCAGTCTGTATAATGAATCGGTTACAACCAATTTGTTGTGCTAGCAATAATCCTTCCTTAAGCGCAATAGCTTCCGCCAATGGTACATCCACCACCTGTGGTAGGAAACTCTGGAAGGCAGCTAAGAAAGCACCATTAGAGTCCCTGATGATTACGCCTGTACTTCCCATCCCCGAATTGACATCAAAACCTGCATGAACATTGATTTTCACCTTGTTCTCCGGTGGATTTTGCCAGCCCACTCTTATCTTGGCATCTTTTCTCTTGGAGCGCAGATAGTTACTTGTTAAAGCAGCTATTGACACGGCAGCTCGCGTCGCTGACTGAATTGATTCGCCATGTACTAATTGCCTCCGTTCCCACCAGATATACCATCCACCGGTCAAGACAAGTTCTGCCAGCTCCATATTATGCATTGTAGGGACAATACCTCCTTCTTTGATTATATCAGCCAGCAGAACAGAGCCCGATCGGTCTGAATTCAAGATTCTTTCAATCATAGGCCATACTTTCAAGTGTTTCCAGATTGTTTTAGCTCTGCAACATGTAAATAACATATGCTTCACTTCACACCCCAGCAAACATACTGGGCAGTTACTATATATTGTTGCCGACATGCTTATTCGCTAGGATACCTCGGCAAGGTAAAACACCATGCAAAGCTCTCAACCCAAAAATTTTAATTTTTGCTGGGATGTTCAACTTCCATAGACTTGACCATACCTCAACGTCTCCTGTTCCACCTGCTTGATTAGCAGGCACATTTCTTCCAAATTTATGTTGCCATTGACAATGGTACGCCGATTTGACTGAAAACAAACCATTCCGGTTGTGATGCCATGCTACGAAATCTTGTCTCCCCTGATATAAAGGAATTTGTAGAATTCGGTGAGCATCCACTAGTCAGAACAGATCATTTACCAAGTCTGCATCCCACTGCCCGTCGATTGGATTTATGAGTTCATCTACTGATGTAACAATGTTGTTGCCCCGAGGAGTCTGAATTTTCAGGTTATGACTAGTTGGGATCCAATTGTCCTTCCAGATATTTATCTCTGTACCATCTCCTACCCTCCATATGCAGCCACGTTTGAAACATTCCAACCCAGCCATGATGCTTTGCCATGTGTAGGAGCTACCACTCTTCAACTTGGCTTCTAGAAGTTTGCCATCAGGGTAGTAACGTGCTCTCAACACCCTTGCACATAAAGATTCTGGCTCTGCAAGAAGTCTCCAAACCTGTTTTGCTAGCATGGCGATATTGAAGCTCTGTAGGTCTCTGAAACCCATACCACCTTTTCCTTTCGGAATGCACATTTTCCACCAAGCTTTCCAGTGAATTCTCTTCTGTTCATCGTCGTCGCCCCACCAGAATTGCGCTATGGCATCTGTAATCCCTTTACAACTGTTCTTCGGGATTTTAAAAACCATCATAGCAAACACTGGTACAGCTTGAGTGATGGACTTTATGAGAACCTCCTTTCCTCCCATGCTTAACATCTTCTCTTTCCATCCCTTTGTTTTGCTTAGGACTCGATCGATGAGGTGGCGGAAGCAGTCGCTCCTGTCTGCACCCACCAAAGCAGGTAACCTAAGGTACTTGTCACTCAACGATTCAGTCATAATGTTCAGAACTTGACATACTTCTCCTTTCACTTCTGCATGTGTATTAGTACTGAAAAAAATACTTGACTTTGCTTCACTAACCATTTGCCCCGAATTTGCACAATAAGAATCAAGGATCAGCTTTAGCTTCTCTGCATTTTGCTTGTTTGCTTTCATTAATATGAGTGAGTCATCAGCGAAAAGAAGATGGGAGACTACCGGTGCATCCCGACAGACTCGTACACCCTCCAATTCACCACGTTGTTCTGCACCCCTCAACATACTTGATAAACCTTCCGGGACCAAGAGAAAACGATATGGAGATAGGTGGTCTCCTTATCGAATTCCTTGGCTTGGACTGAATATATCCGTTTCCATACTATTAAATTTGACATTGTATCTCACTGATTTGACACAAGCCATTATCAAACGTACCCATCTCCGTGCGAAACCAAGCTTCAGCATTATTTTCTCCAGGTACGACCACTCCATTCGGTCATACGCCTTGTGCATATCCAATTTCACTGCACACAGCCCCTATTTCCTTGCTTTCTCTTGATAGTGTGTATGCTCTCGTATGCCAGTAGGATGTTATCCGTGATTAACCTCCCCGGTACAAATGCACTTTGGTGATCGCTAATAAGATTAGGCAAAATAAGCTTCAATCTATTTGACAATAACTCTGAAATTACCTTGTACACCACATTGCAGAGGCTGATGGGGTGGAACTGAGTCACCCTTGTCGGATTCTTTATTATTGGGATTAACACGACCGTGGTGTTATTCCACCCTTCTGGGACAGTCTCTGCATTGATTGCCTCCAACACTTCCTTGACCAGGTCATCTCCTAGTAGCAAATGCCAAAAACGTTTGTAGAAAACAGCATGGAGACCGTCCGGCCCAGGAGCCTTAAGATCTCCTATCTGAAACAACGCCTTCTTAACCCTTTCATACGTGAATGGTGCTATGACTTTCCTCTCCACATCCGAAAAAATTTCTGGGTCTGGCGCTGCCACCTCTCACGTGAAGAGTTGTTCAAAATATTCCTTAATCATATTGCACATGATATTACCATCCTCTTGCATTTTTTTTCCAAGCGATTCGGGGGGGGGGGGGGGGGGGGGGGGGGGGATTCCCCACCTACTTTTCCATTCGAAAGCGCGAGTGGCGCCAAATGAGTTCAATACAAGTGCTCTTCAAGCACCTGTTTACATCACCAAATCAAAAAAATGCAGAGAGTAAAGGGGGGGTTTAAAGCTGAAAAAATCCTGCGCGGTGAAGCATACCATCCTCTTGCATTACTCCCTGGTTATCCAGCAGTCCTTTAATGGCATTTTTCTTCCTTCTTTTTGAGGCATAATTCTGAAAGAAACTCGTGTTCTTATCCCCATGCTTGAGCCAATTTGCACGAGCTCGCTGTATCCAATAAATTTCTTCTTGTTCGAGCATCAGTTCCAACCGCACCATTAATTCTTTCTGAGTTGCTAAAGTAGCATCAGTCACCGGGCCCCGTCACAGCCTCTCTAAATCAGTCTTTAAATCTTTCATGCGTTTTGCCGGACCCTTCAGTGTATCTCTGTCTCACACGTGTAAATCTGCATGGATGTCATTAACTTTTTGCATGAGGCTAGGACCCTACCCTCTGGATGCCGCACGTGGCCAGGATGCTTTAACAATCTCCTCGACAGTGTCCTCTTGGAGCCATCGTGCTTCAAAGCGCTTCCGTCTCTCTCCATACCCGCTAGGTATTCAGTGTCTGCCAAGATCGGGCAATGGTCGGATTTTATCACTTCACAATTTATCAACCTGGCAGCGGGAAAAATATTTGACTAGTTGGTATTCGCTACCCCTCGGTCTAGGCGCTCCCGAATCTTACCAGGTTGCCAAGTAAATATGACTCCGATGTATCCCATATCAATCAGCTCACATTCTGCAAGAACATAATGAAACGCTTGCAGCTGCCTTTGCGTTCTTGGTCTTCCTCCTTCCTTCTCAAAATTGTAAAGAATATTGTTAAAATCTCCAAGAGTAAGCCACGGGAGATTTGCAGTCCCCCGTAGTCCTCGTAACGCATCCTACGTCAAACTCTTACGATTCCACTCAGGCTCTCCGTAGATGCCTGTCAACCTCCATTCAACCTCCTCCTCAATGATCACATCAATGTAGTTCTTAGCAATTCCCTGCTCCCAAACTTTGATGTCATCCCGCCACATGAACATTGGTCCTCCGCTTCGGCCATCACTTTCATGGACTAGTAGATGGTCAAAGCCCAAACGTCATTTCAATTTTTCTGCCTTAGCTTTAGCCAGATGTGTCTCAGACAGAAAAAGAACATCCGGACGAGTGTGCTTCTGGACCTCCAGAAGCGCACGAACTGACCGGGCACTAGCTAGCCTGCGGCATTAAACCCTACCATTGCTTCTTTACCCTAACATCACTACTACCCCCGGTGGCCATGGTTGAACAGGAATGAAAGACGCGTAATCTCCCTTCATCCTAATCAAACATCAGTAATTTACGGCAAGTTTCCTGGCATGGGCTGCCTAGAAATACAATTTTTTTGAGCCCAATTAAGAATTCCCTGTTTAGTCCACGAGACATCATGAAAGCCTAGGGTTTGGTCTCGCAACGCAAGAGTACAGCCGCCATTCGACATTGATGATCGAGTTCCATTAATTACATTCGCCAGCTCACACGACAAGCACCAAACCAAATGAAGCTACTGATGCGGCATGTTCTTGGTAACTTCGGCAGGTTCGTCCTCCTGGGGTGCCGACGCTCTGTCGGCCTACGATCGATCCATTCATCACCAGGCAGTTCGCCGGGTGCCGCCGATCCACGGTGGGCGATGCTGAACACCTACCCTCGCAGCAGGGGCTCCGTCTCCGACGCCGAGACCGTGGCGGACGCTCTGCGCAACATCCACTGGCGGGCACCTGCGGATCTCTTCCGGCATCGAGAAGCCGCCGGCGAGCTCCGTCCTCTACTACGACTGGGCGGGTAGCGCTCTCGGCGACGTGAAGGATGTCAAGGACGGCGAATTGTCCACTAAAATCATCGCGGCCCACGGCGACTCCGTCCTCCTCGAGATGAACCGCCGCACAATCAATTCGGTCTAGCCCCCTATGGACTACTTCGTGTACCGGGCAAGCACCGCCCAGGCACCCTCCTTGTCTCTGCTCCCGATGGGAACCGAGAGCGGCAGACCGGTCGACAACCCCAGAGAACGAATGATGTTTGAGAAAACCACCGGCCTGCTATGCCGAAGCAACGACGAGCTTCTGGTGGCCGAGCTTGGGTTTACACATTGGAACGATTCACCAAAGGTCACTGCCGAGCTTTGCGTGCACAACGTCGGCGGAAGCGAATGGGAAATCAAGCACGACGTGCCCATCATCGTCAACGAGGAAGACCAGACGCAGTGCTGGCCTCTCCTCAACAGGGTTGTACCTGTGGGCGACCGGTTCCTGTGCTGGGTCAACTACACCCATGGCTTCTTCATGTGCGACATGTCGGAGGCGAGCCTCAGGCTCCGGTATGTGCCCCTGCCTGTGCCTGCGACGTCATTCCTGCAGGGGAACGAGAGCTATAGCGATGATGGCTGGATTGAGAGACGAATACAACGTTCTAGAAGCATGTGCGCTGCAGGTGACGGTGGCACGGTGAGGCTGGTGAGCGTTGACGCCCGCTGCTGCTGTGGTGGTCCTGTGCACGGCGAGAGCAACTGCTCGCACTCCCGCTTCGCCTTCACAGTGACGACCTGGACCGGGAGCCTCAGCATGGACGAGCCAGTGAGGTGGGTGAAAGAGGGCGTGCTTGACTGCAGGGAGCTCTGGGCGCAGCCGGGCTACGAGGGTCTGCCACGCGTGCCTCTAGAGCACCCTGTCGTGAGTTTGGACAACCCGGATGTTGTTTGCTTCATTGTCAGACAGCACCAGAACGTCGACAACGTGTACGAGGACGGGACGATATGGATGATCGAGGTTGACACGAGGAGCAAGGCTCTGTTGTCTGTCATCTGCACATATGACCAATTCGCAGCTTCTTGTCATTTACCAGCAAAACTTTCGTGCTAACCAGTGGGAATCTTGTTGGAAACCGATGCCTGAAGGTGCTAACACTCAAAGGGAACCCCAGTAAGAGATTTAGCTAGTTGCAACTTTTTATTTTAGTCAAAGTCGGTTAGGTAATGTAATCTTATTATACATGCTATGAGAATTGAGAATTGAACTAGGGAATTTTGTCTCTAGGACACTCTTAAATGTTGGTTTTGTCTCCTGGACACCGCATATTTTCTTTTGGTCTCGTGGACACTATAACGGAAAAAGTGCCTATTTTCAAATTTTTTATCTCAATGCACAAAATATATTGCAGCTTGAAATTTGGCACAAGGTTACATTGTTGCATTTTATGTTCATGTGAATTTTTCATGATTTTTCGCCAATTGTTTGCATAGCTTAATTTTAAAGATAAATTTGTATTAGTGAAAAATTTATGTAAACAGTCAACAATAATTATAAAAAAAACTGCATGTATAGGAAATTTAGTAATGTATGCTGGTGCCAAATTTCAAGTTGCAATGTATTTTATGCATTGAGATAAAAATTTGAAAATAGTCACTTTTCCGCTATAGTGTCCTACAGACAAAAGTCATGTTTTCTCGGTGTCCGCGATACCAAAAGAAAAGATGCGGTGTCCAGGAGACAAAACCAACATTTAAGGTATTCCTACAGACAAATTTCCCATTGAACTACTATCATGTTTTATAAGCCCTATAACTATCACCATCAAAGGTGGGTTTTTGCACTCTGAACAAGTAATTTTTTAGCTCTATCTTCAGCTATGGTTGCCAATGTCAGTTTTGTAGAGTTTCCGCTATTCGCAGGATCGAATCGGAAGTGCCGGTGAACGGACACAACAGTACATCACATAAAGAGCACAAATTTAAGTCTTAAAGTTATTACATTAGTCCAATTAAAATATCGAGTAGCACAGCGAAAGTCTAATAACGATACAAATAACAAGCCTGGACGACGATACAAGAGCGAAGCACAAGCGCTCACGGTACACGAATCCGCATCACAAGCCCTTATGATGCAAACTCAAGAGGAGATCACTCCTCGGGCTCCCAGTGAACCGTCCAGCCCACAGGAGGCTGTCCGTCCCACTGGCCGCCTCCACCAGACGAGTCAGGAACAAAGACGCTACCTGCACAAAACATCATAGAGCCAAACCCTGAGCAACTAATATTCAGCAAGACTTACCAGTCAATGTGGCTAACTACAGCCGACTCCTAGCATGCAAGGGCTACAAGGGGTAGGCTGACTCACTTGCATAAAAACGCACTAATTACTTGGTCCTTACTTTCAAGTTTTATTTCCAATTAAGTACTTAACCAATAAAACAGTGCACTTATCTCTAAAACGGTATAAAGTAACAATAAATCAGATAATAACAGTATACAATAAGATATAAAGATAACAGTAATAATCTAGCATCATCATCATCATCATCCATAATCACACTACGATGTGGCGTAGTGAACAAGTGGGTATTCATTTTCGAGAGCGGCGGCATCGATGTACATCCTGCAGGAGAAACCTGACCACATGACACACACGCACAAAAGTTGTATACGGCAACCTTTCGCGCTGTACACCACCGGAGCTGTACCAGATTCTACTCCTCCCGAGGAAGGGTCTCCCGCCGTGGTCGCCGTCCCAGACGTACAACCACGCAGAACGTTATCCTTCCTCTCCCAAGTACCATGATAGAAAGAGTAAAGTATCCACCAGACATCCAGGCTGACACAGGCTACATCGGTTTACTAGGCCCATAAAACACTAGCATGTGATCAGTACGTTCAAGCTTGCTCAGCGGGGCCAACAACGAACGGTTCTTAACCGACACAGACGGGGCTACCACCGTGAAGGCCCAGCCTTCTCCAACCATCCTACACAACAGTCCCCGTCCGGTCTGCAACAAGCCTAAATTATGCAAGCACAATCCAGAGTAAATCCTATCATGCGAGTGGGACCTACCACTCGTCTTCTACCGCGTGCTAGCCACTAAGCCTAGCAGATTCTAACGACAACCTAAAACTAGCTACTACAAAAACAAGACACAAGGTAGGATAGGAAGGTAATCCTAATGCAGTTCTATGGTTTCACATCAATTCCTAATAAACCTAATGCACAAACAATTACTAGCCCCAATCAAGTGAGAAAATAAAAATCTAACAGGGTAGGCATGCACCGGGGCTTGCCTGGCTCAAGAGCTAAGCTAGCGGGGTCAGCGGTGTCAGTCTGCTGCTCCTCCTGCGCCTGCTCCGGCAGCTGGAAGTCCGGGGGTTCCGAAGTCTCCTCTGTCACTACACGTCATGACAAGGAAATAATGCATGTCAGATGCAATGATATGGTGCAATACGATTTAATTATTTTATAAGACAGTCATTTACACTGTAAGTGCAAAACTTAATTAATTATCTTCGTCTGAAGTATTTCCTTCATTGACACTTGATTAAGTTAATTACTTAAATTAACTTGAGTGGGTTAATTAAATTAATTAATTTCAAAAATTAATTTGTGTCCAGTGGCATTTTTCTGGTGAAGGGTACCACTGAAAGTGAATTATTGTGAAGTTTGATGATTTATTGGATTATAAATTAATTATAACAATTTAAACAATACAGAAACAATTTATATCATAAGAAAATAATTAAACACGATATGACAGTGGAAAAATGTTCTGTAAGTGTGTTAACAGATACTTTACAAGCATGGAAGAGTTTGTGATTTATTGAGCAACAAAGAATTTATTATGATTTAAACAAAACCTGCACAAATATATTTTTACAGAAAATAGAGAACGCATTTTGTGTGATTTGACATTTTTGCTGGATAGACCTGAGTGCAGGGAAGCCAACAAAATTTGTTCCGTATTTTTCTGAGGTGTATTCGATTTATTACACCTTTTACAACATCCTATCATTTTCTGATGATTTCTAGAAATTACGGATATTCGAAAAAGATATAAAAACGGGCGGGCCAATCAGATCCAAGCAACACATATGACCACAAGGTCCCGGCCGCATTCGATCTGGGCCTGGCCATAAAAGATCTGACCACGGGCTGGGCTGGGCCACAGGGCTGGGTTCGAGCTGGGCTGGATTTGGGCCCCCGGCGCACGCGCACGACGCCGGCTATGGCACGGCGGCAGCATGGCGGTCGTTCCGGACACGGGAGACGGCGGCGAGATGAACGGTGGGGTGCTTGGGACTCACCACGCTCGCGCGGGCCTCGACGGGGTACTTGTGGTCGACGGGAGGGCTGGACCGCGGTCGGCGACGAGGCAGCGGACGATGATGAGGTGGCGGCGGTGTTCCGGTGAGCTGAGGTGGCGCGGGGGCGAGTTTGCGTGAGCACGGGGTTCACCACGCCGGCACGGACCACTTCGGCCCACAGGTTGACGACGAGGAGGCCAGGCTGGTGTCGATCGACACGAAGGCGGACAGCGACGAGGAACCGGCGGCAGGGAAACTTGATGCTCCGCCGATCCGGCTGCGAAAGGAAGAGGACGGTGAAGTTAGGGGAGTGCGCAACGACGAAAGGCTTCTCGAGGTGCGGTGAATCGAACAGAGACTCACCAAGAGAGGCATATTTTGCGGTGAGGTTGGAGGAGCTCAACTTGCCGGGCTTGGAGGAGACGACGGGATTCGAGCGCCTCACGGCGGACGGGAGAGCACCGTGGCCATGGTTGGCTCGTGGGGTTGTGGCGCAGCTCTAGGCCAAGCAACTCGGCCGGAGTAGCTCCACAGCGGCCGCGCGACCGTGAGCTTCCGAGCGGCACGGCAATGAGAGGAAGATGGCCGAGGAGGGAGCTGGGGCGCGTTTTTGGAGCCATTCCGCGGACGGGAGCGGGGCCAGGGGCGGCGCGGCGTCGCCGTTCGTCGTCCGCCACGCGGCGAGCGAGTTCGGGCGCGGGCAGAGAGAGGAGGGTGGCTGACATGTGGGCCCCACGCGGCATCTTTCTTTTTCCCGAATTTTCC
The DNA here is from genome assembly GCA_012490785.1 of Eragrostis nindensis. Classification (NCBI taxonomy): domain Eukaryota; kingdom Viridiplantae; phylum Streptophyta; class Magnoliopsida; order Poales; family Poaceae; genus Eragrostis; species Eragrostis nindensis. Next base: position 181,246 of record JAAXCT010000037.1, read on the forward strand.
AGTCAACTGAATTCCCCGAATTTGTGCACATAAATTGGAGTAGCAAACGAGCTCCAAAAATCACAAATTTGGTCTCTTTGGAAGGCTCTGGGAATGATCTTCAATCTGGCCAACATGCACAGCTGAACTCCCAGTAGATTTCAAAAGATAGCTGGTCAAAGTTGGTCACTTTTTTCAGATTTGGGGATTTATTTGAGCCTCGAAATGAATTTCTAAAATCGCCAAAAATTCTTCAAAATTCTTTTTAGCTGACCTGCATCCACTGGTATTTTTGGTTGCTCAAGTTGTTATGGGAAAATTTGAGTTGCTTCACAAGCTATGGCTTGGCCATTGTTTGAATATTTGATTTCGAATTTGCATTTGTTCTCAGTTTGTATTCTGTTCAGTTGGTGTGGCTTGCGATGGCTGGGCTTTAGTGACACGGGGTGTCACAAGTTTTTGCACTCTGAACAAGTAAAATGTTTCTTTTGATGCATGCTACGAGAACGGAGAAGAGAATTCATACGAGTGTGGAAGGTATACATAGTGTTTTAATAACTTTCGACCTGTAATATACCTGGAGTTTCAGATTTTTTTAATGTTAAAAAAATTTATTCGAATGTCACCCTGCCTGCATGGATTCGACCTTGAAGATTATAAACTTCCTGTTAATACTGAAGTTTCAGCGGTACATTGTACCCTTCAAGCCCATCTTTCCAGGTAAAGGGCACGACAGAGCAAAGCACTTTCCTTCTCATGTCGACCTCGATCAACCATACCTTTCGCTTCTCAGGGTCCAAGTAGGACCGGTAGTCGTTGCAGACAGTGAAGCAGACAACATCGGGGTCGTTGACGCTCACGATGGGGTACTCCACCGTCACACGCGGAAGGTCTTCGTAGCCCGGCAGTGCCCACAGCTCTTCGCAGTCTAGCACGCCGTCCTTCACCCACGTCGTCGTTGGCTCATCCATCATTGCGAGGTTCAGGGTCCATGTTGTCACGGTGAAGGCGAAACGGCCAGGGACGCAAGTGGTGCTGCCAGGACCGCCACAGCAGCATCGGGATTCAACCGTGACGAACTTAACGGCAGCAGCTCCCGCGGCGCCGAACTTCCGTGATGGTTTCATGTTCCGCCGGCCGTCGAAGTCGAAGCTATCCTCTGGGGGTTCAAAGGGCAGCGCCACATACCGGAGCTTGGGACTGGCCTCGGCCATGTCGCCGAGGAGGAAGCCGCGCAAGTAGTCGACCCAACACAAGAACCGATCGCCGACAGGGACGACCACATCCGTGCGCCATCCCTCCATCAATTTGCACGGTTCGCCTGTATTTGGGAAGATGATGGGCACGACCCTGAGTTCCCACTCGCCGCCAGGCCGGAGCATGCAGAGCTCGGCCGTGTCCCGGGGCTTGTACGGCAACTTGAGCTCGGCCACCAGGAGTCCATATTCGCCGCGGCGCAGGAGGCCGGTGCTATCCTTGTCCATGCCGCGCGCCTTGGCAGGCGTATCTCGACATTCATCGTAATGGTTGGGGAAGTAGCAGGCCGGGAGTCGTGAAAGCGACGGCGGCCGGCCGGCGCCGGCCTCGTACAGGAAGTAGTCCACTTCATGGACCTTGCCACCACCATAATCCCCGTGCCTCTCGCGGACAATCACATCGAAGAGGATGCAGTTGTCGTGGGCGGCGATGACGTGCGACTCCATCTTGTGACTGTCATTTCCGTCGGGTGCGCCGCCGACCCAGTCGAAGTAGAAGGTGGAGATCGCCGGCGGCGCCACGAGGTTGAAGGAGACTTGAATGTGTCGGCCTCTAGACGTCATTGCGGCCGCACAGGTTCTGACATCGGAAACAACAGTCGTGGAGTCCCAGGCCCAGCTGTGGTTGAAGTACAGCAGCATCACCCAGCGTGGGGAGACGGCGGCGGTGGCCTCCGGTGAACTAGACGGCTCTCTCGGTTGAGTTGTTATGGTCTCCATGGAGAAACAGACTTTTCTAAGTTTCGATTGACAAAGGCGATTGGACTGTTACTATTAGTAGGCCGATTTTTTGTTTCTGAAACGGACCCGATATGTGTGTTTTAGGTAAGAGTCCGACTCGAACGTAGTACCTGATCAGAATATTGTACTCTGTGTACTTGGTAGATTTCAAAGCGAAAGAAGCCTCGATGTCCGTCAGACAAATCACAGAACTATTTTTTTATACAAAAGTGAAAAAACTAAAGTATGCCACCCGACAACACGGAAAAAAATTCAAAAGAGAGATTATTTACCTTCCGCTCTGGCATTCTATAAGGTATAAAAAATAGAACAGGGAACAGATGTCCTATAATCATAGTGCTATATGATTTCATCTTCTAAAATTGTTCTCTACTAAACTGATTAACAATACTGAAGAACAAAAGCCACACCATTAACCTCCCTTTGCTTGTGGTGCTCACAAGAAATAGAAAAATTGGTAAACAAAATATTTTGGATGTCACTAGAAACTCAAAACTTAATTATGAAAGTTATCGAATAAGCAAATGAAGTTTCAAAAATATATATATGGCATAATTTCACTAGAACTTGTGTTTGATACAGAAGACATCAAGACTGCATATCTGACAAAAGGAAGTCCGCATTTCTAAAGCTGGTCAGCAACAGGATTTTTCGCCAGTACAATTTGTTTGGTTGTTAATTCGTACCCCATTAAAAGAAGAAGAAATCCGGGTATAGAGTGATCAATTCGCTGAAATCATTTTATTTTAAACTTTACAGGACTTTCTAGAGTGATCAATATGTGCATTGTCAATCGAGATTTTCTTGTTATACACTGAAACTCTATAATCGAACTCCTTTTCCAACCAAACCCATTGGTGAAAAAAAACTCTCCAGAAAAATATCTGTCCCGAGAAAGAAAACTTTATAATCATGAATAAAAAATGATGTGTAACTCGTATGAACTATTGCGCTTATAATGTTGTGTATCTGGTACAAACCACAGTGATAACTACAAAGCAGAGAGCTATTGTACTACGGAGTATGAACAAACATTTGGGGAACACAAAAAGAAATCTCAATCAGTATTTCGGTTAGACAAAATATTCACGATGATCAGATAATTAAAATTTACTGAAATCTAAGACTAAATATGATCAGTTGAACTAATTTAATCAAAATCCATCAAAATTGAAACAATACCACCAGCTGGGATTGACTGGTAGAACCAAAAGTTGGTGATTTTCACTGAATTTCTGCCAAAACTTTTTCCACTGATCTGAAATCACTTTACAACACATACTGAAATTTTCTGCACTACTTTTTTTTTGCCAAAATAAAGTAAAAGTCAGTGAAGCAACAGGTATTATTGTTTTTCCTGGGCATGCCACAGGGGACCATGTATTGGTGATGAGTGCCTATTCGAACCCAAAATGATTTAAATGGAAGATTAGTCTCCCGAATATTTGAAGAGGCATTTTTTTTTACCTTTTTTTTTTTTTTTGCGATGAAGGTCAAGAGGCAATATGGCCCCATCTGGAGCCTAAATTCATTTTTCACCACCATGGCTGAGCATATTTGCCATTAAAGAGGAGAAAGAAGTACAAAGCATCTGATCCACACGACCCCAACAAGACTAATTTGCACGTCGGTTCAATCAAAACTTCAGAAAAATAGGCAATCAAATTTATCAGAGTGCATGGATCCTACACCCAGGGCCAATGGTAAACACACGTTAGAACCGCAATAGTGCAGGTACGTATGACTCTGGTCTCATGTTGCCCGTGCAGGGGAAAACAGACTTTAGCACCTTTCTCCTGGTGTCCACCTCAACTACCCATACCTTTGTTTCTACGTCAGGTTGATCGACACTGCTGACTCTGAAGAAGACGATGTCCGGGTCCTCGAGGCTCACAACGGGGTACTCCATGGCCACGCGTGGGAGGCCCCCGTAGCCCGGTAAACCCCACAGCTCGTCGCAGTCGAGCACCCTGTCCTTCACCCACGTCGTGTTCGAGTCCGTCAGGCTGAGTGTCCAGATGGTCACCGTGAACGCCCAGCGGCCGCGTGCGCACGTGGTCCGGCCATGGCCACCGCAGCAGCAGCGGGGCTCGATGTTGACGAACCTCACCACGCCAGCGCCGGCAGCGACCAGCACCCGCGACCATCTCTTGTGTGGCCGGTCGTTGATGCTGGGCCATGTCGGCGGAACGAAGGGCAGCGCCACGACCGGAGTAGCTTGGGGCAGTCCTCGCCGATTTCGTCGCAGACGAGGAAGCCATGGACGTAGTCGACCCAGCACATGGCCCGGTCGCCGACGGAGACGACCTCGTCGGTCTCCCACCCCCGCATCAGGTTGTTGTAGGCTTCGCTGTCGGCGGCGTCGTGGACCACGGGCACCCCGCGGTGAAGCTCCCACTCGCGGCTGCCGGGGCCCCGGAGCACGCAGAGCTCGGCCATGTCCCAAGGTTCCTCGCGCAAGAGGTCGAGCTGGGCAATCAGGATCCCGGCGTTGCTACCTCCGCGGTGGCGGAGGAGGCCGGTGCCCTTTTGCAGGTTCCGTGGCTTGGGCTGATCCCTTTTCCGGTAGCCGTAGCACCAGCCGTCGCGCTCTCGTTTAGCTTCAGCTTCAGCCGCACGCCGCCTTGTCCACTGGTCGGGGAGGTAGCAGGCCGGGATGAGCGAAAGCGACGGTGGCCGGCCGGCGGCGCCAGGAAGTAGTCCAACACCAACTTACGATTATGTTCGTCGAGCCAGCGTTTCATCTCGAAGAGGACGCAGTCGTCGTTGGCCGCGATGACGCGGTGACTGCAATCGTCGTCGGAGTCATCGTCGTCGCCGGACACGGAGCCGACCCAATCGAAGTAGAGTGTCGAGCTCGCCGGCGGCGCCGTGAGGCTGAAGGAGACGCGGAAGGGGCGGCATGCGGAGGTCAAGGTGGCCGCCGAGGTTCTGGCGTCGCCGTCGGCGACCCCGCTGCAGCTGTATCGGTCCAGCATCACCCAGCGCCGGCAGGAGGAGGCCTCATCGGCGGCGGCGGACGGCGGCTCAGTGGGTTCTATTGGCGGCTTGCTTAGGGTTTCCATGTTGCCACGAGGCCCACGACGCATCGGACGAGATCGGATTGACTCCAGTGTTGGACACCTCTCCACCTTTGACCTTTCAACGGTCTGTTCTGGAGTAACGGAGAGATTCAGTCAGAGTCCGGGTAGACGATTATGTTGAAATAGACTAGTAAAAATGCACGTGCGCCACGCACTTGTCCGACCAAATGACATCACTTGGCAGGATTTTATCATAAATAAAAATAATATGATGTACTGTATACATATCATAAAAAATACACTTCTGACACATCATTGCATTTAAGTACCATAACGACATTAACACGACAAGCTCAAGATCTGATAAAATAATGACATTGTTTGAAATTAAAGACGCTAATTGACTGTGAGACATAAAAGACATGACGTGGGGCATAGTTCTTATTCATTATCGGTAACGATAGCGACCATAAATAATTGAGAGTCTTCATTTTAATGCAACCTCAAAGCACATTCATATCTTTCAGGCTGTCACGGCCAAGCTGACGTGCTTAATGAAGCGCATTTGTTAGACGCGTTTGAAATCCTACAATTTAATGAAGAAAAAAAATCAACGCCAATTCAGTTGTGGGTTACAAAAAATGAAATGGACCAGAACACAATGTTGCTACATTTACCTCTCATTGCCTCAGCTTCTGACCTGTCGGGCTCAAAAATAGTTTTGCTATATCGAGCAGTGACAAGAACACCTGCATTTAAATAATTTGAGGATATGAGAGGTAAGCAGGCAATGGTGAGAAAATATTGTGTTCATTACAAAATATGTGTTCATTCGATACCTCTTCTTTTGTTCATTTGCACATGGAGTGCAGCAATATGGAGAAAATATTGTGCCGCGGGCCGCCATTCTCCAGCATGGCGCAAAATATGTAGACTGCAGACATGGATGACGAGAATCTGCATACTGCGCATCAAATAATCACATTATATTTAACGAGACTCACGTCCATCAATAAAATATGCTCAAAATCCATCAATAAAGCGTCTGTGAAATCAAAATCAATCAATAAAGCTTCTGTGAAAACAAAATTAGTGGTGCATTTGCTTATTATAGTAGCGTGCCATGTGAAACTCATCACGGACAACTTCATGCCTTGGGAACCAAAAATCATAATAAGAAAATGTGTTATGCTAATAAGAACATGGCGTGGGTAAAATTGAGATTGTCCACCGCAAAAAAAAAAAAAAAAATTGAGATTGTCGCGCATGCATACTTTAATCTCAACTGAACAGTTCCTTGTAAAAGAAATCTCAACTGAACAGCTACAAATCAAGTACATGGACAGATGCCAAGAAAAATCACAGAAAGAATCAAGACATCATGGAGCCTAAACAGAACAAAACCGTCATCAAGTTCAAATCTGGAGGAACTCGTACTACAAACCAAATTAAAAAAGTACAAATTCAAACTCTTGTAATCAAGTGTATGCTAAAGCAATTCACGAATAGATATGGAATATTTATACTGGAATGAGACAGAAGCTAGTAGATGGCAAAGAGCTGACCTGTCTGATCTGAACCATTACTGAGTTCCTTCCAGCAAGTCTAGCTAGTGAAATAATTAGAGTCCTCCCATACAAAAAAAACATTTAATCTATTCACCCTAGTAACACAACAAATATTATTTGAGTAACAAAAGCAACGAAAATAAAATCAACATGTTTAATATAGGTGCAACCTAGTCAATTTTAAATTGGAGAATAGAAAGTAGTACACTGATAAGATCTGCCGGCGGTGCAACCGAGTCAACTATGAAAGTATGAAACCAATCTGTATGCAGGAATTCTCAAAGAAATGTGCAACTATTTCGTTATTTGCCCACGAAATATTTTGAACTTAAGTCTGCTTCGGAAATTTTGTAGGAATTCTCAAAGAAATATGTGCAATTATTTCCTTGTCAGCGTATTCATGATGCGCAGAAAAAGAACCAGAGAAATACTTACAGCATAAAGACAGAGCTTCTAGTCTATACTCTATACCCAAACAGATCCTCAGCTTAAAAACGGGACTGAGATTTTATGACTCAAAGAAAAACTTATTTCAGTTATGACAACGGAATAACTGAAATAATTTCTGCGTAGGCAAGTGTCCTATTCCTGTTGGACACCACATTAATATAAAAAATAGCTGGGTGAGACAATTTGTCAAACACATAGCAGGCAAGACAAAAAAAGGAAGATTGTGGCTGCTTGGAAGTAGTTAATCTCACCAGATGCCCCTGGTCCAATCTTAACCTGATCACTGACAACCATATTTTTTTCCTTCAGATATGCGTCTGGCAAACTTGTTACTCTATTTGATTAAAAAACTTGTTGCTTTATAAGTAAAGTGAGACAGGCATAAAGAGAAGTGCAGAAAATGTAAGAGTGCAAAACACACACGCTTCAGGCATGGAAGTGCCAATAATGACTCAGTTATTCAAAAAATTCCAAGTTCACTAAATCAGTATGATCAGGTAAGCAGGGTTCATATGCTGTTCTTGTGTCATATACTTTTCTAATATAATTCGAGACAAACTATTTTTGTCAGTATTGGATACATTCAGAGATCTCACGGGTCTGCATGTCAGATATCACAAAATCTCAAATTCAGCATTCCATGGATGTACCTTGCAAGTCGATGAGCAGCATGGACAAGACATAGGATCATCACTGCATACATGCATGCATCTCCTTCCTCTGTATTGCGATCTACCCGTCCATAATGCCAAGAATCCTAGCATCAATAAGATTAGACGGGATTGGGATTGAGATCAAACCTAGCAATAAAAGACCCGACTGCAAGATCGAATCCAAATAGCCTCAACAGAACGTATGCCACTTACCTTCGCTAGATTTGGAAACACAACGATGCGGACATGGAGGTCGGGAGCAGTGAAGATCCTAGGATAGAGGAAGAGGAATGGAAGGCAATATATGATGGTCTGCTCCTTTGCGGCACCTCAAGTCCGGCAGGGGGGAAGAGGCAGCGTCGCAGCCTTCGCATATCCCTGCGGCGGGATTCGGAAGCAGCAGCAGGCTGCAGGCGGCTGCGGCGCCGAACTTGGACCATATATCACCGGCGGATCTGGCGCTGAGGCCGTTGAAGACGACGGCAGAGGTGGAAGATCACGCCCTCGTCCTTGTCTGCCATCACGCCCACCGTCTGCTCGCCCGTCGCCCTGCCGCCCTTGTCAGCATGTCGCTCGCTGGCTCGCTGCCCTACGCCGCTCGCTCACGAAAGCCGCACAGCCGCCGCCAGCTCGTCATCGCCCACGGCCGCTTCCCGTTTGTGAAGATCTGGCTGTGGATGTGGGAGGTAGGAAATCCAGAAGGAAAGAATTCATGGGTAAAAAGGAAACAAATAAACTGGACGGTAATCAAGGAGATGGGAAACGCGGGTGGCTAGCCGGGCGTGCGGTAGAAAAAAACTTAGAATCGTCATACGAAAATGAACTAATTTGGACATTTGTCCACCTCCAATGTCCACCCTTACGCGGACCCGGGCCCAGCATGGCAGGATCCGATGGTAGATATTAGAGGTGACCTTTCCGATCAAGGTGAATTTACAGGTGGGTAGATTCTGACAGGTCAAAATTATTTTCCTCGCAACTGGTTCTTTATTGGTTTAGATAGATGTATGGTATCCCGTCCATATCTGTTCGATCCTGCGATCGATCCCGTCACACAACATGGAAACCCTTACCGATCCGTGGGAGTCCGGCGATTCTCCATCGGCGGCTCGTTGCCCAGCTTGGCGATGCTCAACTTCTACGGCTACAGGAGAGACTCCCCCGCCGCCGACGACACCAGGACAGTGGCGGCCTCCTTCACCTCCACCGGTCGATCCTTCCGCGTCTCCTTCGGCGTCGTGCCGCCGCCGGCGACGTCCTGCCGCTACCACGGGGCTGACTGTATCCAATAAGAAGTTATTGTGTGTTTAGTTTTTATTACTACATATATTTCTTGATCATGGCCACGTTAGTACTCAAAAGCATCAGGAGGACCCATTCCTCATCCCTTAGATTTTTTTGTTGTTTTCTGTTTGTTTCACACAAATATTAGTTTCCAACACTCCATATATTGTTTCTATCCAAAATAAAAGGCAATTTCATTTTGGAAATTGCTATACATATGTTTTAGAATTTTCAGAACTTTTGGAATTTCCTCAATTGGACGGCATCATGGATGACAGAATTCAGCCTGCTCAATGCATGTCTGGCGCTGCATTGTGCTGATGCCTTGTTTACCTCGACAAGGGCTCCCCGTCGATGGCAAGCGGGATCAAATCCGTTTGTTTGTACTCTCAAGCTGATTTGTTCCAGATTTAAGCATCTCCAGGAAAGCAAATGAAATTTAATTGAGTAGCATCATCTCATTTTCACCTCACGTGCATGGCCCAGCTGATTTGAACATGTGGCAACAATCAGCTCTGTGTAGCTCTAGTAGTTTTGCACTTTTGCTCCTGTACATCGATAGTGAAAGTTGTCTTGAGGAGTAATGCTCTGCTCTCATCTTCAGCACCGTTCGACAGAGAGGAGTCATATTATATCTGGTATACTCGCAGATCATCATTGATGCAAGATTTCAGGTAGCTCGACAATGTACCAGAACTGTAACAACATGCTAATTTTGTTGCACCAGAGAAATGTTCTCCTGGGGATCGATTAATAATGTTGTAAAAAGACACCATGCCTTGTATAACTCTGTAAATTTTAACCAAAATAATTCTCACGACTACTGAAAGCTCTTATTCTGAATTTCTAAAACCAATATGCTTTTCTGCCATTTAGTAAAGAAATTTTGCCGGTAGATGAGGGTACTCTTTCTCTAGACGGGTGGTGCAGCGGATGACGGACAGCACTGACTTGCTCTACCTCGACCATCCATTCCTTCCTATCCTCAAAGCTGTCGAAGTCGTCGGCACGAACCAAGAAACAGATTATGTCGGGGTTGTCCAAACTCACGATGGGGCACTCTGGATGCAAGCGCGGGAGGCCCTCGTAAGCCGGGTGCATCCATATCTCATCACAGTCAAGCAGTGTCCTTTACCCACGTCATTGGCTCATCCTTCATGGATAGATTGATGTTCCATGTGGTCACTGTGAAGGCATGGCGGGAGTGCACGCAGGTGCCCCTTCCAGGGCCGCCACAGCAGCATTGGGGGTCAATGCTAACATACCTCAGGCTTCCTTTGGGAACTGGAATCCCCGCGGGGATCCCTGCCTGAACCCGGGGTAGCATCGCCGCGCGGGGGGCCGCCCCGGGCCGACTTCCCGAGCCTTTGGAAGGCCACCGCACGCGTGATTTTCGCCCCGGTTTCGGCGGGTTTTGACCGGGTGTGTTTCCTCGTCTCGAGAGGTCGGGCAGGTGACCCCGGTTCTTTCCCCGTCGTCTCTCACTCGCGGTCTCCGTCGCTGGCCGCGAGCGTCGCAAGCGCCGATGGACGCGTGTGGCCGCCGCCCCCATCGACGCCTTGGCTTCCCCCTTCCGCGACGCGCTTGGTGCTGCCTCATCAACTCGACCGATGCATCAGCCGCTGTTCCCGCCTCCGATCTGCTCCAACCCGCTCTCAATTTGCTATTCCCTCCTCCGATCTGCTCGGCTCCAACATCTCCTCCATTGATCCAACTGTGAGTTCTCTCTCTCTCTCTCTCTCTCTCTCTCTCTCTCTCTCTCTCTCTCTCTCTCTCTCTCTCTCTCTCTCTCTCTCTCTCTCTCTCTCTCTCTCTCTCTCTCTCTCTCTCTCTCTCTCTCTCTCTCTCTCTCTCTCTCTCTCTGTGGCAAGATCTACTGTATTATTGCCTGTTCATCACCTCGAATCCCCCACTTTTCGCTGCATCCAGATCTTGACGAGGTAAAGGAGGAATGTCTTTGCATAAGTAGAGCAAGAGAAGCATGAGATAGGCAAGAGTAAGCTGGAGGCTCGACCTTTGGCATGGGAGAGGGCAAGATCCGTTTTTATCTGCCGTCTACACTTCTCCATTCATGAGAATGTCCTGTCTATCCCCTCTTGCAAACCAAATTGCTCAGCAAAATCTTGACCATGGCCTCACGGCTATGATCATCACAAGATTAGTAGTAGGTCACAAGGTTAGTAGTACAGGTATGGGTACCAGTTCTACTTAATTTTTGCCTGGTCGATGCCTGTTCATACTTACCCTCCAATGCTTAGTAGTTCATATTTCTGCCATTTTAGTTACTGTAACCAAACTTTTGACAGAATCAATTTCTCAAGTGGTTAAAAGAATATAAACTTATTTTGATTGAGCCTCTATCTTTGGTTGTTCTGGATTATTTTGCTCGTCCTGTTTAGTATAATATCTCCATGATGCTCTGGAGAATTCTGATGTGTAATGATCTTTCATTCTGATGTTTGTGATATCTGCATGCTCTCATGAGAAGCTTAGACCTTTAATTCTAATGTTTCTGAACCGTTAATAGTAAGTTCAATCTGGATAATTATGTTGTCCTATAAGCCTGTGTGTCAGTGTGTGCATTCAGTCAGTGGTGTCCTGTCTTAGTTTTAGTTCAGAGTGCAGTCTAGTTTAGTTTCAGTCCAGAGTTCAATCTAGTGTAGTTTCAATTTTTCCAGAAATTGCGGCGTCTTTTTCGATTTTTCATGAACCTTTCAACTTTCTTTTTGATTTTTTCAGATTTTCAAATCATTTCCCTCGGGATTTGTGCCTCCTGGAGCAGCCAAAGGCAGCCTCACCCTGGCAGGGGAGCGATTCCTAGGGTGTCAGTGTGCGGGGCATTTCCCTGCCGTGGGAATTGGCCCGGGGTAACCCGCCCATTGCTTCCAAAGGAAGCCTCAGTGTGCCAGGTCCAACGCCACATGTGCTCATCCTCACCGCGCAGTAGGAGGCCAGTGTTATGCATGTGGAGGTTACACTCAAAGCGTCCCATGTAGCGTGTTGGGAGCAAAGATAGCGACGGCGGCCGAGAGGCGGCTGCCCTGTACACGAAGTAATCGTACCCCCTAGTGCCTGTGTAGCCATGGACGTCCTCGCGATTCACCTTGAATAGGACGAGTGTCCATGAGCCGCGATTACTCGAGCGTCCGTATGTTTACGCGTGTTGCCATCAGACAATTCGCAGTGGAGGAAGGTGCTTGCCGGTGGCTTTGCGAGGGCCAAGGAGACGCGCAAGTTTTGGCCCGTGGAGGTCAGGGACTCCGCCATGGTCTTGGCGTCGGCGATGTTGGAGACGTCATCGTCGTCGTCCTTGCGGCAGCCAACGGAGTTCAGCATCACCCAGCCTGGGTCTTTGACGGCCGCAGATGGATCGGAGGTTAAGGTTTCCATGTGGCGGCGGAAACATGGGACAAGGCCTGATCGTAGCAGGACAGTGGAGCGTCGGCATCTCAACCCGTGGAATCCAACCTGAGCAACTCGCGTCAGCGGTTTCATACTGCTTGCGGGTTCTTTTGAATTTGTGTAACCTCTGGTGAACGTAGGTGCGGAATCTTCGATAAATAATGGCGGCTTGCATCTGCGTCTCTGTGGTGAGCCGTCATAGCCCTAGGTTTAGGATGAGAATATTCTGTACAGGAGTGGTTAATTGGGCCCAGTGTTTTGAATTTCGGTATAAAAAAATTACCGGTCTAGGGCGATATAACGAAAATCGCCGAAAATCGGTGAAAATCGGACGGTTTCGGTCCGAAATTTTTGTAAATTTGAATGAAATTTGGTCAAAATTTTCAAAACCGGTCCAAAACCGGCCGAAACCGGCCGGTAACACAAAATACCGGAGGGGACCGGTATAACGAAATTTCGGCGAAAATCGCGAAATTTCGGCCGAAATTTTGTTCACTGATTGGGCCTTAACAAAACTGTAACCATTAGGCAGGGCTAGGAGACATCGTGAACAACGTCCAGCCCATCATACAATTCCCCTCGAAAGAAACATGAAACCGTGCCCAAAAATCCCACAACTGTGTTCATGTTGAAATAAGAGTATGCATTTTCTTTTTTGCAAAGTCCATATTTTGTATGTATATTTTGGACTATCTATATATTCATCAATTTATCTAAAAGCACAATTTTATTTTGAGAATCGCTACATATTGTCTGAGAGGTTTTGAGACAGTTGAGCATTTCCTCGATCAGAGAAAAATATAGACATCATACAATCAGGCCCGTCGATGGACATGGGCGAGGTGGGCGACCGAACAGGGCCCCCAAAATTTTGGGGCCCCCGATTCCTAATTTTCCTAGAGAATAAAAGATCAATATTAGTTCAATAGCAGAGCGCGTGTGGAATATGGCGAATTTTGGTGATTTTGTAGCCGAACCCCCCTTCCCCGCTCGGTCCTGCAGTTCACCGCGTAATTGACTATTGGAAGCCATTGATGGAGCTTCAGCTGTGTCTCTGTCGGTTTGCTCCCAAGGAAGAAGAAGACCGACTGAAGAGGTATGGGCTTTGTGGACCTAATGCTGGGCTTTAAGTTTTAGTGTCAGAATGAGAAGGCCCAAGTGGCCATGTGCATCGGTGAGGCCTGGTAATCCAAACAAAACTCAACAGTAGAGACAGGAAGAACGAGAGAGGAAAGGACTTCAGCGCACATGTGTCAGCGTGTGCTGTTTATATTTTGAACCTCCCTTTGTGCCTATATGACTTCTGCTAAAAAAAAAATATCATGTTAGTTTTGAACAAAATTAAAAGGAATGGGGAGGGAAATGGAAGAGATCGAAATAGTGAGGTACTAACAAATTTGTATAATTCATGACTCGAAAAAATATATATAGCATTTATTAGCTACTATATAATTCATGACTCTAATATTCCTATTCTTCATCAATCTGCCGCCCCCTGTGTCAGTAGTGTTCATTGGGCTTTTGTTCAACATTGCAACCTATTAACTTTTGCCCAAGTTACGGATTTGTAGGGCCCCCGTTTCGCATTTCGCACAGGGCCTTCAAATTCTCGGAGATGGCCCTGCATACAATCTGTGACACCGGTCCACAAACGTCCTGTAAAACATTGATGGTAATAAACTTCAGTCGAGTTACTTTTTGAGCAGTGCTACAGGTCCGACTGCTATTCATCGGTGAATCACCACGCTTTACTTTTCTCATACAAAGTTCACTATGGAAAGTTTTCATCAAGTCGGACTTGGGTCGTATCAAATTGGTTATACCTGTAGTCATGCATTATCTTATTTTTTGTAGTTGAACATTTTGCATTCCCTTTTGGGGCCTTGATTAAATAATGTTGTAGAAAAAAGGCAAAATTTGCTACAGCATACTAAAAGTTTGATTTTAGCCACAGAACACTACAGCTCTGATATTTATTGGTGGCACACTTCAAAAGTGTCGTTTCTTAAATGTAGCACACTAAACATAAGAAAAGTCCTTTTTTCAAAAAAATTATCGCATTGCACAAAATACGTTACAACTTCAAACTTTGCACAGTGATACATTGATGCTTTTGGTAGCCAATGATCGAACCGTGTTACCTACAGAGAATAGCTGCTATTCCAAAAATATAGTTGCAAGTGACTAACTGAATTTTCTTGTATGAGTGACATTGATATCCTTACAATTATCACATAAGCTTTGATGGTAGGCGAAAACATTCTTTCCGTGGATTGATGGTGCACCGGACGGCAGACAACAGCACCTTCCTCCTTGTGTCGACCTGGATCATCCAATCCGTTTGATCCTCACGTCTCGCATAATCGGAAACACTGAAGCAAACAACATCAGGGTTGTCCAAGCTCCACCACGGGACACTTTAGATGCTTATGTGGGATGTTCTCATACCCCGAAAGCGCCCAAAGCTCCTCGCAATCGAGCACACCATCCTTCTCCCACGACATGGGCCCGTGCATTCTCAAGGTCAGTGTCCATGTGGTCACCGTGAACGCAAACCGGGATCGAAGGCACGAGCTCCTGCCCAGGCCGCCGCAGCAGCAGCGGGTGTCGATGCGAACAAACCTCAATGCGTCGTCGACTCAGCACCAATATTCTTGGAATTACAAAGGGGAAGCAGGTCGTCACTGTAGAGGCTCCTATCGACATCAAAGGGCGAGACGGGCATAGGCACGTACCGGAGCTTTGAGGTCTTTTCCTCTGACAGCATGTCGCACAGGAGGAAGCCGTCATAATCGAAAAAGCACATGAACGGATTGCCAACAGCATGCAATGGCCTTGTCTCCACCCGACCAGTACAGCGGCTCGCTGCGTTTTTCGCCTTCGTCATGAACGATGGGCACCGACTGCCTGAGCTCCCACTGGCTGTTTCCGAGGCGGAGCACACATAGGTCTGCGGTACCCGACTGCCCACGGTTTTCGGACACCACCTCGAGCTGAGCCACCAGCAGTTCGTCATCGCCTTGTCGCAGGAGGCACGTGTCCTGATCGTTCAGCACGCGGCAGCCCGGTCCAACTTGGCTGAATCGTACTGCTCCATCTGCTTGGGAATGTCCCGGGCAGGAAGCAGAGACAGTGACGGCGGCCGGGCCCCGGCGCCTGCCCTGTACACGAAGTGATCGAGCTTGTATATAAATGAATCACGGGGCCTTCGCGTCATCATGAAAAGGACGGAGTCGCCGTGGGCCGCGACGACACGAATGTCATCGGGCTCAGCGCCCTCGCAGTGATAGAGGAGGTAGGAGCTCGCCGGCGGCGCCGCGAGGCGGAACGAGACCCGCAGGTCGCGGCCCGTGGAGGTGCGGGACTCCGCCGCGGTCTTGGCGTCAGCTTCCAACATGGAGTCGTCCTCGCGGCAGTCGGTGCGGTCCAACAAAACGCATGGTAGATCCTCGCAGGCGGCGGCTGCCGGCTAACCGGAGACGTCCCCCGGTTGGCCCCTGACTATGAACGGCATGGAGAGATCGTTGGCCAATGGAGCCTGGCGAACGGAAGAGGCAGCTGGACACGTTGAAGCCACGCAAAGCAAGCCGACTAAACATACTTGTTGGGCGTTGTCTTTGCGTGGAAGGAGGTGAAGAATTCAGGTCAGTAGTGGCGGCTCCGTCCCTGAATCGTGGTGCGTAGCCCTAGGTTGATGATGACTCGGAGCAATTAATTTGGTCGGGGAAAAAAGTTGTTTTCTTTGTCAAGCCCACTAAACATAATGACAATCGTCTGGCCCGTCTAATTAAAGAGACAGTTTAGTGGAGCCGGTAAAGCACTTGTCATGCCAATTCACTAGGACTATATCTTATCATGTTTAATTTATATATAAGGTCATCTAGTTGCTCGAGTCATATATTAAACACAAGTTAATTAAGATTAAGAATAGTTTTGGATGCCTACTTAAGCCACTGTAGCTTAGTACTTTTCTGCATAGTGAAATCTTATCTCAAGTCAGAACTATCTCTCAGTCCCATCTTTGGACTAAACAAAGTATCCTATGGAACAAATTAAATACAGGTCTAGAACATTAATTGTTTGAAGGTGGAACAATTTTTTATTGAAATTGCAACATTCTTGTTATATCTATGAAGCAGATAAGGTTAAAATAGAACGAGACATCTAGATGGTTAGATCTACGTACATCCAACGGTCGAAAATATCGCTCAGAGATTAGGAAAAAATCACATGAGAAGGAAACAGCTCCATAAATTTTTTCATGATTCTCTCATATACTTAGTAAGAAGGTACTACTCTATACAACAATATGATGAGCATGTATGTGAGTTCAATTCAAGAATCAGGGGCAAATCAATATGTTGCTACTATTTCTATTTTCTCTCAGAATTCCAAGGAATATGAATCGGGAAAGCTAAAGCTCACCCGGGTGTTTCTGGCCACGCCAGCACCCGAGTTCCTGTTTGTCCGATGCCTTTTGCCTCTGCTTTTGCTCGCCATTGGATCTTGCCTGTGCTTCCGCTTCTGTGTGGGCCCTCGTTTTCTCCGCACGCTTTAGATCTTGCCTCGCGCTCCTATTCGTTCCCCTTCACTTCCTCATTTCGATTTGTTCAGTTGCTCGGCTAGGGTTTGGCATCCGGTCGCCGGAGGCGATTCGCCGGCGATCCTCCGGTGATTCTCCGGTTAGTCGCTTTGTTTCGTTTTGCTTCTACTTCCTGTCGATGCGACGCGCTATGATTCTAATGCTGGAGTCATTTCCATTTGCATTTTGCTTCTTCATCTTCCTGCTGGAGGTCGTGTTGTTCGTGGGCTCGCGCTGACTTGTGCTAGCGCCGCTGCTTGCCTGCTCGTGGCTGCCTGCCTGCTCACACCCGCCTCCGTCGCTTGAGGTCGCACTCTCCTGCCTACTTGTGTTCACTGCTCGCGTCGCACTTCAGCATGTGCTTGTTTGCGCTGCCTGCCTGCCTGCATCTCCAACCGGTCGTCAATGGCGTGGTTCAGTTTACCACTCGTCCATGGCATGGTACGCGACTGCATGCTTGCCTGTTTGAGTTTCACAAACATGCAAGTGCCCAAAAACTCTCGATGTGCTGCTGCCTGCTAATGACTGCTTATACATGTTGTATAAATCTGAATTAAATTCTGGTTCGAACTAAAATCTGACTTGTGTGCATCCGAAATGAGTGCTTGTGTGTTTGAAGCTTGCTTGTCTGCATCCTTAATGTTCAGAGCTGTTCTTTGAAGTGAACTGAAATTCTTACTTGTGTGCATTGATTTTCATTGAAGTGAACTGAATTTTGGGTTGAACTGAAAACTGACTTGTGTTTTGTGTGGTAGAAGCTTCTGAATTTCTGTTCATGCTCCTGAATTTCTGCTCATTGAACTGAAACTGTTGTTGGTTGTGTGATACAGCTTGCTTGTGTGCATCAGAACTGAATCTCTATTGTGTGATAGAGGAGCAGGGAGAGCTGGGTGCAAGACGGAGAACTCAATATTACTTATGTAATTTGTATGTTCTTAATCATGCTTTGTACTCATAATGCAATCCATATGTTTGAACCATGTATCAACGAATGTAGCCGTTGGAATGTTAGTTACAAAATAGTAATAAAAAAAAGGAGATGAATGGATATAGAGATTCTCATTTAGAGAACCGGTTGGAGTGTGCTGCAAAATAGAGGATGATTCTCTGCCAAAAAATAGTGTGCTCCTTTTGATTTAAGACCAGGTCTAGTACAATTTTTATTGCTTGTTCCTGAAGCATTTTGACTTGCAGCCAGCTCTCTCTCATCATTTTCAATGCATGATCATATTATTATTTAGTTAATGCACATTTCTAATTATTGAGCTGATTTTCTTACTAATAATCAGTGCATGCTTTTGGTCAACCGTTTAGTGTTACATAAGCTTCCACATTGTTTTAGGCTAATTCCTAACACATTGCTATAATTAGTATGTTTGTCTTGTGATCATCGTATGTGGAAAGTCCAGTGTAACAGAATGAAAGTTACAGTCAGATTCACTGTATGTAATATGTTTCTGTACTGTAACTCACATTTGCAAAAGTTTTTAGTTCCTGTGATATTTGAACTTGTCAGCTTTGGATTAGGACTTTTGGGATTTCCACTAATACCCAAAATCATTTGTAGTTCTATATATAGGATGTTAAATTATATTAATACTTTTATTTATTATATTATTCCAGGAAATTTTTATTTATCAGGATAGACAATACATCGGGAAGGGTTGACTACCAGTTCTAACCTTCGATCCATGTTACACATACAATTTGTTAAAGTTACCGTTCTGATATGCTGATATTACACCTAATTATTCATGTAATTTTAGTTTTTGCGCACAGTAACTTTATGTAAAAAAAAACCAGTGTATTAGTAAATCTGAAGTTTGGTACTGTCAAACTTTCGATACTTTAGCTATGCTTTTTGCTATCGAGCATGGCAATGATTTTTTTTATTTTTTTTTATTTTGTGATTCTGTTAATATTTCCCATCAAGCTATGATGCTAAGATTCTAGATCATTCTATGTTTTTTCCATGCTGAGATTAATATCCTGATGTATCTTTCCTGGTAAAGTTTTGGGGCGAAATTGTTTCAACCCAGATTTCATGAATCATGTGTAAGTTTTTTGAATCAGGAGCCTATGTGATTTGTGAGAGTAGTTTGTGTGATCCATTTTGCCTTGTTTATTGCGATGCATACCGAGTTAGCACATGCAGTTATTTTTATTGATGTACGGGTTGTTTGCTTGTTATGTCAAGCTCTGCATGCAGAGTGGTTGGCCCAGATATTGGGATTCTGCTGCCCTCATGTCACTTCGGCTCCCCATTTCACTATCAAAGCTGAGTGCAGTTGGCTATGGAGACAAGCATAGTGAGTGTGATTCTCCTTTGTTTCTTTTTTTTTTGTGTGCATCTGAATGCCTTTGATGCGATTTGTTGGTCCTCATCGATCTCGTCTGATTTTAAACTTTTGGGTTGCATTTTCCATTTCTTCTTTTGACCGCACTCTGCTCTTGTGGATTGACACAAACTCTATGTACTAAATGCTTGTTAATTTAATCATTGCTTCAGTTTCTGTAGCCGATTATATTCTAATGTTGCTGATTGTGCAGCTTGGTGAATTAGCTAGCTCTTAATTAGTACTTGTTGGTGTGTGTGGTTAACCATTACTCATTCCCTCATATAAATTTCTTGTAGAAATACAGAAGTTGTACTTTGTCTTGGCCGGTGTTGTCAAATTCACTTGTGCTCCTTTGGTTTCTTTCAGTTCCTGCTGCAGAGCGGGTCAGGTTTTGCAATGCAGACTACGATAGTAAGAATCTTGCCTATTCCTCATTCCTGCCTAGGAATTCGTGGCCTTTTTCCTTTCTTTGTTCCTCTCACGGTAAGAGAAATAAATAGTTCCTTTTCGCTGAACTGCTCTTGTAGATCGATGCCCAACTCTGAGCAGCTTGCATGCCACAGTGATGTAGTGTTTAATGACCTTTTTGCCTAGTTTAATAATTTGTTCTTTCCCTGTATTCCAATTTGGTTAGAACCAGTAGTTGGTTGTGTAGATGGTTTACCGCGTAGCTAATTTACACAATTATTGTTTATTTCGAACTCGTCAATAATCATTGTTCTAGTTCCTTGTTTTTGTTCTTTTCTGAATTAGTGCCTTTTGGGTATACCTACCGGCTAGTGGCCAATTACATTCTTCATTTTAACATATCTATTTTTCTGATTAAATCTCAGGGTGTTCATGATGGGCCATTGTATGGGGTGCTGGTCAATGCTATTACAGAACATTAGTGTTCTTATTTTTCTCTACCATGTTACTCCTATTGGATGCTAAAGTTACAGTTGTCGTCCATCGTAATTTCTGCTCCGTTGAACTGTAACTTTGTCAAATGACTTAGGCATATGGTTTTCGTATTGTCCAAGAGTCTATTCTGTTTTATATTCCATATGTTCAAATCTGACATATGGAAGAAGAGAAGAAATCAAATATGTGCCTTGGGTGTTATTTTATCTCACCCGTTAGATTTTTCTCTGAATATGTAGTATTTGAGTGTCAAAGCCTTGAAACACTCAAATTGTATCATGTCTAATTCCTGTTTTGTGGCCAAATGTTTTCGAAACTCTCTTCCATTCATATTGGTTTTGTAATTTCAATTTCTGCATAGAACATATGTGCTCGAGCATTTCTGAGAAAACCAGGCAAAAAAAACAATGTGTAATGTCTAATGCAGCTTATCATCGTCTTCTGTGTTTTTTGCTTAATCTTCAACACTCAATTCCACAATTTCCTCATTTTGTTTAGTCCTTTTGTCAGCATCATCTGTTGTTAATCTTCTTTTATTACAACCATAACTCTGTGTTATTCAGTTGAACTAACAGATGTAATTCATAGATTTAAAGTCATGCATTCTGAAATGCAGTTTTATATTTCTTCTATGTTGGGCTTGATTTGGCTGCAGTCATGCCTGCATCTAATTTGTTCAACATTCATGGTGGTCAACCTTGATTATGCTGCAGTCTTGCTTGCCTCTCTATCTAGAGTTAAAAGTCTCCGACAATTATCTTTGTTACCTGCTAGCAAATATTTTTGAAACCGAAATTCTTAAAGAATTTGTAAGTTTATGTCTTTTAACTTCATTGTGTAGCTCTGTTTTTCTGCACTGTCAGATAAAAAACCAAGGGTTGAGAATTCAGGTGCTAGGCACCCTACCCAGCACCTGATTTCTGTATCGGAGAAAATTCGGGTGTTGTAATCAATTCCAGCACCCGGGTGCTGGAAAGGGTCAAAACACCCGGGTTCCATGTAGACAAGCCCTATATATTAAGACGAAGGGAATAAATATTCAGGAACTTTTCTTACGTTTTAAAATGTTGCAATGTCCGAATAGCCATAAATTACGTGTTGACATGTGCTTGGGCAAAAATTCGGATTATCCTGCAAAGTAAGCAATTTATGTAACCACAACGGTGACATACTGGCAAAGAAAAGGCCTGAATACTTAGAATGTTTTTGTCAGTTAGCACTGCAGTTTTGCTGGTAAGTGAAAGTCAGCTTTCCACGCATCAGCGGTAAACTCATCGACAAACACCAGCGCCTTTCTCCTCATGTCGACCTGGATCATCCATTCCTTTATTGCATCGTAGCTGTCCACGATGTTGTAATTGGAGACAAGGAAGCAGATGATGTCTGGGTTATCCAAGCTTACGACTGAGCACTTGAGATGCACACGCAGGAGCCCCTCATAGCTCGGGAGAGCCCATAGATCGTCGCAGTGAAGAACGCCGTCCCTCACCCACGCCATTGGATTGTCGGTCATTGTCGAGGTTCATCGTCCAGGCACTTACTCCTGCCTGCTCCGCCGCAGGAGCAAAGGGTGTCGATGCTGACGAACTTCAACGCGCTATCCGATCCCCTGCTGTGCCCATGGACCCATGGTCCTCGAATCCTTCATAGAGGCAGCTCGCCGTGGTTGCTGTACTAGCACATCACCTTGCGGTGCAACGGCACGAACCAGATCTTCCTAGGGCTCGGCTCCTCCGCGGTGTCCCACAGGAAGAAGCCGTCGCTGTAGTGGACCCAGCACAGGACTATCATCACACCACTGACCACAGCAGAGAAACCAAAGGAAAGGAAGAACATTAGCACTAAGGAAAAGAGAGCCATTAAACGGGATGCTCACTCAGATTATTGCGCCGCACGTGGTTTGCATTGCTACCTGCTGCTAGTTATACTATATAGGATGTGTCTAGTGTATGTTTAGTTTCGCTGGTACTACATGAGTGTCACCCCACTGCGATGCGGCAGGACAAAGAGCAGCGTCTTGCTCCTCGTGTTTACCACGACTGTCCACGCCATCGCATCCTCGTAACTTTTGAGGTTGCCGCAGCAGCGGTAGTCGTTAGGAGCTAACGACGGGGCGCTCCATGGGCATGCGTGGGAGGCTTCTGTAGTTAGGTAACGCCCAGGGCTCGTCGCAGTCGAAGACGCCATTTTTGACCCACGTCAATGCCTCGCCCGCCGTCGTCAGGAGCCTCATGGTCCAGGTGGCACGATGAAGGCAAAGCGGAAGAGCACGCAATTGCTCTCGCCGTCGTCGCCACCGATGCTGACGAACCTCAACGCGCCGGCGCCGGCGCCGGCCAAGGTGCGGAAGCTCCAGCACATGAACCGGACGCCTAGTCGTGATGGACGATGGGTAGCCGCTTGAGGTCCCACTCGCATCGCCCGGGGAGGCGGAGCACGCAGAGCTCGGCCGTGTCCCGAGGCGCCTCAAGTATCCACTACTCCACCTCGAGGCTCGAGCACGTCCTCGCCGTGACGCAGGTGTCTTTCTTGAACAGCGTGATTCCAATGCACAGATAGGACATGGAGCAGCGGTGAAGCAGAGACAACGACGGTAGCCACGTTCCGGCCCCGGCGGCGCCTCAGTCATAGCAATTTGCAAGTACTCGAATACATTAGCTGTTTTACTAGCAGAGCGACGTTCATTAGGGATCTTCATCTGGACGAGAACATAATGGTCATGTGCAGCGATGGTATCGATGTTGGGAACATTGATGTTTTTGTTGTGTGGGTTGGTATCTAGAGAAGATCCAACGCAATCCGGGTTGTTGCGTACCAGAATCTATTTGCGATGGGTAACCCTGGCTTTCCACGATGCGTCTGGGATGCCAAGGGGAAGGCGCCACCTGATACCGTCCACCAGTGACTAGAGTGTTTGTTTGAAGGGATGAAGAGGGATGGGATGGGACGGCCCAACTTTTGATGTGTTTGGTTTTGTGTCAATGTCGATGTGGTGCCAAACTTGTACTCCCTCTGTTCTCTTTGATCTATGTTTGGGACGGCTTCAACAGTGCGACGCCTCGTGACCTGTCATGGCGCTGGGCTGTCAAACTTGTATTCTCTCTCCGTTCTCTTTTATGTGTCGTTTTCTTCTAGTTAGGATTACCGATTTAAACGTTGTTCTCGGGTTACGAGGTCACTTTTGTGACCTTTTGTGTCCATCCGCATGGTAAAAGCAGCAGGCTGCTGCCCACCCAGTCTCTCTCTCTCTCTCTCTCCGGCGCCACCCACTACTGCGGACTCACTGCTTCCCCAATGGTCCGTTGACACGGTGCTCACTTATTTCTGGTTTCTGCCTCCGAGCTGTTGTGCCGCTGACCGCACTAATACCTGCTCCCATCCTTCGCAAAAAAAAAAAAAAAAAAAAAAAAAAAAAAAAAAAAAAAAAAAAAAAAAAACCTGCTCCCATCCAAAACATGGTGTTCCTTTGTTTCTACGTTTTAGCTAGAACAACACATAAAAAGTAACGGAGGGACGCCTCCTGGCGGTGAGAATATTCCTTCACTTCGTAGCACGAATCTTTAACAAGGAAAATACCTCTTGCTCCAGTCCATGCCTCCAAAGTACCGCAGGTTTCTCCTTCCCCCCATGTGGCACTTCAGAGCCCATGTGGACTCCTATTACGAAGGACTTTATTTTACCAATGGGCAATGGCGGTTTCTCCTTCCCCATGTGGGAGCTCGGCGCTTTCTGATGTTTGCATGCTGTAAAGTCACTTTCCAGCCTGTGAGGCATGCATCACCCCGACAAAACGCAAATTGCATGACTAATGATAAGACCCAGGTCCATCCCCTCATCCTTAAATGTGCGCAGCAACAGCGCTCTTCTGCATCTTGTGCGTGAGTTGGTGCGGAGGGAGAAGAGGCGTTCCTCTGCATCTTTTTCGACAACCTCCTGCGCCCCTACGCCCAATTCATAGCTCAGTCCGTCCACAAGAGCAACGGTACTGTGTCCCTATCTAGCAGACTGGGTGTTGACTGTATATTTTTGTTCCTGTTGAAATCATGCTGGTGTGTTCCATGCATTCCTTTTATCCGCTCCAATGGTATATCTGATAGGGACAGGGTTCCGCTGTCGTAGCCCCTAGTCACTAACACACGAGCCCGGCCTCAGGCGCTAGTGACCACTGCACGGGCATGCTGTAAGTCAGTGGATCCCTGTCAGGATCCATCTAATAGCAGTAGGTGCTTGTTAAAAGGTGTCATCTAGGTCTGTAAGCTTGTCAAATGGTGCCATTTAGGTCTTTGAACTCTCAAAATCGCTAAACTATGTCATCTAGGTCTAAAATTCCAAAACTACCACAATCATTGCTGACGTGGCTTCATATAAGTATGTTTTATGATATGTTTACCTATCATGCAGTCTAATTACGTCATTTGAGGAATTGAACGGAAACAAAAATTTAGGGAAAGAAAGATTATGAAAATCATTTTTGAAAAGGTTTTCCATCAGCAATCATAAGGGTAACTACTCCCTCCGTTTACTTATCACGAGCGCGTGGCGGCCGTAGGATGCCGTGGATCTCACCGCTGCTGTCGTGGACCTTACGGCTCGTTGAGAGAACAGATAGGATGGATGCGGCCAAATGGTGTTAGGGTTTTGTTCATGGGCTGAGTTGTGCTGCGGTGTATATCCTTTGGGATTCTAAATAATTAAGGAATCCCTATATATAGCGCGAGCCACCTGAAACTTACGGATTAGCTTGCCACGCCGTGGGGACGTGCGGTCCAGAGAGCACCACGCAGGGCTGTGGATGGAACGCGGTGAGACCAGGCAGATTGAGAAGGCGTGACAGATGTCCTTCTACTAGCCGGGCTGATTTATAGTCTAGTTTGCAGGCAAACTTTAAATTGATTTTTCTCCTGAACCATAACCGTATTTTCGAATCCGATTGAAATGTGATGATCCTTAAAATTAATGCAACAAAACATGATATCACACGATTTTTTTTGTATTCTTGTATATTTTGAAGATTCAACATTTTTAATGTGCAATTTGTTTGGTACAATTTCAAAATGTTAGAATGGTATATTCTAAATGATGAAAATTCTTATCAAATATGAGTCTAGTCATTCATAATGTTTTATACATTATAGTTTTATTTTGCATTATTGAATTTTTAAAATTCAACCTTTTTTTAATGTAACATTTTAACATTTTTCTTGTTCTGTCTTAAAATTTTCCATGGATAGTTTCAATCATTTCTTACAAAAAATGTTTACGCTGTCTATTTAAAATATTGAACTAGTGTTTCAAATTTGTTGAGTTTGTTTTAAGAACTTGTTGAAACTTTTGGCTTTCTTACTGCATCGAGCTCATCTGTTAAACCTGCCGCTCCCCGTACATTTTATAATTTTTGGAAAAAAAATAAATTCATGTAAGTTCGTTCAAAGCATCAGCATGAAAAACAAATCGTGTCATGCAACCTGCCGCGTGGGGAAATATCATGTCAGAAAAAAAAGGTAAAAAATTCCAGTTTTCCCACCCTGTCTTACTCTTTTTTTTTTTGAAAGGGTAGAACATCAAACGCACACGACTACACACACCACACTCACGCGCCTAATCTAAAGATTGGAAGGGCCTGAGACCCTTCAGTGTGCGACGTACGCACAGTCCCACTCAATGCGCACGCGTGTGCGTACCCTATTCTAACCAGGACTCATCCTGGCGAAAATGGGAAAAACCCCGGTGAGGCGCCTGCGTGGAGCAGCGCTCGAACGCAGGCGGGTGTGCTGGGAACGCCCAGCGTTACCAACCGAGCTACGCTCG
Source organism: Eragrostis nindensis (assembly GCA_012490785.1). Lineage (NCBI taxonomy): Eukaryota > Viridiplantae > Streptophyta > Magnoliopsida > Poales > Poaceae > Eragrostis > Eragrostis nindensis. The sequence goes on from JAAXCT010000037.1 coordinate 207,234, forward strand.
GTCCTCACCCTGTCTTACTCTTAATCCTGCCTGTCCCGTGCGCGCTTGAACGAAAAACGAAGCTGGGCCGCGTCGCATCTCCGTGTTAGCGGGCCGGGGTGCAGATAGTTCAAATACCCATAGAGATGTTTCGTCTTCCAGTGGACAAGCCCACGACGAGAGCCGCCACAGGAGACAGGGGCCAGGGCACCCCAGGCCGGAGATGGCCCTGACGACGTGGTGCTCGTTCATTTGCACGAACGGGGAAGCGAACTCTTCGATGCCAGCGATATCCGTCATCAGGGCACGACAGCGAGCAGGTGGATGAAGCGGATGTCAATGCTGGAGGATCCTCTCGGCTTATGTGGCCGGCGAGGTCGGACATGCTGCCCTGTCGGCGACCGCGTGAAGTGAGGGAGAGAGCGCCGCCGTTGTGGGCGAGCAGCCGCTTGCCGGCTTTCAGCATGGACATGATATGACCGACCGCCCACATGATCATCTTCGATCGTGCTGTAACGTCAGCCTGCTTCCAGAGCTGGAGAGCGGACTTGTAGTCCAGCAGCTTGAGGCGGCCCGCAGATGCCGTAGCACTTGATGTTGCTCCAGTAGTGGTTCAGGTTGTTCTCCATCTTGCGCAAATGTAATGTTCGGCATTGGGGAGAGCGGTTTCGGGAACTTGGCCACTCGATAGTTGTGGAGAGAGGGAGAGACGGTTACTGACGTCCTAGAGTCTGCTACGGGAGTACAAGTAATACTAGGTTTCTTTTTAGATAATGACTACTAGTTTTTTTTTTTTTGGCGGGTACTAGAATTCACATGCTCTGTTCTGACAGTGGTTAGACGTGTAGTAGGTTATTTTCCGTACATAAGTTCCCACCTTTCTGTTGGAGATCCTACATGAAAGAATTACCGCCACCAAGTTCCGAAGACTATGAACTTATTGATTTTCCGTACAATGCCAAAGACAATATCTTATAGTGACCATATGAATACCGAATGTCATGGAAGCATGAAGTACAATCAATCTCGATGAACCCTCACTCGTATATAACTAATTAAGCCGAGGAATCAATCTTCAGATTACAGAAAGTACTTCATCAGATGGCCTTTTTAAACCCTCCAATTGTAAAGACCCTAAAACCGACGACGACGAACTTCCTCTCGCGAAACGTCTTCTGCGCTACAGTAGAGAGAGGGAGAAAAGGAGGCGGCGCGGCTCTCCGGCGGCGATTCGCCGGCTTTCCCTCTTCTCCGGTGGCCTCTAGGGCTCCGGAGAGCGGGGGGAGTTGGGGAATCGCCGTCCGGTGTTGTCTCCTTAGCTATTTAGGTTAGTTTCTAGTAGCTAGGGTTAGGTTTCCGGCTTCGCCATGGCGGCGGTGTCCGGTTTTCTTTTCTCCTTCGGCTGTTCCGGCGAGGGCGTCGTCGGCGGCGACGACTTCTTCAAAGGTGAGGCCGTGTGGAGTTCTTGTGCCTTCCGTTCTTTTGCGAAAGAGGGGATGGGCTTTGTCTCCCCTTGCCGGCGGTGTCGGTGATGGTGGAGTTCTTGTCCGGGTGGTCGGCATCAAGTTTGGTTGTCGATTTCTCCGGTTTGTTGCTGGTTCTTGTTGCTGGTTCTTCGATGGTGGTGCTCCAGTGCTTCTTCTTTCTTCCGGTGTTGTTGCGATGGTCGGTTTTGTGCCATCTTCGTTCAAATCCAATCGACTTCATCAACAAAGTGTTGTGGTCGCAAACTCGGAGCAAGGAGGAGCTTGCAGGTCGCCGTCGAGGGCCGCCGGTGGCGAGGATTCAGTGTGTCGGGAGGATTCGAGAGGATAAGGGACTTGTTTGTAATTTCCTTTTCTTCGAGATCCTTTCTGTAAATGTGCCCAGGGGGCTATCTGTAAAAGGCTGTGGGCTGTACTGTTCTAAAGTTTAATATAATTCCCACCCCCTTTCGCAAAAAAAAAAAAAAAAAGACCCTAAAACCGCAAAGATGTTTTATAAGCGATGCAGAAACGCTAAAGATAGCCGTGAGGGGAAAAGTCAGCTATGGCTATTGACTGTTTCGTTTTTGTTTTTGTACGACCAGGCCAATCCATTCAGCGGCTGGGTACGGCAAGGGGTATTGAGCAGAGAGGTGGCCGACAAGGCGCTCATGGCAGAGCAGACAGAGAGCAGCGTCCCAACTGACAGCGTTGCATTTGAAACTATCGCCAACCAGAGCAGCGTCCCAACTGACAGTGTTGCATTTGGAACTATCGCCAACCTAATAAATTCCCTATATCAGGAAGTTGGAGGAGTCACGGAAGTCAGTACTGTCTATTTTCTTTGGCTTGGTTTTTGACCTTGATTTGTTCTGCAATTCAGATTCTCTAATTTTGTTGCGCAGGTGGTAATAAGGAATGGCAAACAGAAGAATTTTCTATGGCAAGTCAGAGGACTCATGGATGATAAGGAATGGCAAGTTACTTTGTTGTATGCTTTTGTTAATTTCGAGACTGAAGAATTTGCTTTAGAGGCCATTCAATATTTGAATAATAGAACAGAGGTTTGTTTTCAGTTACGCGCAGAGCTTATCTCCTTCTTTTCGCATTTCATCAATTCTAGTGATATCATTTACAATGTTCTTTAAACAAAGAGCTTACAATAAGTATATGAGAAGATAAATCTTAGGAAAGCACTACTCAGTAACCAATCCAAGTTGAATATTATTATTTTTGTCTTTGTTAAAGTATTCCGTTATCACACGCCACAAAAACAAATAGAAAAGCACACGAATGTAGTCCAATGCTCTCGTTATTGATGGTTTGATATGGCCTGTTCTGGTATGTGTCCTGTGCTGATCCATGGGCCATATTTTAACACTCCCCCCTTGGTTGCAAACCAACGACATGCTTATGCCCCCAAAAACTCATCCGGAAACCCAGTGGGAAAAAGGAGTACATAACTCGTGTATCTTGCCATTGCATATGTCGGCTCATTAAAAATGTTGCAATGAGAAAACCCAGGGGGAAAAAAATCAGCCAAAGAAAAAAAATAATGCAATATAAATCCCTTTCCAAATATGATTGTGGTCCGAAAAACAAGTAATCTTAATTACTGGAGCTAAAATGCTTCGTGGCACAAAAATCCATAAGGCAAATAGCACACATGTTCCATAGAGGAAAAATAAAAGCATTCGAGACTTACAAAATTATCTTAAAGCTGAAACTGTTATAAATGTGGCTATATTGTTGGTGGGCTATTTCCACATTTATTCTTCACTACGTTAACTTCTGATATAAAATAGGTTAACATGTAAAGTATCTCAGATTATTAACTATAATCATGGGCGTTGCATTATTATGTGTGGAGGCAATAAAAATAACATGGTAACCCAGTGGCAACCACCGCCACATCCACTTGCCTTTACCGACGACCAGAATAGCAAGCCTCAAGTGTTACAAAGCACCAGAGATCATAAAATACATGTATGTACCGTACATAAAGCACTCCTACGACCAGAACCCCGAAACAAGCAAGGAAAGGATAAAACAGAACACCACACATTCGTCCAACAAAGAGCAGCAGTACTTTACCTTCTTTCGTATGTTTTAATCTACAACAGCAATGTTAGTAAAAAACACATTTCCGGAATGTACAGAAGAAGAGATGAAACTTTTGTGAAGGCACCATATATTTATTTTGGCTGTAAAAAGGTCTATGTTGCCATTGAAATTATGATTTATTAACTGTCTGAAATTTCATACAGTGGACTTCATATTTTTGTGATTATTAAAACAAAAGCATTAAAAATTATGAATTTTCGCCACAATGCATAACAATCATTCTCTACATCAGCTATTCAAGTGTCAGATGTAAACAAGATTGATAACAAAGCCTAATCATCCACTGAACATATGACAATACAATCTGCAATAAATAACAGCAGTAGGTTCAGAGCAGCATAACTGTAGTTTCACTTGCCCACCAATTATGCATCATAGGCTGTTAGAAAGATTATGGAAGGAACTACAACTTTTATATTCATGAGAGCAAATAGTTTGGCCTCTAAGGTAGCCAAAACTAAATAGATCTATAACTGTTCTGCATTTCGCCAGAACGCGATACCCAATATGCAACTGCAATATCTCTTAAACTACCAGGCCGGAAAATGCGAATAATATACCAAAATAAAGATAATGCAGTCTCCTAGAACTTTCTCAACGGCCAATGAAATTAGTTCGGCCATTGTCGACATCTAATTACAGGATAAACACAGACTTTGCAATCTGCAATTTCCTGAACATACTGAAAAAGATTCTGCAACCCAACCCGGCCGTCGAAACCTCTTCACTAATTTGAAATCACCACGTGACTTAGGCCTTAAATTGGATAATGATGTACCCTACAGTAAGGGAAAGCCGTACCTAAGGCTTCCCTTGAAGAAGTAGAACACTAAAATGATTGATGGGGAAAAGGAGGGTGTGTAACACCGGATCTGATCCTGTCCTTCTCGTTTCACTTTTTTCACCAAGACCATTGATTCCCGCCAGGCCCGTCGATGAGCATGGGCAGGGTGGACGACCGCACAGGGCCCCCAAAATGTCGGGGCCCCCAATTTCCTCCTCTGTTCTTTCATCACACCTTCTGATTTTGCATCGCTAAGGGTAATTTCGAGTTTAACTAAGTGGAATGATGGAGGATGCGGAGAGCACTCCGTTTTGCTTGTTCATTATTGTTTCGGCCCTTCAATGGCACGCTGATTTGAGCTCACCTGGCCAGCCATGGTGGCAGAGAGAGAGAGGAAAGGTCGATCTGATGCTCAAGGTTGAAGAAGGTAATATATTGGGCCAACTTGGGCCAAAATGTAAAGAAGAATGGGCTGCGATGGGGCCTCATTTTCCATTTCGCACGGGGCCTCCATTTTCTTGGCGACGGCCCTGTTCCCGCTGCAGGTGGAGAAGCGTAAATATAGCATATAAATAGTCAAAAGGAATTGTCTCAGCAAGCCCTACATATATATACGCTTAATCAACCATCTGAATCATGGATCAAAAGACAACTTTTGTGACCCTCTTTACAGCACCTAGTCAAACCATAGGTTTTTCTATATATTGTTTTAGGGCATTACACAAGTTCAGCACCAATCTCATTATGATGCACAGCCATGCCACTGAGGGCGCATTAATATTTTTGTTTTACAGAAGAGGGCCTAAGGCATTTTATAAACATATGTACTAAGAAAAATAAATTACTGTAAAAAATGATTTAGCAAACTAGAAAAATTACAGTCAAATCTGATAACATCCTCCTCTCAACCACACCATCATAACTATGGTCAGTAATTTTTGTTGTGAGAACAGATAGCCATGAAAGATTTGGATGAAGACTAATCACATAGTGGCTTTCAAAGATCGAAATAGTCATCCACCTAGCAGAGTGGATCCATAGAACCACCTAATACTATCAAGTTATCACAAACTACTCGATGTCAATGCAAACATCGTCCACCACAGAAAGAATATTAATTATCTATAAATACAAGCATTCATGTGGAACTAAAAGACTCAAACCTAGGAGGATATGTTCCACAATAAGTAACGTAACCAACAGGGCTACGTTTTCTCGCAACTGGGGAGTCAGATTTATGGTGTAAATAATTTTTTCACATTGGATAGGCATAGACACATTGTTTAGAACATTTTTACTTGGTGAACCAAACGAAAATAAATAGATTAGGAAGTTTGTAGCTTCATAAACTTTGTGTTTTATATTAGTATAGATCATTCATAGACAAATGGCCCCAATTGGTTGTATCTCCGTCAACTCGTGCATTTCACATTAGTCGAGATAGAGAGAAGGTGCTGAAGCTTGTGATTAGTAACAAACCCTTGTGTTTGTTACATATTAAAAAATCAAAATTGTGGATATGATGGCATTATGTTTTCAAAGTAATTTCATGGGAACTTTCAATTGACATTGGCAAATTTATACTGCAATAACCTAGTTTTGCTATCTTAGAGAAAAAAATTAAAGGAATTTCATAGGATTATGGGAAAATTTCTTACGTGCTTATTTAGAACTAGCTGAGGCCCCGCGCGTTGCCGCGGGTTCTAAGTTAAAGCACATACTTAATTCGTATATGCAATATCATAAAAAATATCATTTATTTGAACAATCAGCAACTTGAAACGCATTTAAAAAAACAAAATAGGTGCTATTTTGTTTTCAAACCTAACATAGTTCTTCAAGTGCTTCGGCTGGTATTGACAGGTTGCCAGTCTTTAATATACATCAGCAGAATTTGGCATGCACATTCATACCGCCACATTTAGCCTGCATTCAGGCAAACATTTCGTATCATGAACTTCCATATACAATAATAGAAAAAATGAATCAACTTGGAAAATAAATCTTAGGAGTAAGTGTCATTTAAATAATGCACAACTAACATTCTACTTTTTAATGTGATTACTTCGGAGCAGAATATACACCTATAATAGTATTGCTGAATGCATACAAATGTAAATGAGCATTATTACCAACTCTCACGGGCTCAACGTTGTTTTCAATTATACTCTTGATATGTCATCTGCTTGCCAAGTGACTTGGGTGGATGAAAATCTGCAAGGGTAAAAAATCATTCATTTCAATCACAAACTGCAATTTGTATTGGTACATTACAATTCTTAAATAAAGGAAGAAATACATATTTATCTCATATTCATGGCAGTCGAGAAGTTGTTTGTTAAAACACAACTGAAAAATAAGAGGAAATTAGAAAACGAACAGGGTAACAATTAAGTGTCAGAACTTGTAAGTTGTAACCTCAACTGATATCTATATGATATTTCCATCTAAATTATTAGATAATTGAGAGACATGTCTCCATTCAATGTTAGCACTCCATCGCTAGTGATTGTTTTTTTGCTCGCTCTCCCAAAGAAACACCAGTAATCAGTGCATTCCTCCGCAAAGAAAGCAAAGAGGTTTTAAAATCCAATATGGTAATCGAAACAGGGCATGGTCGGTAATTTTCAGAGAAGCATTGTCTAGCAGCAATCATTCAGAAATGGATCTGTGTGATATTTAGTCATTACATACAGCCCTTCATTGCTTAACCTCTTAGCTGAATAAGCCCTTCTGGCGCAGTTTAACGCATCAAACTGGAAAATCATTCAGAGAACAGAGGAGACCATGCGTGGATGTCAAGGGGAAAAAAATGATGGATCAGGGAGACGTAAGGGGCTTTTAGTACCTAGTGTTTCTTGGCTTAGTAGAGCATAGCTCCTCATCTGAAAGACAGACAAATCCTTCACCGACATGATGCCGCCAGGATCCCGGATACATCTTCATATGACAAACTTGGGATCATCAAATTAACCTATATATACATTCAGCTGGAAAAGAGCATCACTGCATGTTCCATGGCTAATTACTCCTACCTGGCATTTTGGGTCAACGTTGTCCTTGTTTCTTGCATCAGTTCCGCCCCCTAAACTAATTGCCCTTTCAATTGATCATAGAAGAGCGTATTCTATCAGCCAAAATTCAAAAAAAAAAAAAAGAGAGTTGAGTTTAGCTACGTAGAAAAGAACTGGGAAGCATGCAGATTCGACTTTTGAGACATTGGAATTGATCTAAAAATTCTTGATGGAATGACACAAAAAAAATATAATCATCATTCTGAACTGAAAACTTTAAGACGAAGCCTAACATCGTGCTAAGCCAACTTTTTCCTCATGAAAAGCAGAGCTCACCTAGGGTGTTAGAGGCCAAGGTCACAGGCAGTGATATTACTCCACTTCGTACAGCAGCCGAGAAGATTCGATTTGTTTATACAGTGGGCAGCCAAAGATTTGGGCAGTGACGACTTCGAGCCCTGCTGTCCTCATGCCTCCTCTGCAGGAGGGCCTTGCGCCGCCGCCGGATGTACTCATGGTGCGCTCGAGCCACCGGAGCTCCTTGGATAGCACGCCACGGGAAGGAGGGATTGATGCGAGCGGGGATTCGGAGGAGTGAAGGATCGGGAGGGAAGGAGAACAAATCCGCCGGATGTTTCGAGAGGCGCCGTCGCTAGGAGAGAGCAGGCGAGGGCGGGATGAAGCACGCGACGGACCGAGATCGGTGGAGGCAGCGGTGCAGGAGCGGGAGCTTGGGGCGGAGGAGACGGCGGCGCGGAGCATCCGGAGAAGAAGAAATGGGAGGAGAGGAAGGGCGCTGGATGCCTCTAGAAGCTGCCCGGGCGCATGCGAAGGAAGCACCGGGAGCCTAGTCCAAAAATCGGTTTCGGAACAGTGTAACAGTAACGCACAGTAGAGCTGCGGGGCCCGCCGGGAGAAACTAAGTATAGTATATGAATGATATGATAACTGAATAAATTCTACAAAATTCATATCAATTCCAATCTTTTATATCCATCAGAATTTTGAGGATATCTAATGAGGATCCTCAGGGAAAGTTCTGTTTGTCTATTTCTCTCTTTCAGTGCTTGTGTTTTTCTTGTGGATCATCCAATCACTGTTGCAAACTTTACTATGCTCTCAGTTCCCGCTAGATCACAAAGGCAACTTGAATCTTGCATTTCTTTCTCTTATTTTTACGTTTTGAGAATCCTGCATCAGGCCTTAATGGATTTCCTAGCTCCTTCATAGGGTACACCTGACTAACTCTTTGATCTTTTATTTTGATACTAAATAGAATTTGTTATCGTTGTTCTTATAATAGGGAAATAGGATCACTTTTACTCGCGCCATGGATATAAAAATGCTGTTTATCGGGTATGGACTATGGGATGAGTTGAAAGAGGCTGTGGAAGAAGCTAGTCTTGAAATTTTAAAATTTCGTCTTTTCATGGTATGGATCCGTTATTACAATACAGTTCTGTAACATTAGTGTGCATTCTAACGGTTGTCTTTGCACTCATTGAATCTTTGCGTCATAGGCACAATGTTCATAGACATAATTAATGTGGTTATTTCTTCTTCGATAGGTTGCCTATATTAATTGATTTGTAGATGGTTTAAAAAATGGATATATATATATATATATATATATATATATATATATATATATATATATATATATACGGAGAGTTTATTCTATAGCCACTTCAGTTTTACGACAAATTTATCACAAATTTACGATAAATTCAGACAAATTTACGACATCAGCGTTCACACACGTTTTGAAAAATGAAGCACGGTAAGTGTAGTAAATCACGTAGCAAAATATCGTAAGTCACTATACACAAATGTCATAAATTACGATACATAAGTGGCCACAGAATAAGTTATTCTATAGCTGGCTATAAAACAACCGGTCTGTATGTATATATATATATATATATAACCTTCCCCTGGTAACCATGCCTCCGTGCATGGAGTAAAGCTATAATTAGCATTCCGCAGTGAGGCGCCAGAGCTGATGAACCCCACTACCTGTCGTCGGAGTAGGGGTAGAGGCCATGGGAATTGATTACGTGTTTCGTTTCTGGTTTTTTCATGAGCAGGACAATCGATTCAAAGGTTGGGTAGATCGACAGCTAGGGGCGAACACAGAGGTGTACGATAAGATGAAGCAAAAATGCGAAAAGTTCAGATATGTGAACGTGAGTACTATCTATTTTGTTTGACTTGGCTGTTCTACTTGATTTTTCTGCAAATTAGATTCTCTAATTTTTACACAGTTGGGAACGAATGTCAAATGTAAGAATTTTCAATGGCATGTCGGAGGAGCCATGGATTTGGAGTATGCTTTTGTTAATTTCGAGAATGAAGAACTGGCCATTGAAATGTTGAAGAAGAAAGAACAAGAGGTTTGTTTTCAGTTAAATGCTGATCTTATCTCCAAGGTTTCTCATTCCATCAATTTTATTGACAACATTTGTATTGTTCTTGAAATAAAGAGCATATGTTTTACAGTAGGTATGTGAGATGATAAATATTCTCAAAGTAGTACTAGCTAGGTAACCAAGTTGAAATAAATATTATATTTTTTCTAATTTCTCATTAGGTTTTAGAGCTTAACCTGCCCTTTAATTTATGGAAGTGCTGTGATATAGCCGATACATTAACACCCACATCAGCTTCTAGATAAAATTGTAGTACTTATATATAGAAAAAAATATTTGCTGCAGGACGTCCTTTTTGGACGCATGACTACATAGCAGCTTGTATTTATTTCAATAATCTTTTTCCTGTTTGGATTCAAGGCATTTTTGGAGTTCCTAGAAGAAAATATAGTCTCGAGAGGGCTTGTGTGGGATTGGTCTTTCGCGCTGTATATCTGACCCTCGTTTTGTGTTCGGGGATTCGTTGCATGCTTGCATTTGCTCACACGTCTCGCCGGCATGTGTGTTGGTGTGGGTGTCGTGGCCACTGGTGTGTGAGGCGGACGTCTGGACGATGCCTAGCTAGTCGCCCCGGTAGCAGACTAGCAGTGCACGCGGTCGGCGTCCGCGGGTGGGGCACATCTATCCATGGGAGTCCGGTTGTTGGGGAGGCAGCGGCGCCTGTAGCAACGACTGTCGGGGTGGCGTGTTTTTTTTTTTTTTTTGATCAACCGATACCTGTATTAAGTTAAGGAAGGAATACAACCATACGTACAAACACAGGTACGTATAAGGATACAGAGGACAGCTGTCCAACCCAAAGTGCAAAAAGACCCCTACGAAAACCACAAATTACATCGAGGTCCCTGGGCCTTTCACACAAGCTTGACGATGAACTCCACCAACGCCGGCCACCACCGACATCAACAGAGGCCACCGCCGCCACGGATCCATCGCCGGAGGAAGCTCCATCGCATACAGGCTTTGAAGAGAACCGGGATAGACACTCACCAGGTGAGATTCGCCATAGCAGAAAGCTCGTCCGGTCGGGGACGCGCCCCGAGCCTCCTCCGGCTTGGATCGACGCTCGCCAACGCCGGCAACTGCCGCTGCGGATCCACCGAGGTCGACCCAACCACCATCCGTCCGAGAACCCACAGCTGCATCTGTCTCCTTGAACCAAAAGGCCGGCAATCTCATCACCTCACCGAGCGCGAAAGGGACAAGACGCCGACGAACTCCTAAAGAAGGGCCCCTCAACGGGAGCCCCACCCCCACAACCCCGCCGCCGGCACCGGAGCGAAGTACCAGCGGGGCGCGGCCGGGAAAGGGGGGACTTATTCGGACACATCGCCATCGCCGCCGTGACCTCACCAACGGCGGCCGAAACCCTAACCCTAGAGCTAAACCTAGGACCTAAGCTCCACGCCGGCGACAGGACCGCCGTCTTCCCCACCTCCAGACAGCCCGCAGGCCATCGGAGGAGAGGAAGACAAGCACCTGCGCCGGCGAGAGCACGGATCGCCCCCGGTCGCCTCTGGATCGCCTCCTCTACACTGTAGCAAGGGGAGGGTTCGAGAGAGACCGAAAATAGATCTTGGCAGGGTTGATAGGAGGCACATCCAGCCCCGTTTCGATCGTGGGCTGCCGCGGACAGCATTGGGCCGCAACCTCAGTGGCATGCTCAGTTCCATGGACATGTTGCTCCCGTTGGCCGTCGCAGTGCGTTCCAGCCGACGGTACGTCAGATTAAACTCCGGCAGAGGCATGTGTGAGGGCCGCATTTAGTGTTTATTCGATCCTCTGGTCATGTGTGTTTTGATTCCGGCGGCAGCTCCATTCCGTGGATGCCTTCTTCGTGGCTAGCTTGCTGAGGAAGAAAGAGATGTGTGTCCAAGTATTTTGGCTCCTGTGCCCGAACGACATGTAGGTGACTTTTTTAGCTAAGCAGCGCAGACGCAGACACTAACAAAAGGCACCAATATTAACTCAATAAACATACGAATGCGCATCTTACCTCTACGAGCGCCTCCGAAAGACTAGGCCAGTTTGATCTTAAGATTCACAAAGTGACCATGGACGCCACTCTATCGACATAGATGTACACCTCTCACTGAAAGGATAATTAGCCATACATAAAACTCTGGTTCCATCACAACAAACCCAATCAGTTATATGCTCAGTTTGCGAGATGTATGCCTACGGGGTGACTTTCCTTCTGGTTCACAGCATCAATATACATCACTCAATGCACTCAACGAGGCAAACCCTTCCCTCACCTCCGTTGATAACCATCACTAAATTCACCTAAATAAAGCTATATATGGATGGAAAGCTGATGAAGTATATTTTCATATGCAACAAACAGCTCGTCCATCGCTGCTTTGTGGAGAGAGTTATGCATATTTTAATAAAGATTGCTCCAGGCCCATGAGTTTTCGGACTGGGCTTGCTTGAAAGGCTCCTAGCCCAACTAAGAGGTATGTTTCTGGTATAAGTAACACTTGTACGCCTGTGAAAACCCTAACCACGAATTGAACTCAGAAAAATAGAGAAGCTAAATGCTCTTGTCCTTAGGGTGTGATATAGCTGCCCCCTTGAGGATTAATTGAGATTTTTCTATACCCTTTTTTTCTTGTATTTCCTTGTGATATGCAAGCGTAGAGCCTCTACCTTGTGTGGTTCAGTTAGGCATCGACCAAATTGTGTGGTTGGGTAAAATTTGTGATATGTAGTTGTTCGATTAGCTGTTGGTGCCATTGGTTCGTCAGTCAAGTTATACCCTCGATTCCACGATGTGAAGATCGGGCAAGCCCCCTATATCATCTTGCAGAACGATGACTCCATCTCTTGGTCCCTTTGGGCATCAAGTGTCTGTTCCATCATTGACCTGTGATTCAAACCTGAGGAAAAGTAATCCACCTCCATTAGGTAGTACATGATTCTTAGGAGAGACATGTTCGTAAAATCGTTAAGGAATAGATTCACCTCATGTGTAGTTGTTTCTTTTCTATGCTCGAGTCAATAGCTTCTTATAGATATTATTGCCTTGTTGGGCATGTTCATTGTTGATAAGTGGCTTGTCACTAGGGGTGTAAAGAATGTCCTCGTCAAACCTAGTACGGTACTATACTTCATAGCGGTAAACAAATTTGATTAATAGGCACGCATTTATTAGATGTTACAAGCATATGACTCCTTTAGTACTCATGCAGAAAGCCAAAACACTATCTAAAATAGAAGAAAGAGAGTAACATAAAATACAATTCGTATTTAATTGCACATAAAAAGTGAAAAAACCAAGTCTAGTAGGTATTCACTTAACTTGTTAACCGTGGCCTAAGTGCAATAGCAGCACGTTGGTGGAAGAGCCAGCAGCAAGAAAAGGAGGGGGTGGGGGATTGCCAAACAGAGTGTAAACAAAATAAGAAGTTGATGGAATCAAACATTATTTTTTTGACCACACATGTTATCATTTAGTTAGTTATTTCTAGCATATTCACAACTTGACAGACTAAGGTTCTTGATATGTTAAAATAACGAAAAACAAGAATAAGTTGATTGCTTCTAGTCAAGAATACGAAGGCAGTGAGAAATCACTGTGGCCAGATGACGAAGCCGGAGGCCAGTGAGGCAGGGCATATGCAGATGTCGGACAGACATGGTTGCCCCCTTGCCTATTCGCTGACTCGATCGATTTATCTTTCTTCCGGCGCTAAACTTCACTCCTGACAGTCCTGTAGTATAAAAACTCGACCTGCCGGGGGTAAGACCGCCCCCGACGGCATTTTGCTAAGGAGAAGAGCCTCTCACGCAGGCCGAGAAAACCCCCGAACCCCCTCCCCGATCCTACACAGGGACTCAGCTGGCCGTTGTGAGCTTCGGCGCGAGTCTTAACCATGTGCTTTGACCCGGGAGAGCGAGGGGATTTTTTTAACTGCAGCAATGAACAGTAACTCGCGTTACTGTTCACTGCTACAGTACTCGTGCCTCAGCTGGCTCGAACCCGGGACCTTACGGGAGCAAGCTCCCGGAGGCAACGGCCTCTAGCCACTCGGGCGCTCCAAGCTTTGGCGACAGTCCTGTAGTATAGGTATGCATAACTTCAGTTAACTTTGCTTGCGGACCAGTCAGCCAACACATGCATGCACTGAGTTATGCCATGATGGTTCTGTCAGATCCAACGATGATGGCATAACTCTGACGGGCATCGCAATACTGAGAAGAGCATCAGTCTGGGTATCGAATTTTTCTTATTATTTAAACCTTTTTCAATTAATATTTTAAAATTAGACTGCAAAAAATTTTATTTCCAATATTTAGACCATTTGGTCATGCCAGATGAATTGGCCTGACCAAAACTACAATTACGTTAAATTGACCGGCATGACTAGCTCCACGTCAGCGTAGAACACCACGGCAGACTGGACTGATTAGGGAGTCGCGCCGAGCTGTTTGGCGTGACTGGAAGTCCAGTCACGCCAGGTCGATTGGCGTGACTCGGTTGCCAACTTCTATGCATCATACCTCGAGCAGCACCGTGAAAATAGACTGCGTCTGCTGTACAGAGCGAAATGATGAAGGGCTGCCTGCCTGCGTGTAGACTAACGAATGGCACTGAGTATCTGACGCAATAAGGCAGAAGCTTATCTTGGATTCCTTTCCTTCCCTTGGCTATTTTCTGCTCTCCCTCGTACGGAACGACGCAGGGTAGGAGCACATCCTTAGTCTCGATTGGTTTTTGCTGCCGTTTTTTTTTTTTGAACGAACGGTTTTTGCTGCCGTTGGTGCACTAACTCATTTTAAAGGAGTGTACAGTAGCAGAAGGTGATAAAGGCGTCTTAGCTTTTTTTTTCTTTTTTTATGCCATAAAGCCTAAGTATTTTATATCTGATGTACATTAAGAAGAATAAGTTCTTGTATCAAAGGCTTTGGGAAACAAAAAGAAAATTACAATCAAACAGGATAAAATCCTGTTCTCTACCAAAACATCCGATCCTATGCATGAATAAATAATATTTTTTAGAGAAAACTAACATGAGATTGGATCCCATATAAAGTTTTCTTTGTGTATCTCTCTTTCATTTCCCTTGTTTTGCTGCCTTGCACTTAAAGACTCTGGTTAATCACAGGTGCCAGGCAACTTGAATCTTGCATTTTCTATTCCTAAGTTTTGTAAATCCTGCACTGAATGTATTTCCTAGCTCGTTGGTAGAGTAAACCTGATTAATTATTCTATCTTGTACTTTGATACTAAATAGAACTTTCATTGTTGTCCTTGTAACAGGAGAAAAATATATGGTTGCATGGCAATAATAAAACGTTATTTATGGGAAATGTACCACTGGATGATTTGAAACAGGCGGTGGAAAAAGCAGCTCTTGAAATTTTCAAAGTTCGTTATTCAGTGGTATGGATTCATTACTAATGGTTCGGTAAATATAATATGCATTCTTACAGTTGTCTTAGAGCATCCCCCATATATAGTAGAGAGTTGACTATTAACTCTTATTTTTGTCCACGTCATCTAATAGTAATTAGTATAAGAGTTCACTCCGACTGTAAACTAACGACGGGTCGTCTCGTGTGCCAATACCCAATAGCACAATAAATGTAGAGGCTAACTCTTCACGAATAGAGTTTGCTTCTCTCTCCATCTTCTCTTTCCTCCACATAGGAGCTGCCATGTACAAGCTAAGTGTTAGTCGGTTGACCATGTTGGGATGCCCTAAGAGTCCGCCGCTAACTCTCGTTTTTATCCACATCATACAAAAGTCAATATACAAAGTTTGTACCGTAATGTTCGTAGACAAAATCGCCCTCCTGCTTCAGGTGGAAAGCAATTGCTGCCTTCTGGAGCGCATCCGCCCATTGTGCTGTTTACGTTTGTTTCGTTTAGGAATTTGTTAGTATTGGCGACGTAAATGCTAATTTTGTTTGAACTATGTACGGTTTCGTTGCTTTGGTAATGAAATCATAGACCGATGCCCTGTTCTTGGAAAAAAAAATTCTAAAATTCAATATAACAGTTCACTATGACCCAAAAGTAATGTTGATCCTGCATGTAAATGCCAGTCTAACTCTTCCTCAAGAGTTAGCTTGCTTCTCTCTCCTTCATATAGGACTAATGCTAACATAGACAACCTTAGGCCAGTATCAGTATACTTTCATTTCACACTTTTTAAGAGTGCCATGTCAGATTTAGAGTTTTCATGTAGCGTCTCGCCTCCCCGAGGGCGGGCCCGCTAACACCTGACAGCTCTCTAGGACCTCAAGACTTCTCTCATAGACCAACACAAGTCTTTTCTGCGCACTTTGTCCTCACTCGTGCGCACCGGGAAGAACTTCCCGGTCGGTGAAATTGCTCCAGGCCAAGCACGCTTAACCTCTGAGTTCTTTCAAGATCAGCTTCCAGAAAAGAAGTTGCAACTTGTTGATATGAGTACTCTATCAAAGCATCAAATACTTGCATTACCTTGCTAACAAATATTAGTGAACATTATTGAAAAGAAAACAATTCATGTGCTAAGAAATATGCCACCGATCCTTACCACCATCTTGAAGTCTATCTTTTAAAGGTAGAACATATGCTCATACTCACATGTGCTATCCATCGGTGAAAATCTCGATCTAAAGTAGGAGCAGGGGTTGCATTTTTTTTTTTTACGATGGTTGTGAGAGCGAGCATTCACATGTACATAGGTGGGATGCTAGGACTTAGGTGATTAGCACTGGGTTGCTGGGCTTAGTTGTGAATTATATGCGGATGGGCATCTAAACTATAGCTCGTTTGGCTTACCAACAGCTCACAAGATGGCTTGAGCTAGCTCGTTAACACGAGCTAAAAACCTAGCTCGGCTC
Source organism: Eragrostis nindensis (assembly GCA_012490785.1). Lineage (NCBI taxonomy): Eukaryota > Viridiplantae > Streptophyta > Magnoliopsida > Poales > Poaceae > Eragrostis > Eragrostis nindensis. Next base: position 223,867 of record JAAXCT010000037.1, read on the forward strand.
GTTATTTACAATGAAACGTATGCTGAGCTGACAATGAATTGAGCCGAGCTGAGAGCGTCGAGCTTTTTGTCCTTCCCTACACCCACTATTTGGCACCCAAATATGTAGAAGTAACTGTTCACTAGAGATTCACTACATTAAATATTATGTTGAAAATATGGTGTGATCGGCGAGGGGCCTGTTATAGGGCGATCTAGGGGATCTGACTAATTTTCCCCACTGCAGCCTCCTTCGGTGCCGGTGCCCTCTCCCCGCTTCCCCACCTCTCTCTTCCGTGCCAGTTTGTCATCCTCTCCTTCCCCGGCGCCTCCCCTCCCTCTTTCCATGTCATGCGGGTGAACTGGGATGGGATATGTGCGGTGGCCTTCTGGTTTCCGGTGGTGGCCAGTGTGGGGCGCTCCTATATTGCAGGATCCGCATTAGAGAGTGGCAAGTTGGCTGCGACGGCCGCGGCGTCCACAGAGGTGTCGTCGACGAGTCTTCCGCCAGCTTGGCAGCATCGTTCCCGTGGAATCTGTGTGCGTCTGGGCTGCACCTAAATGGCGAGGCGGTGGTCAGAGAGCCTATAGCTAGTCGCGTCGTAGGAGAAAAGGGCCAAAGCGAGGCTGCCTAGTTTGGTGCCAGAGCAGATCAAAGGGGACGAGACGGAGCCGCCTAGTGACACATCGGAGCCCCCTCTCATAAACAATTATGGAAAATATTGCACTTGTGATACAAGCACATTTCATTCTCACGGCTCTTTCCTCTCTTCTTATGAGGAGTTTTACAGTGCACCATACCACACTGATGATATTTAGAATTCGGCGATCTAGATTTGTTCTCCTCCCAAATTCAATACCACCAGTATGCTTAAGTAGTATTAATAATACTAACATATTTTAGGAAAAAATATCAAGTGCCAGCGTGAAATCAGTGGTGGCAATGGGAAAATCGGTGGCGGTGTAGGACGACAACATTCGTACATTTCGGTGGGCGGCGTCATGACTGGAAAGCAGATTGATAAGATTAAAATGACTGTGATGGTCTTTCATAATACCACTAGTATATATATAATACAAGTGGCATTGGGCATCGTAAACTCCTCTTCTTAATATGTAATTTTGAAATAGTATGCGCACATTTCAGATGCTAATACAAACTTAGTATAGTCCAGTGAAGAAATAGCCAGTAAATTAACGAGACACATGGGAGGTGAGACCTACGTAGGATTCGATCTTTGGTAGTACAGTTACCTCGCTCACCATGTGAGCTGCTGCTTGATTATATACTTTAATTTTTTTTTTGTGCGGTGATATTATTTAGGTTTGTTATACGCTGTAAGAACTAACACCTGTAGTCCGCACACTCAACTTGATCGGGAACTAGATAAATAAACCTGCACTGTTTCGTAGATTATTTAATTAACGCCTTGCACGTGGCAGCCTGTAAAAATTGTAGGAACTAATAAAGTTTGTGAACTGCAGATGGATGGGCAAAATGTCATACGATACACCATCGGTAATAAGGTTGGGTATCGTAAATTCATCGAGGACCTGCGCAAGAAGCTCGGGTACCATGACTTCATCACACCACCTTCATGGTACCCGTCTTACGAGATGAAGATGCTCCCCAAGCTGGGAGAGGACCTGGACGAACGGGACTTGTGGCTTCACGTCGAGCTGCGTGTGAAGGGGAGCAACGAACGTACAATCTTAGCCATGCGGAAGGACAACCTTTACGTCGTTGGCTTCACGGGCAAGGACGGAAAGTGGTTCAAGCTTGGCGGGACCGACCAGAAGCTCCCAAGGTGGTACACTGCCAAATCACTGCCAGGCTGGGAGGTCAACTATGCAAAGATGATGAATCTCAAGGACATAGTCCAAGTCAGGAAGACGCTGGCGTACATGATGCTGGGAAAGAACTTCGCAGAGAGGGCTGTGCGCAGGCTCTCGTCGTACGAAGTCGGGGGTAACGATGATGACAACCCCACTAGGATGGGGCTTGCAGGCCTCGTCGTGATCATCTGCGAAGCCGCAAGGATGAATCCTATCCTCAAAGAAATTGTACCTGGTTGGGACAACATGGGAAGATTAATATTTTATAATCTGCCGTTCATATGGAATTGGAGGAGCATGTCAGCCGCTCTGCTGAAGTTGTCGAAGGATCAGAATTGGGACAAAAGATGCGATGTCAATGAAGGCGAAGCAAAACAGTGCGTTTACCTTGTGCTCAACTCCAAAGATGTTGAGGGCTTTATCCAGCCCTGGGTGGAGATTTTCGCTGTCTCTATAGACAAAGACAAAGGCTTGCCTGTCGTTCGCATGACCATCAGGGTCAGCGAGGACTCACCCAACAACCAGAAACCATACCCGAGGCATATCATCTACAACTACGAGCCAGAACAACAGGTAACTATGATATATATACAATCAATAACTTTTGGAAAAGTCTATCTAGCTACTGGTAGCCGGCTCGACGTAGCTAGCAATCAATACCTTTTGGAAAAGTCTATCTAGCTAGTGGTAGCTGGCTCGACGTATCTAGCAACCGTCCGGACGCGCAGGCGTGCGGGCGGCGGCGAGACGGTGGTAAGGACCCGGAGAATCCTTTAGCCCAAAACGTTCATACCCGCGTATTTATTTCCTTCTCCTCTCTCCGGACATAGCCTCCCTAAACCCTAAATTTTAGACTCTAAAACCCAAACCCTAAACCCCCGGTAGCCGATTAGTCGCCTCCCTTAGAAAACTGGTAACTTTCACATATCATATAAAGTGGGATGGAGACAACATTTATATGAAAATATGTAGCTCTCGATGAGATATGAAACTTTGCAGTTCACACCTTTTCCTTTTCAAGTTATTTTGATGTCCTTGTATATCTTGTAAATACTTACACTTGAGTTTTTCATCACCTTTTTCTAGATTTGACATTTAGGCTAAATGAAGATTCGTATTGCACTAATGCACAATCACCTATGAGACGAAAAAAATACTAAAGGACATACTTTTCGTGCAATGAATAGGTTGGAATATGTAACATATATCTGATTGTAATGAGTACATTTGTAACATATATCTGACGCAAATTTACACTTAAATATTTAAAACCTAACAAAAGTTTCATACGGATTTGTACAACAAAATGTCTATACAAAGATTACAACATGATGAAATGATAACATATGGAACAAATGTTTGTCTGTTTCTTAAAATATTATTTTATATATATTTTTGGCCTGAAAAAGCTTAATTTGTGTGTATATGTTTTGGCCTACTTGCTTAATTTCGATGCTGCCATCATCAGTGCCGACTCCAATTCGAATCGACACTGATAGTGATATACTACCACCACAACTTTTACCAACCTGCACTGAAGGGAGGTTATGGCATAGTATTAAAAACCTAATGGGGGCAAAGTTGAGTGGATCCTGCAGAATTTTATTTTAAACCTAGTGGGGCTAAACGAAGAGCTTGCTTATGATTTTAAAGACAAAGGACTACTCCTTATTATGCAAGTATTATATTTTCTTGCCAGTGGAGTAAAGATAAATCAACTTATAAATGCATGTACAAGGCTTATTGCCGTCTATAAAGTGTCATATCAGATTTTTTTCATTCTACGTGGCACAAGGTGATTGCCTGTCAAAACAATGGGCGTGCAGTGGGGCCGTCTCCTCAGCGGTTGACCAAAAGAAATGATTGTAATATAATGAGTTTTTGCAACTACATAAACATTTGCATGTGCATGGCTGCACTGAAAGATCTTGCATGAGCGTATGTGCAAACCCCCTCACTTTTTTTTTTTGTAAACCTCAAAAATCCATCACGGCCAAGACATGATGCAATTACAAATGGAAAGAAGAAAAGAACAGAGGCACAAGCATAAAGATAAAATCCGCCGCCACTTATGTACCCTACCACATAGTAGTTTTTGTCCAAGATTTGCACAAGTCCAAGCGTCAGATCACGAGCTGCACAGGCGCACAACGGAAGGAGGCTCTGGTCGATGCAATATGGAAGCCTCGATGCAATGGCGTCTGTCGATGCTATGGTTGCCTGATGAATATGGCTTTATCTAGTTGATACATCATGGCAAAAAACAAATATTTATTGCCACAGGAATTGAATCATGGCAACAACAAAAACAAATTGCCACAAAAATTATTGATATCACTACACTTTAGGATTGTGGTGATTCTGCCAACTTAATGCCACGATTTATTTTTTGGTTGCAATAGAGAAAATCATGTGGCAAAGAATAATTTTTTGTTGCAATACCCAGCTAGCTGTTGCAAGGGAAAATAAATTTATCACAACGATTTAAATTGGTGGCAACATGGGTGGCATATTGACATGATATTGCTTCTTGTTGCAATACCTCATATTGTTTTGCAACAAATTACACACCGCTGCAACATATACCGTGCCTAAAGCTTGTAGTGAGCACCTATTGACAACCTAGCATGAGATCCTATCCTTGCACCTACTTAGCTTGAGATTACTTAAAACCAACTAAATTTGCTATACTATTTACTTCTTCCCCACATGACCAACCAATGCAAAAGTTACCTCAAGAATCGATTAACAGCCAAGCAAAATATGATTCTCATCACCAGCAAATTAAGAACAAAAGAAAGTGGAGAGGAAGATGATCATTTCATGTGGATGATGAGTTGCAACATCATCATGCCAACCGGGATCCCCACCAACATCCATACCCTCTTCTTATCCTCTTCATGCCCCTTCATCCAAACAAATATTTACTGGAAAGTCATTCCTATTCTTGGCCTCGTTCTCCTTCTGCTTTCGTTTTTATAGAAACCGCACATGTATGGCAGGATTAAGTCTCGTACATGTAGTGACTCAAGTAAAAAATGGAAACTATGTTTTAATAATGATTACAACCTTAGAATAATAATAGACTCAAAGTCTTAACCGACTCGAAGATGCTAGCGGAAGACTTCAAAACTCCTTAATTCCATAACTCCATATGGACTTTGACCGGGGGCTCCACAAGCTAGATGTAGTCACTATATCCATATATCGTAGAAGTATTCACCACAATCCTCGGAGCAAACTTTTATGTTTGTGTGGAGGATAGCAAGTATGAGTACATGTCATACTCCGCAAGTGGGGGAAAAGTATGACATGCAAGGCAATAATAAGAAAGGCCATACAAAGGTTTATTTGCAGAAAATGGCAACCTATTTAAGACACATTTTCCAAAAGAAACCTATACTACTAGGTGATATGATAAGACAGGACAAACAAGTAAATCAAGGTAGATCATCAAACATAGTGCTCAAGAAGCAAACCATTAACAAACTGACAATCTAGCAAAAACCATTATTCCACATTGGTGCTCACGAAGCACTCCATGAGCGAAAAGACCAACCCAAACACAGTATCAAACTGATGCTCCCAGAAGACTCCATCAGTTCCCCTGATGCTCCCAGAAGACTCCATCGGGCATTGGTGCTCCCAGAAGACTCCACAAACAGTGGTGCTCCCATGGAACCCATCAATACTAGTGCTCCACAAAGACACCACTAGCCATTGGTGTTCCCAAAGACTCCACCAGTCAATGTTACTCCCATCGAACCCACCATTAATACAAGTGCTCCTAGAAGATTCCACTAGCCATTGAGGATACCAAAGACTCCATCATTGTCAAAAACCATTACGACAAACAAGGTTGATGCTCCCAGAAGAACCCATCAACCAATGGTGCTCACCGAGTATACCACCAGTCCTAAGTTTCCATGTTGCTAAAAAGGTTACCATATTATAATTTTGAAGTGAACCATTAGTCAAGATTAATAATGGTATGGAACATCACAACTAGGTGACAAGGAATGGTATGGAAAAAGGTGTAGACTCATGGGATTCAATATTAAACAATCATGCATGTTTGCAAACAACACATTTAAAACATAGGATAAATACGGTCAAGGACACCTGTCTTCCTTTTGCTGTTGCTCAGTGGTGACCTTGAAATCTTGATCTTAGAAGTTCACGTACGGATCGTCTCCTAATTATCAAGACAAAAAGAACAAGCACACAAGCACAAACAATAACAAACAATACACTAAACAGTAACAAATGAGCATGAAAACTTTACTATAAGATAGTACTTATCACTACCATCGCGTGAGCGCAAGATTCACTGAAAAAAAGTTACGTGTAAAAAGTTATGATATTATGAGTTTTAGGGATTAAAACAGAAAACAGAAATTTTTGGGCACCAAATTGTAATTACAGAAACGTTTGAGTGCTTATTTGTAATATGAAAAGTTAAGAGACGAAAACATAATTTATTAAAAGTACATGGGATTTCTGTAAAAATACATGACCTAGCTAAAATTATTGTATAAAAAGCTGAGGCTTAAATGTAAGATCAGCTTTTTCTATAAATAGATTGATTTAAATTAATCAGTAATTATTTTATAAAATCAGAAACTCCGTGGACTGGTTCCCAAGGAAAAGGCAAAGCCCCAACCACCATCATCATGCATTTATTGTTGGTGGTTGAGTGTTGTTACTACTAAAAGCAACTACTCCTGGTGGTGGTGGAGGAGGAGGAGGTTTGTATTTATTATCAACCAAAGCGTATAACAACAAAAGCCTTTTTGATGATGCCCATTCATTGAAAAAAATGCAATAACAACATGTTGTTTTCCATCCTTACTTGGTTATCTGAAGTTAAGCTCATACCCCAAAAATCTAGCATTTTGTCGTCCCAGTCTTATCTCTTGCCTAGCTCATCAACAAACTTCTCCAAGAGAACACCACCAAAGGTCCACCACTCATAATCATATGTTCACATCACTAAAGGCCATCCTGGATGCCATTGTTTTGTTGTAGTGGTTATCTTATAGGCTAAACTAGGATCAAGTCTATCATACAAAAAAAAAAATACATACAATACTGGAAACGATGGTTGCACTAGGTAGCCTCAAATCTATATGATGAGTGTGCATCGGCTGGGTTCCCCTCAGCTAAAGTGCATGAACTATTGATGTGAAATTAGATGGAACTATTCAAGTAAATCATCCTCACCCATCATACACTTTCCTCCAATTTGGATACCAAGGATTTTACAACAGGGGAAGAACATTAGCGTTGTAATTTCCCGACCCCCTATGCCGGACCCGCTTACACCTGACAACTCTCTCTAGGACCTCAAGACGTCCCTCACAGACCAACACAAGTCTTTTCTGTGTACTTTGTCCTCACTCGTGCACACCCAGGAATAACTTCCCAGTCGGTCACCCATTCCAAAATTGCTCTAAGCAAAGCACGCTTAACCTCAGAGTTCTTTGGAGATGAGCTTCTAAAAAAGAAATTGCAACTCGCTAGTATGAGTATTCTATCAATCCTATTAAACCTTGGGCCAGGATGTCACAAGCGCCAGCAACCAGGGGAAGAAGTAGCAGAGAGGGAGGAGAGTGAACCTAGACACATATAGCTCCATCGAGTCGTCACCGCCACGCCCCCTGAATTGCCCCCGCATCGCTCCATCGAGCAACTCAATCATATTGGAAAGAAAGTTGTCAGGACGAGAAAAGATGTGGCCGTGCTGGTCAAGACGATTCAAAAGGGAGCAAGGGTAAAAAAGTAGTTTTGGTTTGATCCAGGGGCAAAATAGACTTATCACAATATTTTCCATGTCCATGCTTTGTTGGCAAAGCAGGGGTTGCCCCTCCCTAGTCAGATTATGTTGTCTAAATTCATAAAGTTATTGGGGAAAGAGCACGCAAGGTGAGGCTGAATGGGCACGATCGATGCAGGCGAGGCTGCACTTAGGGACGTGCATGACAATTAGGCAGCACAGGGACGACTGTCGGGCGCTCATGCGATGGGGGTTGAGGGGACGTCACTCGAAGTATCGAAAGGTGAGGATGTAGTTGAGCTGCGATTGGAACTCGAACTAGGCCAGAGAAATTAAGAGGTGTAAGTTAATTTATGGGGGCACGACAGGAGCCTCCCCTCCAAACAATTCGCGCTAAAATTGATTATTGCTGCTATCCAATTCAAACTATCTATGGAGTATTAGGTGTAAAATGGCCTCAGTATTCGTGAGGCCCACTTCCTTCCCTAATCAATGGGTAACTCTTTTATGCAAAGGGAGGACAAAAATAAGTGGGTTGCAAATGTTTATTTAACCTCGAGTACTAGTAGATATATCTGACATTTAGAATCTTAGCTATGTATAATTGTATGATCCAAAATCTCATATCAATCAGCATATGTGACTCATCTAGTGTTCCATTTGTCATGTTTAATGTAACGTATCGATATCCAAGCTACTAATGAAACTATGCATGCATGCAGGCCAATATGCTGCTGACTAAAACCGGTGACCCCTTCTTGGAGTTGGAGTGTTTCCGCTTCGGATTTGATATCCAAAGCGCTGCTTATGACATCTTCAAACATGTTTGGAAATGGGACCGAAAGGAGAATGACTCTGTCCTTGACGAAGTCAGGAGAAAGTCCCTCACCATGACTTCTGTAGACGATGACGAGCGCAAGATAGATGTCAATGTCACACTCACCTACATGGTGATGTCCCGTGCCGTAAAAGCCACCATGGAGCTCACCCTGCTCAAAATGGACGGAGATCGTGTGCATAAACTAGATGACAGACATCACAAGAAGGGCCCAGTCAGAGAGTACACTGCTCGTGGTGAAATTGCCGCACGCATCGATGGCTCCGAACAATACCAGATCGTGCTCTTCAGAAGTGCACAGGAGAAGATGATGCCAGTCTCCTCTGGCTTGTTGACCCTTCCGCAGTCGCGGTCTGATGTTATGGTGCCATTTGGTAGGAAGCTCGAGATAGATCTGATGGACCTGCATATTACTGATGTTTCCTCCAAGGAAGAGATAAATATAACAGCGCGTAAGCTCAGCTTCGACTTCGGATATCCTAGTCCAACTCACGAAGTCGATGACAGTGTTGAAGTGAAGATCATCTGGCCCCATCAAATAATGGAGGTAAACATTGTAGAGATTGGCGAGCACTAGTTTGCAACTTTACCGGTTTGTTTGATTTTTTTCCTTCTGTCTTTTCTTAATAAATCACACCGTGTCTGATGGTTGCTCACTATATTGCAGATAACCGAAATTAAAACTCCTGACAAAGACTGGACCATCGGGGATACAGACAGTTTCCGTGGCTTCATCCGTGATCTGCGTGATATCTTCGCCAAGGCAAACAGGCCCAACACCAACAGCGAGGATGTCTTGGACGGGTACAAAGACAAAGGCAACATGGACCTGTCCCACATTGGTAAGCGCCCAGTGCTCATCAAGCCACGTGATAAACTGCCACGGCAGTGGGTTCACATCCAGCTGCAAGCGGAGATGGACAATGATATGTGGCCGACAACTCTAGCCATCCAGGATGACAACATGACTGTAGCTGGTTTCATGAACAAGTGCGGCGTCTGGTACGATCTTTGCGAATTGTCTTGCCCTCACGTCAAGAAGCTGCTCGGACCAAAATACAACTCCGTAAGCCTAGAATGGGGCGTCAACTACCTAGACTTACTGCAGGCAAACGATTGGGAACAAGCCATGAAGAGACTGAAACTTGCGAGGCTGCGCAGGGACTTCGCGATGAAGGCCGTGCACACGCTGTCGCGCTACCCACATATGGTAGATCGTGAGGACCCCAAGCTGGCACTGGTGGGCCTGCTGACCATGTTCTTGGAGTCCGCAATTTGGAAGCCTCTCGAGGAATCCTTTACACAAGGCTGGGAGATGGAAACCGGGGCAGAACTCGACCAGCGACATCTGGATTACCTCTTCTGCTGGCCGGCCATGTCAGAAACTCTGCTGCGCTGGAAGGATTCCGATTTTAAAAGTTGGAACCCAAGAAAAAAACATAAACCGTTGCTGAAATCGATTGGAATCAAGGATGAAAGAGCGTCGACCAAAGATGAGTCAGAAGAAGCGGCAGAACAAGCGCTACAAGTCATTCGCCTCGTGTACAACAGGCGCATGCCGGACAACACAAGCCATTGAAGACCATGGCGAGAGAGTATTCACTGCGCCAAATCTTGAAACCATGGATGCATGCTTTCAAAATCAGGTTATCCTTAGTTTCCATTCATTATACTCGTCTTGCGGTTATTAACAAATCATGTTGTCTTGTGGTTGAACATTTTTGTGTATGTCCTGGAAACTCGTCCGATCTAGCTGGTCATCATTTAAGTTAGTGTTTGGTTTGATCATTTAAACCCAAGTGTAACGGGTATGAAAATTAAATGTAATTTTTTATTGTTTGAGCTTGTAATGGTATAGAATCCCAATATATATGTACAATTTATTTTTGTCCAAGCTAATGCACGCTGGCTCTTTGTCCTGATGCGAAAAGACTCTTCCACGCACGTGTGCGCGTGTGAATGGAGCCGGGCGAGCGTGGTCCAGCGCAGAGGAATGCGTCCTGGGCGCATGCAGCATGCAGACGGGCCCCACGCGTGACTGCTGTCCTTTGCCTTGTGCTAAGCTTCCTAGATCTCCTCTGTTTTGCATGTTTCTCCGTAACTTTTAATAAAACTTTTTTGGTGTAAGTCCAACAAAAAGTTTGAACAAAAAGTAGAAAAGTTTAAAAGTTTGAATAGAAGTTTGTTCTATAAGTTTTATTACTGTAGAAGTTGTCACAATAGTTAGTAAAAGTTGTCCCGAGGTTAATGCTCTCAAAAGTTACTATAAAAGTTGTCTCAAAAGTTACTGTGATAAAAGTTGTCACAGAATGTGACACCCCGTGTCAGTGAAGTCCGGAAACCGCAAAGAAGCCATGGCAGAATCAAATTAAATCAAACAAATTAAAATAAATGACAAACCAAAACTTATGAAAGAACCCAAATTTTTGTTTCAATAAGAACTTGACCCAACTGAAATTTCTGTGGAATTCAGGTCAGAAAAGAAATTTTTGAGGAATTGTCAAGACTTAATAAATTCAAGAAGGCCTCTTAAAGCTTTCAGAGAAAATCATGCAAAGGTCGTGTTCCTTGATTTTTAATTCAAAATTTGGGGCTCAAAACCATATGGGTCCAAAGAAAAAGTTGTATCTGGGTGTCAGTTCTGAAGCTCCAGAATTTGTCATGATTTTTGGAGGTCTGGAAGTTCTCCTTTTAATTCGATAAAGCCAGCAGCAGCAAGAAATCAAATTCCATGAAATCTAGGTCAATCTTGATCATTGTGAGGCAACTTTGAAAATTCTATAACAACTTAGACGAACAAAAATTCTCTGGATAGACCATCTTAAATAAGAATGTTGGAGAATTTATCACAATTTTGGAAATTCGTTTGGATGCCCAAATAAATCTCAGGATCTTACAAAGTACCCCACTTTGATCAGCTGTAGTTTGAATTCTTCTGGGAATCAGGATGTGCATATTACGCCACGGGATTCAGCATCCTTCGAGCTTTCAGCAGAAACAAGTTTCAGAATAATTGGAGTTCGTTTGCTATTTTTAGTAGTATGCACAAAACGGGGAAAAGCCATGACCTGAAAAATTCGTGAAAACGGAAAGATGCCCGAGGCCCATCTGTCATCCCCCTCGCTCTCACTACAGGCGCCGGAAGTTTGCCGCCGCGTGGCCTCCGGCGTACGTACTCGCCGCGCCACCCCTGGCCCGCGCTGTGACGTCCCGCCTCCACGAGGCCGGGCCCGCACGCCTGGCAGCTCTCTAGGATCTCAAGACTGTCCCCACAGACCAACACATGTCTTTTCTGCGCACTTTGTCCTCACTCGTGCACACCCGGGAAGGACTTCCCGGTCGGTCACCCATCCCGAAATTGCTCCGGGCCAAGCACGCTTAACCCCGGAGTTCTTTCGAGATGAGCTTCCGGAAAAGAAGTTGCAACTGTTGGTATGAGTATTCTTATCAATCCTATTAAGCCCTGGGCCTGGATGTTACATTCTCACCCCCTTAGGAGATCGACGTCCTCGTCGATCAACCCCAGTCCAGGAACGTCCCCTCTTGGCCACGTCCGTGCGTCCAGTGCCAGCGCATGTGCCATGCTGTGTGACCACTCTGGGCCCACACCAGCCATGCGCACCATGCCTGAGCAACTGCACCCACACGCGCCTGTGAAACCGCGAGGGTCGGCTCTGATACCACTTGTGACGTCCCGCCTCCACGAGGCCGGGCCCGCACGCCTGGCAACTCTCTAGGATCTCAAGACTGTCCCCACAGACCAACACATGTCTTTTCTGCGCACTTTGTCCTCACTCGTGCACACCCGGGAAGGACTTCCCGGTCGGTCACCCATCCCGAAATTGCTCCGGGCCAAGCACGCTTAACCCCGGAGTTCTTTCGAGATGAGCTTCCGGAAAAGAAGTTGCAACTGTTGGTATGAGTATTCTTATCAATCCTATTAAACCCTGGGCCAGGATGTTACACGCGCTCGACCGCGCCTTGGCCACAAAAAGGACGCCGCTGCCCTCCCAGCTCGCTCGCTCCCATTTCCCTCGCTCCCACAAAACGGCCTGCTATATTGGCAACCTTTATTTTGTGAGGATGTGCAGGACGAGCATGCATCATATTAGAACATGCGCTCGACCGCGCCTTGGCCACAAAAAGGACGCCGCTGCCCTCCCAGCTCGCTCGCTCCCATTTCGCTCGCTCCCACAAAACGGCCTCCCAGCTCGCTCGCTCCCATTTCCCTCGCTCCCACAAAACGGCCTGCTATATTGGCAACCTTTATTTTGTGAGGATGTGCAGGACGAGCATGCATCATATTAGAACACTTCAACAAATTTCAGCTCACACAGAAATTTCTGACCGACTAAGCAACTTCAAAAATTCACGACTCCTAAACCGCTGGGCCGAATTTGATGAACAAAGACAACCTGGAAAGCTTATAACATGTACTGAAAAGTTTGTTTAGACTTGGCCGTGAAATTCTGTCCATAACAGCTTCAAATCTGTCGCTTAAAAACTGAACCTGTTTCTGCCGTCAGCCCATTTCCAGAACCTGTCTGCCAACTTCAAAAATCGATAACTCCTGTTCTGCTTGTCCGTTTCTGGCGTTTGAGCACTCGTTGGAAATATCTTGTAGTTATCTACAAGTTTGGTATTCTGATGTTTCTCTTTTGGCACATCTAGAAGTGTCAGTTTTCATTTTAGTGACTGCTGCTCGCAGTCAAGACAGAATTCAGTCTGTTACTTTGAAGGAGCGTTGCTCTTTCTTTTTGCTAGAAAGGCTGCGTGTAGCTACTTGCTACGATCATCCAGAAGTCCTCTACCAAGTTACCATTCTTGTTTAGCATGGGTACTCTTTTGAGAAGGGTTGTGATGTTTTTCGTCGTTTTCCCCGCAGATGGCTGAGGAAGTGGAGTACGATGGTAACGATTGGATGCTTTCAACTTGTCTCGACAGGCCAGGCTTTCCTATCATGTTCTGGCATGTTCTTCAGCACTTTGGTTACACGGAGCCTCCAATGTACGTGAAAAGACAATTGATGGATAGGGGAGTACCTTCGTGCATCATCCATGTGGCCATTCCAGCAACCCCAGCATACCCCGCATGGGAACCTTGGATTATGAGAGCTACAGGATCAGAGATACGTGTGACTTGGGATGTTGTTGCTCTTAGGGCTCTCACGCAATTCTGCGAGGATCATCAAAATGAGATGGAAGGGACCCCGTTTGCCCTCCTGCCAGTTAATGACCGAGCTAACCCTGATTGGAGACGTCGCACGGGTATGCTACTGCATGTTAGACGCCCACAATACAACCCTTATTTGGCTGTCCCCATGTACTACTCAGCAACCCTGCATGCCTTGAACCATGAACAGGAAGAGGGGAGAAGAAGGTATTTTGAGACGATGCGACTTGGAAATGAGCAAGATGAAGCTAAGGATGCTCTACTTGACATGAGAGCTGCCCAGATTGTTGAGTTGGCGCTACAGGTGCAGAACCAAGACAACCAGATCACGGGACTTATGGAGGAACGAGATGCATCCCAACAGAGATGGTCGCACAGCTAATGGCAGCCCAGGTTCAACCTGCTCCACCTGCAGAGCAAGTACCAACAGACGTTATCGACCTGCAGCATGGAGAGCAACTGGACAGTGAGGAAGACGCTTGAATGGTTGTAGTTGTTTCGACCAGATCCATCGTGTAGCGTGTTATTTAGATGTACCCCTGTTGTTCGATAGGAGCTAGTGTTGCAATACCGTAGCTAGGCGACACGATCTCTTGTATTTGTGTTGTAATCTTGTCGTTGTACCTTGTAGCTACATGTTATCGAGTTGTACGACCTTGACCTACCTCGACGGATGGAGTTTTATTCAGACCTTGACCCCTTTCGGTTTCATCTTGAATACTTTTGCACTCTTGGCTATCATGTTTATGTGGAGCCCATCTTTTGCTGTTGTTTACTATTGTTAATGAGCCCTACACCAGAATCTGTTTTTTCTGCAACTGATATCCTTGCTAGTTGCCCACTAAATGTGGAGAAGGTTATGCCTGACATTGATAATCTTCTACTTAGCCTCGCTTTTGGGATCCTCATTGTTGCTCAAATATTAAAATTTGGCAACATAAAGCATGTGCAATGCACCATTCCATATGCATTGCAATATACCACTTGCATTGCATAAGCACTTTGCAATGCATCATCTTGCACATCAGTTTATGCATGTCATACCATGTGCATCATCACATATGCTCCATGAATAATGCATCATGGCAATTGCACCATTCTGCACCATAACATGTGCACCATATCATAAACATTTTCATGTGCATCATGTCATATGCACCATTCAATGTGCATCATGAGACACGACATTATGCACTTGCACCTCTGCATGAGCACCATCATATGTGCATTGCATCATTGAAAGCACGCAATGCACCATGCATGAATATGCATCTTCCTCATTCTAGCATAGAATTAGTGGATGCATAAATAATCACCGTTAAAGAGCAAGAATGTGGAAGTTGTGTACCTTGATTACCTTAGTATAGCCGCAAACTCGTGCCTGCCAATCCTTGGAACCCTACTCCTTGTATGCGTGCCTTTTTCCTTGATTGCCATTTGTGTTCTAAATATCATGTTTGGCCGATCCTTGTGCTCTTATCAGTCTTGATGTCCCTTGAAATGTTGTTCGACTCCCATCGCCAGTTCATGACCAAGTTATTTTGCCCTCCTCGTTGCTGCATCCAAACCTTTAGTGCACCTAGACGTTGGCTGGAGTTTGTTGAGATAACCGTGGTTTGTGGCCAACCGATGTTTGTCCTGCCCCTTGTAGAGCATGTATACCAAGCTCAGATGTACAGTTTTAGGATCAAGATTCGGCAAGAACAACACCAATTTCAGAAAGGCTGCACGAGATGTTACCCAATGAGCTAGAAGAGGAGAAGGTTCAGTTCAGTAAGTTATGGAAATGTTCGAATGACAAAGCCCATCACCACTCAGATGCCCAACACCCTTGCAAAAGAAGTGCACTTGCCTTCTAAGAAGACTCACTATCAAGCTCCAGCTTAGTGGTACTATTGATGTGCTTAACCGTACAACGATTGTCGTGTAAGATGCTATCAGAACCCACCGAGAGTACAAGAGTTTCAAGTACGTCCCCACTCAGTTAAAAGCAGGGGTTTGTAAGAGAAGATGGTTTGGACCTGATCAAGGATAGAATGGTGGTACTTATGGACTTTGGGTTACGTATTCTTGATGAGGCGCACTTGATCAAGAAGCAACAAGAGGTAACAGGACTTGAGGAGTCGTTTTTGGTGGACCCGCATGAGGCGGAAGATCGCACGATATGTTGTTCAATACGATACTTGCAGGAGAGTCAAGGCAGATCATGTGAAGCCAGCTGGGCTACTTCAGCCTTTGAGTGTGTTCCTGCTAGGAAGTGGGAGGATATTAGCATAGATTTTATTGTCAGCTTACTCCTCACACCTCGAAAGCATGACACCATTTGAGTGATTGTTGATTGACTGACCAAGTCAGCTCATGTCATCCTTGTGCACACTCGTTACTCTGTACAGAAATATACCCAGCTCTGCATTTCGCGGATTCTACGGTTGCACGGAGTGCTTAAGACAATCATTTCAATTCGAGGCCCGCAGTTTGTTGCTCGTATCTGGATGCAAGTGCATTCCTCATGGGCATCGAACTTATCTGCAGTTCAAGCATATCATCTGCAGACAGATGGCCAGACTGAGAGGGTGAATCGAATTCTTAAGGAAATGCTCGTGCTTGTGTTCTGACTCACAGCAAGAAATGGGAGGAGTGTCTACCGCTAGCAGAATTCTCTTATAACAGCAAATATATGAGGAGAGCATCAGGACGACACCGTTCAAGGCTTTGTATGGACGCCGATGTGGTACTCCTCTAAACTGGGTCGAGTCCGGTGAAAGAGTCACCTTTGGGCCAGATTTTAATAGCAGATGCTGAGGAGCCTGTACGCCGCATTCAGTCCAACTTAAGAGCCGCCAAGAGCTATGCAGACAAGAGACGTCGGGCACTTATGTTTGAAGTGGGTGATTGTATATACCTTCGTGTCTCTCCTATGAAGGGTGTACGCTGATTTGGTGTCCGAGGGAAGCTGCCACTACAATACATTGGGCCGTTTTTGATATCTGAGAGGTGGTGACCGTTGCTTACCGTTTGGAGCTACCACCGAGTCTTTCGGGAGTGCACAATGTCTTTCACGTGTTCCAGTTGAAGAAGTGTTTGAGGATCCCTACAGATGTGATGATTAGTGATGTAGTACAGCTTGAGCCAGATCTTACCTACCCCGGACAGCCCATCAGGATTATTGATCAGATAGAGTTACTAGAAGCAGAACGATCAAATTCTATGAGGTGGAGTAGAGCAACCACACTGAGGATGAGACAACAACAGAACACAAGGAATTCTCTACGCTTTAGCTCGAAGTGAGTTTCCAGTGCCTTGTGTTGAAACATCTTGATTTTCATCAGATTCCAGGAGTGCATCAAACTCTTCTGAGTAACAGTCAATAAACCAGTGTCTCCTCGGAACCAATCATCTTCTGGTACATCGTGTAACCTTTTGATCTTCCTACTGCCGGCGCCCCTCAGATCCATCAACGGCTCATCTTCTTGCTCTGTATACTCCTCATCGTTGGGACCCGAAGTACACTCAGTTAAGCGATGTCGCTTCTTGCTATAACCCTCCAGAGGCATCGTCGTTGTAGGCCTCTTGTTCATAGAATGGATCCCACCTCGTGCCCGCGCATAACAGAGACCACGATTGGCCAAGGTACCTACTGTCGTAACCTCAGTGATCTGCTGTAAACTGGATCTGCCTCTCTGCCTCATCTGGGGATAAGATGTCTGGGCATGAGTGACCACAGGCATCATCCCTGATCGCTGATTGTTCGCTACATGGGCAGCAGCATGCCGTCCTTGCAGCGGCGAGCGTGTTTGCTTGCGACGAGCCATCTGTCACTCAATTACACGGAAGCAGTGGCGAAGCGTGAGCAACTAATCACATAAGATATTTGATAATAATCGATAATCAATCTGATGAAATTGCATAAGGCGACGACAAGTATGGAATTTCAAAAGCGTTTGTCTCAAGTTTCTATGAATAACTGAACAGAGTGGCGAAGAAAAACTTGGGGTACGTATTACTCGAAAAAGGAAAAAATACATGGGGTCTCACCATTGCAGAAGATGAAGAGGGCGATGGGAGAACCACCCAGGGTAGATCGCCGGCAGCAGGCCTCGGATTTGCGGAAACGTGGCGGCGAAACGCTGGAGCTAGGGTTACGCGGCCGCGGACTCGAATCCGCAGAGGACGGCGGTAGTGAAAATTCTCTAGTGCCTAGGTTATGGCGGGCGGAGGAGAGACAAGGTGTTGAGGCTGGCCGTGCGGTGCTCTGTATTAGCGAAGGGGGGAGAGAGGCAGCTCGTCGGCGCCGGCGAGGATAAGAGGCGGAGCGAACGGTGTTGGCGGTCGTTAAACCATGAATTGACCGCCACCCTACCGGTAAATAAAAGCATAACACCAAGATTTTGTGCATAGTAGATAGGATTAATGCTACTCCACAAGTTTTGGTGGATATTTGAATGCAGGAGTGAATAATGGACGAAAGTGGGCCCAGCCAGGGAAATTCCCTGGCCGGCCGGCCCCACCCTAGGCCGGCCGGCCCCACCAGGTGGCCGCAGGCCCCGGGCTTCCTCCAGTTGGCTGGAAACTAGTCCACAACGTACAATTAAAGGCCAGCCCAGCAGATTTGCACCGCCATTCTAGAAGGTGGGCCATTTGGGCCTTAACTTAGCCCCCACTGCAATTCTGCCGACCCCACGAAGAAGCCGACCTTCAGACCGCCTTCAGGGAGTGATCTGGAGCGTCCAGGAGCAAGTCGGTGGCGAACCGACATAAGGGACGGCCGGCTGGCCACCCCCCTAGGCCGGCCGGCCGTCCTTAGCGCCACCGCCTCTCCAGCTTCGGCCAGGGAGTTCCCACCGCCATGGAGAAGCTATAAATAGGACCCCCCAGCCTCAGAAGCAACTCGCACCATCACACTTCATCCAAGTGTTCATTAGTTTAGTAGTAACTTTGGGAGTTAGAGTAGAGTAGAGTAGAGTGAGAGCTCTCTTGGGCTTCCGGAGTCTTCTCAGAGTCTTGGTATAGTTCTTTGTATCCTTACTCTTAGAGATATTATTTTATTTAATATAATTATATTTAGCTTTATCTTTATTTATTTCTTTTAGTAGTTCTTTTCTATTTAGTTTATTTATTCTGTTAAGTAAGTGCTCGTAGAAGTCTTGTTGTGGGATTCGTGATTGTTGGAGTAGGCAAGTACGAGAGAGTGCCTTCGTCGAGATGACGTCGAGTGAAATCTGTGCTTGTTTATTCTTAGATAGGGCTGCTCCGTTGATCAAGAGTAGTTCCTTTAGGCGGGTTGTAAGCATGGCGCTTAGAGCTTGGCCTATGCACGTTTGGCACCCAACCCCACAGAGGATGGTAGCCGCGAGTGTATGTGACAGCTGCACCGGTCTCTGTAATCCACCACGTTCGGGTTGGACTCAGCAGGGTCTTAATTATAGCATACGGTTCCCTAGGTTTGAACTAGCAACATCGGTTAACCTAGCACGTGTGTGCCTTGAAACGACATGACTTGTATGTGCATGAGCTTAGTTAGAGTAGATAACCTTTGTAGACTTGACTGCTAGGAAGAGTAAATAATAGATAAACATATAGGAAGTCTTAACTCTATCTCGTTGCTCTCCTAAATGTATACTACAGTTTTGTTCTTTTATCACTTTGGATTTGAGGATGTGTGTGCCACCCATATTTATCATGCCTATCTTACCCCCGTCTCAAGTATAGTTGATATAATTTCTTCTCCAAATTATTCAATGCATTGCTACTATTCAGCTACCTTTTGCTCTACTTCCCTGCGGAAATATAAATACGATAACCCTGGAATACTCCAAGGTGAAGTGCTACAATGGTGATCCGTGCACTTGCGGAATTAATGAATTTAATTTTATCGCATAAGAACCACCAACAAACGGGCACTGAACTATAGACATGGGAAAGGAGCAGGGCTGATGAGATCACATACCGAACAAAGAAAATACGGGTCCAATCATCGCTACAGAGCGGCGGCGCGCCCAAATGTTTCCCTCCAAATACGTATTTAGGTTACTATACATGGGCTGAATTTCCCCTCCTTTTTTTTGCATAAGTACATGGGCCGTGGTACGGAATTTGAATTGGGTCCACACGTCAGGCCCTGGTAATGACGAAAACTGCCTGACCTGTGGGTCCCGATGTTCTCACTACGATGCATGTGGGTCCGCTATGTGCCTAAAATATGCGCGGGTATAATCCCCAAATATATAGTGACGAACACTGCCTGATGTGTGGGTCCACAATATGCTGATTGGATGCGTGTGAGTCCGCCATGTGCTGATTAGGATATGCGTGGACACAATTTTAATGACGAATAATGCCTGACGTGTGGGGCCAAAATATGCTGACTGGGGTGCGTGTGGGTCCGCCATGTGCTGACTAGGATGTGTGTAGGCATTTCCCCATTTATGACGAGTACTGCCTGACGTGTGGGTCCACAATACGCTGACTGGGGTGTGTGGGTCCGCCATGTGCTGATTAAGATATGCGTGGGCACAATTTTAATGACGAATAATGCCTGACATGTGGGGCCAAAATATGCTGACTGGGATGCGTGTGGGTCCGACATGTGCTGACTAGTATGCGTGTGGGCATATTTCCCCTTTTTAATGACGAATTGTGCCTGACGTGTCGGTCCACGATATGCTGACTGAGTGTGCGGGAAATCATCTAGCAAAGGACGAATTTTGACCGAAGTGTGGGTCCACAACTGTTGGTATTTCTTACGTCACAGATAAATCCGCAAGCGCACGGAGAATACCGTTGTAGCACTTCACCCCTAAGTATTCAAGGGTATCGTTATTTATATTTTCCCAAAGGAACGGAGTGGAATTATCTTCTAGTCTAGCTCGTCCAAGGACACGAAGAAGGATGGTAGAAATGGGTAGAGAGGATTCCTATGGATGAGGTTCTTTCTAGAAAGAGAGAGGATTGAACACAGCAGGGCTGTCACCACCCACCGGCAACCCTCTACTAGCTAGGACACATGACACTAGGGCTATTAAGTCCCTATGCCAGTCCTAAGGTCACGTGACAAACAAGGCAATCAAGTCCTCACTGCCAGACCTATGCTAGATCCTTCCTCTAGGTGCTTACTTTGGGCGCCGGCTTAGACCTGGTCTGCCAAGTCACTCCGGCCAAGGGGCCTACTACGTACCCGAACGTGGAGGATTACAAAGGATGGATAGGGCTGTCACCACCTGCCGCCTACCTCTACAAACCGTGGAGCACGCAGCAAAGAAAGGTAACCTCTAACCTAGACACCACGTCTGGGCTATTGGTTACTACCTTAACCTGGTCGAAAGGCAAGGCACTCTAGAACAGAGCGATGTTCCCGTAAGCAAGTAAAGAAAGAACTTAATCTAGATAAGAAGTACTCAAATCATAAGCAAGCCAAGGATCCACAACCAAACAAGGAACGCTTAACCAAGGCTAGACTGTATGCAATAGGAGATCGAGAATACTTACTTGTGTGTAAGATGAACAAACAATGAACGACGAACGAATGATGAACGAACGACGAACGATGAACGAACGACGAACGAACGATGAACGAACGACGAACAATGTATTATAAATAAGTATCCTCAAAGATACAAGATTGGGGCTTGTCCTCACAAAGGGAGGACTACCCTTCTCCTCTACCCAACTCTCTCCCTACTCTACTAGTATACAAAGGACCCTAGGCCCTTGGGAGTGGAATGAGGCTCTCCTTCTTATATGTCTTGAGGGGAGGGGGTACCCCTTTATTTGTAGCCCTCCAAAGGCGGTGGAATTGAGGCGGTTCCCAGCATTTATGGCATTGATTGCAGGCGGAACCGACCTTGGTACGTCGGTGGGGAACCGCCACAGGAAAATGGGCCAGAATGGCCACTGTAGCAGGTCGGCCGACCTAATGTAGCAGGTCGGCCGACCCCCCCTTGGCCCCTTTGGTCTTGGGCTTTTTCTGGTACCTTCTCCACTTGATTTTGCTTCCAGATGGGCCTGCTATTGGGTACCTAGGTGTTTGCCATTTGTTGAGTTGGTTTGGCACTGTTTGGGGGTCCGAAAGTCCCCGGGAATGGCCTTGATTTGTTGGGGTGTACAATCTGCCCTTTTGGGTTGTGTTCCCTCTCCATTTGGGCCTTAAATCACCTGCATGCATAAATTCACCAACACTTGTGGAATTGGTTAGTAATAAACCCCTACCACTATGTTTGGTGTTTATTTTAATTCTTTTATGCAGATAAATGGCGGTAAAAATCTTGCTCTAAGGACCGTCAACAACAACATGCTGACTAGGATGCGGGGGGTGCGAAATCTCCCCTCCGGCGACGAATGTGTGGGTCCACCATTTGCTGACTAGGATGCGGGGGGGGGGGGGGGGGCGAAATCCCCCCTACCGTGACGAATATGTGGCTCCACTATGTGCTGACTAGGATGCGGGGGGGGGGGGGGGGGGCGAAATCCCCCCTCCAGTGACGAATATGTGGGTCCACCCATGTGCTGACTAGGACGCGGGCGGGCGAAATCCTGGAATGAACGGTAGTGACGCTTAGTTTTCTCATAAACAACCTGACCAGTGGATCCGGAAGGCAACAGTGATGCCTTTTCGTCACCAAACGGGTCTGTTTTGGCGTTTTTAGTGACGAAACGCCGAAACGTCATAAAAGTTGGCCGAAAACGGGAAAAAACCCTAAAATAGTGACGGATCTACAGTAAAATCGTCATTAATCAGCAGATCTATACTAGTGAGTACATCACATAAAAAGCACCAATTTTACATCTTTTAGTTATTACAATGAATCTCAATGATTTCAAACACGTGAGTATACAGCGGAAGCCTACAAATAAAACAATAACTACAACACTTGACGATATCAGCCACACATCCCTGCGATGTGTACCTGCTGAGAAACTCCACCAAGCAACAGCGGAAGCAAGACTACCTGCACAAAAACATAAAGAGCCAAACCCTGAGCAACTAATACTCAGCAAGACTTACCCGTCAACGTGGCTAACTACAGCCGACTCCTAATATGCAAGGCTAGAAGGGGTAGGCTGACTCATTAGCATAAACCCCACTAATTACTTGGTTCTTACTTTCAAGTTTTAATTTCAAGTTAAGTACTTAACCAGTAAAACAGTGCGCATATCTCTAAAACAGGTATAAGGTAACAATACATCGATAATAATAACAGTATACAGCAAGATATGTAAATATAACAATAGTAAGCTAGCATCATCATCATCAATCATATAACACTACGACGTGGCGCAGTGAATAAGGTTGCTCTTGACCGAGAGCGGCGGCATCGATGTACATCCTGCAGGAGAAAACCTGGCCACACGCCGCACACGCGCAAAAGTCGTATGCGACAACCGTTTACGCTATTCCCCCCTAGAGCTGGCTGGGTCTCACACCTCCTGAGAAAGGCCCTCCCGCACGGTCCCCGTCCCAGACGTACGCCCCGATTGGGAGGCATCCCTTCTCTCCCAAGTACCATGATAGAAAGTGCAAGTATCCGCTGGACATCCAGGGCGTCACAGGCTACTAGGTTTACTAGGCCCATAAAAACACTAGCATGTGATCAGTACGTTCGAACTTGCTCAAAAGGGCCAACAACGGACTGTCCTTAACCGACACAGACGGGGCTACCACCGTGAAGGCCCAGCCTTCTCCAACCATCCTATGCAAACAAATCCCCATCCGGTCTCAACAAATCCTAAAATCTGCTAGTACAATCCAGGGTGATTCCTATCATTGCGAGTGGGACCTACCATTCGTCTTCTACCGTCCACTAGCCACTAAGCATAGCAAGTTCTAACGTTAACCTAGACCACATCTACAAAAATTAGGACACAAGGCAGGATATGGAAGGGTAATCCTAATGCAGTTCTAAGGTTTCACATCAACTCCTAATAAACCTAATGCACAAACAATTACTAGACCAGATCAAGTGAGAAAATAAAAATCCTAATAAGGTTGGTGTTGACGGTGTGTAAACCACTAAATTACCATCAACATATCGGTGAATAAAAGGGTAAGTCACCAAAGCTCGGCATTAATTTGTTTTACTAATGCAATTCCATGAGTTTTGGATGATTTATGAGTGCAGGAGTAAATCCAGAGAAAATGGGCCTCTGTGAGTGGAATCACAAGCCGGCTGGCCCCCCTACTAGGCCGGCCGGCCTTGTCCAGTGCCCAGCACCTGCAGGCTTGCTCCAGTAGGCTGAAAGAAGCCCAAACACGAGAAATATTAAAGCCCAAGCTGGAAATACCGCAGACATTCTAGAAGATGGGCTGAGTGGGTCTAAACTTGGCCCTCACTCCAGTTCTGCCGCCCCCAGGAGACAAACCGACTTCGGAACCGTCCTCAGGGATCAATCAGGAGCGTCCAGAGCGAAGGCGGTGGCAAACCGCCTCGATGGACGGCCGGCCGGCCCCCCTACTAGGCCGGTCGGCCTGCCTTGGCGGGCGCGCCACTCCTCCTCGTGCTATAAGACTCCCCTGGTCCTAGAGAGGCTATAAATACCCCAGAGTGGCTGCAGAACAACTCGCACCTCATTGAAGAATCCAATTACTCTTTTGTTTTCTAGTTAGTAGTTAGTTGGGAGTTAGAGTAGAAGTGAGAGCTCCGCTCGGGATTTCGGAGTCATCTTCGGAAGTTGGGTAAAGCTCTCTTGTATCTTTATTTCTACTTTTGTAAGAATTATTATGAATATCTCTCCCTATTTATTAAATTCGGAATTACCTTTGGTCTTCATTATTACTTTGAGTAATTACCTTAGTAAAGTTTCTGTGTTGGTTCCACGTCTATGTACGATAGATATGAGTGAATTGATTGCTGGTGGATGCCTACACAATTCATTTAGATTTATCATACATGGTTGGTCTATCCTGTTAGCTAGGGGTAAATTATCTAGGATGATTGTTTGTATGGAACAAAGAATCATGTCAGGCGTGAGAGTGCATCCGTCCTTACGGAGGATGGTAGCCCCACGTGTGACAGACGTGTCAGGCCTTTGCAATCCACCACGTTCAAGGTCGGCCAGGCAGGGTTTTCAATAGCACGTAGCATCCTCAGTAGTAGAACCTAATTCTCGGGTTTGCTGCTAGGAAATGCGTGTGCTCTGATATACAGAAATGGAACTTTTGTATGATCTCAAGTAGATATTTGTAGACTATTAGGGTGCTGAATATAAAATACTTAGGACGGATATATATCAGAAATCTTATAATTCACTCGCTGCTCTCCCAATTAATCACTAATACCTTTTTATTTGGATTTACTTCGTGAGTTCCAGTTATCAAACTCTTATCGTTTGACGCGATCTATTTGATTGAACTAGATGGTACATATATAAAATTCTTTGCTTTGCTTCCCTGTGGAAATTACAAATATGATAACCCTGGAATACTCCATGGTGAAGTGCTGCAATGGTGAACCGTGCGCTTGCGGAATAGAAATATTTTATAGAGCATAAGAATCACCAACAGTAGGCAAGCACCGAGGCTTGCCTGGCTCAGGAACTAAGCTAGCTGGGTCAGCTACAGGGTCCGTGTCCTGCTGCGGAAATCCAGTGGCTCTGGAGTCGTCTCTGTCACTACACGTTATGACAAGGAATTAATACAATTTAGATGCAAGTAAAATGATGCAACATGATTTAACTTAGTAGAACAGTCATTTACACTGTAAGTGCAAATGATTAACTTAGTTAATTACTTTCGTCTGAAGTATTTCCTTCATTGACTTTCATTTAAGTTAAGTTGATTAAATAAATAAATCGATTTTGAAATTTAATCTATGTCTAGTGGTATTTTTCTGGTGAAAGCCACCACTGGAAGTAATTTACTGTGAAGTTTGATGATTTATTGTTACATGGATCACAATGTAGAACACAATTTAAATCATAGGAAAATAATTAAGTATTAAATGACATTGGAAAAGTGCTCTAATCAGAAGCTTATCAAGCAGGCCAAGGTTCAAGATTTAGGGAGCAACAAGGAATTTATAAGAAATTAGACAAGATCTGCACAAATGTATTTTTACAGAAAATATAATAGGTGCAAAGTGGGATTTGACATTTCTGTTGGACAGAGAAGGTCACAAAGAGTCCAACAAAATTAGATTCACATTTTTGTGAGATGTATTCGATTTACTATGTATTTTACAAATTTTCACAGTCAATTTTTGATAATATAGACAAATCGGAAAATGATTGAAATTTGGGCGGGCCAATCAGATTTGGGCCACAGGAAGGGCCACAGAACCTAGGCGGCACCAGATCCATTGTGGTCCACACGGGATCCCACCATTCACACATGAGGACACATGGAGGGCTACGGGGTTGGCCACAAACGATCGGGCGTAGCCACAATCGATCCACGGCCGTGTGACCTCTGGTGTGCTGGCCGGGGCGGTCGCCGGAAAGCGGCGGTGCGGTCGCCGAAGTGGAGTTTCCGACGTTGTTTTGGGGAAAGGAGGGCACGAGGAAGTAGCGCATGGGCTGGAGATTTCACCTCGACGGCTTGGGCCCGCGGAGACGACCGTGGTTGGCTCTGCGACGAGGGGCGGCGGTTGGGGAAGGTGTTGGCGTTTCTTACGGCACACTAGAAATATCACCAAGGCGGGTTAGGCCTAGAGCAATACTTCTGGCATGTCGCCAGAGACGCCATGTGGGGTTAAGAGTCTTGCATAAATATAACCAGATAATCCACCACTAGCAACTATGAGTATAAGTACATGGTTGACCCGCAAGCTCACGGATAACACGTTGTAGCATTTCACCCAAGAGTATTCCGGGGTATCGTTATTTATATTTTTCCAAAGGAAGACATGGTTGACAAGTGTACTTATGCTCAATAGAATACGATGATAGACAAATCCACAATCCAATGCAGGGGTAAGTGATAAAGATAGATAATGGATAGTGTGACACACACAGAGGTATTCCACTCTCTAATAAAAGACGAGAGGCAATTCTAAGCAGAAGACAAGACTAACTAACGGGTTGCTACTCCTAAGGTACACCATCGTCTAGCGTACTAAGGTTCTACCTAACGTCAGGTTCATGCTAGAAAGGACTAAGAGCCTACGCCTAGATATCATCAGGAGATCCGGTATAGGCTTGGTCTGCCAAGCCACGCCGGCCTTTTGCATAAACTCCTATGCCTTACCCGAACGTGGAGGATTACGGAAGGGTGGACATCAAACCCGATATCTAGTCATAAGCAACTAGCCAAACTAGTATAAACTAGACAAGGATCAGATCTAATACTACGCTATGCATAAGCGTTCATTGCTCAAGAACGAGCGATGAACGAAGAACGATAAAGAACGAACATTCATAATCGATGATCGAGGACGAACGAACGAAGAACGCCCGATGAATGCCCACGAACGTTCATCGATGAACGATGAACGAACGATGAACAATCATGAACGAACGACGAACGTTCATACACGAACACTAAACTACAAATGATCAACATAAGCACACAACTACTAAACGAAGAATGATATTCCATTGAATAAGAACAAGTCTTACAAGAGAGAAGGATACAAGAGCATACCCAATTCTCCAAGGGACTTGGGAGCAATGAGCAGCCAACTACTTAGCCTAGCTCTACCTAAACAGCCTCTAGCTCTAAGGTGAGGAGGAGGGAATGAGCCTCAAGTGGTGTGTGTTCTCTAGGAGGGGGGGTACCCCTTTATTTATAGACTTGGAGGTCGGTTCCCAGAGGCGGTTCCTGAGGTCGGTGGCATTAATTGCAGGTGGAACCGACCTTAGAAAGATGGGCCCAGGGGGCCACCAGAGCAGGTCGGCCGACCTGGCCAGGGGGGTCGGCCGACCTGGGCCTGATGTAGTATAGGATTGAGAGGATGAATAAAGATCTAGTTATCCCTTAGGATAGACGCTCTCAAGTTCTACTTGTCTACTTCGGGCACTGGTATAGACCTGGTCTGCCAAGTCACGCCAGCCTGTAGCTCTACGACGAACCCGAACATGGAGGATTACAAGGGACGGACAGGGCTGTCACCACCTGCCGCCTACCTCTACAAACCGTGGGGCACGCTGCAAACAAAGGTAACCTCTAGCCTAGACACCACGTCTATACCGTCGATTACTACTCT
The DNA here is from genome assembly GCA_012490785.1 of Eragrostis nindensis. Taxonomy (NCBI): domain Eukaryota; kingdom Viridiplantae; phylum Streptophyta; class Magnoliopsida; order Poales; family Poaceae; genus Eragrostis; species Eragrostis nindensis. Next base: position 251,602 of record JAAXCT010000037.1, read on the forward strand.
AACCCCGGTCCTGGTACTGATTCAGAAGGCTAGAGCACTCCTTGCGGAGCGATGATCCCGTAAACAAGTATAACAAGAATAACGACTAGTAAACAATGCTCGCTAGATCAATATCACCACGAATACTAACTTATGAATAAGAACGACGAACGAACTATGAACGAACGACGAACGAAGAACGAACGACGAACGAACGAAGAACGAACGAAGAACTACTAATAAGATAATATCCGCCAAGGTACAAGATTTGGGCTAAGTCCTCACAAAGGGAGGACTACCCCTCTCTTCTCCCATGCCCTCTCCTCTACTCTACTACTATACAAGAGGCCCTTGGCCTGGATGGGAGTGGAATGACTTGTGTCTTATGTTGTGTGTTGGAGGGGAGGGGGTACCCCTTTATTTATAGCCTTGGTAGGTCCGTTTGGGGGTCCTCCACCGCCTTTGGGCATTGATTGCAGGGGGAACCGACCTTAGTAAGTCGGTTACAAACCGCCATAAGAAGATGGGCCAGTGGGGCCACCAGGGGGGTCGGCCGACCCCTGTTCCCAGGTCGGCCGACCTGGGGTGGGCCCCACTGGGCCTCAGCCTCCTCTGGTTCCTGCCTTGGGTTGTATACTGGTCCAGTCCACCTGCTATGCGTGGACTGAAGCCTTTTGCTCTGGTTTATGGGCTTTGGGAGAGATAACTTTATTCCGGGAAAAATCAGTGTTTGCAAGGTAGATATTTTATGCTTCCTTTTCCTCGTAATCATACGAAATGCACCTGCACTCACAAATTCACCAAGTCTCGTGGAATCTGTTAGTTTCAAGTCCTAAGTCTACCTTTGGTGTTTCATTTGAGGGCAAAAGGTGCAGCTAGTTGACGGTTTATTTTGGGTCTAAGAGCCGTCAACAACTCCCCCACACTTAGCCTTTGCTCGTCCTCGAGTAAAGCTGAAGGACTAAGGTGGAACATAACTTTCTTTGGTATGATGCTAGCGTACAAGTTATTCCAAGCCATTCCTGCACCCGCGAACTTTGATGTGTCTACCATGTCATCTTGGGCGGTTGAGGAATAGAACGGTCATGATTCGAGTCATCGTAGCTACATCTGCTGAGTAACTTGGGTTTTTTGAAAGATTTTCAAAAGTAAAAACATAGCTCATACTCCTTGAATGATAACTCTCAGATCGCTCAAGTGTATGATTCCGCACCAAGGCATTTGATTTGCTTCTTTTCATCCTACTTCTATGTAAGGCTTTATGTGGAGCTTGGTAGGGAATGAAAAGGAGCATACTTGCATTACTTATGTTGCTAAGTCAAAAACTGGATCCAAGGAGAACACAAGTCATACAATCTGATCAAGAGTGTGCACGTGTGTGGATAAGTGTATGATAGAAGAGAATATGGTGGATACTCGTTGATATGATGATGTCTCTCTCTTGGTTGATTTTTATTTGAGAACATGGCTATCACTTCTTCTCTTTCTCTTTTTTTTTTTCAATCATGCTCAATATGTTTGAGCAGTTCTTTCTTTTATTCATGCTCATGCATATGAGCACCCTTTCTTTCCTTTTTTTTTCTACCTCTCTTTTTTTTTTCGATAGCCATGTCTCTTTTGCAAGAATATTTGGAGAGAGACATCAACGACAAATGACGGAGTATTTATTTTGGTGGATGGATGAAATGGTGTGGCTAACTTCCAGTGTAGAAGTTTAGCTTGTTTTTGTGGTGGTGGTGTATGTGTACGTGATCTTGATCATGAAAGTATGACAAGCATCTCACAAGGGTCACAACAATTTGACAAAGCTCAAAGCAATAACAAGCGGCATTTATAGAGGTTTTCAATATGATCATTATTTGGCTCTGGTGGGAATATAAGATCATTGAGGAGTGCAAAGCTATGGATTTTGAATTTTGCATGATAAATTCCCAAGCACTTTATGCAGAATAAGCAAGATTCCTCTCATCCAACCATACCTCATTCGCCAACAACTTAGATAAACATGGGGTCCTATGAGATTGGTGTTCACAAGCAACAGGTGTATTATGCGAGGAATAAAGAGTATGCAGGCCAACCAGGTGAAAGTATGTGTTGACGGCTCTTAGACCCAATATTTACCCGTCAATAGCTGCGCTTTTTATAATGAAACAATCACCAAAGGTAGACTTAGGTCTTTAAACTAATGATTTCCACGAGTCTTGGTGAATTTGTGAGTGCAGCTGCAATTCACAGGAAAACGGGGAAAAGGAAGCATAAAAGGCCCAAGTTGGAAACACCAATTTTCCCCGGAATAAAGAATTATCCAAATAAAGCCCAGCTCCCAATAAAAAGACTTCAAGTCCACCCACAGCAGGTGGATCAGAGGAGAAGGAAGCCAGGGAAGCCCACCTGAGAAGGCCCAGGCCCAGAGGGGCCAGCCACAGGTCGGCCGACCCAAAACCCTAGGTCGGCCGACCCCCTGTGGTGGCCCCACTGGCCCATCTTCCTATGGCGGTTCGCCACCACCTTCCAGAGGTCGGTTCCACCTGCAATCAATGCCACTGACCTAAGGAACCGCCTCAAGTTACCGACCTTCTTGGGCTATAAATAAAGGGGTACCCCCCTCCTCCAAAGCACATCACAAGACACAAGTCATTCCACTCCCATCCAGGCCAAGGGCCTCTTGTACAGTAGTAGACTAGAGGAGAGGGCAAGGATCAAGAGAGGGATAGCTTTCCTTTTAGTTATTTCCTTATCTTGTACCCTTGGCGGATATTTATCTTATTAATAGTTCATCGTTCGTTCTTCGTTCGTTCGTCATTCGTTCATCGTTCGTCGTTCGTTCGTCGTTCGTTCATAGAACGATCGTTGTTCTTATTCGTAAGATTAGTATTCGTGGTGATATTGATCTAGCGAGCTTTACATACTAGTCGTTATTCTTGTTATACTTGTTTACGGGATCATCGCTCCGCGAGGGGTGCTCTAGCCTTCCAGATTGGTACCAGGACCGGGGTTAGAGTAGTAATCGACGGCATAGACGTGGTGTCTAGGCTAGAGGTTACCTTTGTTTGCAGCGTGCCCCACGGTTTGTAGAGGTAGGCGGCAGGTGGTGACAGCCCTGTCCGTCCCTTGTAATCCTCCACGTTCGGGTTCGTCGTAGAGCTACAGGCTGGCGTGACTTGGCAGACCAGGTCTATACCAGTGCCCGAAGTAAACGAGTAGAACTAGAGTGCGATCGTCCTGCGGGACAGCTAGATCTTTATTCATCCTCTCAATCCTATACTACTGCCATTCTTGTGTGTCCTTGGGTAAAACTAACCTTGCTGCTGATTATCACCGTTCCTTGGGGAAAACAAATATGATACCTTGGAATACTCCCGGGTGAAGTGCTACAACGGTATTCCGTGCGCTTGCGGATTTATTCGTGGTGTAAGAAATACCAACAAGCATTTCTGGCGCCGTTGCCGGGGAACGGTTGCTAATTCTGTAGCGGACCAGGTTTGCCCTCGTAACTTATCTTTACATTTCCGGTTCAATTAAATTAGAAAAGAAAAAAAAATATACACACGTGGAGTCATCACCTACAATCCAATCTTTTTCCACTCCACGGGGCGAGCTCTTAGAGCCACCATGTTAATCTCAACTTGTTGTTTCAACAAGCTATGAGCTCGGCCCCAGTTTTATTTCTTTGATCAAAGGACTTTCTTTCTCTGGTTTTAAAAATGAAAATCCTTTTGAACACTTGCGAGAGTTTGAGCAATTGTGTGCATGCTGATTGATCAATGGCATGACACATGAAACTTTAAAGTGGAAATTGTTTTCCTTCTCTCTCAATGGGAAGGCGAAGCAATGGTACACTTACACCGCTAAGAGAGTGAACGGTGATTGGAAAGAATTGCGAGACAAATTTTGTCTAGCATTGTTTCCCGTATCTCGTATCACTGCTCTACGCGCGGAAATAATTAACTTTCGCCAAGAGGAGGAAGAAACCCTTAGTGCGGCATGGATACGGTTCTGTTCATTAACAGATTCCGGTCCAGAGTTATTGCTCCCAGAACCCGTTCTTTTGCAACATTTTTATTCAGGGTTGAGCAAGGACACCGCACTTTATCTTGACACGGCTGCCGGTGGTTCTTTTTCTCATAAGACCATAGCGGAAGCAAAAGATTTGCTAGAAAGAATTGTTGAAAATACACCTTTTTCCACTGAAATACCCGAGGAGCCGGAGTCAAAAGATGAGGAACTCATTGTGGAAACACAACAAAAGGTGTCTACCTTGGTAGACCCAACATCCGAGTCCTCATCTGAGTCCCGAACAATGACAGAGGATGATGAACCTCTAGAGTTCCCATTTGAGTTTGAGGAAGAAATTTTTGAAGATTTTGGAAACACCTCGAATTATTTGTTTCAAAAGAAACCGCCTGTTCCTTTGCCACCTCCCGAACCAATTGAAAGAGAATATCTTGTGGAGACTGTTCGGGAGCTTACTTCAATCATGAGCGATGAATGGTTGAGGGAGAATGAGCTATCCATGGATACCATTCGGCTCTGCCCTCCCTCAACCAACATATGCTGCTCCATCAAAGGAACCAAGGTGAATGCACTCTACAACCCTCTTGTTGGTGCCAATATCCTCTCCGACACATATGCGTTGTCAATCTTTGGCAACCGACCATGGACATCAACAAACAAACTCCTCAAGCACCCATCGGGCCATATTCTTGAGAGTTTGGGGATTGTCAGAGATGTGACTCTCTATCATGAAGACCTTGAGGTTATCCTGGATTTCTACGTCTTCGAAGTCCCAAACTTCGATATAATGATAGGGCATCCTATAGAAATATTCCTCATTGATGCCCCATCATTTGGAAACCTCAATTTCACCCTCGGAAAAGAGTCATTCTCCATACCAATCACCACATCACGAAACACTCTTTCCGATGAACCACTTGAGGAATATCAAGTGGAGGAGGTCATGGCTATTTTTCCTCACATGGACCCCGAGTTAGCCTTGGAAGAAGATGCACAAGACTTTATCTTAGAAGAAGCCGACTCGGAGGACACCTTTGAGCTACCACAAACCACACCACCGCCACGACCTCCCATTGATCTCAAAGCGCTACCTCCCAGTTTGCGCTATGCTCTCTTGCACGGAGATCCGCAAGCTCCCGTCATCATAAGTGACAAGCTTTCGGAAGAAGAAACCACCAAACTCATAGCCGTGCTTGAAAAACATCGCTCCGTTCTTGGCTACTCACTTGAAGACCTAAAAGGGATCAGCCCTGCTCTCTGCACCCATCGCATTCCCACGGATCCTGAAAGTACACCTTCAAGGGAACCTCAAAGGAGGCTGAATAATGCGATGAGAGAAGTTGTGAAGAAAGAGGTCTTGAAGCTATTACACGCCGGGATCATCTATCCTGTTCCTCACAGTGATTGGGTGAGCCCCGTACAAGTGGTACCCAAGAAAGGAGGTATGACGGTTGTTCATAATGATAAAAATGAACTCATTCCTCAACGAACCGTCACGGGGTGGCGAATGTGCATTGATTACCGAAAACTTAACAAGGCTACAAAGAAAGATCATTTTCCGCTGCCCTTCATCGATGAGATGTTGGAACGGTTGGCAAATCATTCTTTCTTTTGTTTCCTTGATGGGTATTCGGGATATCATCAAATTCCCATCCACCCCGACGATCAAAGTAAGACAACTTTCACATGCCCGTATGGAACTTATGCTTATCGTCGCATGTCTTTTGGTTTGTGCAATGCACCTGCCTCGTTCCAACGTTGCATGATGTCTATTTTCTCTGATATGATCGAAGAAATTATGGAAGTTTTTATGGATGATTTCTCTGTTTATGGAAAAACCTTCGATCATTGCTTAGAAAATTTAGACAAGGTCTTACAGAGATGCCGTGAGAAGGACCTGGTACTTAATTGGGAAAAGTGCCACTTCATGGTCCGAGAGGGCATAGTTCTTGGACACCTTGTGTCCGAGAGAGGCATAGAGGTGGACAAAGCAAAAATAGAAGTTATAGAAAAACTTCCGCCTCCTGTGAATATCAAGGGTGTTCGTAGTTTTCTGGGTCATGCTGGTTTCTATCGTCGCTTCATAAAAGATTTCTCTCAAATTGCACGACCCCTTACGAACTTGCTTGCTAAGGATGCACCCTTTGATTTCAATGATGACTGCATGCATGCCTTTGCTACTGTTAAGAATGCACTCATCTCTGCTCCAATCATTCAACCCCCTGATTGGACGCTTCCTTTTGAAATAATGTGTGATGCTAGTGATTATGCTGTGGGGGCAGTTCTTGGTCAAATGAAAGATAAAAAGCATCATGCAATTTCTTATGCTAGCAAAACTTTGACTGGAGCTCAGTTGAATTATACTACCACTGAGAAAGAGCTCCTTGCCGTTGTTTTTGCTTTTGACAAGTTTAGATCTTACTTAGCTGGAGCAAAAGTTATCGTTTACACTGATCATGCTGCTTTGAGATATCTGCTTGCTAAGAAAGATGCTAAACCTCGTCTCATAAGATGGACCCTTCTGCTCCAAGAGTTTGATATTGAAATTAAAGAAAGGAGTAGAAAATTCTGTAGCAGATCATTTGTCGCGTATGCAGTTCACTAACTTGCAGGAGTTACCCATAAATGACTTCCTACGCGACGACATGCTGCTGAAAGTGACGGATTTGCACCCTTGGTACGCCGACATTGTGAACTTCATCGCCACAGGATACGTACCACCAGGGGCGGATAAAAGAAGATTGATTTATGAAAGTCGCCGTCACTTATGGAATGAACCATACCTCTATCGTGTCTGCGCCGATGGACTGCTTAGGCGATGTGTGCCCACTCCCGAGAGCACACAAATCATTGAAAAATGCCATGCAGCCCCATACGGTGGACACTACGGTGCCTTCCGTACCCAAGCAAAGATCTAGCAAAGTGGATTCTTCTGGCCAACCATGTATGAAGATACAAAAGAATTCATTAGAAGATGCCCACAGTGCCAGAGATTTGGAGGCATCACAGCACGAGATGCAATGCCCCTCACATACAACCTTCAAGTCGAACTCTTCGATGTATGGGGCATTGACTTCATAGGACCATTCGTGAAGTCCCAAGATTGTGAGTACATATTGGTGGCGGTGGATTACGTATCCAAATGGGTAGAAGCTATGCCATGCCGAGCTGCCGACTCCAAACACGCTCGCCGGATGTTCCACGAGACTATCTTTCCAAGGTTTGGAACTCCGAGAATGGTGATAAGCGACGGAGGGTCCCACTTCATTGATAAGACCTTCCGTAGCTTTCTAAGAGAGCTTGGAGCAAAGCACAACATTGCCACTCCATACCATCCTCAAACAAATGGGCAGGCCGAAACATCCAACAAACAGATCAAGCGGATCCTGCAGAAAACAGTGTTGGAAATGGGGAAGGGATGGAAGAACAAGCTACCCGATGCACTATGGGCATATAGAACAGCCTACAAGACACCCATAGGCATGTCACCATACCAACTCGTCTATGGAAAAACTTGCCATTTGCCAGTCGAGTTGGAACATAAAGCATATTGGGCCATGAGAACTTGGAACATGGATATGAAAGGAGCTGGGTGGAGAAGAAAAATGGAGATAGCCGAGTTGGAAGAATGGAGAGACAAAGCATATCACAACTCAGCCATCTACAAGGAGCGTACAAAGCGCTGGCATGACCGGCGAATAAGGATAAAAGAATTCAAAGTTGGAGACAAGGTGTTGCTCTTCAATTTAAGGGTAAAGCTCTTCGGGCATGGAAAATTGAGAAGTAAATGGGACGGACCATACACCATTATCGACACGTCGACTCATGGAGCAATCACACTCCAGGACGACGGAGGTAATGTATTCAAGGTAAATGGTCAGCGCCTTAAAATTTATCTTGAACCCGAAGCAAATAAAGATTTCGATGTCATGCACTTAATTGATCTAAATATCTTTTCTTGACCTCTGCATTGAAATATCTTTCTATACCCTGTATATCCCGAAGATACCTTTCCCAACAAAGCTCCACGAAAAAATATAAAGGCCAGAGCCTGCCAAGGCAGGTCGGCCGACCTGGCTATCTGGGTCGGCCGACCCTCTCTGGCCACCTCTGCTTTCCATCCTTTGCTCATTCTACCATCCAAGTTTTCCTTGTCTCGTTCAGTTATGCTTTGGAAATAAATCCTTCGTTTCTTCGTCGGGAGAGGGAGAACCACTTTAAATACAACCCTCTGCACCCCCTCTCCATTCATCTCTTTCAAGATCCACTCCTTGAACCAAACCCTTCACCTCAGCCATGAGCAACTCTTACAACCCTTCTTACTTCCTCAACATGGAAGAAATCGATGAGCCTTCGGCCAAACGCGCAAAGAAGGAAGGAACCTTATCTTGGCTCTCCGAGAAAGAGCGTGTGAACAAGTACGCCAAGGCTCTTGACTTGGCTTGCGAAAAAATCATAGATCTAGAGCTTCACATCGCCACGGTGAAAATGGAAAGAGATGAAGCCAGGCACCTCTCAATTTGCCTCACTGATGGAGGGGCAGATTGCTGCAGGGCCCTGAAGGCGATAGAAGATGCGAAGGAAAAACTTCGAAACAATAAAAAATGAAAAGAATAAGAATAGGCGCATTCAATTTCTCTTGTTTATTTCCTTTTATCAATTATTTCCCTTCAAATTTGTAATGCGCCTGCGAGTTTAGTTTATAATTCAATCAAATGATAGTGCTCCCCGGGCTTGCATACCGGTAGAGCAATATTTGTGTTTCCATATTTTTGTCGTTTTTGAAGGAAACAGGCAAAAAGGCAAGTGTGGGGGGAAAACATCGCCATATCTGGAACAATCACGACCAAATCATCCAGAATCATACGAGGCAATTCAGGAACGTTCGCCACGAGAAAACACAGCACCAGTGGGGTCCAGGCCAGGTCGGCCGACCCCACCAGGAGGGTCGGGCGACCCCTGGTGGTCCCCACCAGGCTCCAGCCTCCTCCTGCCTCCTGAGTTTGCACCACACTTCCACTTTTTGCCTGCTACACCGTCAAGTTCATTCTGATAATCTGAAAATTAAGTAAAACTTGACGCACTAATCTTTTGGGAAAATCATACTTGATTTATCTTTTGCCCACAACTCTACCTCTCACATTCATGGACTTGCACACTTGTTATTTCTCGCTTCATCGCTGAATGCTTGTGAACACCTTATCATTAGGAACCCATGTTTTTCCTAGATAATTGGCATGTGAGATATGGTTTGTCGAAATGATCTTTGCTTAACCTTCAAGTCCTTGGGAATTTATCTTTATGAAAATCAAAATTCCATAGTATGATGCTCCTCACTTGATTTATATTTTCCTACCAAGGCCAAGAACTCTACATGAATATTTTCATAGCCTATAAGCTGCTAGTTGTCGATTTGAGCTTTGTCAAATTCTTGGACCCTAGTGAGAAGCTTGTCATACTCTTTTGATCAAGATCACGTACACTCCACCTCACATGCTACACTTCTACACTGGAAGTTGAGCAACATTCCATCATCCATCCACCAAATAAATACTCCAAAAGTCTCTGTTACCTTTCTCTCTCAAAAATATCATTGGAGACATGGCTATGCAAAAAGAAAAAGAATAATCCCTGCTCATACAAAAGTAGAGCATGATGAAAAAAAAAATGATGATGGGAAAAATAAAGAAAAAGAAAGAAAAAGTATGATAGCCATGTCCTCCTCAAAAGTTCAAAAAGAGAGAAAAGGTAACACCATAAAAAGGAGTACAAATAATTTTCCACTTCATACCACCACCACACATGCACCTCTTGATCAGATTGTATGACTTGTTTTCTCCATTGGATCCAGTCTTTGACTTAGCAATAAAGGAGATACTAGTATGCTCACACTTTACCCTACCTTGAGCTCCACAAAAGCCTAATCAAACACAAGGAGGGAAGAGGCTAAATCATGGCCCTTGAGAGGAAAATACATAAACACCATGAGCGACTTGAGAGAGTCATTTGAGGAGCATGAAACTATGTTTTTATTTCTGAAAATTATGCAAAAATCCCAAGGTACTTGACAGGGAAGGCGAGGTGATTTGAGACATGACCGTTCCACTTATCAATCATCCAAGGAATGCATGTTAGACACCTCAAAGTTCACAGGTATGAAGTGTGGCTTGAAATAACTTGTGTGCAGGCTCCCATTTATGAGGATGAGTATCTCCCGCCTTATGCTCGCAACTTTACTCGAGGACGAGCAAAGAGCTAAGTGTGGGGGAGTTGTTGACGGCTCTTAGACCCAATATTTACCCGTCAACTAGCTGCGCTTTTTATAATGAAACAATCACCAAAGGTAGACTTAGGTCTTTAAACTAATGATTTCCACGAGTCTTGGTGAATTTGTGAGTGCAGCTGCAATTCACAGGAAAACGGGGAAAAGGAAGCATAAAAGGCCCAAGTTGGAAACACCAATTTTCCTCGGAATAAAGAATTATCCAAATAAAGCCCAACTCCCAATAATAAGACTTCAAGTCCACCCACAGCAGGTGGATCAGAGGAGAAGGAAGCCAGGGAAGCCCACCTGAGAAGGCCCAGGCCCAGAGGGGCCAGCCACAGGTCGGCCGACCCCAAACCCTAGGTCGGCCGACCCCCTGTGGTGGCCCCACTGGCCCATCTTCCTATGGCAGTTCGCCACCGCCTTCCAGAGGTCGGTTCCACCTGCAATCAATGCCACCGACCTAAGGAACCGCCTCAAGTTACCGACCTTCTTGGGCTATAAATAAAGGGGTACCCCCCTCCTCCAAAGCACATCACAAGACACAAGTCATTCCACTCCCATCCAGGCCAAGGGCCTCTTGTACAGTAGTAGAATAGAGGAGAGGGCAAGGATTAAGAGAGGGATAGCTTTCCTTTTAGTTATTTCCTTATCTTGTACCCTTGGCGGATATTTATCTTATTAATAGTTCATCGTTCGTTCTTCGTTCGTTCGTCGTTCGTTCATCGTTCTTCGTTCATTCTTAGTTCGTTCATCGTTCGTCGTTCGTTCGTCGTTCGTTCATAGAACGATCGTTGTTCTTATTCGTAAGATTAGTATTCGTGGTGATATTGATCTAGCGAGCTTTACATACTAGTCGTTATTCTTGTTATACTTGTTTACGGGATCATCGCTCCGCGAGGGGTGCTCTAGCCTTCCAGATTGGTACCAGGACCGGGGTTAGAGTAGTAATCGACGGCATAGACGTGGTGTCTAGTCTAGAGGTTACCTTTGTTTGCAGCGTGCCCCACGGTTTGTAGAGGTAGGCGGTAGGTGGTGACAGCCCTGTCCGTCCCTTGTAATCCTCCACGTTCGGGTTCGTCGTAGAGCTACAGGCTGGCGTGACTTGGCAGACCAGGTCTATACCAGTGCCCGAAGTAAACGAGTAGAACTAGAGTGCGATCGTCCTGCGGGACAGCTAGATCTTTATTCATCCTCTCAATCCTATACTACTGCCATTCTTGTGTGTCCTTGGGTAAAACTAACCTTGCTGCTGATTATCACCGTTCCTTGGGGAAAACAAATACGATACCTTGGAATACTCCCGGGTGAAGTGCTACAACGGTATTCCGTGCGCTTGCGGATTTATTCGTGGTGTAAGAAATACCAACAGTATGTTTGGTTCATTTTATATTTGAGTTAATCTACAAGATTTTCATGAAAGATTGTTTTAACTCATGAAATAGGGACTAGGGGATAAGATGCGCAAACCATCGCCGTGGATGAAGTGGAGATCAAGTGGGACCTTTGGGTGTTTGATCGAACCAAGGGGTTTGATCATTCTTTGTTTTCTTGTGCCCAATGGCTCCATTCCTTAGCGTGTTGATCAGTGCGTTGTTGTGCATCGTGTTGGTGGGAGATCTCGAATGTATGCATGATGAAGACAGAGAGATCTCCCCCACACTTGTTCTTGTACCTGGCTTCTTTTTATTCAAAACAAACAAAAGAATATGAAAACAAAAAGGACTCTACGGGGTTAAAGACCGGGGAGCCTTAATTTATTCAATTAGGAAACCAGCTCAAGGCGCATTATGCGTGTTTTGAAAAAGGAAGATAAAAGCGCCTAGTTTATTCATATGTTTTTTTATTATTTATTTATTTCTTTATTTGACTTTAGATTCTTTTTTAACTTTTTATTTTATCATGTAAGGTGAAAGTGAAAAGATACAAGTTGCGATACAATTTACCTTAGTGGGGGAGGGAACCTCCCTCACACTTGTTCTTTGCTCATAGCCCTTGATTGGGGTTGAACCCCATGCGGTGGTAGTAGGTCATGAGATTGACCGGGCTTTGTTGCAGCGCGGCGTTGATGTTGGCACATTGGTCCTCAATGGTTTGCTGCCATCATGTGCCACGACGAACCTCAAGCCTCATATCCTTGCGTGGGTTGGTCCCAACCAAGTGAATACTTAGTTGTTTCCCACCCTGCTAGATATTCGTAGGCTCGGGCAGCGGTGGTGGCACCTTCATGGCTGTATTCTTTGACCTTTTTCAAGTAATCCCTGCCAAAAACACTACTCCTGCAAGCAATCCACATCCAACTTGGAGAGGGATGGTTAGCTCTCACAACATATACAAATAAAGTCCCGGGTTAGGTAACCGGATCTCATTTGTATAGCTGAGGAAGATAAGCATAAGCGAATCATGTGGACCATGTTATGAGCGTGATCATAAACGTGATAATTCTCATTGATAAAAGAGCAGGGCTCATTGATATAAGAAACTTAAGCATTTTCTAAAGCCCAGACTCTATAAGCAACATGAGAAATCAACGAGGTGCACTCAACAGGTCCTTGATGCTTGAGAAGTTCTAACCATTGCGAATGCGTTGCAGAGGAGAGTCTTAAGTTGTAAACCATGGCAGCAGGATTCTAAGCTCATTCCTCATAGAAAGGTCAAATGATCGTCTTAAGGAACACAAGTCATAGCAAGCCATTCATGCATCAAGCACAGGGTGGAATGTGACACTTCGCCAAAGAGCATGCTTGTGAAGATCACGAGTTGAAGAAAAAAATCAAGCAAGCAATGCTTATGGAAGCCTAGACTAAGATTGTTTCATGAAAGCACTTGATACTCATTCAGGAAGAACCGAAGAGTAAAACCATTGTCTACTACTAGCTGGGTGCATAAAACAGTATGGCAAGTTAGAAGGAACCTCTCTCACCACACAAGCAAATCCTTCTCACCTTATGGCTTCTCATCAATGGCAAAGTTGACATTCATACCTGTCTTGTGTAACAATTCTGGGTCACGTGCTCATGTGTGAGCATGGACACAGTTCCATGAGTGATGTAGGCTTGCTTCTCCTCATCGGACACCAAGATGGATTGGTGTTGAAGAAGAGTCTCGACGTGTTATTTTCATCATGGTCCACCTCCATGGAATCCTTTTGAAGCTCTTCATGCCAACCCTTTTCAGTTAGGCATGAGTTCGATGGAGAGGTACGAATGTGTCACATCGAGAGCGAATTGGGTTTGAGCTTGTTGCCTTCTTTCAACGCATCGATGAGCCACTTGTCGGCCCATTTCATAGCCGCACACAAGAGCAAGAACACAAGAGCAAACTCGAGAACGGGTTATGTTAGTGTAAATAATGTGGATCTCGCGTGGGTTGCTCTTGCGAAGATTTTTTTTTTCGCCAACTCAATCATGAAAACAAACCGAAAGAAGAAAAGGGAAATCTTTTTCTTAAGTTTGAGGCAAAACACAAAAAGGGTTTGTCTCAAATTTATTTCTTTTTGAGAGTGATTTTCAAAGAAGAATAAAAAGATTTGGAGGAAGTCCAACGGGAAAATTATTTTCGAAACCTCAAAAAAAATGCAAATGAAAGAAACAAAAGAAGATGGAAATATTTTTCTTGAACTTCAGACACATTCCAATAAAAACTTTGGAGAAATGTGTGAGCAAGAATTTTGTTGTGAGGGTGCTTGATTGAAAATGAAAATGAAATTGAGGAGTCCAAGCACCCTTGCTTCAAAGAAATGAAATCCAACTTGGCCATGGCTATGAAAAAGTCAATAGAAGTTGTGCCAAAATTCCTCCAAATTTTTGCTCAAAACATTTTCCAACAAAAGATTGTCTTTAATTCATTTTCTAGATTTATTCTCAAAATAAATAAAATGTTTTAGAAAATAAAAAGAATAGTTGGAAAACTTCTAACCTGAGAAAACTTATTTTGGGAAACTCCCATAATGCAAATGGAAAAAAACTAAAAAGGAGAAAGAAAATCTTTTCTTGAACTTGAGACAAAATACAATGAAAACTTGGGGAAATGCGAGAGCAAGAATTTTGTTGCGAGGGTGCTTGAGTGAAAATGGAAAATTGAAGAGTCCAAGCACCCTTGCATCTCAATATAAAGAAATGAAGCTCAAGTGGTTAACAACCCCACAATGGCTATGTGATGAAAAGGCAAAGGGAGCAGTGCCAAAAATTCTTCAAAAATCTTTTTTTTTCGCTCAAAGCATTTTCCAACAAGAGTTGTCTCAAATTCGTTTTCCCAAATTTATTTTCTCAAAATAAATGAAACACTTTTTTTTTAATCATGCAAAATGCAAAGTGGTTTGAAAAATCCCAAACATGATTTGGAAAAAAATTCAAACATGCAAGAATGCAAGTGAAAATCAAATATGCATTTTTGTGGAAAAAGCAAATATGCAAAATAATGCAGGTGAAAATTCAAACATGCATGGATGCAAATCGGGGAAAATCAAATATGCATGAAAGAAGCAAATATGAGATAACTACCGATTATCCTGTCGGTAAGGGCATCATCATTTTAAGTCCGATGGGCAAGACTTTCCTCCGTCATGTTCTTGATAATATAGTCCCGGAGAATGATCTGCATGGTTAGTACCAACAATACAACCACGATATTTGCAATATTTATGATAAATGAAAGCATCTACAACCATCCTGAAGAACAAGTAGCAAAAGAGAGCTTTATGGTGGTTGTAGGCCTCATGAGTGGTTTTGGAACTAACGATGCTTGACTCTAGAGATCCATCAAGTGAGCATGTATCAAAAGGTTGTTCAAGGAAGGAGCTCTCATGCTCATTCAAAGTTTCATCTTTGGATTCTAGAGTCGATGCCTCAAGAAATTCCATGGCCGAAGGATTTATTTCTAGAAGTTTTTGTTCATCATCAAGAACGATGCAAGGAGGGCCAGAGGGAAAGGAGTCAAGTGAGGCAGAAGAAGAGGATCGTTGGATTTGAAGTTTTTCTTCCTTCTTGTCCTCTTCTTTGTTGGAAAACTTCTCATCCTCATGAAGAGCAAGATCGGGCGATATGAATGGAGATATGAACTTCACTTGCTCGAGTGGTGAATGATCAAGGTGAGGTTTCACCAAAGGATTTTGAGTGGTAGTGGTGGAAGCGGTTTTCCATTGGTTTTCTTTCGGATCCTCCTGGTGAAAAGGTTCTTTTGGAGGATCAGGAGGAGAAGGAGGTGGTTTCTTTACCCATGTGTAATTCAAGGTACTCCCATAATCTTCAAAAATTATTTCCTCAAACATCGGATATTCAAAGGGTTCATCTTCTTCTTCCTCCTCCATCATTTGTGGTTTGGGGGGTGATGTAGAGGCTGGTGGTTTTTGATAGGAAGAGTTCGAGGTGTTTCCGTGACCTCCAAAGATATCATCACCAAACTTGAATGGGAACTCCAGAGGTTCTTCATCCTCTATCATCGTTCGTGAATCGGATGAGGACTCGGATATTGGGTCTACCAAGGTAGACACCTTTTGTTGTGTTTCCACAATGAGTTCCTCATCCTTTAACTCCGGCTCCTCAGGTGTTTCAGCGGAAAAAGGTGTGTTTTCAACGATTATTTCTAAAAGTTCTTTTGCTTCCGCTATGGTCTTATGGCAGAAAGAACCACCGGCAGCCGTGTCAAGATAAAGTGCGGTGTTTTTGCTCAACCCCGAATAAAAGTGTTGAAAAAGAACTGGTTCTGGGGGCAATAACTCTGGGCCAGAATCTGTTAATGAACAGAATCGGATCCATGCCGCACTAAGGGTCTCTTTCTCTTCTTGGCGAAAGTTAATTATTTCCGCTCGTAGAGCAGCGATACGAGATATGGGGAACAATGCTAGACAAAATTTGTCTCGCAATTCTTTCCAATCGCCGTTCACTCTCTTAGCGGTGTAAGTGTACCATTGCTTCGCCTTCCCATTGAGGGAGAAGGAAAACAATGTCCACTTTAAGGTTTCATGTGTCATGCCATTGATCAATCGGCATGCACACAATTGCTCAAACTTGCGCAAGTGTTGAAAAGGATTTTCATCTTTATGACCAGAGAAAGATAAACCTTTGATCAAAGCAATAAAACTGGGGCAAAGCTCATAGCTTGTTGAACAAACTGGTTGATGATAAAAGTGGCTCTAAGAGCTCGCCCCGTGGAGCAGAGAATGATTGAATCATAGGTTGTGGCTCCATGGTAAATGTTTTTGGTATTTTTCTTTAAGTAGATAGGTGAAGGTGTGAAAAGGATGGAAAGGATGGGTGATGAATTTTTTTTAATAATGATGGTAAAGGAAAAAGGTGAAAGGATACAATACGAGGGCAAACCTGGTACGCAGCAGAGATAGCAACCGTTCCCCAGCAACGGCGCCAGAAATGCTTGTTGGTATTTTTTACACCACGAATAAATCCGCAAGCGTACGGAATACCGTGGTAGCACTTCACCCGGGAGTATTCTAAGGTATCGTATTTGTTTTCCCCAAGGAACGGAGGTATCCTGCAGCAAGGTTAGTTTTACCCAAGGACACACAAGAACGATAGTAGTATAGGATTGAGAGGATGAATAAATATCTAGTTATCCCTTAGGATAGACGCACTCAAGTTCTACTTGTCTACTTCGGGCACTGGTATAGACCTGGTCTGCTAAGTCACGCCAGCCTGTAGCTCTACGACGAACCCGAACGTGGAGGATTACAAGGGACGGACAGGGCTGTCACCACCTGCCGCCTACCTCTACAAACCGTGGGGCACGCTGCAAACAAAGGTAACCTCTAGCCTAGACACCACGTCTATGCCGTCGATTACTACTCTAACCCCGGTCCTGGTACTGATTCAGAAGGCTAGAGGACTCCTTGCGGAGCGATGATCCCGTAAACAAGTATAACAAGAATAACGACTAGTAAACAATGCTCGCTAGATCAATATCACCACGAATACTAACTTATGAATAAGAACGACGAACGAACTATGAACGAACGACGAACGAAGAACGAACGACGATCGAACGAAGAACGAACGAAGAACTACTAATAAGATAATATCCGCCAAGGTACAAGATTTGGGCTAAGTCCTCACAAAGGGAGGACTACCCCTCTCTTCTCCCCTGTCCTCTCCTCTACTCTACTACTATACAAGAGGCCCTTGGCCTGGATGGGAGTGGAATGACTTGTGTCTTGTGTTGTGTGTTGGAGGGGAGGGGGTACCCCTTTATTTATAGCCTTGGTAGGTCGGTTTGGGGGTCCTCCACCGCCTTTGGGCATTGATTGCAGGGGGAACTAGGGGTGGGCGCGGTTAAACCGAAAACCGATAACCGAAGTTAACCGAACCGAAATACCTAAAATTTTTGCAAACTTCAGTTAACCGCGATTAATTCGGTTGATGAATCTGCTAAATTCGGTTAACCGAGATTAAATCGGTTTTCAGGTGCTGTTAACCGAACAACCGATGTAACCGAACTTTCAGCCCAGCCTGCTTCGCAGCCCATGCAAAGAAGGCCCAATACCCCCAATCCCCTCTCACCCCAGCTGGCCCATATATAAAAGCCCAATCTTAATTGACAACCCTAGGCTACCTCCATTCCCAATTTCCCAGCCGCAACACACGCAAGGCAGGCGGCGCGCGCAAGAGTAGCCGGGAGCCCGGGACGGCGGGCGAGCTGCTGCGCGACGCCGACGTGCGCGGGGACGGCGGCCTGCGGCACGGCGCGCGCGGTGACGGCGGGCGAGTTGCGTCGCGACGCGCGTGGGAGCAGCGCGCGAGCTGCGCGAGCAGGGACGGCGTGGGAGCTGCGCGCGTGCTGTGGCGGCTGCCGTTGCTGTTCCGGCACGGCAAGGGTTCCATTTGCTCTCGATGTGGGCTCGATCTGGGAAACTTCGGTGATTTCGGTTTATTCGGTTAATTCACCGAATTAACCGATCACCGAAATGCGCGGTTAATCGTTTTTTCGGTACTAAATTGGTTATCAGTTTCCATTAACCGAAGTTACTCTTAACCGTATTAACCGAACCGTATTAACCGGGTTAACCGAACGCCCAGGCCTAGGGGGAACCGACCTTAGTAAGTCGGTTACAAACCGCCATAAGAAGATGGGCCAGTGGGGCCACCAGGGGGGGGTCGGCCGACCCCTGTTCCCAGGTCGGCCGACCTGGGGTGAGCCCCACTGGGCCTCAGCCTCCTCTGGTTCCTGCCTTGGGTTGTATACTGGTCTAGTCCACCTGCTATGTGTGGACTTGAAGCCTTTTGCTCTGGTTTATGGGCTTTGGGAGAGATAACTTTATTCCGGGGAAAATCGGTGTTTGCAAAGTAGATGTTTTATGCTTCCTTTTCCTCGTAATCATACGAAATGCACCTGCACTCACAAATTCACCAAGACTCGTGGAATCCGTTAGTTTCAGGTCCTAAGTCTACCTTTGGTGTTTCATTTGAGGGCAAAAGGTGCAGCTAGTTGACGGTTTATTTTGGGTCTAAGAGCCGTCAACAATTATTATGTATCCTAAGCAAGTAACTTAACCCCAGGTATCTCTGGCGCCGAACCGGGAATATTCACTCTAGGCCTAAACAGCCTAAGGTGATGTTTTCTGTTTGGTGTAAGAAATACCAACAAGCATTTCTGGCGCCTTTGCCAGGGAAGACAATTGTTGACAAGTGTACAATGATTACTCATGATTACACTTGATGTGATTTAACCATTGCCCATTGCAGGCTAACCTTGATCTGTTTTCTCTCTTTGATGTGAAAACAGGATAGTGTATGCGTGGATTCAACTTGCCGGAAAACTTCGTTGATAATCCAGAGTCGCTTGTAAGGAAAGTCCGACCCCGCGTCGACTCTCCCTCGCAAGCAACACTCCCGACAGACGAACCCACATCATCCGCACCATCATCACTTATTGACATGGCTGATCAAAGGACCCTCCGTGACTACTCTGCTCCCTCTGTTGCCAATGTTCCCGTTGGGCCCAATGTCAGCGCCGGTGACGCAAGGTTTGAAGTCAAATCAAGCCTAATCACTATGGTGCAGGCCATCCCCTTTTGTGGAAAGGCCACGGAGGACGCCAACATTCATCTCCAGCAATTCCTTGAGATATGCAACACATCGGCAACTGCTGGAGTCAACCAAGATGCTATCCGACTCCGTCTGTTTCCCCTCTCCCTTCTTGGGAAGGCGAAACAATGGTTCTATGCCAATCGTGCCAGCATTGACACTTGGGACCGCTGTTCTACCGCGTTCCTCGCAAAGTTTTTCCCATTGGGCAAAACCAATGCCCTTCGTGGAAGAATTTCAAGCTTCCAGCAAGCCAACAATGAAACCATCGCCGAGGCGTGGGATAGGCTCCAAGATTACATATCCGCCTGCCCATACCATGGGATGGAAGAATGGCTCTTTGTTCAACATTTCTACAACGGGTTGACACCAATAACCCGTGGACATATGGATGCTGCTGCTGGAGGAGCCTTGTTGGTATTTCTTACACCCCGAACAAATCCGCAAGCGCACGGAATATTCTAAGGTATCTTATTTGTTTTCCCCAAGGAACGGTGATAATCTGCAGCAAGGTTAGTTTTACCTAAGGACAACAAGAATGGTAGTAGTATAGGATTGAGAGGATGAATAAAGATCTAGTTGTCCCGCAGGACGATCGCACTCAAGTTCTACTAGTTTACTTCGGGCACTGGTACAGACCTGGTCTGCCAAATCACGCCAGCCTGTAGCTCTACGACGAACCCGAACGTGGAGGATAACAAGGGACGGACAGGGCTGTCACCACCTGCCGCCTACCTCTACAAACCATGGGGCACGCTGCAAACAAAGGTAACCTCTAGCCTAGACACCACGTCTATGCCGTCGATTACTACTCTAACCCCGGTCCTGGTACCAATCTGGAAGGCTAGAGCACCCCTCGCGGAGCGATGATCCCGTAAACAAGTATAACAAGAATAACGACTAGTATGTAAAGCTCGCTAGATCAATATCACCACGAATACTAATCTTATGAATAAGAACAACGATCGTACTATGAACAAACGACGAACGATGAACGAACGAAGAACGAACGACGAACGATGAACGAACGACGAACGAACTAAGAACGAACGATGAAAGATAAACGAACGACGAACGAACGATGAACTATTAATAAGATAAATATCCGCCAAGGTACAAGATAAGGAAATAACTAAAACAAAGCTTCCTCTCTTGATCCTTGCCCTCTCCCCTATTCTACTACTGTACAACAGGCTCTAGGCCTGAGATGTGGGAGTGGTGCTCTCCTCTTGGGATTCTTGTGATGTGTGTTGGAGGAGGGGGGTACCCCTTTATTTATAGCCCAAGAAGGTCGGCAACTTGAGGCGGTTCCTGACTTTGGGGGCATTGATTGCAGGCTGAACCGACCTCTGGAAGGCGGTGGCAAACTGACCTAAGAAGCTGGGCCAGGAGGGCCTCCACCACAGGTCGGCCGACCTCGGGTTTGGGGTCGGCCGACCCTGTGTGGGCCCCTCTGGGCCTGGTCTTCCTCGTGTTGCTTCCCTGGGCTGTGTTATCCTCTGATCCACCTGCTGTGGGTGGAGTTGAAGCCAGGATATTTGGATTTTGAGCTTCAAGAGAGGAATTCTTTATTCTGGGGACACAACAAGAAATTTGGAGATCCATGACGTTCATACTTTGTCACAGATTAGCTGAAAACCGTCACAAAGTGACGTTCGTGACAAAATAGACTATTATCATAGATCTCACGTCATAGATTGAACCAGGTGACATCTATAAAGAATCGTCATGGATGATGAAAATCTGTGACGCTCTCTTCCCGTCACAAAGCAGCTCAAGCCCAGCCAAAGCCCGAACCTTTGTGACCAATTCAGATCGTCACAATTGATCAAATCCATTTTAAATCTACCCCAAATTCATCCAAATTGAAGCCTCTGGAA
Source organism: Eragrostis nindensis (assembly GCA_012490785.1). Taxonomy (NCBI): domain Eukaryota; kingdom Viridiplantae; phylum Streptophyta; class Magnoliopsida; order Poales; family Poaceae; genus Eragrostis; species Eragrostis nindensis. The sequence goes on from JAAXCT010000037.1 coordinate 272,775, forward strand.
CCGGCCGTATTCAACATTCAGCAAACTGGAATTTCTCTTTCATAAATAAAGATCTACAATAGGTTCTTCAGAATACAAAGTGGTACAAAATTAACAACGGTAGCACTAAAACTGTGACTGATATTAATCACATACACATTCCTAACTAACTGGGTGACTGATAATAATCATATACACATTCCTAACTAACTGGAGCCTCATCCAACTAATATATCGTTGAGTTTCCTGATCTCCAAGCTAACGCTTCAACTTAAACAGCTAAATTGCTAAACTACAAGTTCACTCGAGCTGGCGTGACTTTCCTTATTCTGATTCCAAACCTGCATAGGAAAAGAGGGTTGTCACATAAATGGAACAGGCTAAAAAACATAATTAATTTTGCCATGTACGTGCTGATGCAAGAGGTGAACACTAACATAGAAGAAATAACTAACTGCGACTTTTGCCAACAAGTGTTGTATCAGAACAATAATAAAACAGATCAAAACAATGGGGACAGGAAGAATGAGCACACCTCGTGCCTTTGTGTGTGTGGACAGGAAATCGACCAGCTCGTCGCGCTCTTGCCGGGGCTGCTCACCGCACCAGCTAGCCACCACACAGACAAGAAATGGACAAGATCTGCTGGAAGCTTGGACGTGGAATCACTGGCTCGATGAGCGCGGCAGCCAGAGCAGTAGATGGGGAGGACGAGCCACGGCGACGCAGATCTGACGACGGCGAGCTCGATGGAGAGGGCGAGGCCACCGCGCACAGCGAGCGGGGGGACGCCGAGGCACGGGAGCGAGGTGAAGTGGATCTGACGATGACCGGGGTCGATGAAGAGCTCGATGGAGAGGCCGAGAACGGAGCACTCGCGGTGAGCCGGCGAATGTAGGTCGAGGGCGAGGCAGCGCGCACGCGACGCGAAGGGGATCGATGCGCCCCCAGGGAGGAGAAGAGAGGTGGATGAGGACAGAAGGGAGAAAGGTGGCGGTGGCTGAGGAGAATGAGGGAGAGGTGGCGGTAGCTTAGGGTTGCTCTGATTTTATATCAGGACACGGCTTTGGGCCTAGAACGGCCGGCCCATTTGACCACACAACACAATAGCATACGGAATAGTATAAGAAAAAAATATACAAGTCCCATTGCCACCACACTCGATCAAATAACGCAGTGGCAAGGTGCATGGGGCTCAGCATTGAGGTCGCGGGTTCGACCCCAGAGAGCGACTAATTTTTTTTTCTTTTTACTTCAAACCTCCACTGACAAGTGGGACCACATAGATACTAACAATAGGGTCCACATTACAAAATCTCTAAATTGTGATGAAATAAAATTGGCATGATCGCTAAAGCCAATCCGTGACGATTTCCATTTCAATTCATGAGCCAGCCCGTGACGATTTCTGTTTCAATTCATGATGGTACATGACGCTGTCGTCATAGAAATGTCGCCCCATTTGGTAAACTTTGGGACCCACTGGTGATCCATGACGAAATCCTACATATCCGTCACAGATATGTTAATTTTGTGACGCCCGTGTTAACCGTCACCCAAGAAACGTCACGGATCTCCAAGTTTGTTGTAGTGGGAAAATTGGTGTTTCCAACTTGGGCCTTTAATGCTTCCTTTTCCCCGTTTTCCTATGAATTGCAGCTGCACTCACAAATTCACCAAGACTCGTGGAAATCATTGGTTTAAAGACCTAAGTCTACCTTTGGTGATTGTTTCATTATAAAAAGTGCAGCTAGTTGACGGGTAAATTCTTGCTCTAACAGCCGTCAACAACTCCCCCACACTTAGCTCTTTGCTCGTCCTCGAGTAAAGTTGCGAGCATAAGGCGGGAGATACTCATCCTCATAATTGAGAGCCTGCACACAAGTTATTACAAGCCACACTTCATACCTGTGAACTTGGAGGTGTCTAACATGTATTCCTTGGATGATTGATAAGTGGAACGGTCATGCCTCAAATCACCTCGCCTTCCCTGTCAAGTACCTTGGGATTTTTGCATATAATTTTCAAAAATAAAAACATAGTTTCTGCTCCTCAAATGACTCGCTCATGGTGTTTATGTATTCTCCTCTCAAGGGCCATGATTTTGCCTCTTCCCTCCTTGCGTTTGATCAGGCTTTTGTGGAGCTCAAGGTAGGGTAAAGTGGAGCATACTAGTGTTTCTTATTTTGCTAAGTCAAAGACTGGATCCAATGGAGAAGACAAGTCATACAATCTGATCAAGATGTGCATGTGTGTGGTGGTATGAAATGGAAATGTAGTTGTACTCCTTTTTATGATGTTACCTTCTCTCTCTTTTTGAATTTTTTTGAGGAGGACATGGCTATCATACTTTTTCTTCTTTTTCTTTTTTTTCCATTTTTCCCATCATTCTTCCCTTTTTTCATCGTGCTCTACTTTTGTATGAGCAGGGATTATTCTTTTTCTTTTTGCATAGCCATGTCTCCAACAATATTTTTGAGAGAGAAAGGCAAAAGATTTTTGGAGTATTTATTTGGTGGATGGATGATGGAATGTTGCTCAACTTCCAGTGTAGAAGTGTAGCATGTGAGTGGAGTGTACGTGATCTTGATCAAAAGAGTATGACAAGCTTCTCACTAGGGTCCAAGAATTTGACAAAGCTCAAATCGACAACTAGCAGCTTATAGGCTATCAAAGTATTCATGTAGAGTTCTCAGCCTTGGTAGGAAAATATAAATCAAGTGAGGAGCATCATACTATGGAGTTTTTAATTTTCATAAAGATAAATTCCCAAGGACTTGAAGGTTAAGCAAAGATCATTTCGACAAACCATATCTCACATGCCAATTATCTAGGAAAAACATCGGTTCCTAATGATAAGGTGTTCACAAGCATTCAGCGATGAAGCGAGAAATAACAAGTGTGCAAGTCCATGAATGTGAGAGGTAGAGTTGTGGGCATAAGATAAATCAATTAAGATTTTCCCAAAAGATTAGTGCGTCAAGTTTTATTTAATTTTCAGATTATCAGAATAAACTTGACGGTGTAGCAGGCAAAAAGTGGAAGTGTGGTGCAAACTCAGGAGGCAGGAGGAGGCTGGGCCCTGGTGGGGACCACCAGGGGTCGGCCGACCCTCCTGGTGGGGTCGGCCGACCTGGCCTGGACCCCACTGTTGATGATGTTTCGCGTGGTGAACGTTCCTGAGTTGCTTCGTATGATTCTGGATGATTTGGTCGTGATTGTTCCAGATATGGCGATGTTTCCCCCCCACACTTGCTTTTTTGCCTGTTTCCTTCAAAAATGACAAAAATATGGAAACACAAATATTGCTCTACCGGTATGCAAGCCCGGGGAGCACTATCATTGATTGAATTTAAACTAAACTCACAGGTGCATTACATATTTGAAGGGGAATTGTAATGAAGGGAAATAAACTAAGCAAAAATGCGCCTTTTAGCTAAATAAAAGTGGAGGATTAGATATAGAACTTTTCCTCCTTTCCTGCGCCCTTGAAGAGAAGCTTGAGCTTGGAGTTGGTGCTGCGGAGTTTGCATTGTTGTCGCGCAGCTCCTCCACGGCTTCCTTTAGCTCGGCCACTTTGTTTCCGAGCTCAAGATGCGAGTCACGAAGGTCGATGTACTTAGCGGGGAGGCGGTCATAAGGCTTCTTCTTGGGCGTCTTTTCCTCCTCACTTTCGTACATACCCCCTGCCCTTTTGATAGGAGAGGGAGAAAGGTGCCTCCTAACTCTCTTGGTAGGAGTAGAGCTCATGGATTCATAGGCACCCCTCTCTTCCGCTGATGTAAGCGGCTGAACGAGCTGTTTCCCCTTCCCAAGGACGCCCGTAATCTTGAAGCGTGGGTCTCCCATCTTCTTGGGAGCAGCAGCAGGGGGAGAGTGTTCAATGTATTGGTGGTGTACCACATTGCCACTCTTAGTGACTAGTGATCCCACGTATTTCTCTCCTGGACGGAGAGAGGTTCCCGGATTGTCGAGACGAGCCTTCCTTGGAGTGAGCGCTCCCGTGGTAGGATGAGGTGGAGCAGAATGACTCTTCCTCAAGACCTTCTTGGCTATTGGAGCTGCAACGGGAGCACTTGGTGGTGGTAGGAGGGCCAAGGGTGCGGTATCCACAAAGTTGGCTTGCTCAATGGGGGAGATGGGATCAAGGATATTCTCTAGCTCAAGTTCGCGCAAGAGTTGGCTCGTGGTGGCGGACACATCAAAATCAGGGATGCTGCTGTCCATGGTGATGTTGGGAGTGTTTTGGACGTTGGTTTGATGAAGAAGATGGGTGGTACGAAGAAAGAGAGAGGAAATCACTAATATTTATAAAGAAAATTATGGAAAGAATTTTCCTGATTTTCTCGGAGCTGATCAAGAGCTACATCAGTGGGATTTCTGCTTATGAACGTTGGAGGAGAAGGTATGAAAAAGAACGGACCGTTGTGGGTCCCACAGGGGTCGCCTGACCTGATATGGGGGGTCGGCCGACCCTGTGTGGGTCCCACTGGCCACCTGTTTTCTGCAGTGCTTTTGTTGTTCGAGAATATATTATACAGTAATTGCGATGGGTAAAAATAAGAAACAGAGGATGTCAGGATAAAAGATTTAAATCAATTAGATTCATGACATCGAATTCCTTATTTGCTTCGGGTTCAAAATAAATTTTAAGACGCTGACCATTTACCTTGAATATATTACCTCCGTCGTCTTGGAGTGTGATTGCTTCATGAGTCGACGTGTCGATGATGGTGTATGGTCCGTCCCATTTACTTCTCAATTTTCCATGCCCGAAGAGTTTTACCTTGAATTGAAGAGCAACACCTTATCTCCAACTTTGAACTCTTTTATCTTTATTCGGGTCGTGCCAGCGCTTTGTACGCTCCTTGTAGATGGCTGAGTTGTGATATGCTTTGTCTCTCCATTCTTCCAACTCAGCTATCTCTATTTTTCTTCTCCACCTAGCTCCCTTCATATCCATGTTCCAAGTCCTTATGGCCCAATATACTTTATGTTCCAACTTGACTAGCAAATGGCACGTTTTTCCATAGACGAGTTGGTATGGTGACATGCCTATGGGTGTCTTGTAGGCTGTTCTATAGGGCCATAGTGCATCGGGTAGCTTATTCTTCCATCCCCCATTTCCAACACTGTTTTCTGCAGGATCCGCTTGATTAGTTTGTTGGATGTTTCGGCCTGCCCATTTGTTTGGGGATGGTATGGAGTGGCAATGTTGTGCTTTGCTCCAAGCTCTCTTAGAAAGCTACGGAAGGTCTTATCAATGAAGTGGGACCCCTCGTCGCTTATCACCATTCTCGGAGTTCCAAACCTTGGAAAGATAGTCTCGTGGAACATCCGGCGAGCGTGTTTGGAGTCTGCCGCTCGGCATGGCATAGCTTCTACCCATTTGGATACGTAATCCACCGCCACCAATATGTACTCACAATCTTGGGACTTCACGAATGGTCCCATGAAGTCAATGCCCCATACGTCGAAGAGTTCGACTTGAAGGTTGTATGTGAGGGGCATTGCATCTCGTGCTGTGATGCCTCCAAATCTCTGGCATTGCGGGCATCTTCTAATGAATTCTTTTGTATCTTCATACATGGTTGGCCAGAAGAATCCGCTTTATCAGATTTTTGCTTGGGTATGGAAGGCACCATAGTGTCCACCATATGGGGCTGCGTGGCATTTCTTGATGATTTGTGTGCTCTCGGGAGTGGGCACACATCGCCTAAGCAGTCCATCGGCGCAGACACGGTAGAGGTATGGTTCATTCCATAAGTGACGGCGATCTCATATATCAATCTTCTTTTATCCGTCCCCGGTGGTACGTATCCTGTGGCGATGAAGTTCACGATGTCGGCGTACCAAGGGTGCGAATCCGTCACTTTTAGTAGCATATCGTCGCGTAGGAAGTCATTTATGGGTAACTCCTGCAAGTTAGTGAACTGCATACGCGACAAATGATCTGCTACAGAATTTTCTACTCCTTTCTTATCTTTAATTTCTAGATCAAACTCTTGGAGCAGAAGGTTCCATCGTACGAGACGAGGTTTAGCATCTTTCTTTTTTTTGAACCGAAGTTTAGCATCTTTCTTAGCAAGCAGATATCTCAAAGCAGCATGATCAGTGTAAACGATAACTTTTGCTCCAGCTAAGTAAGATCTAAACTTGTCAAAAGCAAAAACAACAGTAAGGAGCTCTTTCTCAGTGGTAGTATAATTTAACTGAGATCCAGTCAAAGTTTTGCTAGCATAAGAGATTGCAAAATGCTTTTTGTCTTTCATTTGACCAAGAACTGCCCCCACAGCATAGTTACTAGCATCACACATTATTTCAAAAGGAAGCGTCCAATCAGGGGGTTGAATGATTGGAGCAGAGATGAGTGCATTCTTAAGAGTAGCAAAGGCATGCATGCAGTCATCATTGAAATCAAAGGGTGCATCCTTAGCAAGCAAGTTCGTAAGGGGTCGTGCAATTTGAGAGAAATCTTTTATGAAGCGACGATAAAAACCAGCATGACCCAGAAAACAACGAACACCCTTGATATTCACAGGAGGTGGAAGCTTTTCTATAACTTCTATTTTTGCTTTGTCCACCTCTATGCCTCTCTCAGACATAAGGTGTCCAAGAACTATGCCCTCTCGGACCATGAAATGGCACTTTTTCCAGTTAAGTACCAGGTCCTTCTCATGGCATCTCTGTAAGACCTTGTCTAGATTTTCTAAGCAATGATCAAAGGTTTTTCCATAAACAGAGATATCATCCATAAAAACTTCCATAATTCCTTCGATCATATCAGAGAAAATAGACATCATGCAACGTTGGAACGAGGCAGGTGCATTGCACAAACCAAAAGACATGCGATGATAAGCATAAGTTCCATACGGGCATGTGAAAGTGGTCTTACTTTGATCATCGGGGTGGATGAGAATTTGATGATACCCCGAATACCCATCAAGAAAACAAAAGAAAGAATGATTTGCCAACCGTTCCAACATCTCATCGATGAAGGGCAGCAGAAAATGATCTTTCTTTGTAGCCTTGTTAAGTTTTCGGTAATCAATGCACATTCGTCACCCCGTGACGGTTCGTTGAGGAATAAGTTCATTTTTATCATTATGAACAACCGTCATACCTCCTTTCTTGGGTACCACTTGTACGGGGCTCACCTAATCACTATGAGGAACAGGATAGATGATCCCGGCGTGTAATAGCTTCAAGACCTCTTTCTTCACAACTTCTCTCATCGCATTATTTAGCCTCCTTTGAGGCTCCCTTGAAGGTGTACTTTCAGAATCCATAGGAATGCGATGGGTGCAGAGAGCAGGGCTGATCCCTTTTAGGTCTTCAAGTGAGTAGCCAAGAACGGAGCGATGTTTTTCAAGCACGGCTATGAGTTTGGTGGTTTCTTCTTCCGAAAGCTTGTCACTTATGGTGACTAGGGAGCTTGCGGATCTCCGTGCAAGAAAGCATAGCGCAAACCGGGAGGTAGCGCTTTGAGATCAATGGGAGGTCGTGGCGGTGATGTGGTTTGTGGCAGCTCAAAGGTGTCCTCCGAGTTGGCTTCTTCTAAGATAAAGTCTTGTGCATCTTCTTCTAAAGCCAAACTCGGGGTCCATATGAGGAAAAATGACCATGACCTCCTCCACTTGATATTCCTCAAGTGGTTCATCGGAAAGAGTGTTTCATGATGTGGTGATTGGTATGGAGAATGACTCTTTTCCGAGGGTGAAGTCGAGGTTTCCAAATGATGGGGCATCAATGAGGAATTTTTCTATAGGATGCCCAATCATTATGTCAAAGTCTGGGACTTCGAAGACGTAGAAATCCAGGATAACCTCAAAGTCTTCATGATAGAGAGTTACATCTCTAACAATCCCCAAACTCTCAAAAATATGGCCTGATGGGTGCTTGAGGAGTTTGTTTGTTGATGTCCATGGTCGGTTGCCAAAGATTGACAACGCATATGTGTTGGAGAGGATATTGGCACCAACAAGAGGGTTGTAGAATGCATTCACCTTAGTCCTTTGATGGAGCAGCATATGTTGGTTGAGGGAGGGCAGAGCAGAATGATATCCATGGATAGCTCATTCTCCCTCAACCATTCATCGCTCATGATTGAAGTAAGCTCCCGAACAGTCTCCACAAAGTATTCTTTTTCAATCAGTTCGGGATGTGGCAAAGGAACAGGCGGTCTCTTTTGAAACAAATAGTTTGAGGTGTTTCCAAAATCTTCAAAAATTTCTTCCTCAAACTCAAATGGGAACTCAAGAGGTTCATCATCCTCTGTCATAGTTCGTGAATCAGATGAGGACTCGGATGTTGGGTCTACCAAGGTAGACACCTTTTGTTGTGTTTCCACAATGAGTTCCTCATCTTTTGACTCCGGCTCCTCCGGTGTTTCAGCGGAAAAAGGTGTATTTTCAACAATTCTTTCTAGCAAATCTTTTGCTTCCGCTATGGTCTTATGAGAAAAAGAACCACCGGCAGCCGTGTCAAGATAAAATGCGGTGTCTTTGCTCAACCCCGAATAAAAATGTTGCAAAAGAACGGGTTCTGGGAGCAATAACTCTGGACCGGAATCTGTTAATGAACAGAACCGTATCCATGCCGCACTAAGGGTTTCTTCCTCCTCTTGGCGAAAGTTAATTATTTCCGCCCGTAGAGCAGTGATACGAGATACGGGAAAAAATGCTAGACAAAATTTGTCTCGCAATTCTTTCCAATCACCGTTCACTCTCTTAGCGGTATAAGTGTACCATTGCTTCGCCTTCCCATTGAGAGAGAAGGAAAATAATTTCCACTTTAAAGTTTCATGTGTCATGCCATTGATCAATCGGCATGCACACAATTGCTCAAACTCTCGCAAGTATTCAAAAGGATTTTCGTCTTTAAGACCAGAGAAAGAAAGTCCTTTGATCAAAGAAATAAAACTGGGGCAGAGCTCATAGCTTGTTGAAACAACAAGTTGAGATGAACATGGTGGCTTTAAGAGCTCGCCCTGTGGAGTGGAAAAAGATTGGATTGTGGGTGATGACACCATGTGTGTATATTTTTTTCTTTTCTAATTTAATTGAACGGGAAATGTGAAGATAAGTTACGAGGGCAAACCTGGTCCGCTACAGAATTAGCAACCGTTCCCCGGCAACAGCGCCAGAAATGCTTGTTGGTATTTCTTACACCACGAATAAATCTGCAAGCGCACGGAATACCGTTGTAGCACTTCATCCGGGAGTATTCCAAGGTATCGTATTTGTTTTCCCCAAGGAACGGTGATAATCTGCAGCAAGGTTAGTTTTACCCAAGGACAACAAGAATGGTAGTAGTATAGGATTGAGAGGATGAATAAAGATCTAGTTGTCCCGCAGGACGGTCGCACTCAAGTTCTACTTGTTTACTTCGGGCACTGGTATAGACCTGGTCTGCCAAGTCACGCCAGCCTATAGCTCTACGACTAACCCGAACGTGGAGGATTACAAGGGACGGACAGGGCTGTCACCTCCTGCTGCCTACCTCTACAAACCGTGGGGTACGCTGCAAACAAAGGTAACCTCTAGCCTAGACACCACGTCTATGCCGTCGATTACTACTCTAACCCCGGTCCTGGTACCAATCTGGAAGGCTAGAACACCCCTCGCGGAGCGATGATCCCTTAAACAAGTATAACAAGAATAACGACTAGTATGTAAAGCTCGCAAGATCAATATCACCACGATACTAATCTTATGAATAAGAACAACGATCGTACTAACGACGAACGATGAACGAACAATGAACGAACGAAGAACGAACGACGAACGATGAACGAACGACGAACGTACTAAGAACGAACGATGAACGAAGAACGAACGACGAACGAACGAAGAACGAACGATGAACTATTAATAAGATAAATATCCGCCAAGGTACAAGATAAGTAAATAATTAAAACAAAGCTATCCCTCTCTTGATCCTTGCCCTCTCCCCTATTCTACTACTGTACAAGAGGCTCTAGGCCTGAGATGTGGGAGTGGTGCTCTCCCCTTGGGATTCTTGTGATCTGTTTTAGAGGAGGGGGGTACCCCTTTATTTATAGCCCAAGAAGGTCGGCAACTTGAGGCGGTTCCTGACTTTGGGGGCATTGATTGCAGGCTGAACCGACCTCTGGAAGGCGGTGGCAAACCTACCTAAGAAGCTGGGCCAGGGGGGCCTCCACCACAGGTCGGCCGACCTAGGGTTTGGGGTCGGCCGACCCTGTGTGGGCCCCTCTGGGCCTGGTCTTCCTCGTGTTGCTTCCCTGGGCTGTGTTATCCTCTGATCCACCTGCTGTGGGTGGAGTTGAAGCCAGGATATTTGGATTTTGGGCTTCAAGAGAGGAATTCTTTATTCCGGGGAAAATTGGTGTTTCCAACTTGGGCCTTTTATGCTTCCTTTTCCCCGTTTTCCTATGAATTGCAGCTGCACTCACAAATTCACCAAGACTCATGGAAATCATTAGTTAAAGACCTAAGTCTACCTTTGGTGATTGTTTCATTATAAAAAGTGCAGCTAGTTGACGGGTAAATTCTTACTCTAACAGCCGTCAACAAGCCTTCATCTCAATGGCCGTTGCTGAAGCTAAAGAACTTATTGAGAAGATGGTCTCCAATCAATGGTGGAGCGATGAACGTCTCCAACCATGCTCTAAAGGCGTACACCCTATCAAGGAGGTGGACTTATTGTCCGCCAAGCTTGACCTCGTCATGAAGCGCTTGGACGACTTCAACACGCATGGTAGTGTTCGTTCACTTGACTCACGCATGACGTTGTGAGGAATGTGGCAACACCGGCCATATGGGGAAGGATTACCCCAACCATACCCATGAAGAAGTATTCTACATGAACAACAACAATGGGTATCGTCCAAATAGAGGTCAAGGTTTTAACCAAAACCGCCAATCTTATCAAGGAGGTAATAATTTCTCTGGTTTTAATAATAATCAGCCTTCTTTGAAAGATTTGGTTTATGGCCAAGCTAAAATCAACGAATCAATCAACAAAAAGCTTGCTGCCAATGATCAAAGTTTAGAGAGCTTAAATTCAAAAATAGAAGGTCTTTCTTCCGCTTTCAAAAATCAGTTGAGCTTTAACAAAATGATAGAAACTCAAATAGCTCAGCTTGCTGCTCTTGTTCCTACTTGCGAAAATGTTAATGCGGTCACCACGAGGGGAGAAAGTCCACTCGCGACCCGTCATATCCTAACCATGCAGGGAAGAACAGGAACGAACAAGAAGAAGAAGAAGGACCATCTAAAAATCAAGAAAAGGAAGAAAGTGAGCCTAAGGAAGATAACGGGAGGCAAGCACCATTGGACTTCCAAGATACAAACATCATGCCATTCCCACACCGCACCAAGAAGAGGAATGTGGATGAGCAATTCGCTCGATTTGTTGAGATGATTCAGAAAATTCATGTCAACGTGCCCTTAATGGATATGATACAAGTACCCACTTACGCACGTTATCTTAAGGACATCCTCAACAACAAGGGACCCTTGCCCACCACAGAAATGATCAAGCTCACTGAGGAGTGTAGCGCTGCTATACTCAAGAAACTTCCTGGAAGGAAGAAAGATCCTGGATGTCCCACCATATCATGCTCCATTGGGACATACCACTTCAACAATGCTTTATGCGACCTTGGGGCAAGTGTTAGCGTGATGCCCAAGTCTTTGATCAATTGAGCTACACTGACTTAACTCCTACACCCATGCAGCTGCAACTAGCGGATTCATCCATCCGCTACCCGGCGGGCGTAGCCGAAGATATTCCGGTGAAAATCCGGGGTAGCTTCATCCCCGTCGACTTTGTGGTGCTTGACGTGGATATTGACAAGGAAATGCCCCTCATCTTGGGACGTCCCTTCCTTAGCACCACAAAGGCTTAGATTGATGTTGGAGTTGGAGAAATCCGCCTCTACATCAACGGGAAGGAGGAAAAGTTCGAATTTCAACCTCGGAAAGAACTATGCTCGATGATCAAGATCAAGTATGGGCCAAACACCTCCAACATCCAAGAAGTTGAAGTGACAGCCAGGAAAACGGACAGACTCATTGCTCTATGGAAGAGCTTGGCAAAGATTGAAAATCCATCGCAGTTTCAACCAAAGAAACCTGCGACCGAGAGGCCGGGATTATGGGCCAAGAAACCCGTCCCAAAGTCCGAGAAGCCACCTACACCACCAAAGATAAAAACAAGTGTGGCAAGTCAAGGCGCAGCCCTCCACGTCCTCATCTCCAAGGACAGGGTCCCCGCCATCAAGCTAAACCCGTTGGAGAAGTCTTAGCCTGTCGGACTTTAAACGACACGGCCCTGGCCGTCAGGAAAACTGGCATTATCATTCGGTTTGATTCGCCTTTTCTTTTTGATTTTCCTTTTTCCACCACATTTGCATTTGGATTCCTTTTTCCAAACCACCTTGCATATTTATTTCCTCCACCAAAAATTTATTTGAATTTTTCCGCCAGCATATTTGAATTTTTCCCTCGCCATGCATTTAAAATTTAAAATTTCCAAAAAAGAAACTTTTACGTCCAAATTTTGAATTTGAGGCAACCTTTTATTTGGAAATCTTTTTGAGCAAATAATTTTGAGGAGTTTCTGGACATAGCACCCACAGTCATGAGTCATATGGCCGTTGGGAGCTGTGGGCCAAGGGGGAAACCAGGTGGGCCCCAGAGGGGGTCGGCCGACCCCACCAGTCAGGTCGGCCGACCCAGGGGAGCAACGGCTGCCTCCCACCTTTGCTCTAACGGTCACTTGTACCTCCCAACGTTCAAAAATGGCTACTATGGCCGTGTATGAGAAGGGAGTGGCCGACCATTGCTTTCTCCCTCTCACACTCTCATTTCCACTCCTCAACTCACTTCACTCCATTGCTGTCAAGTTTTTCATTGTGCTCACTTGGTTCTTGCCTCAAAATTCTGCAAAAAAATTTCTCTCTTGGTTTGCTTTGCAGTTTCGTTTTGGTTTGATTTTCCGAGTTGCGTTTTCTCGCTTGCAAGAGCACCGACGGTTTCATCGATTGGTTTTCACTCTCATAACCCGTTCGGAGTTTTCGTTCTTGCATTCTTGCTCAACCTCGCTGCAGCATGAAGCGCGCCAGGAAGGACGTCGCCTCGCTGTTCCGGTCCGGGAGCACAAGCTCGGGCTCATCTTGACCTCGCACTCGCGCCCGCACCGCCACCGAGCAAGTTTCAAGCCCTCAACATGAAGCCGCAACGGATGATCAAGCCAACACCGAGCATCATCTTCTCGTCGACACCGACCTCGACTTGGTGGGCGACGACGAGATGAGCGCCTACGAAGCCCCTCCGACTCCGTACCTTTGCTCCTACGCGAGCATTTGATACGGGACTGCTGCAAAAGATTGGTATGGATGCTGAATTTTCTCGAGTATTTAAAGCAATAGGGTGTGATAAGTTTGCATGTGTAGATGAGCAGGGTTCCCGCTTACTCACTACAGTTTTTATGCACCCTACGCGTGGTAGATGACGGTATTACCTTTCGGTTTTTCCGGGAGGAATATCATTTGACATGGAAAATCCTTAGTCAATGCCTCGGCTTTAATTCTCGCTGCACCATTTGATAGTTCGATTCCGGGTTACTCAAAGTTAGCTTTTTGGCAAAGAATTTCTGCATCTCCTGCTTGTGAGAAACCCCGAACTAATCATATTCACCATCCTACCTTGCGCTTTTTGCACATGTGGCTTGGCATTACCTTGTTTCCTAGAAGTGATATTCGGATTGTGCGAGGATGATCTGAAAATTCTTTATGCTATGGTTGAGAAAATAAAGATTGCTCCTGTTGTTTTCATGATTGCTCAGTGGTTAGAAAATTTTAGAATGACTGGACCAATTGAGTGCACCTCATTGATTACACGTATTGCTGCGGGTGTTGGTGCTTTGCATGATGCTAATGTTGCTTATATTGATACACCCCGCTCTCTTATCACCGAGAATTATCTTATTCAAGGTCATACACTTAAGCATGGTCCAAATAATTCTCTCATATTCTATTATGTCGGTTATACAAATGAATTCCCGTTACCTAACCGGGGACTTCATTTGTATGACTGTCAAAACCTAACCACACCTCTCGAAAAAGAGGAAGCTGCACGCAGGAGTACTTCTTCTCGCAGGAGGACGTGCAGGCCGGAGCCACCAGCCGACACCGGGATACCCGCACCGCAGCCCATGGCCTATGCATATGGGCCGAGCTACGGTCACGCCGGGTACGGTCCCGGTGGTTACACCACTCCACCACCGTTTGAGGCCGGCGGCTCGTCGCAGCAGGATGCGGGCCAAGCCTAATGGACGCACCCTCCCCGCGCATTATGGGAGGAAATCTCCTCCGATTCGACGTCCTACTCACCGAGGGCCGGTGGGTGGCGCTCGTCTGCAGCTCGTGATCCATATTTCGAGCAGCAAATGAATGCGCTTACCGAGCAAATGGGACGCATCGAGGAGAGGACGTTGAGTACACTCTCAACCAACACGTCCTGCAGACCCGCCAATGGCAAGAAAACACCAACGCCCAGCTCACCAACCTCACCAACATGACGCAGCAGGGCCAAGCCGATATGTTGGCTTACTTTCGCCACACCGGGTTCGACCCTCGACGCCACCCATGAGCAAGAACAAGCTTGGGGGGGATGCCATACCCCCCACTAAGGTATCATGTATCGCAATTTGTATCCTTTTGTTTCTTTTGTTTGCTTGTTCTTGCACCTCTCATGAAAAATGCAAAAAAATGATAAATCTGAAAATAAAATAAAAATGACAAAACTAAAAGAACAAAAATAGTCTTTAGTGTGGTTGCTAGTTTTTTTTTCGTAGTTTCTCTTTATATGCGAGTATGAGTGTTTAGCCTTCCTTATGTTGAGATGATGAATAGTTGCCCTGTTTTATCTCTCGTTTGTACCTAGTCACAACTTAGTGCTCTCCCAAGTTTTGAGATTTTGGCTTATGCTTACCTAGAACTTGAAACTTGTGAGCTGCATAGTGCTTGATCTAAGTCTAACTTGTTGTGAGATATGATATGGTACAATATGGCTGCTATGATCTTGTTCAAAGTGCGACTTGACTTCCAGAGTTTTATTTTACAAAATACAAAAATAATAAAGTTCCTCAATGATCAAAATTCCTACCAAAGCCATATGTCGTTCTTACATTACAGAACCCTACACATATGCTGCTTGTTGCATTGAGCTTTATCAAAATTGTGTGACCCTAGTGAGAAGCTTGTCATACTCTCATTGATCAAGATCACCTACACTCCACCTCGCATGCTAAACTTCTACACTGGAAGTTAAGCAATACCACCACACTTTCCACCCAAAATAAATACTCCAAAAATTCTGTTACCTCTCTCTCAAAATGTATCATCGGAGACATGGCCATGCAAAAGAAAGAAAAAAAATAATCCCCTGCTCATACAAAAGTAGAGCATGATGAAAAAAATGGGGAATAAAGAAAAAATGTTGAGGAAAAGAAAGAAAGAAAGATAGCCATGTTCTCCTCAAAAATTCAAAAAGAGAGAGAAGGAACAAATAAAAAGGAGTATAGTTCTTCCACCTCACCACCACCATATACACACATGCACATTTTGATCAAGGTTGTATGACTTGCATTCTCCATGGATCCACTCTTTTGGTTCGGCAATACGTGTGATGCAAGTATGCCTCATATCATCCCTACCTTGAGCTCCACATACAAGCCTTAGAAGTAGGATGACAAGAGGCAACACAATAATGCCTTGGTGAGGAATATACAATTATTGAGCGATTTGAGACCATCATTTGAGGAACTTTGCTTTTATTTCAAAAATTTTGAAAACCTCTGAAAAATAAAAGTCAAACAATGGACAAGTGAATGGTGCTCTGTTATAACCGTTCTATCTCTCAACCGCCCAAGACAAGGAAAAAGCCATACGCCCCATAAGGAGTAAGGTAAAGGGTGAGTTACCATCCCAACTTTTTCAACTCAAAGGAGAGTATTTCTTGTTGTGTGCATGGTACCTAGGAGATATGAAACATCGTAGCAACTCCTGATCAACATTCTAAGTCCTACTTCTTGCTCGGGACGAGCAAGGAGGACAACTTGGGGGAGTTGTTGACGGTCCTTAGACCCAGTTTTTGACCGTCAATTAGCTCTATAAATAAGGAAGAACTAACACTTGTTACTTGCATTTTGTTATCAAATAACCTATTTCCACGTGTACCTCTAGATTTGGATGTGCAGGTGGAAAACAGGGATTTCCAGGTGTTAACATGCCCCAAAGCGACAATTCCAACACTTCCATAAAACGACGCTCACCGCGGGAATATAATTCAAGGATTAAAGGCCCAGAACCTACCAGAATATCAACTGAGGCCACGCACCTGGATAAGAAGCTTAAAGGCCAGGGGGAAGGCACCTGCCAAGGCCCAGCCCAGGAGGGGCCAGGCCTGGGTCGGTCGACCCCAAACCCTGGGTCGGCCGACCTGGCAGGGTGGCCCCCTGGGTCCACCTTTCTATGGCGGTTCACAACCGACTTCAGGAGGTCGGTTTCACCTGCGATCAATGCCCACAATATCTGGAACCGCCTCAACTCCACCGCCTTTGGAGGGCTATAAATAAAGGGGTACCCCCCTCCTTAGAAGACACACAACACAAGAGGCTCATTCCCTCGTCCACACATCCAGAGCTAGGGGTTCTCTAGTTAGGCTTAGGCTGAGTAGTTGGGCTGCCCTTTTGGCTCCCAAGTCCCTTGGAGAGTTTGGGGTATATTCCCTTGTATCCTTTTACTCTCTTTGTAAGACTTATTTATTTATCAATGGAATATCATCGTTCTTGTAGTAGTTATGTGCTTATGCTAGTTCATCGTTCATCCTTGATCTTGGATGAACGTTCTTCGTTCGTTCATGTTCGTTCGATGTTCGTTCATGATCGTTCATCGTTCGTTCGTCGTTCGTTCATACTCGATCATCGGTTAACGATGATCGTTCTTCGTCGTTCGTTGTTCGTCGCTCATTCTTGAGCAACGAACGCCTATGCTTAACGTAGTGCCAACTTTGATCCTTTGTCTAAGTAATCGCTCGCTGGATCTAGTTGTTCCTTTTGCTTAGTCATCGGGTCCATTGTCTTGCAAGGGTGCTCTAGGTTTATCGCCTTGCGAGGTGCCTCGAGGGATCTAGAGTTGTGGTTAGTTACGCTAGCATGGTGCTAGGGCTTCCTTTCCACCCTTGGATGCGTGTTCGTGCCCCACGGTTTGTAGAGGTAGACGGCAGGTGGTGACAGCCCTGCCGTCCCTTGTAATCCTCTACGTTGGGGTATGGCGTAGGAGTATATATGAAATGTCCGGAGATTGGGGCAGACTCTGATCGCTGGATCTCCCGATGATGGCTCGGCAGTAGAACAGCTTAGTCTTGGCTTGTGTGCAGTTTAGGCTATAGGTAGATGCTATGCACGCTACTTGACGATGTACATTAGGAGTAGCAGTTCTTCTTACTTAACCTTAGTTTAGCTTAGAGCCGCCTCTCGCCTTTTATCAGAGAGTGGAACTGCCTGCTGTGTGTGTCGCACTATCCTCTATCCATTTATTGCCTTACCCCTGCATTTGGATATTGGTTATGATCTATCATTTGTAACACCATGAGTATAAGTACACACTTGTCAACTACGTCTTCCTTTGGGAAAATATAAATAACGATACCCTGGAATACTCACGGGTGAAATGCTACAACGGGTTATCCGTGCGCTTGCGGATTATCTTTTATGATTAAATACTAATAATACATTTCTGGCACTCGTTGCCAGTTGTGGATTATTATGTATCCTAAGCAAGTAACATAACCGGTATTTCTGGCGCCGAACAGGGAATATTCACTCTAGGCCTAACCAGCCTAAGGTGGTGTTTTCTATTTGGTGTAAGAAATACCAACACCTGGCCCCTCTTGGGCTGGGTCTTGGCAGGTGGCTCCCCTCTGGTCTTCTAACTTCTGATCCAGGTGCATTGGCCTTTGTTGAGGTTGGTCTTGATAGATTTAGGCCTTTTGTCTTGGAGTTGCATTCCCGCGACGATCGTTGATTTATGGAAGTGTTGGATTGTTGCCTTGGGACATGGATACACCTGGATATTCCCTGTTTTCCACCTGCACACTTACAATTTGAGGTACATGTGAAATAGGTTATTCATAAATAAATGCTAGCAAGAAGTGCCAATTCTTCCTTATTTATTGAGCTATGTGACGGTCGAAATTGTGATATAACGACCGTCAATGTCACATCCCAAAATTTCAAATTTTCGTTTGTGAATAAATTTCACTAAATTTTAAAACTTTTTGGAATAGTTTAAAACTTTGCTTTATTATTTGAGTGTTATCACTTTTATTTAGGCAAATGAATTATTTTCTAAATTAATTAAATTAATATAAGACATAGTAAGGTGTTTGTTGCTTTCATGCTGGCATAGATTGCAGTAGGTATATATTGAGTGAAAAATGTATTTTTCAAGCTCGATTAGAAATTGTTTCGGTTTATATCGTGGATAATAATCCTATTCTTAACCAAGGCTAAATCTCGGCCAAGTCATCAACTTATTCTCTTCTTCTCCTTTCTTTTCTCCACACCTTCTAAACAACCAAGCTATCTGCATGCATCAATAATATGCAATTCAAATATCTTTGTTCGATCTCTATTTTTACCTTCTTGATTTCTTTTCTTTTCCTCATCTTTCGGCCACCAAGTATCGATGTCGTTCCGGAGTTGTCGGCCACTCTTGATTTCTTTTCCTTCGATCAAGCCATAAAAGCTCTTTGCTGCTACTCTGCCGTTTTGTTCTTTGCCCTTGATCTCTCTTCTCTCTACTCTCTATTTGGGTCCTAGCAGCCCTGTCAAGAAAGCAGCAGGCAGACAATCAGTCACAACGCTGCAGCATGGCGCAATTCGATTCAAGTTCCCGATGATCTCTCCAACCAAGCGTCTCCAAAATTTACCATGCGATGTACTCAGTCTTCATCGACAACATACTAGAAGATGAGGACCATAGGAGCATGGAAGCCTTCAGGATCTACATCGTCTATGTCTCTGTCCCATGTCAGCGCGCGCCCAGCTCATACCCTAAAGATGTCCACTTTCCCGATCCCCTGAAGTGTCACTAATGCCTTTGACCTCAATGTCGAGGCGCTTGTTGTTGTGCTTCTGAATGGGAGCAGAGTATGTTTCCTAATGGGTCCCTGTTCCCAGCATCCCCTCAACATCTTTCATGTGGAACCTGTGTCATCATCGGCTCCATATCCTTTCAATGACAAAGAGATAAGAAAACCCTCAGCCGTTGTGGGCCAAATCTTCTTTGGCTTGTTCCCCTTCTGCTCTTTTCTTCACTCGGCTTGTCAAGATCTTTCGTCTACGCTCGTGATTCCAATCGCCAACTTAATCGCCTGCCTCACATCTGTGCATATCGGTTCTGACCCCATAAGTCATGCTACTTCCTTTCATAATGTCACCTCTCATCATCTATACATTCGTGTATGTCGACATGACGCCGTCCACATTCGTTCAATCTACGCCCAATATATGATCCCATCCACATTCATTCCACCTAACGCTTTCACACAAAAGGAAAGAAAATCAGCATTTAACATTCGATTAATGCACTTTTCTTTCTATTCTTTCCTTTCCTTTCATTGGCACACTATCCCGGCCTCTCCTATGAATACCTAGACCCCTACCCACGTTCTCCCCCACCCCTCAGACCATCTCGGGCGAAATTCTCAACTGATCCATCATCTCCTCTCATCCACGGCCCGTTCCCATGCTGTTTGGGCCAAGGCCCACCTTTTCCTCGCCCCTAACCCTTATGGGCCAAGCCCAAAACCTTTCCCAAAACCTAGACCACCCCTCCTATATATATTGGAGCCTTCCCCACGTCCTCCCACGTTCCCCCTGCCCTCCAAAACCCTCCCACGCCTCCAGGCCGCCGCCCCTCCTCGCAGCCCCTCGCGTCCAGCAGCACTGGCTCAGATTGGCTTCGACGTTCCCGGAGATCCATCCATCCAAATGCCACCAAATTTTACCAGCAGGTGCGCCATGAAGTCCTCTACAACATATCCAAAAATCATGCCAAGAGGAGGTCAGAATCAATGGGGACCTAATTCGCATTGACCACTGTTTTCTGTTCTGGATCCATCCAGCATGCCTGATGGTAATTCTATCCATGTTCCATCCAATCCCTTGCCGTTTCTGATGCATAACCAATACCAAATTGTGTTCCAGCAAATCTTCTACCTTTTCCCCAAAGTGTTCCTCAAGATCTTATGGGAAACAACGAGGAACGCGATTCTTCTATCAACTGCCGCAGAAAGACCCCATGATGGTCCAACCCATTGATCTCCTTTTCTGGTAATCCCTTACCCAAATCATCGTGTCATTGTTGTGTTCCACAATATAAGGCATCTTCGGTAAATTATTGTTCCCAAATATGCAGCCAATCAACGGGAACGCGTACGTCTTTGTTCCTCAGTGTTTCTGTTTTTCCTGTTTTAGTCCCTTAGCTTCAAAAGTTCATAACTTTTTACTCTTAACTCCGTTTTTAGCGATTCTTGCGCTCACGCGATCGTAGCGACGAGTACTATCTTTTAGTACTGTTTTTGTAGCACTTTGGTACTGTTTGGTATACTGTTTCTTATTGTTGTGCTATGTGTGCTTTGCATGTTACGGTTAAATAGAGAACGCGCCCGTTCGAGAGTTATCAAGGGGAAGATCAAGACATGAAGACTCTGAGCAGCAACACTATGATTGAGGCAAGTGTCCTTGACCATTCTGAACCTATGTTTTAAATGTGTCGTTTATAAACATGCATGCTTGTTTAATATTGAATCCTATGTGTCTATTTTACCTGTTCCATATCATTCCTTGTCGCCTTAGCTTATGGTGGTTGTCTTTGGGTAGTTGTTGCTTAGCTTTGCTGTTGAGTCAATCACCTTATCTTGTTAATCTTCACTAATGGTATACTTCAACTAAGTGTTAATCTGCTAATTTGTTTAGCAACATGGAAAGCTAGGGTCTGAGCAAGGGGATTGTTTGGATGGTTCTCGGTGAACATTTGGTTTGTGAATAGTTCTTGCTCGGATCAGCTAAGGACCGGTTCGTGGAACGTGTAACCATGACAACAGTGCCATCACAAGACTGATAATGGGTAGGCTAGCCAAATAATTAGGATGTTCTTAATTTTGTGGTCGCTGTTGGTAGAGTGGGGAATGGATGCTTTGTGATCCTGGGAACCGCCTGGCATCAGAGGGGGCAGCTGCGGTGTTGGCTCTTGAGTCATGGTCCTGTATGAACTATGGATCTCTGTGAACCAATACTTATGTACGGCTGTGGAACCTTAATGTGCGAGTTACATTGTTGGGAGCATTCTTTGTAAAGGCTAGTAGAGAAACCCCGGTCATCTACCTCAGAAGTGGAATGGCTCTACGGGAATCTCTATCTTGTGGGTAAAGTGGTGCCACCTCTGCAGAGTGTAAAACTTTCATGAAAGCCGTGCTCACGGTTATGAGCGGCATGGCCCTTTCGCACGATTAGTGGGTGCTGGTTGGTTGGGTGGTTTCTGGGTGAAACACATGAATCTTAGTGATCTTTTCCCTCACGGTCCTGTGTGAACCGTAGTCCTGTGTGTATGGTGTCCTTTGTGGACTTTGTTTTAATTTACTTAATTTAATTGATGGGTAGTCTCAACACACCTAGTAATATAGGTTGCTTTGTAAAATGTGTCTTATGTTATAGTTGGCATTTATGCAAATGAACCATGTTGTAGCCTTTCTTCTATTAAGCTTGCATGTCATCTTTTCCCACACTTGTGGAGTACGACATGTACTCACACTTGCTATCTCCCCCACAAATATGAAATGCTGCTCAGAGAATGAAGTTGGGGTACTTTGATGACGGCGATGAAGTTTAAGCTTGTGGAGCCCCGGTCGATTGCCTGTGGCGTTATGGAGTCTTCCGCTAGCGTTTGTATGCTTTTAGTCCTTTATGACATTTATTATAATAATGTATACATTGTATTTATGACATTGGTTATCTGTTTTACTTTACTTTGTCCTATATGTGTGAAACTTGATCCTGGGCACACATATAGATGAGCATTCGGTTTTATTTTTAAAACCGGGTGTGACAGAGTGGTATCAGAGCCGTGTCGACCATAGGACGCAAGCTCAGGTAGAAGGGTTGCCAGAAAGTCTTATTTTCAAAGCTATTTTGAAAAATCCGATTTGTATGCTCATCTGATCTTTCTATTTTCTCTTCTCAACTTGTCTATTCTTTGTCTATTTTATAAATTAAGTTTTAACCTTTCCTATCTTAAAGGGCGTCATGGTTATATCTAGAAATTTGTCCCAATCCTCTTAAATCGTTGTAGAACGTTTTTGTTTGAGTGTGATGTGTCATGTATTGATTTGGTTCTTTGTTTGAGTGGTGATGTGTTGTGAAGTACTTAACTTTGCAATGGCATCCTTGTTAATATAATACGGTTAGTTTTAGTTTAGTGGGGTTCCTCTTTTCTCTTCTATAACTCCATGCTCTTCTATATCTCGTCCAATCTTACCTAGAAGATATGGTCCTGATTTCAAGACATGAGCAATGAAATCTTTCTACTAGCGTAATGCTCTGAGACGGTGCCAACAAGACAATGAAGAAGATTTCAACAATGTAAATGCAAGATGGTTCAATGATATCCCAAGTGTCAACTTAAGGGGGGTAGAGCTCGCTTTCAGCCTTATGGAAAGTAAGTTTGTTTAATCATGGAGCGGATCATTTATGAAAGTTGAAGGAAGGTCAAGAAGTTGAACACTCAGAAGTCGAGTTGCCTTTCCAGCCTTTCTTTTTGCTAGCCTCACCGAATCTCGGGGCGAGATTCCTGTTAAGGGGGGTAGATTTGTCACATCCCAAAATTTCAAATTTTGGTTTGTGAATAAATTTCACTAAATTTTAAAACTTTTTGGAATAGTTTAAAACTTTGCTTTATTATTTGAGTGTTATCACTTTTATTTAGGCAAATGAATTATTTTCTAAATTAATTAAATTAATATAAGACATAGTAAGGTGTTTGTTGCTTTCATGCTGGCATAGATTGCAGTAGGTATATATTGAGTGAAAAATGTATTTTTAAAGCTCGATTAGAAATTGTTTCGGTTTATATCGTGGATAATAACCCTATTCTTAACCAAGGCTAAATCTCGGCCAAGTCATCAACTTATTCTCTTCTTCTCCTTTCTTTTCTCCACACCTTCTAAACAACCAAGCTATCTGCATGCATCAATAATATGCAATTCAAATATCTTTGTTCGATCTCTATTTTTACCTCCTTGATTTCTTTTCTTTTCCTCATCTTTCGGCCACCAAGTATCGATGTCGTTCCGGAGTTGTCGGCCACTCTTGATTTCTTTTCCTTCGATCAAGCCATAAAAGCTCTTTGCTGCTACTCTGCCGTTTTGTTCTCTGCCCTTGATCTCTCTTCTCTCTACTCTCTATTTGGGTCCTAGCAGCCCTGTCAAGAAAGCAGCAGGCAGACAATCAGTCACAACGCTGCAGCATGGCGCAATTCGATTCAAGTTCCCGATGATCTCTCCAACCAAGCGTCTCCAAAATTTACCATGCGATGTACTCGGTCTTCATCGACAACATACTAGAAGATGAGGACCATAGGAGCATGGAAGCCTTCAGGATCTACATCGTCTATGTCTCTGTCCCATGTCAGCGCGCGCCCAGCTCATACCCTAAAGATGTCCACTTTCCCGATCCCCTGAAGTGTCACTAATGCCTTTGACCTCAATGTCGAGGCGCTTGTTGTTGTGCTTCTGAATGGGAGCAGAGTATGTTTCCTAATGGGTCCCTGTTCCCAGCATCCCCTCAACATCTTTCATGTGGAACCTGTGTCATCATCGGCTCCATATCCTTTCAATGACAAAGAGATAAGAAAACCCTCAGCCGTTGTGGGCCAAATCTTCTTTGGCTTGTTCCCCTTCTGCTCTTTTCTTCACTCGGCTTGTCAAGATCTTTCGTCTACGCTCGTGATTCCAATCGCCAACTTAATCGCCTGCCTCACATCTGTGCATATCGGTTCTAACCCCATAAGTCATGCTACTTCCTTTCATAATGTCACCTCTCATCATCTATACATTCGTGTATGTCGACATGACGCCGTCCACATTCGTTCAATCTACGCCCAATATATGATCCCATCCACATTCATTCCACCTAACGCTTTCACACAAAAGGAAAGAAAATCAGCATTTAACGTTCGATTAATGCACTTTTCTTTCTATTCTTTCCTTTCCTTTCATTGGCACACTATCCCGGCCTCTCCTATGAATACCTAGACCCCTACCCACGTTCTCCCCCACCCCTCAGACCATCTCGGGCGAAATTCTCAACTGATCCATCATCTCCTCTCATCCACAGCCCGTTCCCATGCTGTTTGGGCCAAGGCCCACCTTTTCCTCGCCCCTAACCCTTATGGGCCAAGCCCAAAACCTTTCCCAAACCCTAGACCACCCCTCCTATATATATTGGAGCCTTCCCCACGTCCTCCCACGTTCCCCCTGCCCTCCAAAACCCTCCCACGCCTCCAGGCCGCCGCCCCTCCTCGCAGCCCCTCGCGTCCAGCAGCACTGGCTCAGATTGGCTTCGACGTTCCCGGAGATCCATCCATCCAAATGCCACCAAATTTTACCAGCAGGTGCGCCATGAAGTCCTCTACAACATATCCAAAAATCATGCCAAGAGGAGGTCAGAATCAATGGGGATCTAATTCGCATAGACCACTGTTTTCTGTTCTGGATCCATCCAGCACGCCTGATGGTAATTCTATCCATGTTCCATCCAATCCCTAGCCGTTTCTGATGCATAACCAATACCAAATTGAGTTCCAGCAAATCTTCTACCTTTTCCCCAAAGTGTTCCTCAAGATCTTATGGGAAACAACGAGGAACGCGATTCTTCTATCAACTGCCACAGAACGACCCCATGATGGTCCAACCCATTGATCTCCTTTTCTGGTAATCCCTTACCCAAATCATCATGTCATTGTTGTGTTCCACAGTATAAGGCATCTTCTGTAAATTATTGTTCCCAAATATGCTGCCAATCAACGGGAACGCGCACGTCTTTGTTGCTCAGTGTTTCTGTTTTTCCTGTTTTAGTCCCTTAGCTTCAAAAGTTCATAACTTTTTACTCTTAACTCCGTTTTTAGCGATTCTTGCGCTCACGCGATCGTAGCGACGAGTACTAACTTTTAGTACTTTTTTTGTAGCACTTTGGTACTGTTTGGTGTACTGTTTCTTATTGCTGTGCTATGTGTGCTTTGCATGTTATGGTTAAATAGAGAACGCGCCCGTTCGAGAGTTATCAAGAGGAAGATCAAGACATGAAGACTCTGAGCAGCAACACTATGATTGAGGCAAGTGTCCTTGACCATTATGAACCTATGTTTTAAATGTGTCGTTTATAAACATGCATGCTTGTTTAATATTGAATCCTATGTGTCTATTTTACCTGTTCCATATCATTCCTTGTCGCCCTAGCTTATGGTGGTTGTCTTTGGGTAGTTGTTGCTTAGCTTTGCTGTTGAGTCAATCACCTTATCTTGTTAATCTTGACTAATGGTATACTTCAACTAAGTGTTAATCTGCTAATTTGTTTAGCAACATGGAAAGCTAGGGTCTGAGCAAGGGGATTGTTTGGATGGTTCTCGGTGAACATTTGGTTTGTGAATAGTTCTTGCTCGGATCAGCTAAGGACCGGTTCGTGGAACGTGTAACCATGACAACAGTGCCATCACAAGACTGATAATGGGTAGGCTAGCCAAATTATTAGGGTGTTCTTAATTTTGTGGTCGCTGTTGGTAGAGTGGGGAATGGATGCTTTGTGACCCTGGGAACCGCCTGGCATCAGAGGGGGCAGCTGGGGTGTTGGCTCTTGAGTCATGGTCCTGTGTGAACTATGGATCTCTGTGAACCAATACTTATGTACTGCTGTGGAACCTTAATGTGCGAGTTACATTGTTGGGAGCATTCTTTGTAAAGGCTAGTAGAGAAACCCCGGTCATCTACCTCGAAAGTGTAATGGCTCTTCGGGAATCTCTATCTTGTGGGTAAAGTGGTGCCACCTATGCAGAGTGTAAAACTTTCATGAAAGCCGTGCTCACGGTTATGAGCGGCATGGCCCTTTCGCACGATTAGTGGGTGCTGGTTGGTTGGGTGGTTTCTGGGTGAAACACATGAATCTTAGTGATCTTTTCCCTCACGGTCCTGTGTGAACCGTAGTCCTGTGTGTATGGTGTTCTTTGTGGACTTTGTTTTAATTTACTTAATTTAATTGATGGGTAGTCTCAACACACCTAGTAATATAGGTTGCTTTGTAAAATGTGTCTTATGTTATAGTTGGCATTTATGCAAATGAACCATGTTGTAGCCTTTCTTCTATTAAGCTTGCATGTCATCTTTTCCCACACTTGTGGAGTACGACATGTACTCACACTTGCTATCTCCCCCACAAATATGAAATGCTGCTCCGAGAATGAAGTTGGAGTACTTTGATGACGGCGATGAAGTTTAAGCTTGTGGAGCCCCGGTCGATTGCCTGTGGCGTTATGGAGTCTTCCGCTAGCGTTTGTATGCTTTTAGTCCTTTATGACATTTATTATAATAATGTATACGTTGTATTTATGACATTGGTTATCTGTTTTACTTTACTTTGTCCTATATGTGTGAAACT
This sequence comes from Eragrostis nindensis, assembly GCA_012490785.1. Classification (NCBI taxonomy): domain Eukaryota; kingdom Viridiplantae; phylum Streptophyta; class Magnoliopsida; order Poales; family Poaceae; genus Eragrostis; species Eragrostis nindensis. The sequence continues at coordinate 299,514 of JAAXCT010000037.1, forward strand.
TGATCCTGGGCACACATATAGATGAGCATTCGGTTTTGTTCTTAAAACCGGGTGTGACAGAGTGGTATCAGAGCCGTGTCGACCGTAGGACGCAAGCTCAGGTAGAAGGGTTGCCAGAAAGTCTTATTTTCAAAGCTATTTTGAAAAATCCGATTTGTATGCTCATCTGATCTTTCTATTTTCTCTTCTCAACTTGTCTATTCTTTGTCTATTTTATAAATTAAGTTTTAACCTTTCCTATCTTAAAGGGCGTCATGGTTATATCTAGAAATTGTCCCAATCCTCTTAAATCATTGTAGAACGTTTTTGTTTGAGTGTGATGTGTCATGTATTGATTTGGTTCTTTGTTTGAGTGGTGATGTGTTGTGAAGTACTTAACTTTGCAATGGCATCCTTGTTAATATAGTACGGTTAGTTTTAGTTTAGTGGGGTTCCTCTTTTCTCTTCTATAACTCCATGCTCTTCTATATCTCGTCCAATCTTACCTAGAAGATATGGTCCTGATTTCAAGACATGAGCAATGAAATCTTTCTACTAGCTTAATGCTTTGAGACGGTGCCAACAAGACAATGAAGAAGATTTCAACAATGTAAATGCAAGATGGTTCAATGATATCCCAAGTGTCAACTTAAGGGGGGTAGAGCTCGCTTTCAGCCTTATGGAAAGTAAGTTTGTTTAATCATGGAGCGGATCATTTATGAAAGTTGAAGGAAGGTCAAGAAGTTGAACACTCAGAAGTCGAGTTGCCTTTCCAGCCTTTCTTTTTGCTAGCCTCACCGAATCTCGGGGCGAGATTCCTGTTAAGGGGGGTAGATTTGTCACATCCCAAAATTTCAAATTTTGGTTTGTGAATAAATTTCACTAAATTTTAAAACTTTTTGGAATAGTTTAAAACTTTGCTTTATTATTTGAGTGTTATCACTTTTATTTAGGCAAATGAATTATTTTCTAAATTAATTAAATTAATATAAGACATAGTAAGGTGTTTGTTGCTTTCATGCTGGCATAGATTGCAGTAGGTATATATTGAGTGAAAAATGTATTTTTAAAGCTCGATTAGAAATTGTTTCGGTTTATATCGTGGATAATAATCCTATTCTTAACCAAGGCTAAATCTCGGCCAAGTCATCAACTTATTCTCTTCTTCTCCTTTCTTTTCTCCACACCTTCTAAACAACCAAGCTATCTGCATGCATCAATAATATGCAATTCAAATATCTTTGTTCGATCTCTATTTTTACCTCCTTGATTTCTTTTCTTTCCCTCATCTTTCGGCCACCAAGTATCGATGTCGTTCCGGAGTTGTCGGCCACTCTTGATTTCTTTTCCTTCGATCAAGCCATAAAAGCTCTTTGCTGCTACTCTGCCGTTTTGTTCTCTGCCCTTGATCTCTCTTCTCTCTACTCTCTATTTGGGTCCTAGCAGCCCTGTCAAGAAAGCAGCAGGCAGACAATCAGTCACAACGCTGCAGCATGGCGCAATTCGATTCAAGTTCCCGATGATCTCTCCAACCAAGCGTCTCCAAAATTTACCATGCGATGTACTCGGTCTTCATCGACAACATACTAGAAGATGAGGACCATAGGAGCATGGAAGCCTTCAGGATCCACATCGTCTATGTCTCTGTCCCATGTCAGCGCGCGCCCAGCTCATACCCTAAAGATGTCCACTTTCCCGATCCCCTGAAGTGTCACTAATGCCTTTGACCTCAATGTCGAGGCGCTTGTTGTTGTGCTTCTGAATGGGAGCAGAGTATGTTTCCTAATGGGTCCCTGTTCCCAGCATCCCCTCAACATCTTTCATGTGGAACCTGTGTCATCATCGGCTCCATATCCTTTCAATGACAAAGAGATAAGAAAACCCTCAGCCGTTGTGGGCCAAATCTTCTTTGGCTTGTTCCCCTTCTGCTCTTTTCTTCACTCGGCTTGTCAAGATCTTTCGTCTACGCTCGTGATTCCAATCGCCAACTTAATCGCCTGCCTCACATCTGTGCATATCGGTTCTGACCCCATAAGTCATGCTACTTCCTTTCATAATGTCACCTCTCATCATCTATACATTCGTGTATGTCGACATGACGCCGTCCACATTCGTTCAATCTACGCCCAATATATGATCCCATCCACATTCATTCCACCTAACGCTTTCACACAAAAGGAAAGAAAATCAGCATTTAACGTTCGATTAATGCACTTTTCTTTATATTCTTTCCTTTCCTTTCATTGGCACACTATCCCGGCCTCTCCTATGAATACCTAGACCCCTACCCACGTTCTCCCCCACCCCTCAGACCATCTCGGGCGAAATTCTCAACTGATCCATCATCTCCTCTCATCCACAGCCCGTTCCCATGCTGTTTGGGCCAGGGCCCACCTTTTCCTCGCCCCTAACCCTTATGGGCCAAGCCCAAAACCTTTCCCAAACCCTAGACCACCCCTCCTATATATTGGAGCCTTCCCCACGTCCTCCCACGTTCCCCCTGCCCTCCAAAACCCTCCCACGCCTCCAGGCCGCCGCCCCTCCTCGCAGCCCCTCGCGTCCAGCAGCACTGGCTCAGATTGGCTTCGACGTTCCCGGAGATCCATCCATCCAAATGCCACCAAATTTTACCAGCAGGTGCGCCATGAAGTCCTCTACAACATATCCAAAAATCATGCCAAGAGGAGATCAGAATCAATGGGGATCTAATTCGCATTGACCACTGTTTTCTGTTCTGGATCCATCCAGCACGCCTGATGGTAATTCTATCCATGTTCCATCCAATCCCTTGCCGTTTCTGATGCATAACCAATACCAAATTGTGCTCCAGCAAATCTTCTACCTTTTCCCCAAAGGGTTCCTCAAGATCTTATGGGAAACAACGAGGAACGCGATTCTTCTATCAACTGCCGCAGAACGACCCCATGATGATCCAACCCATTGATCTCCTTGTCTGGTAACCCCTTACCCAAATCATCATGTCATTGTTGTGTTCCACAATATAAGGCATATTTCTGTAAATTATTGTTCCTAAATATGCAGCCAATCAACGGGAACGCGTACGTCTTTGTTCCTCAGTGTTTCTGTTTTTCCTGTTTTAGTCCCTTAGGTTCAAAAGTTCATAACTTTTTACTCTTAACTCCGTTTTTAGCGATTCTTGCACTCACGCAATCGTAGCGACAAGTACTATCTTTTAGTACTGTTTTTGTAGCACTTTGGTACTGTTTAGTGTACTGTTTCTTATTGTTGTGCTATGTGTGCTTTGCATGTTACGGTTAAATAGAGAACGCGCCCGTTCGAGAGTTATCAAGAGGAAGATCAAGATATGAAGGCTCTGAGCAGCAACACTATGATTGAGGCAAGTGTCCTTGACCATTCTGAACCTATGTTTTAAATGTGTCGTTTATAAACATGCATGCTTGTTTAATATTGAATCCTATGTGTCTATTTTACCTGTTCCATATCATTCCTTGTCGCCCTAGCTTATGGTGGTTGTCTTTGGGTAGTTGTTGCTTAGCTTTGCTGTTGAGTCAATCACCTTATCTTGTTAATCTTGACTAATGGTATACTTCAACTAAGTGTTAATCTGCTAATTTGTTTAGCAACATGGAAAGCTAGGGTCTGAGCAAGGGGATGGTTTGGATGGGTCTCGGTGAACATTTGGTTTGTGAATAGTTCTTGCTCGGATCAGCTAAAGACCGGTTCGTGAAACGTGTGACCATGACAACAGTGCCATCACAAGACTGATAATGGGTAGGCTAGCCAAATAATTAGGGTGTTCTTAATTTTGTGCTCGCTGTTGGTAGAGTGGGGAATGGATGCTTTGTGATCCTGGGAACCGCCTGGCATCAGAGGGGGCAGCTGGGGTGTTGGCTCTTGAGTCATGGTCCTGTGTGAACTATGGATCTCTGTGAACCAACACTTATGTACGGCTGTGGAACCTTAATGTGCGAGTTACATTGTTGGGATCATTCTTTGTAAACGCTAGTAGAGAAATCCCGGTCATCTACCTCAGAAGTGGAATGGCTCTACGGGAATCTCTATCTTGTGGGTAAAGTGGTGCCACCTCTGCAGAGTGTAAAACTTTCATGAAAGCCGTGCTCACGGTTATGAGCGGCATGGCCCTTTCGCACGATTAGTGGGTGCTGGTTGGTTGGGTGGTTTCTGGGTGAAACACATGAATCTTAGTGATCTTTTCCCTCACGGTCCTGTGTGAACCGTAGTCCTGTGTGGATGGTGTCCTTTGTGGACTTTGTTTTAATTTACTTAATTTAATTGATGGGTAGTCTCAACACACCTAGTAATATAGGTTGCTTTGTAAAATGTGTCTTATGTTATAGTTGGCATTTATGCAAATGAACCATGTTGTAGCCTTTCTTCTATTAAGCTTGCATGTCATCTTTTCCCACACTTGCGGAGTACGACACGTACTCACACTTGCTATCTCCCCCACAAATATGAAATGCTGCTCAGAGAATGAAGTTGGAGTACTTTGATGACGGCGATGAAGTTTAAGCTTGTGGAGCCCCGGTCGATTGCCTGTGGCGTTATGGAGTCTTCCGCTAGCGTTTGTATGCTTTTAGTCCTTTGTGACATTTATTATAATAATGTATACGTTGTATTTGTGACATTGGTTATCTGTTTTATTGGTTATCTGTTTTACTTTACTTTGTCCTATATGTGTGAAACTTGATCCTGGGCGCACATATAGATGAGCATTCGGTTTTGTTCTTAAAACCGGGTGTGACAGTCAACAGAAGGTTCGGCGGCGGCTCGAGCTCGTAGATGGGGTCTTCCAGCTGCACTTCTTGGAGCTCAAGATTCACTGGACGTGGGGGCTCCTCAGCATGGTTGACGTCGACGTCGAGGAGCTCTGGAACGTGGTCGCTGTTGACAGTCATTAAAACACTAATTGACCATCAACTTACCGGCGAATAAAAGGTATACACCAATGTTTTATGCATTAAACTAATAAAGTTCCACAAGTTTTGGATGTAAGCATGTTTTGCAAGGTACAAAGGAAAATTGATGCAAATGTGCTTATACACATGAAGAAATAGCAAATACCCAAAAGCACAAGTTATACAAGACTCTGCTCCGACATCTCGACAACGTTCAAAGCAAGAAACAAGGAATGACATGGAAAATAATTATTCAAACCAGAGATTTGATCCCTCCATGTCAAAGCCCTCGTAGATATAGTTAAAATGGACTTTTGAATCACCCAATTCGGAGTTCAGGAGCAGAAGTTATACCAATACCAAAATTGAGAGCCAGGCTGAAAAGCAGTAGGCCTGCCGGCCTCCACCTAGGCCGGCCGGCCTATGATTGTCTCTGTTGGACCCAATCTTCCTCCAGTAGGCTACATACACTTCCAAACAGCTAGCCCAAGTGTCCATCAAGGTGGAAGACCGACCGACTTCGCAGAGTGGGCTGTTTGGGCCTATACTTGGCCCTTACTCTACCATAACCGCCCCCACGGAGTAACCGACCTCCAAACCGAAACCAGAAACGCATCTGGAGCGTCCACGCGGAAGGCGGTGGACAACCGCCACAATGGAGGGCTGGCCGGCCTAGTAGGGGGGCGGCCGGCCTGACTTGGCGGCCCCGCCAAGTCACCTTCGGGTATAAATACCCCTTCGTCCTGAGGAGGCTATAAATACCCCCCTCTCCCGCCGGTTCAACTCGTACCTCATGGAGGAAGCATTCCACTTGTGTAGTTTAGAATAGGATTAGTGTTTTAGTTATGGGAGTTAGAGTAGAAGTGAGAGCGTCGCTCAGAGTTCCGGAGTTCTCTTCGGAGTTTGGGTAAAGTTCTCTTGTATCTTTCCTTTTATTATATTTTCTTTAATATTATTATTTTCTTATTTATTTAATTTAGTTTTACTTTTAGTTTATATTTATTTATTAAGTAATTATTATAGAGAAATTCTTGTGTTGGTTCCACGTCTGTATATGGTCGATTTATCTGCATGAGTTGTTTGCACCACCATATGCTTACACAATTCATATAGATTTATTATGTATGGGTGGCTTGCTCTTTCATGAGGAGTAAGTTATTTAGGATAGTTGCTTGCATGGTGCGAGGGATTATTCTAGACGTGAGTTTGCCCTCAACCCCACGGGATGATGTGGTAGCCGCGAGTGTATGTGACAGCTGCACCGGTCTCTGTATTCCACCACGTTCGGTTTGAATGTGTAGGGGCCTAGACACGGCCCGTTGTCCCGTTACGTTGAACCTAGTTACCGGGTTGCGTGTCTTGGCAGCGGCCATGCCCCCGATACACTTGAATGTATCTTTAATAAAAGCTTAAGTAAATAATTGTAGACTATCATGAAACTAAATGCTAACCCCTAGGCTAATTGATACTTTCTGCTCGTTGTTCTCCCAAACTAATTGCTACTTCTTTGTTATCTGCATCGATGGATGTTATTCCAGAGTACCACACAAATCAAACATTTGTACCCCTGCTTTGGCCTAGTTTGCAAGTTATAGATAATAGATGTTTCCATGTTAATTCATGATATTCTTAGCCTGCTTCCCTGTGGATAAATATAAATACGATAACCTTGGAATACTCCCGGGTGAAATGCTACAACGGTGTTCCCTGCGCTTGCGGAGTTGAAATTAATCTCTGTGCGTAAGAAATGCCAACAAGCATTTCTGGCGCCGTTGCCGGGGAAGCAAAGGTTTAAGATATCTTTGATTGACATCGACTATCTGTTATGTTAATTTGCTGCTAGCCTTAGCAATCCACCTGCATTTTGTTTGAGCATATCATCATCACATTTGCATTGTTTCCTTTTCAAACCATCTGCATGTTTGATTTCCCTCCATCCCACCCCGCTGCATTTAAAAAAAAAAACCTCGAGTGCCCAATCATAGGCCACAGGCTTTGAAAAAAAATAAAAAATTCAAAAAAAAAAAAGAGAAAAGAACCCGATTGCCTAATCATAGGTCAGGGATTTTGCAAGAAAGGTTGGATTATTATGACAGGAAGAAGGAAACATATGTGGCGGAACCAAGACGTTCGATGAAGAAATCTAAAAGCTTAGTCTTGCATTTGATTGCAAGGACTAAGGTTGGGGAGGAACCGCAGGTATGTACGTGCATTTATGCCATGCCTTTATTGTCATATACCCTCTCCTTTCGAATAAAAAAATCATGAAAATGCTGCCTGAATGATTGTTTGCTTCATTGATGCAAAGTACATCGAGTTACTCTTTGATGGAAAATATGCTGCAAGTTTGACCATACCCTTGCTCTTGAAGTTCCTTTTCACATATAGATGGGTATTGGTTGACGTATTAGTCGTAAATCATCGCCTACATCCTTTTTCTGTTGGTTGGGCGCGTCACTTCTGTGTCTATGGTCTGTTTAGATTATGCCCGGTGTCCCTCTGAACAACAGAAAAACATACTTCTCTTTAACGCTTTCACGTCAAAGGAGAAAGTAATTCGTCTCCTTACCCAATTAATCAAATTAGACGTGGTGTCTAGGTTGATTAATGGAACTATAGAGATGTGTGTCCGATGTAGCGAATAGTTTGTACTGACCATTGCAGGAATCATTATGAAAGCAACCCAAGTCCATCAGGCAACATGAAAGCTAGGCACACAATTCAAGAAGGTGAAACCAATAAGGCGGAACCAGTACCTTCCAATGAATGATTTATTCGCTTAGACTTGCACATTGTTGCAAGATCTAAGCTTGGCGAGGGACCGCCAGGTAAGTGCTTCTATATATATCATATATCCTTCTTGAATTGTGCCCTTTCCCAAAAAAAAAAAATACAAAAATATTAGGTCCCGGCAAAGCCCAATAGGGGCTAGCCACTTGTATCACCCTCATTCTTTTTGCAGGTACAAAAAGAATAGAGGAAGCGGCCTATTCAAGCTTAAGCCTTGTAAAGGCTCAAGCTTGGGGAGGACCGGCAGGTAAGGAGGAGTTCAACACAAGCTTAAGTCTCGCAAAGACTCAAGCTTGGGGAGGACCCCCAGGTAAGTATTCCTATCAATCAATAAAATACTCCTTTTTTCTGAATAGTTGCTCTGTTGTGTGTCAAGTATGCAGCTTCTACTCCTTAAATGAAGTTGGTATTAGTAGATTGGCATGATCATATCACTAGCGCTGCCTTATTCATGTGGGTTGCGAATGTAACACCAAGTCTAGGTATTGACGATTACGATATGGCTGTTTTGGCCTAAGTTTACAAATTCCTTATGGTGACAGTCCAGAAATGTTTTCAGTTTCTAAAATGCTGCAACAAAAACACTTTATGTTTTGCACTTCCCTTGTGAGGACTTATTCACCTACCAAAGCCATATTATGTCAAATTCGGAAAAGCTCCACTCATAGCTATCTTTTATATGTTGAGTTTGGTTAAACTTTGTTCTTTTGGAACATTGCACTCCTCAGTTCAGTCATTACCCCTTCACGTGAGCCTTCGATAATCTTCTCACACCACCATATGTTTGGATTTTTTTTTTCAAACATCCACCATAAGCCAAATCCCATCCTTCGTGTTGTTTTGAACCTATTCAAAATTTTGGTCTTCTCCATAAAGCTCAAGAAAAAGCTTACAATTTTTTCGAACCATCAAAATATTGCCTCATGCATCATGGGAGCCAAAAAAAAGAGTGAAAAAGTACTAAAAAACAAAAAAAAAAAGGGGGCTCCCATGATTGCATCACAATAAAAGGCTTTTTGGGTTCTTATCAAAAATATCTTGAGCAAAATAAAGAGGCCAAAATTTTTCCACCCATGTGTGAGTTCATTATCTCCCCCTCCATCCATCATCTTTCCATATGACCGAGTCTGAGGAGTTGCTAAGTTTCTTTAGATTATCTTTTAGCCTTACAGTAAACGTATGAAAGATATGCATAGCCATACCAAGCTCCACCAGAACATTTCTCTTGTGTAGCATAGGTACTGAGTGAAATCCTGTAGGAAATAGCCTCATTAAAAAGGGGACTAAAGGGAAGTGCAATCATAAAGAAGGATTTACCTTTTTCATGCAGCAAACAAAAGCTCTGGACTTGTTACTTGCAGGTGTCATTTAACAAATTCTAGATTAGCTGTTCTAATTTTCAATGCCTTATGATAAGGTGAAGCATTTTCGCAAAATAAAAAAATGATAAGGTGAAGCATATAAGCACCACTGTTTTGTGCATGGCATGGTGAATAGCTTGTGCTAGTTTACTCTTACATCCAAATTTCGGGAGTATGTTGTTGTATATTTGATACCCTTAGGGAACTAACATCGAAGCAACTCCTGATCCGCCGGTACCTAAGTTTTGAGGTTGTTCGGGACGAGCAAAGTTTAAGCTTGGGAAGGTTGTTGACGGTCATTAAAACACTAATTGACCATCAACTTACCGGCGAATAAAAGGTATACACCAATGTTTTATGCATTAAACTAATAAACTTCCACAAGTTTTGGATGTAAGCTTGTTTTGCAAGGTACAAAGGAATATTGGTGCAAATGTGCTTATACACATGAAGAAATAGCAAATACCCAAAAGCACAAGTTATACAAGACTCCGCTCCGACATCTCGACAACATTCAAAGCAAGAAACAAGGAATGACATGGAAAATAATTATTCAAACCAGAGATTTGATCCCTCCATGTCAAAGCCCTCGTCGAGATAGTCAAAATAGACTTTTGAATCACCCAATTCGGAGTTCAGGAGCAGAAGTTATACCAATACCAAAATTGAGAGCCAGGCTGAAAAGCAGTAGGCCGGCCGGTCTCCACCTAGGCCGGCCGGCCTATGATTGTCTCTGTTGGACCCAACCTTCGTCCAGTGGGCGACATACACTTCCAAACATCTAGCCCAAGTGCCATCAAGGTGGAAGACCAACCGACTTCGCAGAGTGGGCTGTTTGGGCCTAAACTTGGCCCTTACTCTACCATAACCGCCCCCACGGAGTAACCGACCTCCAAACCGACACCAGGAACGCATCTGGAGCGTCCACGCGGAAGGCGGTGGACAACCGCCACAATGGAGGGCTGGCCGGCCTAGTAGGGGGGCCGGCCGGCCTGACTTGGCGGCCCCGCCAAGTCACCTTCGTGTATAAATACCCCCTCGTCCTGAGGAAGCTATAAATACCCCCCTCTCCGCCGGTTCAACTGGTACCTCATGGAAGAAGCATTCCACTTGTGTAGTTTAAAATAGGATTAGTGTTTTAGTTATGGGAGTTAGAGTAGAAGTGAGAGCTTCGCTCGGAGTTCCGGAGTTCTCTTCGGTGTTTGGGCAAAGTTCTCTTGTATCTTTTCTTTTATTAGATTTTCTTTAATATTATTATTTTCTTATTTATTTAATTTAGTTTTACTTTTAGTTTGTATTTATTTATTTATTAATTATTATAGAGAAATTCTTGTGTTGGTTCCATGTCTGTGCATGGTAGATTTATCTGCATGAGTTGTTTGCACCACCATATGCTTACACAATTCACATAGATTTATTATGTATGGGTGGCTTGCTCTTTCATGAGGAGTAAGTTATTTAGGATCGTTGCTTGCATGGTGCGAGGGATTATTCTAGACGTGAGTTTGCCCTCAACCCCACGGGATGATGTGGTAGTCGCGAGTGTATGTGACAGCTGCACCAGTCTCTGTAGTCCACCACGTTCGGGTTGAATGTGTAGGGGCCTACCGTTGTCCGGATACGTTGAACCTAGTTACCGGGTTGCGTGTCTTGGCGGCGGCCGTGCCCCCGATACACTTGAATGTATCTTTAATGAAAGCTTAACTAAATAATTGTAGACTATCATGAAACTAAATGCTAACCCCTAGGCTAATTGATACCTTCTGCTCGTTGTTCTTCCAAACTAATTGCTACTTCTCTAGTTATATGCATCGATGGATGTTATTCCAGAGTACCACACACTTCAAACATTTGTACCCCTGCTTTGGCCTAGTTTGCAAGTTATAAATAATAGATGTTTCCTTGTTAATTCATGATATTCTTAGCCTGCTTCCCTGTGGATAAATATAAATACGATAACCTTGGAATACTCCCGGGTGAAATGCTACAATGGTGTTCCGTGCGCTTGCGGAGTTGAAATTAATCTCTATGCGTAAGAAACGCCAACAGTCGCTACCGCCGTCGACGTGGTCGGCACTCCGATGCGGCGGCGGCGGGGAAAAGTCTCCTCCTGTCGAAATGGGCTGTGGATATGGAGGCTGATGGGGCCAAAAAAGGTGCGCCATAACTAGAGGAACTCTCCCCTACCGAGGATTTGACTGGGGACTCACTAGGAACGGTGAATTTCGCGGTGGCACCGGAATTGCCCGTTCGTGATGTCGTCGGGGAAAAGCTTGGATTAAACTCGGCTCACTGCTATGATGGGAGTTCTGCTTCTTCGAGAGCTAGGGTGGGATGAGACGGTTCGATGGGTGTCCTTGGCTCGTGCTGCGGTGGAGCGAGGGAGCAGGGCGCCGCGCTTGACCTAGGGACGGCAATGGCGATGGCAGCGGCTCGGTTTTTGGCGAGGAGGGCGACGGCGGCCAGGGAAAAATGAGAGGGAGGGCGACCGGGGAGGGACCGGGCTTGCGTCTTGACGCCTCGGCGGGGTCAGGAGCGGGCTAGGGGTGGCGCGGCAAAGCGGTACACCGACGACCACGCGGCGAGCGAGTTCGGGCGCGGGCAGAGAGAGGAGGGTGGCTGACATGCGGGTCCCACACGGCATCTTCTTTTCCGACGAATTTTTCAAACCGTATTTTCCCCAAACTTTGGCACACTATTTAAAATAGTAAACCATCTCCAAAAATTACAAAACTGATCTGTCGGTGTAATGGAGGATATCTGCGAGCCAAATGGGCCGAGGCGGCCTAGCGCGAAGCGGAGCGCTGGGTTCCCGGATGGCTCGCGCCCGCGAGCTGTCCGGCGTAGCCACGTGGCTACCCCCTGCCGGTGCCGCGGTCCGGCGCGGGACGCGGATAAGGACGGGGTCCCACGAGCCTGTGGGGGCCCGACGCGTGGCGGCGGTCGCTCGCGACGCCTTGAGAGCGCCGTGGCTCGACGAGACTCCCCGAGATTTCGTGCGGCAACAGTGCGCGCGGATCCGGGGCGCGGGGATTCCTTGCAAAGGGGTCCCACCTGCCAGCGACAGCCCGCGCGGCCGCGCGGGCAGGTCGCTGGACTTCAATGCGCGTGCGCACCGCGCAGGGGCGTGACTGATTGATGTGACCCAACCAGTAGTAGCCCTGTGGCGCCCTGTTTGGCTGGCAGCGGGGCGTGGGCTGACGAGCGCCGCCTGCCACCATACGACGTGTCGCGCGGATCGAGGGGCCGTCCGGTGGATCCGGCTCATCTCCACGCCTCACCGCCTCCGCAGCAGCGGGCGTGCTGTACGATCGACAGGACAAGACGGCGGGAGTCGATGGAACCATGGAGGCAAGGTGAGCGAAACCTGCTGGCAATAGATTGAACGTCCGGCATCTCGGGCGGAGAAGGGCTGCCAACCGGCGCCCTCATAATGGCCCATTAACGGGTCTGGCCTCTCCTTGCACGATAAAAGGAGAGCCTTGTACCATGAAAGCAACACACAACACTTGAACAATACCAGACTAGCAGGACGTAGGGTTTTACACCTCCGGGTGGCCCGAACCTGGGTAAAACGCTTGTGTTCTTCCCCCTCTCGATCGCGATTCCAACACTTAGAACCATTCGCTCCCCTCCGAATCTCGAAGGGAGGCCGTGCCAGGCCCCCATTTGCCGTGGTTTCCACACTACGACATTTGGCGCGCCAGGTAGGGGAGCGTCGTAGTTCCTGTGTTTCTTCTTCACGTCCGATCTTCCTCGCCATGGCCGGACGAGACAGCCGCAGGTCCTCTAGCGACGAGGACGTGCACCCTCGGCGCCGCTCCGCCTCGGAGTCGGTGGACGTGGAGATCATGGCGGAACCACCGCCCACGACGAAGGCGGCTAGGAGTTTGCGTCCTCCCCGACCCGCTCGGCTGAGCGGGAGGGCGCGCAGCCCCAGAGACGCACTCACTCGCAGTCGGGTTCACAGCGGCCGTCCGGTGGACGGACCGCCTCACCCGAGCACGAGCAGCGCCGCTCTCCCGCGCGGCGCCTCTCCTTCGACAGCCTGACCCCACCGGCAGCGCTAGATCGGGCAAGGGATCTGCTGCGCAACCCACCGCCAGAGCTGGCGGAGGGTTCGCCGGCCGGGCCCTAGCTTCGGGACGTCACCAAGATGGTGGACACGGCGTGGCGCCAGGCGAGATCCAAGTCGGGTCCGTCGCGCTCGCGCGCAAACTCCTCTTCGAAGGGCCCCACGTACGTGCCTACCGAACGCACGCACACGGGCACGGAGGACTACTCCTACTCCGTGGCAACGCCTCGTCGTGGCCCGGACGACCTCCGGCGGAAGCTGGGGGGATGCCGCCGCGACAGGGAAGACGCTCGCGTCAGTATCGAGCGCACCCGGGAGCAGCGCCACAAAAGGCATCGCACGCAGTCCTCTTACTCTCCACGCGCGCCGTCGTCCGGCTCGTCTGCCTCACCGCCGCCAGACAGGAGGCGACGCGCGGAGAGTGAAGGTCGTCGCGTCGCGTACTCCGGTGGATGCGCGGCCCTCTCCAAGAGGCTGCGCAGCGTGACGTGGCCCAACAAGTTCCGCCCCGACATACAGGAGTGGTACGACGGAACCGCACCTCCCTCCGAGTTCCTGCAGATTTACTCCACCGTGGTGCGAGCGGCCGGAGGCTCGGAGGACGTGATGGCCAACTACTTCCACCTTGCGCTCAAGGACTCGGCGCGGTCTTGGTTCATGAACCTACCGCCCGAATCGGTAAAGTCGTGGAAGGGGTTGTGCCGCGACTTCCTTGTCAACTTCCAGGGTGCCGCCAAGCGCCCTGGCACACAGATTGACCTGGATAAGGTCATTCCGCGGAAGGACGAGCCGCTGCGCAAGTTCGAGCAGCGTTTCAGCCACGTCCGCAACACCATCCCCAACATCGACCAGGCGCGGGTCATATCAGTGTTCGCCCACGGCGTGCGCGACAAGGACGCGTTGGGCGAGCTCGGGGTGCATGAGCCCCAAACCGTCGTTGGGCTCTTGGGGTTGGTCGACCGGTGCGCGCGCCGGCAGGAAGCGCAGGCCTGGCACGACTCCGACCCGGAGAAGGAGGACGAGGCGGGCGAAGTTTTGGCCACAGCGCCCTCGGGCACCAAGGGTGGTAAGCCTCCCACGGCTCCGAAGGCGGCAAAAGGCTGTGAGAAGGCTCCCACCACAGGAAAGTACTGCGCATTCCACGACTCCACGTTCCACGACCAAACGGAGTGCAAGTACATCCTTGCCAACGCGGAGAAGCGCAAGAAGCGCAAAGAGGAGCACGCGGAGAACGAGAAGGGGTCCCAGGAGGATGAGGAGGCTCTCCTCTTCCAGGACCACGAGGACACCATTGCGGTCATCTGCGGTGGCTCCGCGCCCATCACCTCCAAGCGGCAGGTGAAACTCCTCCGCCGCGAGGTGTGCGCGCTGAGCTCGGGAGCAGTTCCCGCCCGCTCGGTCAAGTGGTCGGACGCATCGATCACCTTCGACCGAAGCGACCTGGTCGGCCCCGACAACTCGATGGCCGGCTCCCGCTCATCGTCGCGTCGACGGTGTGCAACAAGAGGATCGCTCGCACGCTGGTCGATGGCGGTGCGAGCATCAACCTCATCACCCCGAAGGTGTACGAGATGCTCCAGGGTAGCAAGGCTGTCCTGGAGCCCTCAAGGCCCTTTCACGGGGTCCTGCCGGGACGCGCCCAACCCCTCGGGCGGGTCACACTCCCTGTCACGTTCGGCACCAAGGACAACTTCCGCACGGAGAAGGTGGTGTTCGACGTGGCGAACATCGACCTCCCGTACAACGCCATCATCGGGCGCCCGGCCCTCAGCAAGTTCATGGCGTGCGACCACTACGCCTACCTCACCATGAAGATGCCGGGGCCCAAAGGCGTGATCACGATCCGGGCCGACTACAAGAGTGCCATCACGTGCACCGAGCTGATCCTGGCTGCCGAGAAGGCGGCGGAGGCGGATCCAGACCTCGGTGATATCCCGGAGGTGATCAAGTCCTCCGCCAAGTGTTGGCGCTCACAAAACCATGTTTCTACTATGCTAAAATGCACACAACTTGGGTTAAAAGATAAAGGTCATATGGACTAACCCCTCACAAGTTCCACGACTTATGTTTGCGCCAACCTGTCGTGCAGGTTCTCAGTTTTCATCGATAAAACAAGGTAAAAAGTGCCAAGGTTTGAAAGAACCGAGAAAACATGATGCCGTCTGATGGATACCACGTCGGCCGACCCCCTCCCACGTCGGCCGACCCCACTGCCACGTCGGTCGACATCCAGGTCACTCTCCAGCAGGCCAGGTTGAGGTCATCCGAAGAGTCGTCCAACTTATTGAAGTCCAAAAGGCGTGAAAACTTGTCAAGGGCCCGTTGTGGATTCCTTGCAATCAACCCAACAGGGAAAATAGCAATTGGGCCATGGAAAGAAGTGTTTTCAACCGGATGACCCAAACAGTTGACGTCGCCCGGCCCAAGCCCGATCAAAACCGACAATCTAAGTACCACACCGACTCTGTAGAGGGACAAGGGCCGTAGATGAGTCCAACCGACAAGGCATAGGGTGGAGATGCTTCAACACCTAGGTCGGTCGACCTGGGCCACGTCGGCCGACGCCGCCTCTGCTCCACCGACCCAGCCAGGGTCGCCCGATGCCTGCCACGTCGCCCGACCTGGGCGCGTCGGCCGACATACCCCCTCTACTTAAACCTCTCCATTTTCACTCGTGACACGCACGGAGAGAGGGGCAAGGTTCAGTCCAGAAGCGTAGCGCTGTCAAAATAGATAGAAGAGAGAGTGGGAAGGAGTTAAGGAGAAGGTCGGAGATGTCGACTCTTCTTCCAACTTGTATTCCGGGGAGCATGTTCCACCGGGAGTAGTTCCCCCGACTTTTGGCCGGGTAACATGTAGACTCATACTTGTGCTTTATGTTTATCTCTTCTTAGTAATTGCTTGCATATTTCGTTGTGGGTCTCCCGTCTGATTAGCTTGCTTAATCATGTTAAGTAATGCTAGTGTGAGTTTATTAACTGAGGGTGGTTGAGTTTATTCTCTTTTATGACGGCGTGGTGTCGTGGTTTAGAGAATACTGGGGATGCGTTTAACTCCACGGGGGACGTAGGCGGCAGGTGGTGACAGCCCTGTCCATCCTTTGAAGTCGTCCACGTTCGGGTTAGTTAGTAGGTGCTTGGTTACCCGACCGTGTCTTTCCTAGATGCGTGCGGCGCCGCCCGAAACAACGAGCATAAAAGTGAAAACTAAGAAGAGTAAGCTAAGCCCTTGTAGGTCGCATGAAGCCTAGGCCAAGAGTCCCTCTCATCTCGATCGGTTTCCTTCCGACGAACCTCATCCTTAAGTTCTAATTTAATCCAAGTTTAGTTGACAGTCACTTCTCGTTCCCTGTGGATTTCAATACCCTGGAATACTCTTGGGTGAAAGCTACAGCGGTATCCGTACGCTTGCGGATTAATTTCTGTTTGGCATAAGGAGTACCAGCAAGCTTTCTGGCGCCGTTGCCGGGGAACGGTAGCTGACTGTTTTTCGAACTCGATTCGCCCGATCTCCATCTCTCTGTCCTAATTTCACTCTCCATCATGTCGTCTCCGCTAATCCGTGATTTCTCGGCCCCGAGAGCCGAGCTCTTGGAGCCAATCAAACGATCAGCTCCAATTCTCGCTGCTGACTACGAAATCCATCCAGAGCTCATCGAATTGGTTCAGAAGTACTCTTTCTCTGGGCGAGCCAAGGAAAACCCATACTTACACCTGAAAAACTTTGAAGCTATTTGCTCCACGGTTTCGATAACCGGTTTTCCCACGGAAAGTTTCTATTGGAAACTTTTCCGTTTTTCATTAGAAGGATCGGCTAGACGTTGGTATGACCTCCATGCTCCTGACACAAAAGGGGTATGGGAAGAGCTAACCAAGGCTTTTTGCCTTCACTTCTTCCCTGTCCGTAAAATTGTAGCTCTTCGCCAGGAGGTTATGAACTTTAAACAAAACGTGGGGGAATCCTTAGGACAAGCCGGGGAGCGGTTTACCCAACTACTCGCAACTGGACCTGACCTCCGTCTCGATGATGCCATGCTCATAGAGCACTTTGCCTGTGGCTTGGACACTCCCACCGAGACCCTTCTTAACATAGCCTCTGGGGGTAGCGTCCTTTTCAAAACCATCAAGGAGGGAAAGGAAATCCTCTCGCGTTTTTCCGATAATTATACGGCAGAAGAAGAAGAACCCGAACCAGATCTACATCTGGTTAGTAAGGTGGAAATACCAACCGTCGAGCCCTCCTTGCCTGAACCCATAGAGACGACACTTCCTGAACCCCTTGAATTGCCAATGACGGATCCCGATCTCTTCCTCGTGGACATCCCTCCTGACTTCATGGACTCTTTTATAGAGCAGCCCTTGCCGGAAGACGGCAATGTTAGGCTCCTTCCTACCGAGCAGGATGTCACGTATAGGTATAGATCAAACTCTCATGACATCAAGGACACTCCAGAAAAGAAAGAACACTTTGAATTCCTGTCCCGAGTCATGAGTGAGGAGTGGTTGGACGAGACTGATCGCGATGTCAATCCTGTGTTTAAAATAAATTGGGAATCGCCCACCATCTCCTGCCAAATTAAAGGTGTGGCTTTCAACAACACTCTTTATGATCCTAAGGCCAAGATAAACATCATGTCTCGGCAAGCCTTTACAAATCTCTGCCCTGGTGATCACCTCTCGCCATCTTCGGTCTGCCTTTCCGAACAGAAGAGACGGCTCATAAAAACCGATGGAGTTCTCGAGCAAGTCCCTCTCATTTTCGAAGACCAACACGTTCATCTCAACTTTCATGTCTTCGATATCCCCGATTGCCTCGGAAACTTTACCTTGATAGGCCTACCCCTTCAATGGGTAATCCGGGAAGTAAACATCTGCGGGAAGGAAGCCTTAGATTTTGCGTTGGGCAAAGAAAATCTGGAGGTGAGCTTCAGCCGCGCTCTCAACACTATTGCCGCACGAGCCCGACCCCCTCGAGGAAGTGGTAGCAGTTTATGCCTTGCAGGAACTGTTTAACCCAGAACCCGAGATTGATGAAAATCACTTTGTGGAGGAAGAAGAACCCATTGGCACTCCGATAGAGCTCGACAAAACTGAAATTCCTAAACCAACTCTACCCGAGCTTAAGCCTCTTCCTCCCGGCCTCAAATACGCTTTTCTGTCGAGTGACCGTTCAGCACCCGTCATAATCAGCGATAAGCTTACTGATGATGAAACGGAAAAGCTTCTTGCGCTTTTGTGCAAGTATAAATCGGTCATCGGGTACTCTCTCAAGGACCTTAAAGGCATCAGCCCAAGCCTCTGCACGCATCGCATCCCTATGGAACCAGAACATAAACCATCCATAGAACATCAACGCCGCTTAAATAATGCAATGCGAGAGGTGGTCAAGAAGGAAGTCCTCAAACTCTTGCATGCTGGAATAATCTACCCTATCTCCGATAGTGAATGGGTTAGTCCCGTGCAAGTAGTCCCAAAGAAGGGAGGAATGACGGTCGTCACTAATGAACGAAATGAATTAATTCCTCAACGAACCGTTAGGGGTTGGCGTATGTGCGTAGATTACCGCAAACTTAATAAAGCCACTCGAAAAGATCATTTCCCTCTCCCTTTCATTGACGAAATGCTCGAGCGTCTAGCGAAGCATTCCTTCTTTTGCTATCTAGACGGCTATTCCGGGTATCATCAGATCCCTATCCACCCGGATGACCAACACAAAACCACGTTCACCTGTCCTTAAGGAACATTTGCTTACCGGCGAATGTCGTTTGGACTTTGCAACGCACCTGCCTCATTCCAACGATGTATGATGGCGATATTCTCCGATCTCATAGAGGAGATAATGGAGGTCTTCATGGATGACTTCTCCGTCTACGGAAAAACCTTTGATTCTTGCCTTGCAAATCTTGAAAAGGTTCTAAGTAGATGCCAAGATGTGGATTTAGTCCTGAATTGGGAAAAATGCCACTTCATGGTCCGAGAAGGAGTTGTCTTAGGGCATATCATTTCGGAGAGAGGTATAGAGGTCGACAGAGTGAAAATTGAAGTAATTCATCCTTGCCGCCACCTAAGGATGTTAAGGGGATTCGCAGTTTTCTGGGGCACGCGGGTTTTTACCGGCGTTTCATCAAAAATTTCTCACACATAGCACGCCCCTTAACAACCCTTCTGGCCAAGGACGCTCCTTTCATCTTCGACGATGAATGTCTTGTCGCCTTTCATACTCTCAAGAAGGCCCTCATCTCTGCGCCTATCATTCAACCTCCTGATTGGAACCTCCCGTTCGAGATTATGTGCGACGCTAGTGACTACGCGGTTGGAGCCGTGTTAGGGCAAACTAAGGACAAAAAGCACCACGTCATTTCATACGCAAGCAAAACGTTAACCGGGGCCCAGCTGAACTACGCCACCACGGAGAAAGAGCTTTTGGCCGTAGTGTTCGCCATTGATAAGTTCAGGTCATACCTGGCTGATTCAAAGGTGATCATCTACACGGATCACGTAGCCCTTAAATATCTTCTCACCAAAAAGGACGCCAAACCCAGGCTCATTCGTTGGATTCTCTTACTCCAAGAATTCGATATTGAAATCCGTGACAAGAGGGGAGTCGATAACATGGTGGCTGATCATCTCTCCCGTCTTCAATTCAATGAACCAAACAGCCTTCCCATCAACGACTACTTGCGAGATGACACTCTTCTAAAAATCTCGAGTTCCGATCCCTGGTATGCAAACATAGTTAACTATATAGCAACAGGATATATTCCTCCAGGCATAGACAAAAGAAAGTTAATCTCAGAAAGTAGATACTATCTTTGGAATGACCCATACCTTTACCGTGTCTGCCAAGACGGCGCTCTTCGCCGCTGCATACCTGCGTGTGAGACGTTTAAGATCATAGAAAGATGCCATTCGTCCCCTCACGGGGGACATTATGGCTACTTCCGCACTAATGCTAAGGTTTGGCAAAGCGGGTTCTACTGGCCAACCATGTACGAGGATGCGAAAGAATTCGTTCGACGTTGCGCACGATGTCAAAGGCACGGTAACATAAACGCTAGAGACGCCATGCCCCTGCAATATAATCTGCAAGTCGAAGTGTTTGATGTATGGGGGATAGACTTTATGGGACCTTTTCCAAGTTCGGATGGGTATCTTTATATTTTAGTCGCTGTGGATTACGTTTCTAAATGGGTAGAGGCCATCCCTTGCAAGGCTGCAGACTCGGCCAATGTCAAAAGGATGTTCAATGAATACATTCTACCGAGGTTCGGATTCCCTAGAGTGGTGATAAGCGATGGTGGTTCTCACTTCACCGACCGTTCTTTTCGTAGGATCTTATCCTCGATGGGAATCGAGCATAGGATCGCCACCGCTTACCACCCACAAACTAGTGGACAAGCCGAAACCTCAAACAAACAAATAAAGAACATCCTATAGAAAACGGTAGATGAAATGGGGAAAAGCTGGAAATTCAAGCTTCCGGATGCCCTTTGGGCATACCGTACAGCTTTCAAAACTCCTATTGGAATGACCCCTTATCAGCTTGTGTATGGAAAATCCTGCCACCTGCCAGTCGAGGTGGAGTTTCGAGCGCATTGGGCCATCAAGAAAATGAATTTTGACTTCGAGGCCGCTAGTACTAAAAGGAAAATACAACTTTGCGAACTCGAGGAAATGAGAGAGAAGGCTTATTATAGTGCCAAGCTTTATAAAGAGCGAACAAAAAGATGGCACGACAAAAGAATTAAGCTTAAAACTTTCAAACCCGGAGACAAGGTCCTCCTTTTTAATTCAAGGATCAAGCTTTTTGGTCATGGCAAACTCCGCAGCAAGTGGGAAGGGCCGTTCACTGTCGTTCGCGTCTCTCCCCTAGGCTCCGTAACCATTAGTGGAGACTCAGGAAATTCGTTCACGGTCAATGGCCAACGGCTTAAGATTTTCCTCGAGGCCGACTTCCCGACCCTCAACGAAGAAGTGGAAGCCATCGAGTTTGTACATCCTTAGCCTCAACCTCCGTTTTGGTCCAGCTCTGACCGAAAACCGAGCAAGTCCGCACTAGGAACCTTCTAGATTCCCTTGCAAAGTTTTTCCCGAGCAAATAAATCGCACAACACATAGAAACCACGTCGGGCGAGGTGGGCCACGTCGCCCGACCCTCCCATGGGTCGCCCGACCCCACTGGCTAGTCGGCCGACGTGTCAACGTCGCCCGACGTGCCAAACTCGCCCGGCATGTCACGAACTTTTTCACTCCCCGTTTCCCTCCGAAGCCTCACCTCGTTTACATCGCCCGATTCAAATTTTCAAACAAAGTAACGTCGCCCGCTTATCCTCCGAGCAAAAAGGCCTTATCTCTTCAACCTCCTCTGGAATTCCTGGCTATTTTCATGCGTGCATCGCCTTTATCAAGGGGGTGAGCTACCCTGGCACTGTTCACACGTCGCCCGACCCCCCTTTCACACCTCAATTCCACCATCATTCGCCACTCACGAGCACCCATGGAGTTCAACACCCCCACCAAGTCGACCTTCAGCGGCGCAGCCTCGCCCAAGGTGCCAGGGGCACCACATAGAGAATCGGCAATGCGGGTGATGGATGTCGATCCGATTGCCGTCAAGGAGCCGGTGTCGATTGTGGTGTTGGGTCTCCCGGCTAGTAACGCACCCGAGCAGGCCTGCAAGCCACGTCGCCCGATCGCACCAAAGGATCGGGCGGTGAAGCTCGGCGGCACGTCCTTGGGATCGATGGGGGGAGGGCCGCCACGTCGGCCGACGCCCCCACGTCCCCCGACCCCAACCAAGGTCGCCCGACCCTTGTCGCCCTCTCCCAAGATCGGGAAGCAGCTGCGCCCACCATCTCCGAAGTCGCGCCCGACCACGGGTGCACTCGGGTTGAAGGGCAATGTCGCTACACCAAGTACGGCGAGGAAGCTCACCTTCTCGCCGGAAAAGAACCTGGCCATGGTTCCTTACTCCGGGGAGGGGGAGAGCTCGAGGAATGCCTCGGACAGCCTTTCGCTTACCTTGAGCGTGGGCGGTCCGCAAATTCCCTCCAACTGCACTATCCGCGGGCGCCCTACCGCCACCGGGTTCGGGAAGGTGTTCGTGGACAGGAGGACCAGAAAAGAAGTGGCGATGAAGGGGCGGAGGACGTCCTTGGGCGAGTCCAACGACTCCAGCCCGAGCATTCGCCGCCACTCCTCTCCTCCTCCGATCAAGGGCCCTCCTGGCCAGATGGAGTGGAGTGATGAAGAGAAGGAGGGAGAAAAGCAAGATCTGCAGGCCGTGTTCGCTACCCTGACCAAGATGCAAGAGCGCCTTATAAAGTGTGAGGAAAAGCAGGCCGAGGAGACCTTAGATCGCAAGGCAGGGCAGTACGAGGAAAAGATAGCACGTAGGGGTCTTTACTCAAAGATCAAGCGCCTCTACAAGGAAACAGGACATGAGGCGATCTTTGATCCTTGAGTAAAAGGCAAGTGCTTTTAGGAAGCGGGAGATGGAAAATTAGTTTGTTCATTTGTGTGTGCTGCATGTTTGTTTTTCCCGTGCATTAGATAGGTTCCTTATTGCACATCATGTTTCCCTTTGAAAGATGTATTGTACCCGCTTATTTCTATGAATAAAGTTGTGCACTTGTCACGTCGCCCGACGCACCCTGCGTCGGGCGATGTCACGAAGATTAACCATGGTGCAGGAACGAGTCCACGCAAAATTGACCACGTCGGCCGACCTCCTCTCTGGGTCGCCCGACCTACATTGGGTCGCCCGACCCTGCGATGTCTTCCGACGACAAAAACTTGTTCCCCCGGTACAAACTCAACTCGACTCCGATTTAATTCACTTGAAGAAACTCGCTGAAACCTGCTCTCAACCACCAGACAAGATTTTGTTAACTTTTTGTTGAAGATAAGAATATGAAAATCTTTGGCTTAGCAAATTTAAGTGGTTGTATCTCCCTGCTGTCATTACACATGCTGGTATGGTAATCTTGCCCCCAACTTTGTTTGAGAAAATAAAACCAATGTTGCCAACAACGGGGATCTCTTGTGAAATTTGTCCCTTAAGTTTCTCTCCCACCAAGGCCATAAATGTTTGACCCCTTATACAGCTACAAAAGAACTTGAGTTGAGGCATTGAGTCTAGTCGAGTTAAGGTCCCTATGAAGACTATGGTTTTCCAAAGCCGATCATTTTCCTTCGCGTTATCGTTGATTGCTGAACTAATGCTCGGGCATGTTGAGTTTACATCAAACTCACACATACTTCCTCCCGAGCAATCCACATCAAATTCTTATCCTTTGCGAAACTTTGTTTTCACAACCTCCGGGATTTGAAGGGAAAGTCGTTTTACTTCAAAAAGAATTTTGGGTCCTAGAAAAATAAGGAGGCCAAAAAGAGTTGAAACAAGAAAGAAAGAAAATGGTGTTCTGGCAATCGATGCCACGTCGGCCGACCCACCCACAAGGTCGTCCGACTCAGGAAGTTTCTCACGCTTGTATGTTAAAAAAAAAAAACTCTCTTGAAGTCCTCCTAATTAAGGATCCCAATTTTTCCATCAAGAAACGACTCAACTTTCTTCATCCCAATAACATGATCGTCCAGCATGGTGGTCTAAGACTCACCCCGTGCCTTTGTGATCATGTCATTTTCTAATCCTTGGCGTGTGTCCATTCTCTCCCTCACCCCTGATCATAATTTCCAAATGATCGGAATGAGGATACCTAGTTCTTCAATGGAACCTTTTCTCGACTCGACAAAAGTATACCAAAATACTCAAGGGCCAATGATCCAAAACTCCCCAAGCTCCAAAAAAGGTCTGTCACAATGACTAGATAATAACTGATGAGAGGAACCACTCCACAGATTTTTGAGCGACTGGAGTATAGCTTCGAGGGATTTATTTCACGAGATTAACCTCCCTTTTTCCTGTTGGCAACATACAAAGTCTTATCTTATAAAATTTTTTGGGGATGTTATCAAACTGGTTTGTGTTTTCAGCATGGGGTAGAACTGCTTAAGTCTGTTTTGTTATGGATTTTTATGTTTATTCTTCACCCCACCAATACTCGTGAGATTTTCTTTGCTTTCCTCGGGACGAGTAAAGATTCAAAACGTGGAGATTTGTTGGCGCTCACAAAACCATGTTTCTACTATGCTAAAATGCACACAACTTGGGTTAAATGATAAAGGTTATATGGACTAACCCCTCACAAGTTCCACGATTTTGTTTGCGCCAACCTGTCGTGCAGGTTCTCAGTTTTCATCGATAAAACAAGGTAAAAAGTGCCAAGGTTTGAAAGAACCGAGAAAACATGATGCCATCTGATGGATACCACGTCGGCCGACCCCCTCCCACGTCAGCCGACCCCACTGCCATGTCGGTCGACATCCAGGTCACTCTTCAGCAGGCCAGGTTGAGGTCATGCGAAGAGTCATCCAACTTATTGAAGTCCAAAAGGCGTGAAAACTTGCCAAGGGCCCGTTGTGGATTCCTTGCAATCAACCCAACAGGGAAAATAGCAATTGGGCCATGGAAAGAAGTGTTTTCAACCGGATGACCCAAACAGTTGACGTCGCCCGGCCCAAGCCCGATCAAAACCGACAATCTAAGTACCACACCGACTCTGGAGAGGGACAAGGGCCGTAGATGAGTCCAACCGACAAGGCATAGGGTGGAGATGCTTCAACACCTAGGTCGGTCGACCTGGGCCACGTCGGCCGACGCCGCCTCTGCTCCACCGACCCAGCCAGGGTCGCCCGATGCCTGCCACATCGCCCGACCTGGGCGCGTCGGCCGACATACCCCCTCTACTTAAACCTCTCCATTTTCACTCGTGACACGCACGGAGAGAGGGGCAAGGTTCAGTCCAGAAGCGTAGCGCTGTCAAAATAGATAGAAGAGAGAGTGGGAAGGAGTTAAGGAGAAGGTCGGAGATGTCGACTCTTCTTCCAACTTGTATTTCGGGGAGCATGTTCCACCGGGAGTAGTTCCCCCGACTTTTGGCCGGGTAACATGTAGACTCATACTTGTGCTTTATGTTTATCTCTTCTTAGTAATTGCTTGCATATTTCGTTGTGGGTCTCCCGTCTGATTAGCTTGCTTAATCATGTTAAGTAATGCTAGTGTGAGTTTATTAACTGAGGGTGGTTGAGTTTATTCTCTTTTATGACGGCGTGGTGTCGTGGTTTAGAGAATACTGGGGATGCGTTTAACTCCACGGGGGACGTAGGCGGCAGGTGGTGACAGCCCTGTCCATCCTTTGAAGTCGTCCACGTTCGGGTTAATTAGTAGGTGCTTGGTTACCCAATCGTGTCTTTCCTAGATGCGTGCGGCGCCGCCCGAAACAACGAGCATAAAAGTGAAAACTAAGAAGAGTAAGCTAAGCCCTTGTAGGTCGCATGAAGCCTAGGCCAAGAGTCCCTCTCATCCCGATCGTTTTCCTTCCGACGAACCTCATCCTTAAGTTCTAATTTAATCCAAGTTTAGTTGACAGTCACTTCTCGTTCCCTGTGGATTTCGATACCCTGGAATACTCTTGGGTGAAAGCTACAGCGGTATCCGTACGCTTGCGGATTAATTTCTGTTTGGCATAAGGAGTACCAACACCAAGCGCTCCAAGATGACGGCCGGCGAGCCGGTGAAGACCAAGCCGGTCGCCATCAATGGGGATGGCTCCAAGACCATCACCATCGGGGCCGAGCTCGACCCCAATAGGAACTCGCGCTCGTCGCCTTCCTTCGGGAGAACGCGGACGTCTTCGCTTGGGAGCCGTCCGATATGCCCGGCATACCAAGGGAGGTGATTGAGCATGAACTGAAGGTCAACCCGGCCGCCCGGCCGGTGAAGCAGAAAGCCTGGCGCCAAGCCCCGGAACGAGAGATGTTCATCCGGGAAGAGATCCGCCGGCTTGTCGAGGCCGGCTTCATACGAGAAGTCCTACACCCCGCCTGGTTGGCGAACCCGGTGGTCGTCCCCAAGAGCAACGACAAGCTCCGCATGTGCCTCGACTACACCGACCTCAACAAAGCCTGCCCCAAGGACCCGTTCCCGCTACCGCGCATAGACACAGTAGTTGACTCAACCGTAGGTTGTGACCTACTCTGTATGTTAGATGCGAACTCTGGGTATCACTAGATTCCCTTGGCTAGGGGCGATGAAGAAAAAACGGCATTCATGACCCAGGCGGGGTGTTATTGTTATGTGACTATGCCTTTCGGTTTGAAAAACGCGGGCCCTACGTTCCAACGAGCAATGCGCAAAACACTTGATGAGCAACTCGGGAAGAACGTAGAGGCCTATGTCGACGATATCGTGATCAAGTCGCACAAGAGCGTGACCCTACTGTCCGATCTAAAGCAAACGTTCGACAATTTGCGCGACAAGCGGGTCAGGCTCAACCCGGCGAAATGCGTGTTCGGTGTCCCTGCGGGAAAGCTACTTGGTTTCCTGGTTTCGCACCGGGGAATAGAAGCTAACCCGGAAAAAAATCAGGCCATCGAAAACATGCGCCCACCCACCCGCCTCAAGGACGTCCAGAAGCTGATGGGCTGCATGGCTGCGCTCGGCCGCTTCATCGCGAGGCTTGGCGAGCGCGCCCTACCCATGTTCAAGCTGTTGAAACAGAAGGACCGTTTCCAATGGACCCCCGAGGCCGAAGCCGCGTTTCAAGAGCTAAAGGCCTACCTCTCCTCGGCACCCGTCTTGGTCGCACCCCGGGATAAAGAGCCACTCCTACTGTACATTGCGGCTACACCGGCGGTGGTAAGAGCCGCACTCGTTGCAGAACGCGAGGAGTTCGTGCTAGACGAATCCCGGCGGAAGAAAAGATGCGTCGGCACCACGTCGGCTCTGGACAATGGCTCGGGGGCTGCGCCCACGGCCGCCCCAGGGGCGTCGGCTCCAACGACCACAAACGACATGGCTAGCCAGGGGGCTGCAGCATCGCCTTCGGACGAAGGCTCGGGGGCTGCACCCACGGCCGACCCGGGGGCTCCGGCTTCAACGTCGACACACGACAGGGCTCGCCCGGGGGCTGCAGCACCGCTTTCGGATGAAAGCTCGGGGGCTGCGCCCACGGCCGACCCGGGGGCTCCGGCTCCAACGTCGACAAACGACATGGCTCGCCTGGCGGCTGCAGCACCGCCTTCAGATGAAGGCTTGGGGGCTGCGCCTACGGCCGACCCGGGGGCTCCGGCTCCGACGTCGAAAGACAACGCAACTCTAACGCCCGACCCCGGCATGGGCGACGCTGAGATGAAGAAGCGCGTGGTGCAGCGCCCTGTCTACTTCATCAGCGAGGTACTGCGCGACGCCAAGACGCGCTACCCCCAAGTGCAGAAACTCCTCTACGTGGTCCTCATAGCGTCTAGGAAGCTGCGGCACTACTTCCAAAACCACCCAATCTGGGTGGTCACTAGTTTCCCGCTGGAAACGGTGTTACGCAACCGCGAGGCCACTGGGCGAATCGTCAAGTGGGCGGTGGAGATGTCCGAGTTCGAGCTCGAGTTCACAACCTCCAGCGCGATCAAGAGCAAGGCCCTCGCGGAATTCATGGCAGAATGGATGCCCGGTCCTGTGGATGAGCGTGAAGAGCTCACCGCGCGTCCAGCCAAAGACGAACCTTGCGAAGGCGACGACATATGGACCATGTACTTCGACGGGTCCCTCACCTTGCAAGGCGCCGGTGTAGGAGTGTTGCTGGTGGCTCCTACTAAAGAAGAGCTACGCTACGCCATCCAGCTACACTTCAAGGCAACCAACAATATGGCGGAGTACGAAGGGTTAATCGCGGGGATGCGGATCGCCGCGGAGCTCGGCGTCAAGAAGCTCCTCGCCAAGGGCGACTCATAGCTCGTCGTCAACCAAGTCTCTAAGGAGTACCAGTGCTCGGACCCCCAAATGGCGGCGTACCTGGCGGAAGTCTGACGGCTAGAAAAGAACTTCTTCGGCTTCGAAACGCGCCATATCATGCGAGGCGACAACACTGAAGCTGACGCCTTGTCGCGAATTGCCTCTTCTCGACAAGACCCACCGTCCAGGACCTTCGTGGAGCAGCTCGCTCAGCCCTCGGCACTGGTCCCGGGCATGGCGGACGACGCCGATCAAAGCAGCGCCACTGCGGTAGAGCCGCCCGCGTCGGTTGACGCGGGCCCGCAGCCCACCGACGAGCCTCACGTGTTCGCCACGGACAACCCTTGTACTCCATGGATGAACGAGCTTGTGGGGTACCTCCGCGGTGAAGTCCTACCCGAGGACGACGAGCCCGCCGAACGCCTCGCCCGGCAAGCCAGGCGCTACGCCCTTGTAGACGGGCAGCTGTACCGCCGGGCGGCGAACGGAATCCTCCTCAAGTGCATTCATACGGAGCAGGGCAAGGACGTCCTCCACGCCATCCATGAGGGCGAGTGCGGGAGTCACATGGCCTCCCGCACACTGGCTGGGAAAGCCTTCCGCCTAGGTTACTACTGGCCGACAGCCCTCACGGACGCTATCGAGTTAGTGCGATGCTGCAAAGCGTGCCAGTTCCACGCGAAGCAGACGCATCTACCCTCGCAAGCACTCCACACCATCCCCCTCTCATGGCCATTCGCGGTCTGGGGTTTGGACATTGTGGGACCATTTCCCGCGGCTGTGGGAGGCCACAAGTTCCTCTACGTCGCCGTGGACAAGTTCACCAAGTGGGCTGAGGCAGAACCTGTCGTCCACATTGACAAGAATTCCGCGGTTAAGTTTCATGCGTGGCATTGTGGCGCGCTTCGGTGTACCGAACAGACTGATCACCGACAATGGTACCCAATTCACTGAGCCACGCCTTTGAGGCGTATTGTGAAGAAGTTGGCATCAAAGTCTGCTACGCCTCCACCGCACACCCACAAAGCAATGGTCAAGCTGGGCGCGCTAACGCTGAAATCTTACGCGGCCTCAAGACCAAAGCTTTCGATCCCCTGAAGAAACGAGGGTCGAAGTGGACTGCTGAGCTACCCGGAGTGCTATGGTCTCTCAGGACCACGGTAAACCGCGCCACCGGCGAAACACCTTTCTTTTTGGTGTACAGCGCCGAAGCGGTCCTACCAGCTGAAGTGGCGTTCGCGGCTCCGCGAGTTGCCTTGTATGATGAAGCGACCCAAGACGAGCATCGCATGGACGACATCAACTTCTTGGAGGAATGCAGGCATCACGCTAACGTCCGGAACGCCCGGTACCTCCAGGGCCTACGCCGCTACCACCAATCCCATGTCCGTCCCCGATCCCTCGAACTGGGCGACCTAGTTCTACGCCGCGCGCTTGATCGCAAGGGCAGGAACAAGCTGTCCCCAATATAGGAAGGTCCATTCTTGGTGACTAGGGTATCGCGGGGCGGCGCGGTGCGGTTGACTACAAAAGACGGCAGCCCGGAGCAAAGCGCTTGGAACATCCAGCACCAGCGCAAATTTTACCCCTAGCGGCGTGCATGTCTCACTCGGCGGCTCACAATCAGAGACACTTGGCCTCTCTACCAGTGAGCCCGGGGGCATCGCACTTGTATCCTCCATGTATCTTTATATCTATGATTTTCAGCTAGCAATAAAGTCTTGTTTTCTCCTCATCTACTTTCTGCCCTTTCTGTTCATAACCCTTCCCGCCGTTGAGCCTATGCTCCTTTGGACGATACGGTAAGGGCATCACCTGTGTCGAAAATCTCGTGTCACGGTCGATCGGCTTAGGCCTCAATCCTGCAATCACTTGGGAGGGCAACCCCCGACTGAAAACGCGGATGCAAAGGGCCCAGGCTATCACCAAATCACAGATCCAAAACGGGGTGATGCCCGAACCAAAGTCGAAAACGAAACGGATCATCACGGGATAAGAAAAACACAGGAAACAAGGAAGAAAACCGCGAAACTTAACCTACGAGTTTAACATAAGTGTTCACAACCCCCCACTTGGCGGGGCATCAGTTCTGTCACTGCAGGAACCAACAAGAAGTCAAGCACTACAGGGGACAACTTCCCCTAAGCCGGGCTCGCAGGCCCCCCGTCCTGGTCCGGGACGTAGACCCTCACCAGCTCCTCGACCACGGCATTCACGCGGTCCTGGTGGCGCGACGTGTCAGCAGGTTCGGGGCCGGCCAGGAGCAGATCTGTCGTGAAGTCGGGGACGCGCTCCAGGACGACTGTGAGAAGGTCGGAGGCGACGGCTCGAATGGCGGCCTCTCCCTGCTGAGCGAGCCACCCGCGGACGTCATCACCAAGCCCCTCGAAGAACTGCGCGAGCGGCATCCGCGCGAGAATGACCTGGCCGAGGGAGGGTTCCCGGTTACCGGTTTGGAGCCGGGCCATGTTCGCCCTCTCCAGGCCGTCGTTGATGCAGGCGCTCTGAGTTCCACTCGGAGTCATCAACAGCCCCCGGCGGGGTAGCTTCAACGGGAGCGGCGCCCAAGTCGCGCAGCTTCTGGTTCAGGTCTTGCACCTTCACCGTGAGGTCACGGATCTTGATCTGCGCGTTGAAGAGCGCTCCGGCCTGCGCCTCGAGCTCGCGGATCCGCTCTAGCTGCCTCTTCTTCTGCGTCGCCCAGCCCTCGGCGCGCTCCTCCAGTTCCTTGATGCGTGCGGCTGACTGGCGGATGAGTTCGTCGCGCTGCGCGACCAAGCCCTGCATCTCCTTCTGCACCTCCCCTCGGATCCTGACGGCTTGCGCGCTGGCTAACCCGCGGGCCACCTCCAACATTGCCTGGGCGCGGTCCTCCCTAGTCTTCAACGACTCCTCGTGGGCTCGGACGGCAGCAGTGTGGGCGTGCTCACGGGTTCCCAAGTCCCGCGCCATGGCGGCCAGTCGGTCCTCCTCGCGCTGTAGCTCTTCTCGACGGGTCTCGAGGCCGGCTTTGGCGATGTCCAGCCCTTGCTCGCATCGCGCCACGACCTGCTCGCGAGTGGTCAACGCCCTCTCGTGCGAGTCCAAGTCGGCGGACTGAGCGTTCAGCTGCTGCTCCAATTCCCGAAAACTGCTCGCGATTATCGAGGCAAGTCGACCGCCGGTTGTTCTCCCGTAGCAGCTCCTCAATCGCGGCACGATCGCGGGACAGATCCTCCATGCGCTCCCTGTGTTGGTACTGGGCTGCCAGCACGGCGCGGCGAAGCCGCTCCTCCGCCGCGACGACGGCGGCCTCGCGCTCGGCCAGCTTCCTGCCCTCGTTCTCCGCGGCATCCTTGAGGGACTCGGCCATGCGCAGTGCCTCGGCCACAACGCGGGACATGGGTGGCACCGGTGTGCCCCCACCAGCGATCACCTCCTCGACGTCGACCGCTTCAGAGGTCGTGGCGAGCCCTGGGCCCAGAGCAGCGCGCCCCGCACGCGACGGGCGCGGGCCGTCACCGGGCGTGGGCGATGACGGCATGGGGCTCGGCGGCCGCACCTCGGGAGAAGGCGCCGCTGGGCCTGGGACGCCACTGGACGATGGCAGCCCGCGAGAGCCGCTGACGGGGGCCGGGATCGGGCGCGCTGGGGCAGACGACCGCGCCTCCGAGTCCTGGACCCCCGGCCCTGCGCTTGAAGCAGGCGGCGAGGTGGGATGGAGCAGCGAAGATACCCTCTCCTCCTCACGCCGTGCCGCAGGAGAAGCGGCACGACGTTCCTCCGGCTCCGACGACCTGGGGGCACTAGAACGCGCCTCGGGCCGAGGCTCCTTCTCGGCGCGAGAAGATGGCTCCACATGAGGGGCGTCCGCGGCCGTGGACAGTGGCGTCGCCGCCCCCGTCCTGTCGCCGGTCTCCGTCTGGTTGTTGCCCTCGGAGCGGGGCGCGCTGTCAGCAGTGCTGAGCGGAGCCGCAATCGCAGGATTCAGGCGCGGTCCCCTAACACAGATGCGAAAAAAACTCAAACCCAATGCACACCCAGATCTAGGGCAATGGAAAAACCCGGAACAAGCACGCAATGCTTACCGGCGAAGGCGCTTGTACTGCGGCCGGACTCCGACGTCCGGCACCTGCAGCACGACGGAAGGAGGCGTCGGGCTCCGGTCCCTCTTCGAGCACCAGGTGTCACCGGCGTCACCACGGGCTGCGGCCTGGTCGGTGGCGGTCGAAGACGGCGGGCTCGGCTCGGCGGGCCTCTTCCCTTTGTCGCCGCGGCCGGAGTGGGCCCCTGCGGCTCCGGGCGCGCAGTCGAACTTCGAGGAGGGCTTGCGGCGTCGCAAACCCCCGAAAGCCTTGCTGCGGCGCCGCGGTCTCGTTCAGCCCGGCGTGGTTGAGGTTGGGCATTTCTGCCAAAATGTCGCGGCGTCGGGGGTCTAGGTGCAACGGCTTCGCGTCGTCCGGATACCTCAAGGCATCCTGGGGATTGGTGTCCGTCAGGGCATGGTACGCCGCCCTCTCCTCCGACGGCGTCAGATCAGAGTCAGACCCTCGACGAGTCCGACCGACGAAGTTGAAGTCGGAGTACCTCCACGTCAGCTGAGGGCGCTTCCGCAGCGGGGCGATCCTCATGCACAAGAATGGCGATGCGGTTGGTCACCGGCTGGAACGCGGATCGAAGACGGGGACAGACCTCCCAGAACTCCGTTGTCTCGGCCGGCACGGACCGCGGGAAGGAGAGATGGCGGAAGGGCGCCCCGCCGCGGATGTAGAACCAGTCGGTGTGCCACCGGTCAAATCGTGCCCGCGGCGCGAAGTCGATGTACGTCTCGCCCTCGCTCCGGCGACTGAAACGGACACATCCCACGGGGTCATCTTTCCCCGTCGAGCGGAGCCGGTAGTAGCGCCGAAACAGCTCGACGCACAGGCGCACCCCCACGAAGGATTCGCAGAGGTGCGTGAACACGGACAAGATCAGGATCGAGTTGGGCGGAAGGTGCGCTAGCTTGATCTTGTACTAGAGCAGCACCTCCATCAAGAAGAGTGAGAACGACGGGATCGCTCCAGCCAGAACGAAGGAGAGGAAGGAGACGATCTCCCCTCCATCGTGGTCCGGATTGACGTCGGCGGTTGTCGCGCGAACCGTGACGCGCTCTTGCCCTTGGGGGACCGGCAGGTGCAACCGGACCCGCTCCAGATCCCCGTCCGCTGGGAAGGACGACGCCGGCAAAGCCGGCTCCACCGGCGCTGCAACCGCAGGCGGAGGAACCGGGTTCACCGAGACCGATCGATGACGGCGACGAGCTTTCTTGTCTCCGGCCATCAGGAAGGAGAGCGAGGAGAGCAAGAACTCGAAAAACCCTGGAATGCAAGGGCGCAAGAAGACGGAGAGCACGAGGAGTGCAACCGCAGCGGAAGAGTGTGGAAGTGGTGAAGTCGGAACGCGTGCGCCAGTCCTTTTATCAGGACGGGGCAGGCGAAACGACGCCTCGTAGACGACAGAAGTCCGCGTGGGCCCCGCCACTATCTTCGCGAGCAAGCGCCGGGCAACTGGCTGAGCTACGGCGTTTCGCCTTCCGAGGAAAAAAACGGCGTGCGCACAAAAACCTACCCAGAGGGAATGACGAGTGGGCCTCGATCGACCCCAGCGTCCCGCCTGTCTCCGGGGCGGGGGCTCCTGTCGGTGTAATGGGAACCAGGGTCCCCACTCCCCCGGTCAAAAGTCCGGCCCAAGCCTCTCTCGGGCCGTGGAGGATATCTGCGAGCCAAATGGGCTGAGGCGGCCCAGCGAGGCGAAGCGGAGCGCTGGGTTCCCGGATGGCTCGCGCCCGCGAGCCGTCCGGCGTAGCCACGTGGCTACCCCCTGCCGGTACCGCGGTCCGACGCGGGACGCGGATAAGGACAGGGTCCCACGAGCCTGTGGGGGCCCGACGGGTGGCGGCGGTCGCTCGCGACGCCTTGAGAGCGCCGCGGCTCGACGAGACTCCCCGGGATTTCATGCGGCAACAGTGCGCGCGGATCCAGGGCGCGGGGATTCCTTGCAGAGGGGTCCCACCTGCCAGCGACCTGCCCGCGCGGCCAGCGACAGCCCGCGCGGCCGCGCGGCCAGGTCGCTGGACTTCAATGCGCGTGCGCACCGCACAGGGGCGTGACTGATTGATGTGACCCAACTAGTCGTAGCCCTGTGGCGCCCTGTTAGGCTGGTGGCAGGGCGTGGGCTGACGAGCGCCGCCTGCCACCATACGGCGTGTCACGCGGATCGAGGGGCCATCCGGTGGATCCAGCTCATCTCTACGCCTCACCGCATCCGCAGCAGCGGGCGTGCTGTACGATCGACAGGACAAGACGGCGGGAGTCGATGGAACCATGAAGGCAAGGCGAGCGAAACCTGCTGACAATAGATTGAACGTCCGGCATCTCGGGCGGAGAAGGGCTGCCAGCCGGCGCCCTCATAACGGCCCATGAACGGGTCCGGCCTCTCCTTGCACGATAAAAGGAGAGCCTTGTACCATGAAAGCAACACACAACACTTGAGCAATACCAGACTAGCATATGTAGGGTCCTGAACCTGGGTAAAACGCTTGTGTTCTTCCCCCTCTCGATCGCGATTCCAACACTTAGAACCATTCGCTCCCCTCCGAATCTCGAAGGGAGACCGTGCTAGGCCCCGATTTGCCGTGGTTTCCACACTACGACATGATCTATTTGGAAAGCTCTTGAATTGGACTACGATCTGGCTGACATGCACAGCTGCTCTCCCAGTAGATTTAAAACTGCAGTTGGTCACTCTTTTTAAGATTTGAGGATTTATTTGGGCAATCAAACGAATTTCAAACATCGTGATCTCCAAAATTATTTATCTCTGACCTGCATCCACTGATATTTTTATGTGTCCAAGTTGTTATTGAAATTTTTAAGTTCCTTCACAAGCCTTGGTTTGACATTTATTTGATTAATTGCTCTCGAATTAAAATTTGATTTGCTTTTGGGTTCTGTTCAGTTGCTGAGGTGTGCACTAGCTAGGCTGCAGTGACACGGGGTGTCACAGCCCTCCCCCCTTAAAGAAATCTCGTCCCGAGATTTAAGGAGAGTGGGAAAAATGAAAGGAACTTGGGTGAAGAATAAGATGCAAAATGGAACAAACTAGAAACACACCCCGAAGGTAGGAAACCGGGAATTGAGAGTTTAAGAACTCTTCCAGTTCTCACGTGGCCTTCGCCTCTGAGTGATTGCTCCCATCCACCTTATAGAATCTGATCGTCCTGTTCCTGGTGACTCGGTTCTTCTGATCAATGACCTTGATGGCTGCTTAGGATAAGTAAAATCTAGCCGAAGCTGCTGCACATCACTGACTGCCACACTGCGGAAACCTTCAAGCACTTCTTCAACTGAGATACATGGAAAACATTGTGAACCCCAGAGAGGTTGGGTGGCAACTCCAAACGATATGCCACGGGTCCACATTGCTAGGATATCCGGAAGGGTCCAAAGTATCTTAGTGCTAGATTTCCCTCTGACATGAACCGACGTACACCCTTCATGAGGGAGAGACACAAAGGTATACGTGGTCATCAACTGGGAACACTAACTGTTAGCGTCTCTTATCTGCATAGCTCTTCTGTTGAGGCTTGGCTACTCTCAAGTTGAACTGAATGGGGCGTATTGTTTAGTCTTCTACAGCTGCTATCAATTCTGGTCTAATGGTGATTCTTTACATGGACTCAGCCCAGTTCAGTGGAGTACGATATCGGCGTCCATACAAAGCCTCGAGCAGTGCCATCTTGATGCTTTCCGGATATATGCTGTTATAAGCGAACTTGGCTGGTAGCAGACACTTGTCCAAATTCTCGCTGCGAGTCAATACACAGGCATGAAGTAAGTCCTCAAAAATCCGATTCACCCACTAAGTCTGGCCTTCGGTCTACAGATGACAAGCTAAAATGCGGATAAGCTCGGCGTCGAGGGAATCATGCACTTGCTCGCAGAAACGACCATCAAACTGTGGCCTTGACCTGAAATCATGGTCTTGGGCACTCCATGCAAATGGAAAGTCCGAGAAATGAAGAGCAAGGAACATGCCTTGCAACTAGATGACTTGGTCCTCGTTCCTTTTTTTAGCTCCAACCATTGTGTTATGATCAAAGGGGGATGCTGCCCCTTTGCGCTATGGAAGAGGGGGTGGTGCGGCTAGGGCTAAGGAGAGGGAGGCGCAGGGAGAGGAGAGGGAGGCGGCGGCGCAAGAGAGAGAGAGTTATGGACTCAAACCCTTTCTTTACTTGATTGCTCAGATTACAAGCTTTCACGTATATATGAGGGTGGACAACTTGACCTCCAAGTAACTCTAACTTGACTCCTAAGCAAACTCAACTTCCAATCCTAATCCGATACG
Organism: Eragrostis nindensis; assembly: GCA_012490785.1. Classification (NCBI taxonomy): domain Eukaryota; kingdom Viridiplantae; phylum Streptophyta; class Magnoliopsida; order Poales; family Poaceae; genus Eragrostis; species Eragrostis nindensis. The sequence continues at coordinate 335,834 of JAAXCT010000037.1, forward strand.
ATTCTCTCTTTCCTAATCTGTAAAGACTCCTTCCTAACTTAAACAATCCTCTTCCTAACTTAATCTGAACAATCCTAATTGAGTATAACTTGCCATCTACTATCTAGCCACTTTTGCAAAGTGGGGCCGCAGCCCCACCTTGCCGCCCTCCTGGCGGCGCACCAAGGGCAGCAGCAGGCCTAGCGTGCAGGGCTGCTGCGCCTGGGCTGGGTTGGGCCCATTGGCCCATGCTCATTGCATCTCCTCCGCCATTGAAATCCAGCGCGTCCTCGCGCTGGGAAGCTTGCCATCCCGGGCCGAAGTGTGGAGTAGATGAAGGTGATGAAGAACGAAGTCCCACGTCGACGATCACCAAGCCAAGCACCATGTCGTCGAGCAAGTTACGCCGTGCGCGGTGGTCGTGAAACTCGAAGGAGTAGCAGAGGTTGCCGATGAATCCCGCATTGACAAAGATGTGGGACGATGCGCGAGGGTCGCCCCTCCTCACCGCCGGCGTCCCAGGCGCCGAGGTAGCAAAGCTCGCGGTGCCCCCATGTCGATGGCGAACTCCAAGCCGGGTAGAGGTGGCATGGGGAAGTGGTGGCGCTCAAGCTCCTCGTCGGTCGGCAGAAGGTGACCATCTAAGAACACCACGAAGGTGCTGCTCGGACGGGGTCGCCGTTTTGTCAAGTCCAATGCATGCTCGAAGAGGATACGGTAGTCGGTGGTGGCGGGGGACACATCTGCCATGCCAGGTGGAACACTAAAAGAAACTCCATTAACGAGAATAAACTCGCAACCGGAGATATCAGCAAACCTGACATTGACACTCTCCACCGAAGCTTGAGGAAGGTCTTGAAGAAGAAGCACCGTCGCCGGAAAGCAACGGGAAGCATTCACGGCCGCCATGTTGTGCAATCCCACGGCCAACTGCCGCAAGTAGCGCTCCTCGCCATGATGCATGATGGTGTTGATGAAGCGGAGGAGCATCCATGACGAGGCAGGAAGGTAGAGGCAGTCATCGAAGAAGATGAGCCCCTCACGCAACGTCCATGCGCGAGGTGCCTCTCCCGCTGCGACACGAGCAAAGAGCGCACCGAGCTCCATGTCTCGGCTCATGTCAGGACGAAGGTCGGTGTAGAGGTCGCTCGTGGTGTCGATGATGTCGAAGATGTCGCGGACGAGCTGCAGTCCTCCCATGATTGCCAAGGTCGCCTGTGGAGGCGGAAGGGCGGGCGCCACCCCAGCCATAGGCGCGGGTTGGGGCGGCTCCAGCCATGGTGCGTCATTGTTGTTCCCGTGAGCATGTAGAGGAGATCCAATGCCAACCAAGAGACGATGCCGACCGTTGAAGAAGAAGCTCATAGAGAGCGCCGCGAAGTCCCATGCAATCGTCCCAAGAGATGCCAACCAAGGCGGCCCAAGAACGTGGTCGATGCCGTCGGGAAGGTCGACGGTGAAGACGTCGATGGTGTCCGTGTCCTTGCGAAGCTCCAAAGGAAGGCCATGGCATAGGCCCCTGCTGAGGATGCGGTCCCCCGACGCCATGGTGACGCCCAGGGAGACGCGTCGAAGTGGAAGGTGCAGCATGTTGGCGAGCGGAGAGTCGATGAAGCAGTGCGAAGCGCCGGTGTCTACCAGAATGAAGATGTGCTCGTTGAGGAGGTAGCCGTAGAGGCGCATGGGGCGCCCACCGTCGCCCATCATCGCCATGAGGGATCCCTCGCCCTCGAAGTCCATCAAGTCATCGAGCACCTCATGTAGAAGAGGTGCTTGCAGCGATGACCCTTGAAGAATTTTTCGTCGCAATTGAGCCAGAAGCTCTGACGACGACGTTCGGCCATCTCATCGGCCGTCAACCGCTTCACCATGGGGAGAGGAAGGAGCAGCAGCAATGGCGCCACCTCCTATGGCGCCCTCCATGGTGGTGTTCGCCGGGGCGCCCATTGGCGCCTTGTTGACGGTAAAATGTGTGTTCTACCGCTCGCACACGTGGCCTGGGAGATTTGCTTCACTCCGTTCAGGACCAAGACTTGGAACGCGGTGAATTCCGGAGTGTGCCAGTCGATTTTCCCTGCAAATCGACAAAGACAAGAAAAAGCGTGTAAAATTCCCGGACTATCGGCCCCGGACAGGCCGATGCGTAACCGCAGCCGATGTTAGTGTATAAAATAAAGTAAAAATAAGCACTCGGCTGTCGGCTAGAAACGAATCGACATGTCGCAACAGAAAATACTCGCGCGATAAATAAAGCAAGGCATGCATCAGAATCGGCAATCGGCAAAGCATGCAATCGGCAAAATCTATCGGCAAGCAGCACAGTAAGGTGGATCGACAATCGACAAAAGAAGGCTCAGACATATACTTGAACGAATAAAATCAATTTAAAAGCATGCAAGCATAGATCTGAACGTGGTAAGCAATCGGCTAAACACCCCGAAAGAACGATTAAACCAATAATCACTAATTATACCCATAACCTGACGATCGCTTCACCGAGGACACGTCAACTAAGTGAAGTAGAACAGGACACGTCAAACTGTTCTACACGATCGGCAGGTACAAGTATAATCGGCAACTACCGGTCCCAGATACTCAGCCAATTAGATCCAACTCTTAGCAACTGTTTCGCCGAGGACACGTCAACTAAGCGAAGCAGACAGGACAAGTCAAACTGCCTACCCAATCACCAAGAGCAGATCTAATCGACAAACCACCTTAACCGTGACTCGAATAACCAAATCAAACAGAAATCGACATCAGCAATCGGCAACAAGGTCGTGGCGAAGACAAGTCAACTAACCGTGACAAAGAATTGGACCAGGTCTTAAACAATTCCATGCAGTCGATGCGTAATGTAAACCCTAGATTGATCTAGATTACCGGATAACTAGCAGCCACATCAATCTTAATCATGGACAAGTCGACATAACAAGATCGATGCGCTTACCTGACGAGATCCAGTCGAGCCGGAGCCCCGATGGACGCCGGTGACGAAAAAACCCGTCGAGAAATTGTGGCGATGCGCCGAAGAGTTGATTGTATTGATTGTTTTTGATTACAAGCACCTGGGTCTATATTTATACACCCGAGGCAAGAGTCCGATTTGGACTTAAACACGACCTCTACTTGACCACAACTCGGTCAATCCTTTCTAACTCTAGAAAATAATTAAAAAAGGACACACTATCCCACACGGGCGCGTGCGGCTTCGGGATTTCTTTGGCTTCATGATAACCTGCGGGCCACCACTTCGGCACATAATCTTTTCATACCCGCCGCGCACTCCATCTTCCACTGACAGCGGGCCCTAGTCCAAATTTTGGTGTCAACACATGCCCCCCAAGCCGGGGTATGGAATCTCCATGCGCCGGATTTTTTTCCATTTCTCGCGCCTCCTTGATTCCCGCGCCGTACTCAACACACCTGCAGTGCCCCTTCGTATCTTGTGCCGCCTGTAGCACGTCCCATCTTATAAATAGAAAGCTATCTACCATTCTTATCTTTCTTCTTTCTCTCGCCGGCGCGTCTCTTCATCTCCTCATTCTCTCTCCTCACCTTGTTGCCGGCGACCAAGCTCCTCGGAAGACCAGGAAACGAAAACTTCACAAGATTTCTCGCATCTTCATCGCAATGGCGCAACTTACTGCTTCCTCCACTGCCGTCCCCAAGGTATCAATCTTCCACTCTATCCCCGTTCTTGAACTAGAATAGGGTTGTGTTCTTGCGGTACTGTAGATCCCTTCGTTCATAAGCCATCTTCATTCTTCTTTAGACTCTTGGCCTGATTAGATTCATTTTCATTATTTCTGGGAACTGCGAAACCAGATTTTGATCCCTACAGAGCTCGCTACACACCGCTTCTTGGGACCCATGGGCGATCCAGATCCAATAACCTTCATCTGCAGCGAAACCCTTAGAATGCCCTTCAAGAGATCACCAGTAGCGCTAGGGACATGGGCAAGTAGCTTCAGATCATGGCCCACTGAGATCCAAGGCTGGCGTGAATGGTTCCTTAGGGTAAAAGCTGCAAAATCGGCAATATGGGCAACCGTCGGCATAGATCACTGCTTAGAACTCACCCTTGCCGATATGAAGAAAAATGAGTCAATGTTATCGGCATCCTGCTACTTCTGGTCTGACGCATTGAATGCCTTCCTTTTCGGCCATGGACCAATGACTCCAACCCTCATGGACGTCAAGATGCTTACCGATCTGGATGTAACCACTAATGCAAGCCTCCAGAGTTTGAAAGTCAAGCCATCACATAAGCTTGATGCCAGAGACATCGGCGGATGGAAGAAATATATCACCACCTTCCGGAAAACAGGACCAGTGACAGACAAAGAACATGCCGCTTTTCTGACGATGTGGCTTGAGCACTTCTTCTTCTGCGGAGCCCAACTCGGTCCTGTATCCAATCTGCAGAACTTAGCAGAAAGATTGGCAGCTGGCACTGAAATGCCTATCGGCAAATTCCTGCTTGGTGCCCTTTACTCTTCGCTTCATCAGGTTGCCGAGAAGCTCTGGCAGGACACCCCAATCGGCAATATTGGTGGTCCATGGTGGTTCCTTCAGATGTGGCTCACCCTGCACTTCCGCAAGGCTATGCAACTTCAAGACTTGTATTTATACAAGTTTCCAACCCCCGATCAGGCTGGACGCCGATGCACTTCACTGGGAGAAGCTTTAGTATCGATAGATGGAGTCAGAATGACTGCCGATCTCTTGGCTTCATACTTTAAGGCTTTCTACAGAGGCATCAACGAAGGTCATCTTGACTGGTTCCCATATGGAAAATCTGACATCATGGATCATTTTGAGATCCCTTTTACCTTCCGAGCTGACAATCCTCTCCAGAACGAAATATCGGCAAACATCTTCGTGACCTGCATCAAGCCTTGCATTTTGCCGACAGGATTGAACGCAACAGGCCACCAAAAGCCGTCATACGAATTCTACAATCCTTCATTTGCTGCAAGACAAATGGGTCTCAGCCAGATTCCTCCTAGTCTCTTCTATGCCGATAAGGTCAAAGCTCGTGCTGTTATCGAATCGACTCTGGAGTATTCATGGCTATTCGGTTTGACTGAGAATCTACCCCTTGGCCACATCGACAATATTGCATTGGCTGCTTCTTGCACAAGGCTCTTCAGGCAGTGGTGGGCAGAATGGTCCAAACATCTCCAATGCGCCAACACAGCATCCTTCATCTCCAATCTTCCGCTTCCCGAACCAATAGGAGAGGTAACCGATCTCAATTTCCATCATTCTTCCTCATCGACAAATCTTTAACTGCAGCTTTTATTTTGCAGTCTGACACCGAAGATGCTCCCACAGAAAGCAACAGCGGAATCGGCATTGTGTACGTGGCTGCACATCCAGATCCCGTCCTTGGCTCTGACGCACCAACACCAACCCAAGTTCTCAAGGGCCAATCTTCTAGATCAAAGCGTCAAGGTCCCCGCTTCAAAGTCCCAGCCAAGCGTCATAGAGCTCTTTTGAAACAACCAAGCTCTGCACCAACTCCTCCCAGCAGCCCAGTAATCATTCTTGTCTTCATAATCAATTTTCATGATTTGGCAAAAATTGATATCTAACCTTTGTTTTAATTTCAGGGCAATTCTGGAGAAGCTGTCGAGGAAACTGAAGTTCATTCTCCTGAAGCCCATGCTGACACCGAGCCTGAAGAAACCGAAGCCCGTGCTGAAACCGATGCCGAAACTGCCCAACAAGCACCAGCTGCTACTACCTCAGAAGAAATCGGCATCGAGACTCAACAAGTACCGGCTTCAGAAGAAATCGGCATCGACACTCAACCGCAGGTTCGTCCTTGAAACTTGTCCATCGGCATCTACATCTTTATTGACTTCACATTTGATTAGATGCAACAACGAAGGGAAGAAGAATCGGCAAACCTCTCTGTTGATGAACCTGGAACTTCTCAAGCAGCTCCTACGCAGAACATACCAGGGGGTCGTTTCTCAGATCCTGGAGCATCTTCTTCTCAGGCTATTCCAATTGAAGTTGATGTCGATTTATCTGAGGTAATAAATGTCGATTTACTCCCTTCATCAATTTTCCGTCTAATAACCATCTTTTGTACCCACAGGCACGTGTAGTGGAGCCAATCATCGCCATACATCATCGGCAACCACTGCCAATCGACATTCGCAATGAACTGGTCGAGCTGGAGAAAAGACTTGACTTTGCCACCACCGAAGATCTTACTCGCAATGCAAGTCCAATCCGTGCTAGATTTGACGTGATCCAGAATCGCCTTCCAAGGGACTTGAGAGTTGCACTCCATCCAGTGGCATACATGGAGTTTCGGCGTCTTGACTACGAACAAGCTCAAGAAAATGTCAACCGCCGATCCCATCAACGTCAACTTGTCTTGGCAGCAGAAAAAGCTCTCGAGCTCTCACAGCAAGAATTGGAGAAATATAACTCCATGAAGAAGCGGCTAACAGAGGAGGAGAATCGTCTGACTCAGCTGAAGAAAGAAGCTGAAGACTTGAGAGCAGCTCTGCAGGCTAAGGAACAAGAAGTATCGGCATCAGCAGAAACCATTGCCAAGATCAATACCTCCATGCTTCAACAAAAAGATTCGCTCAGTGCCTCCATTGAAGCTTCACAACGCGCCTGGGCATCTGTGCCTGCAGAGATCGAGTCTGATGATAATGACAACTATGTTCTGGCCGAGATTGATCAGCTTCGCATACATGCACTAGATGTACTCCGTGATTATCTGTATCCTCGTAGCGCATGAATTTGTAATCATCAAACAGTCTTCCAATCTCTGTAATATATATATTTACTTCCATGTTCCTTTATATATTTTCCCTAAGGGCGATACCATTAGCATCGGCCATCTTAAAGGCGACGCTCTTAACGTCGGCTCCGATAAAACTCAACCGAACACTTTAAAGATCTACCAATAAGGTAATATACTTTAAGTACTTTGCATTCAGTGCTCGGCTGAATTCCCAATCTCTTTCGTCGATCGGCTGATTGTCGATTGCATCGCTCTTCACTTCCATCAACCGATCAACACCCGTATCTGGTAACTGCTACAGCAACCGTGGAGTTGCCGATCCTTCAGTGATGCAAACACCTTCATCGGTAACGTCCAATGCTTCACCTTCCCAGTAAGTTCCTGATATGCACGGCAAGCTTTCAACCATCGTCGGCAAGAAGTCTGCAATAGCCACACTCACCGATTTGTCAGCTTGAATGGTCTCCACCTCGCCGCCGATCCACTGGATAAGGAGCTGATGCATCGTAGATGGAATACAGCAATTAGCATGAATCCAATCCCTACCCAACAGTACGGCGTACGACCCTTTGCCTTCGATTACGAAGAACGTCGTCGGTAAGGTCTTGCTTCCGATAGTGACCTCGATATTGGTGACTCCTTTGACTTCAGAGCTCCTGCCCCCGTAATCCCTCAACGTCATGTTGGTTTTGGTCAGCTCTTCAGGCAGTTTGCCGATCTTCCTGTATGTCGTCATCGGCAAAACATTGACAGCAGCACCACCGTCGACCATCATCTTGCTCATTGGCTTGCCATTGACGAAACCATTAAGGTACAGAGCCCTCAGATGGAGATGATCAACACCAGACGGCTTCTCAAACACTGCCTGCTGTGGACCCAATAACAATTCGGCAGAAGCTTCTTCTTCCGACTCATTAATGTCCAAAGAACTAAACTCTCGTGGCAGCATAAATACCATATTGACAGGAGCTTCAACTTCATGTACTTGAGATTTGACTTTTGGTCTCCATACCTTTTTTGACTTGGGCCCCTTGTCATGATCATCCTCTTGGTTCACTTCCTTGTTCAGCTCCCGGCAACGTGCCCTCTGTACTCTTCTCTTTTGAGTCTTGGTAAAAATACCACTCGGACACCATTGGCCTTCTTCTGTGAACTCACCCTGATCATCTTCTTCCTGATCTTCAACTTGATTAACAGGACCAAGCCTCTCGTGCACAGAAACCCTTGATGCTGGTCTGCCTTCAAAGCGATCATGCTGTCTCCGCATAGGGACCCGGCTTGAAGTACCAACTTCTCTGTACAAATCCCCAGATCTTCTGCTACAACCTGGACAGCCTTAAATTGGTGGCAACTTCATACCTTGCTCCCAACAGTACTGGAAGAAAGGACAGTTCCAGTGTGGATCGAAGTCATCATCACTAGTCCTCCTGTCTTCCCTCTCTCTTTTCCTTGAGTACTTGCCGATCAATCCAGCAGACCCACCGATCATGTTGACTGAAAAAGGATGCCCATCAATCTTCATCGGCTTTTGACCAGAGAATTTAATGCGATCACTCTCAATTGCCGATTGGATCTGTTGCCTGAACACCTTGCACTCATTGGTGTGATGAGAGGGAGTATTATGCCACTTGCACCACTCGATCTTCTTCAACTCCTCAGCTGGAGGCAACGTGTGATTAGGTGGGAGTTGAATAAGCTTCTCTTGTAGCAGCAGATCGAATATCTTGTCGGCTTTATTGATGTCGAAGTCATATTTCTTTTCTTCTGCCTTCTGCTTGACCCATGGACAGAGAACAGTCTTCTTATTCCTGGTCCACTCAGCAAGAGCAACTTCGCTTCGTCATCAGAATCAGAAGAATAATCAGCATAAGCCGCCTGAAACTGTCTGCCACGTGTATTCTGAACACGCCCTTCATGAATCGACGCCTTCTGAAAGAGCTGTGCTAAGCCATCGACTTCCTGAGGTGCAAACTTATCTCTGATTTGAGGCAATAAACCCTGATAAGCAATCTCAGCCATTTGCCGATCCGTCAGATTCAGGTTATAACATCTGCCACAGATGACTCTGAATCTCTGGACAAAATCGGCTTTCTTTTCCAAATCGGCCCAATTCCGCACGGATCCCGCAGGGAGGGAGGTGAACCATGAGAATGCCGATCCAGATAACGACAGAGGAAACAGACGGACCTTCAATGCATCTTGTGTCGATGCCTCTCCCAACTGTGCCAAATATCTGCTAATGTGTTCCACTGTGGACACATTATCTTGCCCAGAAAACTTGCAGAACTCTGGCAGCTTGTAACGATGTGGCAGAGCAACTTGTTCCATCCACTCTGGATATGGACGTCGATACAGAAAGCTCTGCTCCTTGGGCTTGAGATCAAACTGCTCCTTCATGACTTCAGCCAGCCTGGCAACTATATCCTCTGATGAATTTTGCACTTGCCCCCCAGCCATCTGAGCTGGCTGGGGTAATTGTGACTGAGCCTGAGCAGGTTGCTCCCTGTTGTAGTGCTCACTGTAATCTGCCACTCTATGATAGCCTTGTGGTATCTCCTGGTTGAACAGTGCAGGATTGACATTGGGAGCCAAATGATATCTTGTCTGAGGAGTTTGACTCGTTCTTGGTTCATTAGCTGCACCAGCTACTTCCTTCTGCGTGGACAACGGCGCATCAATAAGACTTGGCGCCGATACCCGAGCCGCTCCTGCAGCTAAAGCTTGAGCACTTGGAGACCACAATTCTGGCGGCATGCCATATGGTTGCCTTTGCTGACCAGCAGCACTTGTTTCTTCTTGAGTTGCAGGTTGACCACCAGGAGGTGCAGGACGTGCTGGAGTAGTAGGTGGTAAAGTAAATGATGGCCCCATAAATCCAGAATCAAACTGCAAGGTCCCATCAGCAAATGCCTTGAGCATGTTGTACAGAGTGTTAACAAGCACCCCTGACTGGTTAATGAAAGCTTTGTGAACCGCAGTATTCACAACTTCATCCAACAGAGCTTGATCCGGCATCTTCGCAGCTTTGATTGTAGCCAGCTCTTCTGCTCTCATCACTACTGGCGAAGCCAATACTGATGTAATCTTGCCGCGTGTCATCTTGATGGTCTCAAAGTACTTCACTTGGCAATCGCACAGATAACTCTGATATGCCTTTTTCTGATCCAAAGACATCTTCTCCCAAGCATTGAGCTCATTGTTGCCAGTGACTTCAGAAGAATCTTTATCATCTCGAACAAAAGGTGCAGGGATCATGATCTTGTTGCCCTTTGTATCAACGAGCAAAGTACCATCATCAGCAACAGCTTGAACGAACGCCATCTGCTTCTGAGAACTTGATCTGTCCCACCGGGCGTGCCAAAAAGTGTGTTGACGGTAAAATGTGTGTTCTACCGCTCACACACGTGGCCTGGGAGATTTGCTTCACTCCGTTCAGGACCAAGACTTGGAACGCGATGAATTCCGGAGCGTGCCAGTCGATTTTCCCTGCAAATCGACAAAGACAAGAAAAAGCGTGTAAAATTCCCGGACTATCGGCCCCGGACAGGCCGATGCGTAACCGCAGCCGATGTTAGTGTATAAAATAAAGTAAAAATAAGCACTCGGCTGTCGGCTAGAAACGAATCGACATGTCGCAACAGAAAATACTCGCGCGATAAATAAAGCAAGGCATGCATCAGAATCGGCAATCGGCAAAGCATGCAATCGGCAAAATCTATCGGCAAGCAGCACAGTAAGGTGGATCGACAATCGACAAAAAGGCTCAGACATATACTTGAACGAATAAAATCAATTTAAAAGCATGCAAGCATAGATCTGAACGTGGTAAGCAATCGGCTAAACACCCCGAAAGAACGATTAAACCAATAATCACTAATTATACCCATAACCTGACGATCGCTTCACCGAGGACACGTCAACTAAGTGAAGTAGAACAGGACACGTCAAACTGTTCTACACGATCGGCAGGTACAAGTATAATCGGCAACTACCGGTCCCAGATACTCAGCCAATTAGATCCAACTCTTAGCAACTGTTTCGCCGAGGACACGTCAACTAAGCGAAGCAGACAGGACAAGTCAAACTGCCTACCCAATCACCAAGAGCAGATCTAATCGACAAAGCACCTTAACCGTGACTCGAATAACCAAATCAAACAGAAATCGACATCAGCAATCGGCAACAAGGTCGCGGCGAAGACAAGTCAACTAACCGTGACAAAGAATTGGACCAGGTCTTAAACAATTCCATGCAGTCGATGCGTAATGTAAACCCTAGATTGATCTAGATTACCGGATAACTAGCAGCCACATCAATCTTAATCATGGACAAGTCGACATAACAAGATCGATGCGCTTACCTGACGAGATCCAGTCGAGCCGGAGCCCCGATGGACGCCGGTGACGAAAAAACCCGTCGAGAAATTGTGGCGATGCGCCGAAGAGTTGATTGTATTGATTGTTTTTGATTACAAGCACCTGGGTCTATATTTATACACCCGAGGCAAGAGTCCGATTTGGACTTAAACACGACCTCTACTTGACCACAACTCGGTCAATCCTTTCTAACTCTAGAAAATAATTAAAAAAGGACACACTATCCCACACGGGCGCGTGCGGCTTCGGGATTTCTTTGGCTTCATGATAACCTGCGGGCCACCACTTCGGCACATAATCTTTTCATACCCGCCGCGCACTCCATCTTCCACTGACAGCGGGCCCTAGTCCAAATTTTGGTGTCAACACGCCTTGGGCGCCGAAGTGGAGGAAGCGAAGCGCGAGGTCGATGTCGAGCGTGATGTCGCCTTGGGTTGATGCTGCTGCGCATGCTCAGCGAGGATGAGGGTGCGCTTCTCATAGGCACGCGCCAAGCTCATGGCGTGCTCCATGTCGTTGGGGCGGGCGAGCTCCACCTCCGTCTTTAGCGGTTCCTACAGACCAGCAGTATATATGTTTACCTGCTGCTTCTCTTGGAGATCCCCCGCGCAGGCGATGAGCGCGAGGAACTGATCCGTGTAGTCGTCCACCGTACCCATGCGCCGAAGAGTAGCCAGCTCACCGAGGGGGTTGGCGCGGGTAGGGGGGCCGAACCTCTCGTTCACCCGACGAGAGAAGCTCGACCAAGACATCACCGGTTGCTTCTTGCTAAGGCGCATGTACCACTGACGGGCGCCTCCCGTCATGTGGTAGGAGGCGAACCAGACGCGCTCGTTGTCGGGGATAGCCTGCCCGACGAAGAACTGTTCACAGCGTTTAAGCCATGGCAGCGGGTCGTCCTTGCCATCGAAGGTGGGGAAGGACAACTTGTGATAGCTTATCACGGCGTGGTTGTCGGGGCGAGGTTCTGATGTAGAGCCCCCAACAACAAGGCCAGCCGTCGGAGTAGGGCGAGAGGCGAGGACGGAGTCGACGGCGTGCTGAGCAATGTTGGAGACGAAGTCTCCCGTCGCCGGGATGTTGGCGGCAATGTAGATGTTCACGACCGTCTCGCGGGCGTCCTGGATGGCGGTGTCGCGGCGCACGGCCTCCTCCTGGGCGCACCGATCCTCATCGGAGGGCTGGTTGGCGACGGCATCAGCAGATCCCATCATGCCGACGAGCTTGTTGACGGGGTTCTCGAGGGAGGTGATCTTGTCGTTGACGTCGAGAGAGTTGAGCTTGGAGGTGAGCTCGTTCACGGTGAGAGTCATGCTCTCACGGATCGAATTGAAGGTTTGCCAAAATGCCTTGATGTCGCCGGCCTCGGCGGCGGTGGCGTCCTTAGCGGCAGCGGCGTCTCCTTTTGTCATTGGCGTGGCCGAGGATCACCGGTCTCTGGATACCAGTTGTTATGATCAAAGGGGCTGCTGCCCCTTTGCGCTACGGAGGAGGGGGTGGTGCGGCTAGGGCTGGAGGAGAGGGAGGCGCAGGGAGAGGAGAGGGAGGCGGCGGCGCAAGAGAGAGAGAGAGAGAGTTATGGTACTCAAACCCTTTATTTACTTGATTGTTCAGATTACAAGCCCTCACGTATATATGAGGGTGGACAACTTGACCTCCAAGTAACTTTAACTTGACTCCTAAGCAAACTCAACTTCCAATCCTAATCCGATACGATTCTCTCTTTCCTAATCTGTAAAGACTCCTTCCTAACTTAAACAATCCTCTTCCTAACTTAATCTGAACAATCCTAATTGAGTACAACTTGCCATCTAGGTTCTTTTGGAAAGTGGGGCCGCAGCCCCACCTTGCCGCCCTCCTGGCGGCGCACCAAGGGCAGCAGCAGCCCTAGCGTGCTGGGCTGGGCCCATTGGCCCATGCTCATTACACATTGTCTCTGACGTGCAAAAGATTCTGACTGAGTGAAGGTGTGTTGAATACTCTTGTCCTCCTGGCGGGTTCGGGTGGCATTCCTTGCGATGATTGTTGCACTGATAACTATTACGTTGGAGCTGGATCGAAAGTCTTCATAGAAGACAAATCAACTTTTTTCACGACGGGTGTTGGGCATCGGAGGGGTGACTGGTTTTGTCGTTCGAACATTTCCATAACTTACTTAACTGATCCTTTTGTTCTTCTAGCTCGTTGGGTGACATCTTGTAGGGTCTTCAGGAGGTAGGTGATGCGCTTCTTGAAACTGCACATCTGGGTCAAGTATGCGTGCTTGACTAGTCGCTTAGGAAAATTTGGAGGAATCACGAACCAGGCCAACAATTGAGTGCTAAGGTCTCGATGCTGTCAACACAGAGATGCCAAACAGGTCTTTTCTACGAGCCGGTGATTCAAGTCTGACGGCTATTGAAGGGCGATTATGACGGATAAGAGCATGCGGATCAGCCAACATTTGCTCAGAACAGTGATGGAAATCAAGGAAAAAGGCATAGCAACACCAAGGACAAATTGTTGATGTCAGTAGGTTTGACGTCCCGCCTCCACGAGGCCGGGCCCGCACGCCTGGCAGCTCTCTAGGATCTCAAGACTGTCCCCACAGACCAACACACGTCTTTTCTGCGCATTTTGTCCTCACTCGTGCGCACCCGGGAAGGACTTCCCGGTCGGTCACCCATCCGAAATGCTCCGGGCCAAGCACGCTTAACCCCGGAGTTCTTCGAGATGAGCTTCCGGAAAAGAAGTTGCAACTGTTGGTATGAGTATTCTTATCAATCCTATTAAGCCCTAGGCCAGGATGTTACATTCTCACCCCCTTAGGAGATCGACGTCCTCGTCGATCAACCCCAGGCCAGGAACTTCCTCTCTTGGCCACGTCCGTGCGTCCAGTGCCAGCGCATGTGCCATGCTGTGCGACCACTCTGGGCCCACACCAGCCATGCGCACCATGCCTGAGCAACTGCGCCCACACGCGCCCGTGAAACCGCGAGAGTCGGCTCTGATACACTTGTGACGTCCCGCCTCCACGAGGCCGGGCCGCACGCCTGCAGCTCTCTAGGATCTCAAGACTGTCCCCACAGACCAACACACGTCTTTTCTGCGCATTTTGTCCTCACTCGTGCGCACCCGGAAGGACTTCCCGGTCGGTCACCCATCCGAAATTGCTCCGGGCCAAGCACGCTTAACCCCGGAGTTTTTCGAGATGAGCTTCCGGAAAAGAAGTTGCAATGTTGGTATGAGTATCTTATCAATTCTATTAAGCCCTGGGCCAGGATGTTACAGGGGTTGGATTCCAAGGATTCGCAGGCACAAAATCGCGGGTATAAGAAGGTAATCAAGGTATACAACTTCCATATTCTTGCTCTTTATTGAGATTATTAATGCATCCAATTATTCTCTGCTAGAATGGTAAGATGCATAATCATGGTGCATTGCGTGCTTTAAATGATGCAATGCACATATGTGATGGTGCCCATGCAATGGTGCAAGTGCATTATGTCATGTCTCATGATGCTCATTGCATGGTGCATAAATGATGCATATGACTTGATGCAAATAAAAATGTTTATGATATGGTGCACATGTTATGGTGCATAATGGTGCAATTGACATGATGCATTTCTCATGGTGCATATGTGATGATGATCAGGTTATGACATGTATTACTTGATGTGCATGGTGATGCATTGTAATTTGCTTATGCTATGCAAGTGATATATTGCAATGCATATGGAATGGTGCATTGCACATGCTCTGTGTTGTCAAATTTTAATTTTTGAGCAAGAACAAGGATCCTAAAGCAAGGCTAAAGAGAAGATTGTCAAGGTCTGGCATTACCTTCTCCACATTTGGTGGGCAACTAGAAAAGATATCAATTGCAGGAACAATTTCTGGTGTAGGGCTCAATAACAACGGTAAACAGCAGCAAAAGAGGGGCTCCACATAAACATGATAGATAGGAGTGCAAAAGTATTCACGATGAAGATTACAACTCCATCCATCGAGGCAGGTCAAGGTCGTACTACTCGATAACACGTAGCTCCAAAAGTACAACGATAAGATTACAACACTAACACGAGAGATCACGTCGCCTAGCTACGGCGCTACTACGGTACTCCAACACTAGCTCTAACAGAACTACGAGGATACATCTAAACAACATGTTACACTATGGATCTGGTCGAAGCAACTGCAACTATTCAAGCGTCTTCCTCACTGTCCAGTTTCTCTCCATGCTGTAGGTTGACGACGTCTGTTGGCACTTGCTCTACAGGTGGAGCAGGTTGATCTTGGGCCGCCATTAACTGTGCGACCTTCTGCTGGGCTGCATGTCGTTGTTCGATAAGTCCCGTGATCTGGTTGTCTTGGTTCTGCACCTATAATGCTAGCTCAACAATTTGGACATCTCTCATGTTCAGCAAGGCGTCTTTAGCTTCGTCTCGCTCACTGCAAGGTCTCGTTGCCTTCAGAAGCATGCTCACCTTTCTTCTTGCTTACGAGACAAGGCATACAGGGTAACTGAGTAGTAGACAGGCACAACCAGGTATGGGTTGTATTGTGCATCTTAACATCCAGCAATGCATTCATGTGAATGCTCCAAGAGTGGATGCAGAAAAGGCTCTCAACATCCATTTGTGGAGAGTGAGAATGAAAAACATCCCAAACTACTCCAAACAGCACAACCATGCTAAACGAAGTTTACAACATGGTAAAGAACTTTTGGACGATCGTAGCAAGTAGCTACACACAGCCTTTCATGCAAAAACAAAAGAGTAACGGTCCTTCGACGCAATGGATCGAAATCTGTCTTGACTGCAAGCAGCAGTCACAAAACTGAAAACTGACACTTCTGTAGAGGTCAAAAGGGACAGGTCTGTGAACGAAAGTTGTAGATAACTTCAACATCTTTCCAATGAGTACTCAAGCGCCTCAAACGGACAAGCAGAACTGGAGATATCAAATTTTGAAGTTGATAGATAGATCCTGGAAAAACTTGTCGAGGCTGAAATTTGGTTCCACTTGGTCGACAGATTTAAAGGGGATACTGACAGATTTTTAAAAGCAAATCTGAAACAAAGTTTTCGTTCATGTTGTAAGCTTTCCAGTATGTCTTCGTTTGCAATTTTTGGCCCAACGGTTTTGGGTTATGGATTTTTGAAGTAGCTTAGTCAGTCAGAAATTTCTGGTGATCTGAATTTCGTGGAAGTGTTTTAAGATGAAGATGCAATGCATGCTCGTCCTGCACGTCCTCACAAAATAAAAATTTGCCCAAGTATAGCAGGCCGTAGACAGTGGTGGCAAATACTTCGCACTCATGCACGATTCTACACGGTATACGCGCAAGTTAGTGTACCTGTAAGAAAAGACTTACATCGCCACCTCAAGCAACCTACAAAGGTGACGTCCATCTATCACCCGCCGATGGACAGCATAGTACAAAAAGTAATGCATGGCTCAATCACATCTCAACACCTGCATCTTCCCCTCATGAACTCGATGGCTCATGGAACCACAACTCCTCCCAGAACTTCGGAGCCATGCAGATCACTTACCTTCTTACCTGGTCGTCGGTGCGTCGATGCAATGCAAGAAATAAACAAGCAACTCCTATTACCACCTGATACTATAACAACCTTATACTAAGGGCTTTCGTTCCTCACTCGCAACGTGGTTAGCTTTTCGAAAATAGGCCGTTTATATGATGTACTGTCCCAATACGGCTCTGATGCCAGCTGTAGCGTTTCCGCTTTTCACAGGATCGAGTCGAAAGTGCCGGTGAACGGACACAACAGTACATCACATAAAAAGCATCAATTTTACATCTTTAAGTTATTACAATGAATCTCAATGATTTAAAACACCTGAGTATACAGCGGAAGCCTGCGAATAAAACAATAACTACAACACTCGACGATATCAGCCACACATCGAAGCCCTGCGATGTGTACCTGCTGAGAAACTCCACCAAGCAACAGCGGAAGCAAGGCTACCTGCACAAAAACATAAAGAGCCAAACCCTGAGCAACTAATACTCAGCAAGACTTACCCGTCAACGTGGCTAACTACAGCCGACTCCTAATATGCAAGGCTACAAGGGGTAGGCTGACTCGTTAGCATAAACCCGCACTAATTACTTGGTCCTTACTTTCAAGTTTTAATTTCAAGTTAAGTACTTAACTAGTAAAACAGTGCGCATATCTCTAAAACAGGTATAAGGTAACAATACATCAATAACAGTATACAGCAAGATATGTAAATATAACAATAGTAAGCTAGCATCATCATCATCATCAATCATATCACACTACGATGTGGCGCAGTGAACAAGGTTGCTCTTGACCGAGAGCTGCGGCATCGATGTACATCCTGCAGGAGAAAACCTGACCACACGCCGCACACGCGCAAAAGTCGTATGCGGCAACCATTTACGCTATTCCCCCCTAGAGCTGGCTGGGTCTCACACCTCCCGAGAAAGGCCCTCCCGCACGGTCCCCGCCCAGACGTACCGATTGGGAGGCATCCCTTCTCTTCCAAGTACCATGATAGAAAGTGCAAGTATCCGCTAGACATCCAGGGCGTCACAGGCTAATAGGTTTACTAGGCCCATAAAAACACTAGTGATCAGTACGTTCGAACTTGCTCAACAGGGCCAACAACTGACGGTCCTTGACCGACATAGACGGGGCTACCACCGTGAAGGCCCAGCCTTCTCGAACCATCCTATGCAAACAAATCCCGCTGTAGCGTTTCCGCTTTTCACAGGATCGAGTCGGAAGTGCCGGTGAACGGACACAACAGTACATCACATAAAAAGCACCAATTTTACATCTTTTAGTTATTACAATGAATCTCAATGATTTAAAACACGTGAGTATACAGCGGAAGCCTACAAATAAAACAATAACTACAACACTCGACGATATCAGCCACACATCGAAACCCTGCGATGTGTACCTGCTGAGAAACTCCACCAAGCAACAGCGGAAGCAAGACTACCTGCACAAAAACATAAGGAGCCAAACCCTGAGCAACTAATACTCAGCAAGACTTACCCGTCAACGTGGCTAATTACAGCCGACTCCTAATATGCAAGGCTACAAAGGGTAGGCTGACTCATTAGCATAAACTCGCACTAATTACTTGGTCCTTACTTTCAAGTTTTAATTTTAAGTTAAGTACTTAACCAATAAAACAGTGTGCATATCTCTAAAACAGGTATAAGGTAACAATACATCAATAATAATAACAGTATACAACAAGAAATGTAGTAGTAAGCTAGCATCATCATCATCAATCATATCACACTACGATGTGGCGCAGTGAACAAGGTTGCTCTTGACCGAGAGCGGTGGCATCGATGTACATCCTGCAGGAGATAACCTGACCACACGACGCACGCGCGCAAAAGTCGTATGCGGCAACCGTTTACGCTATTCCCCCATAGAGCTGGCTGGGTCTCACACCTCCCGAGAAAGGCCCTCCCGCACAGTCCCCGTCCCAGACGTACGCCCCGATTGGGAGGCATCCCTTCTCTCCCAAGTACCATGATAGAAAGTGCAAGTATCCGCTAGACATCCAGGGCGTCACAGGCTACTAGGTTTACTAGGCCCATAAAAACACTAGCATGTGATTAGTACGTTCGAACTTGCTCAACAGGGCCAACAACGGACGGTCCTTTACCAACACAGATGGGGCTACCACTGTGAAGGCCCAGCCTTCTCCAACCATCCTATGCAAACAAATCCCCGTCCGGTCTCAACAAATCCTAAAATCTGCTAGTACAATCCAGGGTGATTCCTATCATTGCGAGTGGGACCTACCACTCGTCTTCTTCCACTAGCCACTAAGCATAGCAAGTTCTAACGTTAACCTAGACCACATCTACAAAAATTAGGACACAAGGTAGGATATGGAAGGGTAATCCTAATGCAGTTCTAAGGTTTCACATCAACTCCTAATAAACCTAATGCACAAACAATTACTAGCCCAGATCAAGTGAGAAAATAAAAATCCTAATAAGGTAGGCATGCACCGGGGCTTGCCTGGCTCAGGAACTAAGCTAGCTGGGTCAGCTACAGGGTCAGTGTCCTGCTGCTCCTCCTCCTGTGGCTCCTCCTCTGGCAGCTGGAAATCCAGTGGCTCCGGAGTCGTCTCTGTCACTACAAGTTATGACAAGGAATTAATGCAAGTTAGATGCAAGTAAATGTTGGTAATTCTTAACGTCACAGATAAATCCGCAAGCGTACGGAGAATACCGTTGTAGCACTTCACCCATGAGTATTCAAGGGTATCGTTATTTATATTTTCCCAAAGGAACGGAGTGCAAATATCTTCGTCTAGCTCGTCCAAGGACACGAAGAAGGATGGTAGGTTTGGGTAGAGAGGATTCCTATGGATGAGGTTCTATCTGGAACAAAGAGGATTAAACACAGCAGGGCTGTCACCACCTACCGCCAACCCTCTACTAGGACACGTGAGACTAGGGCTATTAAGTCCCTATGCCAGTCCTAGGCTCACGTGACAACAAGGCAATTAAGTTCTCGCTGCCAGACCGATTCCAAGCAGTCAATTCCCTAGAACAGAGAGGATTAAGCACAGCAGGGCTGTCACCACCTACCGGCAACCCTCTACTAGGACACGTGACACTAGGGCTATTAAGTCCCTATGCCAGTCCTAAGGTCACGTGACAACAAGGCAAGTAAGTCCTCACTGCCAGACCTATTCTAGTTCACAAGAGCAAAAGATAAATTCCGCCTCTAAATGCTTACTTGAATAGAATGATGATCCCGTAAGCAAGTAAAAGAAGAACTTATACTAGAATAGAAACATACAATCCAAAAGGGGATCGAGAATACTTACTTGTTAATGAGATGAACGATGAACCAACGAGGAACGAACGACGAACGAACGATGAACGACGAGCGAACGACGAACGAACGATGAACAATCCACTATAAATAAGTATTCTCCAAGAATAAAAGATTTGGGCTAAGTCCTCACAAGGGTGGACTACCCTTCTCTTCTACCCTACTCTCTCCCTATTCTACTAGTGTACAAGAGGCTCTAGGCCATTGGGAGTGGAATGAGGCTCTCCTCCTTGTGTGTGCTTGAGGGGAGGGGGTACCCCTCTATTTATAGACTTGAGTAGGTCGGTTTGGGGACCTCCACCGCCTTGATTGCATTGATTGCAGGCAGAACTGACATCAGGAAGGCGGTGGTGACCATCAGGCCAAAGATGGGCCAGAAAGGCCTCCAGAATGAGTCGGCCGACCTGTAACTGGCCCTTCTGGCCCCCATCTTTGGCCAGTAGGCTCCTCTGGACCTCCCCAACTTGAGTATAGGTGCTATGGCAATTGTTGGATAAGTTTGTGGGCTTTTGGCACTTCTTATCGTCCGGATACCTCAAGGCATCCTGGGGATTGGTGTCCGTCAGGGCATGGTACGCCGCCCTCTCCTCCGACGACGTCAGATCAGAGTCAGACCCTCGACGAGTCCGACTGACGAAGTTGAAGTCAGAGTACCTCCACGTCAGCTGAGGGCGCTTCCGCAGCGGGGCGATCCTCTTGCGCAGGAAGTCGTGGATCACGACTCCCCCGTGGAGGCCGGCAGCAGCAAGAATGGCGATGCGGTTGGTCACCGGCTGGAACGCGGATCGAAGACGGGGACAGACCTCCCAGAACTCCGTTGTCTCGACCGGCGCGGACCGCGGGAAGGAGAGACGGCGGAAGGGCGCCCCGCCGCGGATGTAGAACCAGTCGGTGCGCCACCGGTCAAATCGCGCCCGCGGCGCGAAGTCGATGTACGTCTCGCCCTCGCTCCGACGACTGAAGCGGACACATCCCACGGGGTCATCTTTCCCCGTCGAGCGGAGCCGGTAGTAGCGCCAAAACAGCTCGACGCACGGGCGCACCCCCACGAAGGATTCGCAGAGGTGCGCGAACACGGACAAGATCAGGATCGAGTTGGGCGGAAGGTGCGCTAGCTTGATCTTGTACTAGAGCAGCACCTCCATCAAGAAGAGCGAGAACGACGGGATCGCTCCGGCCAGAACGAAGGAGAGGAAGGAGACGATCTCCCCTCCGTCGTGGTCCGGATTGACGTCGGCGGTTGCCGCGCGAACCGTGACGCGCTCTTGCCCTTGGGGGACCGGCAGGTGCAACCGCACCCGCTCCAGATCCCCGTCCGCTGGGAAGGACGACGCCGGCAAAGCCGGCTCCACCGGCGCTGCAACGACGCCTCATAGACGACAGAAGTCCGCGTGGGCCCCGCCACTATCTTCGCGAGCAAGCGCCGGGCAACTGGCTGAGCTGCGGTGTTTCGCCTTCCGAGGAAAAAAAACAGCGCGCGCACAAAAACCTACCCAGAGGGAATGACAAGTGGGCCTCGATCGACCCCAGCGTCCCGCCTGGCTTCAACCGGGGCGGGGGCTCCTGTCGGTGTAATGGGAACCAGGGTCCCCACTCCCCCGGTCAAAAGTTCGGCCCAAGCCTCTCTCGGGCCGTGGAGGATATCTGCGACCCAAATGGGCCGAGGCGGCCCAGCGAGGCGAAGCGGAGCGCTGGGTTCCCGGATGGCTCTCGCCCGCGAGCCGTCCGGCGGAGCCACGTGGCTACCCCCTGCCGGTGCCGCGGTCCGACGCGGGACGCGGATAAGGACGGGGTCCCACGAGCCTGTGGGGGCCCGACGCGTGGAGGCGGTCGCTCGCGACGCCTTGAGAGCGCCGCGGCTCGACGAGACTCCCCGGGATTTCGTGCGGCAACAGTGCGCGCGGATCCGGGGCGCGGGGATTCCTTGCAGAGGGGTCCCACCTGCCAGCGACAGCCCGCGCGGCCGCGCGGGCAGGTCGCTGGACTTCAATGCGCGTGCGCACCGCACAGGGGCGTGACTGATTGATGTGACCCAACTAGTCGTAGCCCTGTGGCGCCCTGTTAGGCTGGTAGCGGGGCGTGGGCTGACGAGCGCCGCCTGCCACCCTATGTCGTGTCACGCGGATCGAGGGGCCATCCGGTGCATCCGGCTCATCTCCACGCCTCACCGCCTCTGCAGCAGTGGGCGTGCTGTACGATCGACAGGACAAGACGGCGGGAGTCGATGGAACCATGAAGGCAAGGCGAGCGAAACCTGCTAACAATAGATTGAACGTCCGGCATCTCGAGCGGAGAAGGGCTGCCAGCCGGCGCCCTCATAACGGCCCATGAACGGGTCCGGCCTCTCCTTGCACGATAAAAGGAGAGCCTTGTACCATGAAAGCAACACACAACACTTGAGCAATACCAGACTAGCATATGTAGGGTCCTGAACCTGGGTAAAACGCTTGTGTTCTTCCCCCTCTCGATCGCGATTCCAACACTTAGAACCATTCGCTCCCCTCCGAATCTCGAAGGGAGAACGTGCTAGGCCCCCATTTGCCGTGGTTTCCACACTACGACATGATCTATTTGGAAAGCTCTTGAATTGGACTACGATCTGGCTGACATGCACAGCTGCTCTCCCAGTAGATTTAAAACTGCAGTTGGTCACTCTTTTTAAGATTTGGGGATTTATTTGGGCAATCAAACGAATTTCAAAAATCGTGATCTCCAAAATTATTTATCTCTGACCTGCATCCACTGATATTTTTATGTGTCCAAGTTGTTATTGAAATTTTTAAGTTCCTTCACAAGCCTTGGTTGACATTTATTTGATTAATTGCTTTCGAATTCAAATTTGATTTGCTTTTGGGTTCTGTTCAGTTGCTGAGGTGTGCACTAGCTAGGCTGCAGTGACACGGGGTGTCACTGCCCTCCCCCCTTAAAGAAATCTCGTCCCGAGATTTAAGGAGAGTGGGAAAAACGAAAGGAACTAGGGTGAAGAATAAGATGCAAAATGGAACAAACTAGAAACACACCCCGAAGGTAGGAAACCGGGAATTGAGAGTTTAAGAACTCTTCTAGTTCTCACGTGGCCTTCGCCTCTGAGTGATTGCTCCCATGCACCTTATAGAATCTGATCGTCCTGTTCCTGGTGACTCGGTTCTTCTGATCAATGACCTTGATGGCTGCTTAGGATAAGTAAAATCTAGCTGAAGCTGCTGCACATCACTGACTGCCACACTGCGGAAACCTTCAAGCACTTCTTCAACTGAGATACATGGAAAACATTGTGAACCCAGAGAGGTTGGGTGGCGACTCCAAACGATATGCCACGGGTCCACATTGCTAGGATATCCGGAAGGGACCAAAGTATCTTAGTGCTAGATTTCCCTCTGACATGAACCGACGTACACCCTTCATGAGGGAGAGACACAAAGGTATACGTGGTCATCAACTGGGAACACTAACTGTTAGCGTCTCTTATCTGCATAGCTCTTCTGTCGAGGCTTGGCTACTCTCAAGTTGAACTGAATGGGGCGTATTGTTTAGTCTTCTGCAGCTGCTATCAATTCTGGTCTAATGGTGATTCTTTACATGGACTCGGCCCAGTTCAGTGGAGTACGATATCGGCATCCATACAAAGCCTCGAGCAGTGCCATCTTGATGCTTTCCGGATATATGCTGTTATAAGCGAACTTGGCTGGTAGCAGACACTTGTCCAAATTCTCGCTGCGAGTCAACACACAGGCATGAAGTAAGTCCTCAAAAATCCGATTCACCCTCTAAGTCTGGCCTTCGGTCTACGGATGACAAGCTAAAATGCGGATAAGCTCGGCGTCGAGGGAATCATGCACTTGCTCCCAGAAACGACCATCAAACTGTGGCCTTGACCTGAAATCATGGTCTTGGGCACTCCATGCAAATGGAAAGTCCGAGAAATGAAGAGCAAGGAACGTGCCTTGCAACTAGATGACTTGGTCCTCGTTCCTTTTTTTCTTAGCTCCAACCATTGTGTTATGATCAAAGGGGGATGCTGCCCCTTTGCGCTATGGAGGAGGGGGTGGTGCGGCTAGGGCTGAGGAGAGGGAGGCGCAGGGAGAGGAGAGGGAGGCGGCGGTGCAAGAGAGAGAGAGTTATAGGACTCAAACCTTTCTTTACTTGATTGCTCAGATTACAAGCTTTCACGTATATATGAGGGTGGACAACTTGACCTCCAAGTAACTCTAACTTGACTCCTAAGCAAACTCAACTTCCAATCCTAATCCGATACGATTCTCTCTTTCCTAATCTGTAAAGACTCCTTCCTAACTTAAACAATCAGCTTCCTAACTTAATCTGAACAATCCTAATTGAGTATAACTTGCCATCTACTGATCTAGCCACTTTTGCAAAGTGGGGCCGCAGCCCCACCTTGCCGCCCTCCTGGCGGCGCACCAAGAGCAGCAGCAGGCCTAGCGTGCAGGGCTGCTGCGCCTGGGCTGGGCTGGGCCCATTGGCCCATGCTCATTACATCTCCTCCGCCATTGAAATCCAGCGCGTCCTCGCGCTGGGAAGCTTGCCATCCCGGGCCGAAGTGTGGAGTAGATGAAGGTGATGAAGAACGAAGTCCCACGTCCACGATCACCAAGCCAAGCACCATGTCGTCGAGCAAGTTACGCCGTGCGCGGTCGTCGTGAAACTCGAAGGAGTAGCGGAGGTTGCCGATGAATCCCGCATTGACAAAGATGTGGGACGATGCGCGAGGGTCGCCCCTCCTCACCGCCGGCGTCCCAGGCGCCGAAGGTAGCAAAGCTCGCGGTGCCCCCATGTCGATGGCGAACTCCAAGCCAGGTAGAGGTGGCATGGGGAAGTGGTGGCGCTCAAGCTCCTCGTCGGTCGGCAGAAGGTGACCATCTAAGAACACCACGAAGGTGCTGCTCGGACGGGGTCGCCGTTTTGTCAAGTCCAATGCATGCCCGAAGAGGATACGGTAGTCGGTGGTGGCGGGGGACACATCTGCCATGCCAGGTGGAACACTAAAAGAAACTCCATTAACGAGAATAAACTCACAACCGGAGATATCAGCAAACCTGACATTGACACTCTCCACCGAAGCTTGAGGAAGGTCTTGAAGAAGAAGCACCGTCGCCGGAAAGCAACGGGAAGCATTCACGGTCGCCGTGTTGTGCAATCCCACGGCCAACTGCCGCAAGTAGCGCTCCTCGCCATGATGCATGATGGTGTTGATGAAGCGGAGGAGCATCCATGACGAGGCAGGAAGGTAGAGGCAGTCGTCGAAGAAGATGAGCCCCTCACGCAACGTCCATGCGCGAGGTGCCTCTCCCGCCGCGACATGAGCAAAGAGCGCACCGAGCTCCATGTCTCGGCTCATGTCAGGACGAAGGTCGGTGTAGAGGTCGCTCGTGGTGTCGATGATGTCGAAGATGTCGCGAACGAGCTGCAGTCCTCCCATGATTGCCAAGGTCGCCTATGGAGGCGGAAGGGCGGGCGCCACCCCAGCCATAGGCACGGGTTGGGGCGGCTCCAGCCATGGTGCGTCATTGTTGTTGCCGTGAGCATGTAGAGGAGATCCAATACCAACCAAGAGACGATGCCGACCGTTGAAGAAGAAGCTCATAGAGAGCGCCGCGAGTCCCATGCAATCGTCCCAAGAGATGCCAACCAAGGCGTCCCAAGAACGTGGTCGATGCCGTCGGGAAGGTCGACGGTGAAGACGTCGATGGTGTCCGTGTCCTCGCGAAGCTCCAAAGGAAGGCCATGGCATAAGCCCCTGCTGAGGATGCGGTCCCCCGACGCCAAGGTGACGCCCAGGGAGACGCGTCGAAGTGGAATGCAGCATGTTGGCGAGCGGAGAGTCGATGAAGCAGTGCGAAGCGCCGGTGTCTACCAGGATGAAGATGTGCTCGTTGAGGAGGTAGCCGTAGAGGCGCATGGGGCGCCCACCGTCGCCCATCATCGCCATGAGGGATCCCTCGCCCTCGAAGTCCATCAAGTCATCGAGCACCTCAATGTAGAAGAGGTGCTTGCAGCGACGACCCTTGAAGAATTTTTCATCGCAATTGAAGCAGAGGTTCTGACGACGACGTTCGGCCATCTCATCGGCCGTCAACCGCTTCACCATGCGGCTGGGAGAGGAAGGAGCAGCAGCAATGGCGCCACCTCCTGTGGCGCCCTCCATGGTGGTGTTCGCCGGGGGGCCCATTGGCGCCTTGGGCGCCGAAGTGAAGGAAGCGAAGCGCGAGGTCGATGTCGAGCGTGATGTCGCCTTGGGTTGATGTTGCTGCGCATGCTCAGCGAGGATGAGGGTGCGCTTCTCATACTTCCATGTCGTTGGGGCGGGCGAGCTCCACCTCCGTCTTTAGCGGTTCCTACAGACCAGCAGTATATATGTTTACCTGCTGCTTCTCTTGGAGATCCCCCGCTCAGACGATGAGCGCGAGGAACTGATCCGTGTAGTCGTCCACCGTACCCATGCGTTGAAGAGTAGCCAGCTCGCCGAGGGGGTTGGCGCGGGTAGGGGGGCCGAACCTCTTGTTCACCCGACGAGAGAAGCTCGACCAAGACATCGCCGGTTGCTTCTTGCTAAGGCGCATGTACCACTGACGGGCGCCTCCCGTCATGTGGTAGGAGGCGAACCAGACGCGCTCATTGTCGGGGATAGCCTGCCCGACGAAGAACTGTTCACAGCGGTTAAGCCATGGCAGCGGGTCGTCCTTGCCATCGAAGGTGGGGAAGGACAACTTGT
Source organism: Eragrostis nindensis (assembly GCA_012490785.1). Lineage (NCBI taxonomy): Eukaryota > Viridiplantae > Streptophyta > Magnoliopsida > Poales > Poaceae > Eragrostis > Eragrostis nindensis. The sequence goes on from JAAXCT010000037.1 coordinate 362,552, forward strand.
GATAGCTTATCACGGCGTGGTTGTCGGGGCGAGGTTATGATGTAGAGCCCCCTACAACAAGGCCGGCCGTCGGAGTAGGGCGAGAGGCGAGGACGGAGTCGACGGCGTGCTGAGCAATGTTGGAGACGAAGTCTCCCGTCGCCGGGATGTTGGCGGCAACGTAGATGTTCACGACCGTCTCGCGGGCGGCCTGGATGGCGGTGTCGCGGCGCACGGCCTCCTCCTGGGCGCACCGATCCTCATCGGAGGGCTGGTGGGCCGCCGGGGTCGGCGTCCCACCGGCGACATCATCAGCAGATCCCATCATGCCGACGAGCTTGTTGACGGGGTTCTCGAGGGAGGTGATCTTGTCGTTGACGTCGAGAGAGTTGAGCTTGGAGGTGAGCTCGTTCACGATGAGAGTCATGCTCTCACGGATCGAATTGAAGGTTTGCCAAAATGCCTTGACGTCGCCGGCCTCGGCGGCGGTGGCGTCCTTAGCGGCAGCGGCATCTCCTTTTGTCATTGGCGTGGCCGAGGATCACCGGTCTCTGGATACCAGTTGTTATGATCAAAGGGGCTGCTGCCCCTTTGCGCTACGGAGGAGGGGGTGGTGCGGCTAGGGCTGGAGGAGAGGGAGGCGCAGGGAGTGGAGAGGGAGGCGGCGGCGCAAGAGAGAGAGAGAGTTATGGTACTCAAAGCCTTTATTTACTTGATTGTTCAGATTACAAGCCCTCACGTATATATGAGGGTGGACAACTTGACCTCCAAGTAACTCTAACTTGACTCATAAGCAAACTCAACTTCCAATCCTAATCCGATACGATTCTCTCTTTCCTAATCTGTAAAGACTCCTTCCTAACTTAAACAATCCTCTTCCTAACTTAATCTGAACAATCCTAATTGAGTACAACTTGCCATCTAGGTTCTTTTGGAAAGTGGGGCCGCAGCCCCACCTTGCCGCCCTCCTGGCGGCGCACCAAGGGCAGCAGCAGCCCTAGCGTGCAGGGCTGGGCTGGGCCCATTGGCCCATGCTCATTACACATTGTCTCTGACGTGCAAAAGATTCTGACTGAGTGAAGGTGTGTTGAATACTCTTGTCCTCCTGGCGGGTTCGTGTGGCATTCCTTGCGATGATTGTTGCACTGATAACTATTACGTTGGAGCTGGATCGTAAGTCTTCATAGAAGACAAATCAACTTTTTTCACGACGGGTGTTGGGCATCGGAGGGGTGACTGGTTTTGTCGTTCGAACATTTCCATAACTTACTTAACTAATCCTTTTGTTCTTCTGGCTCGTTGGGTGACATCTTGTAGGGTCTTCAGGAGGTAGGTGATGCGCTTCTTGAAACTGCACATCTGGGTCAAGTATGCGTGCTTGACTAGTCGCTTAGGAAAATTTGGAGGAATCACGAACCAGGCCAACAATTGAGTGCTAAGGTCTCGATGCTGTCAACACAGAGATGCCAAACAGGTCTTTTCTACGAGCCGGTGATTCAAGTCTGACGGCTATTGAAGGGAGATTATGACGGATAAGAGCATGCGGATCAGCCAACATTTGCTCAGAACAGTGATGGAAATCAAGGAAAAAGGCATAGCAACACCAAGGGGGTTGGATTCCAAGGATTCGCAGGCACAAAATCGCGGGTATAAGAAGGTAATCAAGGTATACAACTTCCATATTCTTGCTCTTTACTGAGATTATTAATGCATCCAATTATTCTCTGCTAGAATGGTAAGATGCATAATCATGGTGCATTGCGTGCTTTAAATGATGCAATGCACATATGTGATGGTGCCCATGCAATGGTGCAAGTGCATTATGTCATGTCTCATGATGCTCATTGCATGGTGCATAAATGATGCATATGATTGATGCAAATAAAAATGTTTATGATATGGTGCACATGTTATGGTGCATAATGGTGCAATTGACATGATGCATTTCTCATGGTGCATATGTGATGATGATCAGGTTATGACATGTATTACTTGATGTGCATGGTGATGCATTGTAATTTGCTTATGCTATGCAAGTGATATATTGCAATGCATATGGATTGTTGCATTGCACATGCTCTTGTTGTCAAATTTTAATTTTTGAGCAAGAACAAGGATCCTAAAGCAAGGCTAAAGAGAAGATTGTCAAGGTCTGGCATAACCTTCTCCACATTTGGTGGGCAACTAGAAAAGATATCAATTGCAGGAACAATTTCTGGTGTAGGGCTCAATAACAACGGTAAACAGCAGCAAAAGAGGGGCTCCACATAAACATGATAGATAGGAGTGCAAAAGTATTCACGATGAAGACAAAGGGCTCCACATAAACATGCTCTTGTACAGCTCAGCATGAATACAACTCCATTCATCGAGGCAGGTCAAGGTCGTACTACTCGATAACACGTAGCTCCAAAAGTACAACGATAAGATTACAACACTAACACGAGAGATCACGTCGCCTAGCTACGGCGCTACTACGGTACTCCAACACTAGCTCTAACAGAACTACGAGGATACATCTAAACAACACGTTACACGATGGATCTAGTCGAAGCAACTGCAACTATTCAAGCGTCTTCCTCACTGTCCAGTTTCTCTCCATGCTGTAGGTTGACGACGTCTGTTGGCACTTGCTCTACAGGTGGAGAAGGTTGATCTTGGGCCGCCATTAACTGTGCGACCTTCTGCTGGGCTGCATGTCGTTGTTCGATAAGTCCCGTGATCTGGTTGTCTTGGTTCTGCACCTATAATGCTAGCTCAACTATTTGGACATCTCTCATGTTCAGCAAGGCGTCTTTAGCTTCGTCTCGCTCACTGCAAGGTCTCGTTGCCTTCAGAAGCATGCTCACCTTTCTTCTTGCTTACGAGACAAGGCATACAGGGTAGCTGAGTAGTAGACAGGCACAACCAGGTATGGGTTGTATTGTGCGTCTTAACATCCTGCAATGCATTCATGTGAATGCTCCAAGAGTGGATGCAGAAAAGGCTCTCAACATCCATTTGTGGAGAGTGAGAATGAAAAACATCCCAAACTACTCCAAACAGCACAACCATGCTAAACGAAGTTTACAACATGGTAAAGAACTTTTGGACGATCGTAGCAAGTAGCTACACACAGCCTTTCACGCAAAAACAAAAGAGTAACGGTCTTTCGACGCAACGTATCGAAATCTGTCTTGACTGCGAGCAGCAGTCACAAAAATGAAAACTGACAGTTCTGGAGACGTCAAAAGGGACAGGTCTGTGAACGAAAGTTGTAGATAACTTCAACATCTTTCCAACGAGTACTCAAGCGCCTCAAACGGACAAGCAGAACTGGAGATATCAAATTTTGAAGTTGATAGATAGATCCTGGAAAAACTTGTCGAGGCTGAAATTTGGTTCCACTTGGTCGACAGATTTAAAGGGGATACTGACAGATTTTTAAAAGCAAATCTGAAACAAAGTTTTCGTTCATGTTGTAGGCTTTCCAGTATGTCTTTGTTTGCAATTTTTGGCCCAACGGTTTTGGGTTATGGATTTTTGAAGTAGCTTAGTCAGTCAGAAATTTCTGGTGATCTGAATTTCGTGGAAGTGTTTTAAGATGAAGATGCAATGCATGCTCGTCCTGCACGTCCTCACAAAATAAAAATTTGCCCAAGTATAGCAGGCCGTAGACAGTGGTGGCAAATGCTTCGCACTCATGCACGATTCTACACGGTATACGCGCAAGTTAGTGTACCTGTAAGAAAAGACATACATCGCCACCTCAAGCAACCTACAAAGGTGACGTCCATCTATCACCCGCCGATGGACAGCATAGTACAAAAAGTAATGCATGGCTCAATCACATCTCAACACCTGCATCTTCCCCTCATGAACTCGATGGCTCATGGAACCACAACTCCTCCCAGAACTTCGGAGCCATGCAGATCACTTACCTTCTTACCTGGTCGTCGGTGCGTCGATGCAATGCAAGAAATAAACAAGCAACTCCTATTACCACCTGATACTATAACAACCTTATACTAAGGGCTTTCGTTCCTCACTCGCAACGTGGTTAGCTCTTCGAAAATATGCAATTTATATGATGTACTGTCCCAATACGGCTCTGATGCCAGCTGTAGCGTTTCCGCTTTTCACAGGATCGAGTCAAAAGTGCCAGTGAACGGACACAACAGTACATCACATAAAAAGCATCAATTTTACATCTTTAAGTTATTACAATGAATTTCAATGATTTAAAACACGTGAGTATACAGCGGAAGCCTACGAATAAAACAATAACTACAACACTCGACGATATCAGCCACACATCGAAGCGCTGCGATGTGTACCTGCTGAGAAACTCCACCAAGCAACAGCGGAAGCAAGGCTACCTGCACAAAAACATAAAGAGCCAAACCCTGAGCAACTAATACTCAGCAAGACTTACCCGTCAACGTGGCTACAGCCGACTCCTAATATGCAAGGCTACAAGGGGTAGGCTGACTCGTTAGCATAAACCCGCACTAATTACTTGGTCCTTACTTTCAAGTTTTAATTTCAAGTTAAGTACTTAACCAATAAAACAGTGCGCCTATCTCTAAAACAGGTATAAGGTAACAATACATCAATAATAATAACAGTATATAGCAAGATATGTAAATATAACAATAGTAAGCTAGCATCATCATCATCATCAATCATATCACACTACGATGTGGCGCAGTGAACAAGGTTGCTCTTGACTGAGAGCTGCGGCATCGATGTACATCCTGCAGGAGAAAACCTGACCACACGCCGCACACGCGCAAAAGTCGTATGCGGCAACCATTTACGCTATTCCCCCCTAGAGCTGGCTGGGTCTCACACCTCCCGAGAAAGGCCCTCCCGCACGGTCTCCGCCCAGACGTACGCCCCGATTGGGAGGCATCCCTTCTCTCCCAAGTACCATGATAGAAAGTGCAAGTATCCGCTAGACATCCAGGGCCTCACAGGCTACTAGGTTTACTAGGCCCATAAAAACACTAGTGATCAGTACGTTCGAACTTGCTCAACAGGGCCAACAACTGACGGTCCTTAACCGACATAGACGGGGCTACCACCGTGAAGGCCCAGCCTTCTCCAACCATCCTATGCAAACAAATCCCGCTGTAGCGTTTCCGCTTTTCACAGGATCGAGTCGGAAGTGCCGGTGAACGGACACAACAGTACATCACATAAAAAGCACCAATTTTACATCTTTTAGTTATTACAATGAATCTCAATGATTTAAAACACGTGAGTATACAGCGGAAGCGTACAAATAAAACAATAACTACAACACTCGACGATATCAGCCACACATCGAAGCCCTGCGATGTCTACCTGCTGAGAAACTCCACCAAGCAACAGCGGAAGCAAGACTACCTGCACAAAAACATAAAGAGCCAAACCCTAAGCAACTAATACTCAGCAAGACTTACCCGTCAACGTGGCTAATTACAGCCGACTCCTAATATGCAATGCTACAAAGGGTAGGCTGACTCATTAGCATAAACTCGCACTAATTACTTGGTCCTTACTTTCAAGTTTTAATTTCAAGTTAAGTACTTAACCAATAAAACAGTGTGCATATCTCTAAAACAGGTATAAGGTAACAATACATCAATAATAATAACAGTATACAACAAGATATGTAAATATAACAATAGTAAGCTAGCATCATCATCATCAATCATATCACACTACGATGTGGCGCAGTGAACAAGGTTGCTCTTGACCGAGAGCGGTGACATCGATGTACATCCTGCAGGAGAAAACCTGACCACACGACGCACACGCGCAAAAGTCGTATGCGGCAACCGTTTACGCTATTCCCCCCTAGAGCTGGCTGGGTCTCACACCTCCCGAGAAAGGCCCCCGCACAGTCCCCGTCCCAGACGTACGCCCCGATTGGGAGGCATCCCTTCTCTCCCAAGTACCATGATAGAAAGTGCAAGTATCCGCTAGACATCCAGGGCGTCACAGGCTACTAGGTTTACTAGGCCCATAAAAACACTAGCATGTGATTAGTACGTTCGAACTTGCTCAACAGGGCCAACAACGGACGGTCCTTTACCAACACAGATGGGGCTACCACTGTGAAGGCCCAGCCTTCTCCAACCATCCTATGCAAACAAATCCCCGTCCGGTCTCAACAAATCCTAAAATCTGCTAGTACAATCCAGGGTGATTCCTATCATTGCGAGTGGGACCTACCACTCGTCTTCTTCCACTAGCCACTAAGCATAGCAAGTTCTAACGTTAACCTAGACCACATCTACAAAAATTAGGACACAAGGTAGGATATGGAAGGGTAATCCTAATGCAGTTCTAAGGTTTCACATCAACTCCTAATAAACCTAATGCACAAACAATTACTAGCCCAGATCAAGTGAGAAAATAAAAATCCTAATAAGGTAGGCATGCACCGGGGCTTGCCTGGCTCAGGAACTAAGCTAGCTGGGTCAGCTACAGGGTCAATGTCCTGCTGCTCCTCCTCCTGTGGCTCCTCCTCTGGCAGCTGGAAATCCAGTGGCTCCGGAGTCGTCTCTGTCACTACAAGTTATGCCAAGGAATTAATGCAAGTAAATGTTGGTAATTCTTAACGTCACAGATAAATCCGCAAGCGTACGGAGAATACCGTTGTAGCACTTCACCCATGAGTATTCAAGGGTATCGTTATTTATATTTTCCCAAAGGAACGGAGTGCAAATATCTTCGTCTAGCTCGTCCAAGGACACGAAGAAGGATGGTAGGTTTGGGTAGAGAGCATTCCTATGGATGAGGTTCTATCTGGAACAAAGAGGATTAAACACAGCAGGGCTGTCACCACCTACCGCCAACCCTCTACTAGGACACGTGAGACTAGGGCTATTAAGTCCCTATGCCAGTCCTAGGCTCACGTGACAACAAGGCAATTAAGTTCTCGCTGCCAGACCGATTCCAAGCAGTCAATTCCCTAGAACAGAGAGGATTAAGCACAGCAGGGCTGTCACCACTACCGGCAACCCTCTACTAGGACACGTGACACTAGGGCAATTAAGTCCCTATGCCAGTCCTAAGGTCACGTGACAACAAGGCAAGTAAGTCCTCACTGCCAGACCTATTCTAGTTCACAAGAGCAAAAGATAAATTCCGCCTCTAAATGCTTGCTTGAATAGAACGATGATCCCGTAAGCAGGTAAAAGAAGAACTTATACTAGAATAGAAACATACAATCCAAAAGGGGATCGAGAATACTTAGTTGTTAATGAGATGAACGATGAACCAACGAGGAACGAACGACGAACGAACGATGAACGACGAGCGAACGACGAACGAACGATGAACAATCCACTATAAATAAGTATTATCCAAGAATACAAGATTTGGGCTAAGTCCTCACAAGGGTGGACTACCCTTCTCTTCTACCCTACTCTCTCCCTATTCTACTAGTGTACAAGAGGCTCTTGGCCATTGGGAGTGGAATGAGGCTCTCCTCCTTGTGTGTGCTTGAGGGGGGGGTACCCCCTCTATTTATAGACTTGAGTCGGTCGGTTTGGGGACCTCCACCGCCTTGATTGCATTGATTGCAGGCAGAACCGACATCAGGAAGGCGGTGGCGACCATCAGGCCAAAGATGGGCCCAGACAGGCCTCCAGAATGAGCCAGCCGACCTGTAACTGGCCCTTCTGGCCCCCATCTTTGGCCAGTAGGCTCCTCTGGACCTCCCCAACTTGAGTATAGGTGCTATGGCAATTGTTGGATAAGTTTTGTGGGCTTTTGGCACTTCTTATGGTCCGTACGGTGACGCACATTAGCGCTGATTTGTTGGGCCATGTATTCTGCCTTGTTGACTTGTATTCTCGCCCATTTATGTGCTTACCTCACCTGCATACATAAATTCACCAAAGCTTGTGGAAATAGTTAGTAATAAACTCCTACCACTATGATTGGTGTTCATTTTATTTCTTTTATGCAGGTACTTGATGGTCAAAAGTGGTACTTAAGGACCGTCAACAACACCCCCGCACTTGAGCCTTTGCTCGTCCTCGAGTGAAGGTGGAAGACTAAGATAAAACAAGACTTCCATTGGTATGATGCTAGCATACAAGTCATTCCAAGCCATACATGTACCAGTGAACTTTGATGTGTCTACCATGTCATCTTGGGCGGTTGAGGAATGGAACGGTCTTGATTCAAGTCATCAATACTCCTCTGCAGAGTAACTTGGGTTTTTGATAGATTTTCAAAGTAAAAACATAGCTTGTACTCCTCAAATGATAACTCTCAGATCGCTCAATGTGTATGATTCCTCACCAAGGCATTGGATTTGCCTCTTTTCATCCTATTTCTACAAAGGCTTTATGTGGAGCTTGGTAGTGATGAAAAGGAGCATACTTGTATCACTTATGTTGCAAAGTCAAAGAGTGGATCCAAAAAGGAAAACAAGCCATACAATCTGATCAAGAATGTGCACGTGTGTGGGTGTATGGAAGATAGAATGGGATGGGTACTCCTTGATGTGATGATCTCTCTCTCTTGATTGCTTTTTATTTGAGAACATAGCTATCACTTCTTTTCTTTACTTTCTTTTTTTCGATCATGCTCAACATGTTTTGAGCAGGTCTTTCCTTTTTTTTTCATGCTCTTATGCATATGAGCACTCTCTTTTTTTTTTCAACTTCTTTTTTTTTTTGATAGCCATGTCTCTTTTGCAAGAATATTTTGAGAGAGACATCAAGAGCAAGTGATGGAGCATTTATTTGTTGGGTAGATGGATGGAAATGGTGTTGCTAACTTTCAGTGTAGAAGTTTAGCATGTTTTGTGGTGGTGGTGTATGTGTACGTGATCTTGATCATGAAAGTATGACAAGCATCTCACAAGGGGCACTCAATTTGGCAAAGCTCAAAGCAATAACAAGCAGCATTTTGTAGAGGTTTTCAATGTGATCATTATTTGGCTCTGGTGGGAACATAAGATCATTGAGGAGTGCAAAGCTATGATTTTAAATTTTTCAAGATAAATTCCCAAGCACTCTTATACAGAAAAAGCAAGACTCTCTCATCCAACCATATAACACTCGCCAAAAACTTAGATAAACATGGGGTCCTATGATATTTGGTGTTCACAAGCAACAGGTGTATGATGCAAGGAATAAAGAATATGCAGGCCAACCAAACAGAAGCAACCAGATATCTTAGCCAACCAGATAGAAGTATGTTTGTTGAGGGATAACAAGGTTTCTTTTATCATTGAGTTAAATTTTAGTGATTGACGAAAAAGATTATTTTAACTCATGAAGTAGGGAGATAGAATAGTAGGGTAGGATGCGCAAACCATCGCCTTGGATGAAGTGGAAATAGTTGATCAAACCAAAGGTTCGGTCTAACTCTGTTTTCTTGTGCTCGATGGCTCCACCCCTTTGCGTGTCGATCAGTGCTATGTTTTTGCATCGTGTTGGTGGGAGATCTCGAATGTGTGCGTGATGAAGAATGAGAGATCTCCCCCACACTTGTTCTTGTAACTGGCTTGTTTATTCAAGAGAAACAAACAAATATGGAAACAAAAAGGACTACCGGGGTTGAAGATCGGAGAGCCTAAATTTATTGAATTCAGCAAAATAACTCACGGCGCATTATATGTTTAAAAAGGGAAATAAAAGCACCTAGTTTATTCATATATTTTTTTCCAAACTTGAGACAAAATATAATGAAAACTTGGGAAAATGCGAGAGCAAAAATTTTGTGAGAGAGTGCTTGAGTGAAAGGAAATGAAATTGAAGAATCCAAGCACTCTTCCATCAAATATAAAAATATGAAGTCCAACGTGGCACACAACTCCCCAATGTCTATATGATAAGAAGTCAATGGGAGCTGTACCAAAATTCCTCCAAAATTTTGCTCAAAACATTTTCCAACAAAAGATTGTTTCAAATTCATTTTCTCAAATTTACTCTCACAAAGAAAATATGTTTCTTTTTAAAATGCAACTGCCAAATGGTTTGAACAGTCCCAAACAAGTTGGAAAGATTCAAAATGCAAGAATGCAAGTGGAAAAATCAAATATGCAGGAAATGCAAACTAGGAAAATTCAAATATGCATGTTGGAAAGGAAATCAACTACGGAAGAAGCAAATATGAGATAACTACCGATTATCCTGTCGGCAAGGGCATCATCATTTTAAGTCCGACGAGCAAGACTTTTCTCCATCACGCTCAGCTCGATGACGAGATCCCGGAGAATGGTCTGCAAGGTTAGTGCCAAAATACAACCACGATATTTGCAATATTTATGATAAATGAAAGCATCTACAACCATCCTAAAGAACAAATAACAAAATAAAGGACCAAGGTGGTTGTAGGCATCAAACGTGGTTTTGGCGCTAACGGGTATTGACTCTAGAGAACTATCATATGAGCATGTTTCTTGTGGGTTTTCAAGAGAAACTCTCATGCTCATGTAAAGAATCAGGTTCTTCTAGAGTTGATGCCCCAAGGAAATCCATAGCCCAAGAGTTTTCCTTCTCAAGAGGTTCTTGATCACCAACAAGAATGGCGTGTGAAGGGCTAGAGGAAGAGGCTTAAGATAGAGTGATGGTGATGAAGATCGTTGGGTCAGGAATGCTTCTTTTTCTCTATCCTCATCTTGGGTGGAAAACGTCTCATCCTCATGTAGAGCAAGATCGGGTGATGTGAATGGGGATACAAACTTCACTTGCTCAAGTGGTTCATGATCGAGGTGAGGTTCTGCCAAAGGATTTTGAGTGGTAGTGGTGGCAAAAAAGGTTTTCTCAAGACTTTCCTTCATGTCCTCCTTGAGAAATGGTTCTTTGAGAGGATCGGGAGGAGTAGGAGGCATCTTTTCCCATATGTAGTTTGAGGTGTTTCCATAATCTTCAATAATTTCTTCCTCGAACTCATACGGGAACTCAGGAGGTTCATGAAGATAGTGTGATGTTGATGAAAGCCGTACGGTTTTGGGTAGGTGAAAAGTCTCTCCCAACAAATCCTCTCTTTTGTTGGAAAGCTACGTGTTCTCATACCGAGTAGGCTTGGTAGGTATAAAATATGATATATTCATAACTTCCTCAAGCGGATTCTGCTCGGGATCAGGAGGCTGCACTATTCGATGTTTTGAGCGATAGGCACAAGCGGATTTCCAAGGCTTGTTATTAGGATCAAAACGAGGAAGGTGTGCCGTAGGCTTCGGTTCCCAAGTATAAGTATTTCGAGATTTTTTATCAAAATACTCTTTGTATTTTTCTGAGAACTCAAGAGGTCGAATTTCTTCTTCCTCCATCGTTGTTCTTGGTACAGGAGAGGGCTCAACAGGAGAATCTTGGGACGTGGAAAAAGAAGGGATGGATTCAGATGTTGAGGGTTCCTCGATGCTTGACACAACTTGCTCCTGGAGAGGTTCACTATGATCATGGACGAAGGAAGTATTTTCGTTGATTTGATTCAAGATCTCTCTTCCTTCGATCGGGGTTTTGGAGGCAAAGGACCCTCCAGCGGTGATGTCAAGATATAGGGCGGATTCCTTGTCTAGACCCATATAAAAGTGTTGCAATAGCATGGGGTCGGGAATAGACAAGTTTGGGCCGGAAAGAGTTAGCAAGGAAAACCTAGCCCAAGCCGCACCAATAGACTCCTTCTCATTCTGGTGAAAGCCGAGAATTTCCATACGAAGAGCAATGATTCGGGATAAGGGGAAGAAGGCTAAGCAGAATTTATCTCGGAGTTCTTCCCAATCACCGTTCGTGCTTCCGACGGTGTAATTGTACCATTGTCTCGCTTTCTCTTGAAGGGAGAACGGAAATAACTTCCATTTCAACGTTTCTTGTGACATGCCTTGGATCATGAGGCATGAACACAATTGCTCGAACTTTCGCAGATGGTGATATGGATTTTCTTGTTCAAGTCCAGAGAAGGGTTGTCCTTGCACCATGGATATAAAGGCGGGGTCGAGATAATAGCCGGATGTGGAAATGGGTTTGGAGGATGGTGGTGGCTCTAACAACTCTCCCCTTGGAGCAGAGAATGATTGGATTGTAGGTTCTGGCTCCATGATAAATATTTTTGGTATTTTTCAAGTGGAAGGATAGAAATGATGGATGGTGGAAGATTGATGATGGAAAAAGGATGAGCAATAAAAGTAAAAAAGGATAAATAGAATGATACAATACGAGGACCAACTAGGTTCAAAGACAAAACAACAACCGTTCCCCGGCAACGGCGCCAGAAATGCTTGTTGGTAATTCTTAACGTCACAGATAAATCCGCAAGCGTACGGAGAATACCGTTGTAGTACTTCACCCGTGAGTATTCAAGGGTATCGTTATTTATATGTTCCCAAAGGAACGGCGTGCAAATATCTTCTAGTTCTAGCTCGTCCAAGGACACGAAGAAGGATGGTAGGTTTGGGTAGAGAGGATTCCTATGGATGAGGTTCTATCTGGAACAAAGAGGATTAAACACAGCAGGGCTGTCACCACCTACCGGCAACCCTCTACTAGGACACGTGACACTAGGGCTATTAAGTCCTTATGCCAGTCCTAGGGTCACGTGACAACAAGGTGTTGGTATTTCTTACACCACGAATAAATCTGCAAGCGCACGGAACACCGTTGTAGCACTTCACCCGGGAGTATTCCAAGGTATCGTATTTGTTTTCCTCAAGGAATGGTGATAATCTGCAGCAAGGTTAGTTTTATCCAAGGACAACAAGAATGGTAGTAGTATAGGATTGAGAGGATGAATAAAGATCTAGCTGTCCCGTAGGACGATCGCACTCAAGTTCTACTTGTTTACTTCGGGCACTGCTATAGACCTGGTCTGCCAAGTCACGCCAGCCTGTAGCTCGAACGTGGAGGATTACGCGGGACGGACAGGGCTGTCACCACCTGCCGCCTACCTCTACAAACCGTGGGGCACGCGGCAAACAAAGGTAACCTCTAGCCTAGACACCACGTCTATGCCGTCGATTACTACTCTAACCCCGGTCCTAGTACCAATCTGGAAGGTTAGAGCACCCCTCGCGGAGCGATGATCCCGTAAACAAGTATAACAAGAATAACGACTAGTATGTAAAGCTCGCTAAATCAATATCACCACGAATACTAATCTTATGAATAAGAACAACTCTCGAACTATGAACGAACGACGAACGATGAACGAACTAAGAACGAACGATGAAGATGAACGAACGACGAATGAACTAAGAACGAACGATGAACGATGAATGCACGACGAATGAACGAAGAACGAACGATGAACTATTAATAAGATAAATATCCGCCAAGGTACAAGATAAGGAAATAACTAAAACAAAGCTATCCCTCTCTTGATCCTTGCCCTCCCCCCTATTCTACTACTGTACAAGAGGCTCTAGGCCTGAGATGTGGGAGTGGTGCTCTCCTCTTGGGATTCTTGTGATGTGTTGTGGAGGAGGGGGGTACCCCTTTATTTATAGCCCAAGAAGGTCGGTAACTTTGAGGTGGTTCCTGACTTTGGGGGCATTGATTGCAGGTGGAACCGACCTCTGGAAGGCGGTGGCAAACCGACATAAGAAGCTGGGCCAGGGGGCCTCCACCACAGGTCGGCCGACCCAGAGTAGGCCCCTCTGGGCTTGGTCTTCCTCGTGTTGCTTCTTCGGGCTGTGTTATCCTCTGATCCACCTGCTGTGGGTGGAGTTGAAGTCAGGATATTTGGATTTTGGGCTTCAAGAGAGGAATTCTTTATTCCGGGGAAAATTGGTGTTTCCAACTTGGGCCTTTTTATGCTTCCTTTCCCCGTTTTCCTATGAATTGCAGTTGCACTCACAAATTCACCAAGACTTGTGGAAATCATTAGTTTAAAGCCCTAAGTCTACTTTTGGTGATTGTTTCATTCTAAAAAGTGCAGCTAGTTGACGGTTTATTTTGGGTCTAAGAGCCGTCAACAACTCCCCCACACTTAGCTCTTTGCTCGTCCTTGAGTAAAGTTGCGAGCTTAAGGCGGAGATACTCTTCCTCATAAATGAGAGCCTGCACACAAGTTATTGCAAGCCACACTTCATACCTGTGAACTTTGATGTGTCTAACATGTATTCCTTGGATCATTGATAAGTGGAACGGTCATGTCTCAAATCATCTCGCCTTCCCTGCCAAGTACCTTGGGATTTTTGCATAATTTTTCAGAAATAAAAACATAGTTTCTGCTCCTCAAATGACTCTCTCAAGTCGCTCATGGTGTTTGTGTATCTCCTCTCAAGGGCCATGATTTTGCCTCTTCCCTCCTTGTGTTTGATCAGGCTTTTGTGGAGCTCAAGGTAGGGTAAAGTGGAGCATACTAGTATCTCTTTTATTGCTAAGTCAAAGACTGGATCCAATGGAGAAGACAAGTCATACAATCTGATCAAGATGTGCATGTGTGTGGTGGTATGAAATGGAAATGTATTTGTACTCCTTTTTATGATTACCTTCTCTCTCTTTTTGAATTTTTGAGAAGGATATGGCTATCATACTTTTTCTTCTTTTTCTTTTTCTCCATTTTTCTCATCATTTTTCTTCTCTTTTTCATCGTGCTCTACTTTTGTATGAGCAGGGATTATTCTTTTTCTTTTTGCATAGCCATGTCTCCAATGATGTTTTTGAGAGAGAAAGGTAACGATGATTTTTGGAGCACTAATTTTGGTGGATGGATGATGGAATGTTGCTCAACTTACAGTGTAGAAGTGTAGCATGTGAGGTGGAGTGTACATGATCTTGATTAAAAGAGTATGACAATCTTCTCACTAGGGTCCAAGAATTTGACAAAGCTCAAATCGACAACTAGCAGCTTATAGGCTATCAAGATATTCATGTAAAGTTCTTTGGCCTTGGTAGGAGAATATAAATCAAGTGAGGAGCATCATACTATAGAATTTTTGATTTCCATAAAGATAAATTCCCAAGGACTTGAAGGTTAAACAATGATCATTTCGACAAACCATATCTCACATGCCAATTATCTAGGAAAAACATGGGTTCCTAATGATAAGGTGTTCACAAGCATTCAGCGATGAAGCGAGAAATAACAAGTGTGCAAGTCCATGAATGTGAGAGGTAGAGTTGTGGGCATAAGATAAATCAATTATGATTTTCCCAAAAGATTAGTGTGTCAAGTTTTATTTAATTTTTAGATTATCAGAATAAACTTGACGGTGTAGCAGGCAAAAAGTGGAAGCGTGGTGCAAACTTAGGAGGTAGGAGGAGGCTGGGCCCTGGTGGGGACCACCAGGGGTCGGCCGACCCTCCTGGTGGGGTCGGCCGACCTGGCCTGGACCCCACAGGTGCAATGTTTTCGTGTGTTGGACATTCTTGAGTTGCCTCGTATGGTTCTGGACGATTTGGTCGTGATTGTTCCAGATATGGCGATGTTCCCCCCCCCCCCCCCCCCCCCCCCCAACTTGCCTTTTTGGCTGCTTCCTTCAAAAACGACACAAAATATGGAAACACAAATATTGCTCTACCGGTATGCAAGCCCGGGGAGCACTATCATTGATTGAATTTAAACTAAACTCGCAGGCGCATTACAAATTTGAAGGAAAATTGGAATAAAAATAAACTAAGCAAAAATGCGCCTTTTAGCCAGATAAAAGTGGAGGATTAGATATAGAACTTTTCCTCCTTTCCTGCGCCCTTGAATAGACGCTTGAGCTTGGTGTTGGTGCTGCGGCGTAAGTTTGCATTGTTGTCGCGCAGCTCCTCTACGGCTTCCTTTAGCTCGGCCACTTTGTTTCCAAGCTCAAGATGCGAGTCACGAAGGTCGATGTACTTAGCGAGGAGGCAGTCATAAGGCTTTTTCTTGGGCGTCTTTTCCTCCTCACTTTCGTACATACCCCCTGCCCTTTTGATAGGAGAGGGGGAAAGGTGCCTCCTAACTCTCTTGGTAGGAGTAGAGCTCTTGGATTCATAGGCACCCCTCTTTTCTACTGATGTAAGTGGCTGAACGAGCTGTTTCCCCTTCCCACGGACGCCCGTAATCTTGAAGCGTGGGTCTCCCATCTTCTTGGGAGCAGCAGCAAGGGGAGAGTGCTCAATGTATTGATGGTGTACCACATTGGCCTTGGTAGGAGAAACAGCTCCCCAGGACTAGTGATCCCACGTACTTCTCCCCAGGACGGAGAGGATTCTCCGAATTTTCGCTCCTTGTCTTCTTTGGAGTGAGTACCCCCGTGGTAGGATAAGGTGGAGTGGAATGACTCTCCCTTAGGACCTTCTTGGCTATTGGAGTGGCAGCGGGAGCACTTGGAGGTGGTAAGAGAGCCAAGGGTGCGATATCCACAAAGTTGGCTTGCTCGGTGGGGGAGACGGGATCAAGGATGTTTTCTAGGTCAAGTTGTTGCAAGAGTTGGCTAGTTGTGGCGGACACATCAAAGGAAGGGATGCTGCTGTCCATGGTGATGTTGGGAGTGTTTTGGGCGTTGGTTTGATGAAGAAGATGGGTGGTACAAAGGAAGAGAGGGGAAATCTCAAATAGTTATGGAGAAAACTATGGAAAGAATTTTCCTGATTTCCCCGGAGCTGATCAAGAGCTACATCAGTGGGATTTCTGCTTGTGAACGTTGGAGGAGAAGGTATGAGAAAGATCGGACCGTTGTGGGTCCCACAGGGGTCGCCCGAGCTGATAGTTGGGGTCGGCCGACCCTGTGTGGGTCCCACTGGCCCCCTGTTTTCTGCAGTGCTTTTCTTATTCGAGAATATATTGTACAATAATTGCGATGGGTAAAAATAAGAAACAGAGGATGTCAGGATAAAAGATTTAAATCAATTAGATTCATGACATCGAATTCCTTATTTGCTTCGGGTTCAAGATAAATTTTAAGACGCTGGCCATTTACCTTGAATACATTACCTCCGTCGTCTTGGAGTGTGATTGCTCCATGAGTCGACGTGTCGATGATGGTGTATGGTCCGTCCCATTTACTTCTCAATTTTCCATGCCCGAAGAGCTTTACCCTTGAATTGAAAAACAACACCTTATCTCCAACTTTGAACTCTTTTATTTTTATTCGCCGGTCATGCCAGCGCTTTGTACGCTCCTTGTAGATGGCTGAGCTGTGATACGCTTTGTCTTTCCATTCTTCCAACTCAGCTATCTCCATTTTTCTTCTCCACCCAGCTCCTTTCATATCTATGTTCCAAGTCCTCATGGCCCAATATGCCTTATGTTCCAACTCAACTGGTAAATGGCACGTTTATCCATAGACGAGTTGGTATGGTGACATGCCTATGGGTGTCTTGTAAGCTGTTCTATATGCAGCCCCATATGGATGTTTCGGCCTGCCCATTTGTTTAAGGATGGTATGGAGTGGCAATGTTGTGCTTTGCTCCAAGCTCTCTTAGGAACCTACGAAAGGTCTTATCCATGAAGTGAGACCCTCCCTCACTTATCACCATTCTCGGAGTTCCAAACCTTGGAAATATAATCTTGTGGAACATCCGGCGAGCGTGTTTGGAGTCTGCCGCTCGGCATGGCATAGCTTCTACCCATTTGGATACGTAGTCCACCGCCACCAATATGTACTCACAATCTTGGGAATTCACGAATGGTCCCATGAAGTCAATGCCCCATACGTCGAAGAGTTCGACTTGAAGGTTGTATGTGAGGGGCATTGCATCTCGTGCTGTGATGCCTCCAAATCTCTAGCATTGCGGGCATCTTCTAATGAATTCTTTTGTATCTTCATACATGGTTGGCCAGAAGAATCCACTTTGCCAGATTTTTGCTTGGGTACGGAAGGCACCATAGTGTCCACCATATGGGGCTGCATGGCATTTCTCAATGATTTGTGTGCTCTCGGGAGTGGGCACACATCGCCTAAGCAGTCCATCGGCGCAGACACGGTAGAGGAATGGCTCATTCCATAAGTGACGGCGACTCTCATATATCAATCTTCTTTTATCCGCCTCTGGTGGTACATATCCTGTGGCGATGAAGTTCACGATGTCGGCGTACCAAGGATGCGAATCCGTCACTTTTAGTAGCATGTCGTCGCGTAGGAAGTCATTTATGGGTAACTCCTGCAAGTTAGTGAACTGCATACGCGACAAATGATCTGCTACAGAATTTTCTACTCCTTTCTTATCTTTAATTTCTATATCAAACTCTTGGAGTAGAAGGATCCATCTCATGAGACGAGGTTTAGCATCTTTCTTAGCAAGCAGATATCTTATGAGACAGCAAGGAGCTCCTTCTCAGTGGTAGTATAATTCAACTGAGCTCCAGTCAAAGTTTTGCTAGCATAAGAGATTGCATGATGCTTTTTGTCTTTCATTTGACCAAGAACTGCCCCCACAGCATAATCACTAGCATCACACATTATTTCAAAAGGAAGCGTCCAATCAGGGGGTTGAATGATTGGAGCAGAGATGAGTGCATTCTGAAGAGTAGCAAAGGCATGCATGCAGTCATCATTGAAATCAAAGGGTGCATCCTTAGTAAGCAAGTTCGTAAGGGGTCGTGCAATTTTAGAGAAGTCTTTTATGAAGCGACGATAAAAACCTGCATGACCCAGAAAACTACGAACACCCTTGATATTCACAGGAGGTGGAAGCTTTTCTATAACTTCTATTTTTGCTTTGTCCACCTCTATGCCTCTCCCAGACACAAGGTGTCCAAGAACTATACCCTCTCGGACCATGAAATGGCACCTTTCTCAATTAAGTACCAGGTCCTTCTCTTGGCATCTCTGTAAGATCTTGTCTAGATTTTCTAAGCAGTGATCGAAGGTTTTCCATAAACAGAGAAATCATCCATAAACACTTCCATAATTTCTTCGATCAAATCAGAGAAAATAGACATCATGCAACGTTGGAACGAGGCAGGTGCATTGCACAAACCAAAAGACATGCGACGATAAGCATAAGTTCCATACGGGCATGTGAAAGTGGTCTTACTCTGATCATCGGGGTGGACGGGAATTTGATGATATCCCGAATACCCATCAAGAAAACAAAAGAAAGAATGATTTGCCAACCGTTCTAACATCTCATCGATGAAGGACAGCGAAAAATGATCTTTCTTTGTAGCCTTGTTAAGTTTTCGGTAATCAATGCACATTCGCCACCCCGTGACGGTTCGTTGAGGAATAAGTTCATTTTTATCATTATGAACAACCATCATACCTCCTTTCTTGGGTATCACTTGTACGGGGCCACCCAATCACTGTGAGGAACAGGATAGATGACCCCGGCGTGTAATAGCTTCAAGGCCTCTTTCTTCACAACTTCTCTCATCGTATTATTCAGCCTCCTTTGAGGCTCCGTTGAAGGTGTACTTTCAGGATCCGTGGGAATGCGATAGGTGCAGAGAGCAGGGCTGATCCCTTTTAGGTCTTCAAGTGAGTAGCCAAGAACGGAGCGATGTTTTTCAAGCACGGCCATGAGTTTGGCGGTTTCTTCTTCAGAAAGCTTGTCACTTATGATGACGGGAGCTTGCGGATCTCCGTACAAGAAGGCATAGCGCAAACCGGGAGGTAGCGCTTTGAGATCAATGGGAGGTCGTGGCGGTGGTGTGGTTTGTGGTAGCTCAAAAGTGTCCTCCGAGCCAACTTCTTCTAAGATAAATTCTTGTGCATCTTCTTCTAAAGCCAACTCAGTGTCCATGTGAGGAATAATGGCCATGACCTCCTCACTTGATATTCCTCTAGTGGTTCATCGGAAAGAGTGTTTCGTGAGGTGGTAATGGGTATGGAAAATGACTCTTTTCCGATGGTGAAGTCGAGGTTTCCGAATGATGGTGCATCAATGAGGAATTTTTCTATAGGATGCTCTATCATTATGTCGAAGTCTGGGACTTCGAAGACGTAGAAATCCAGGATAACCTCAAAGTCTTCATGATAGAGAGTTACATCTCTAACAATCCCCAAACTCTCAAGAATATAGCCTAATGGGTGCTTGAGGAGTTTGTTTGTTGATGTCCATGGTCAGTTGCCAAAGATTGACAACGTATATGTGTCGGAGAGGATATTGGCACCAACAAGGGGGTTGTAAAGTGCATTCACCTTGGTTCCTTTGATGGAGCAGCATATGTTGGTTGAGGGAGGGCAGAGCCGAATGATATCCATGGATAGCTCATTCTCCCTCGACCATTCATTGCTCATGATTGAAGTAAGCTCCCAAACAGTCTCCACAAGATATTCTTTTTCAATTGGTTCGGGAGGTGGCAAAGGAACAGGCGGTCTCTTTTGAAACAAATAGTTCGAGGTGTTTCCAAAATCTTCAAAAATTTCTTCCCCGAACTCAAATGGGAACTCAAGGGGCTCATCATCCTCTGTCATAGTTCGTTGTTGGTCGTTTGTACGCACCTACTTATATACCACAAGTGGATGGTGTACAGTTGTAGCACTTTTCCTTTAGAGTATTCCAAGGTTTAATATCGAACCACAGAGAACAAGCGGGACTTAAACTATTACTTAAACTACTAAATTAATAAAGCAAAGGTGTGTGTGAAAAGGATGATTAATAACTAGAGAAGAAAGAGCCTGCAGTTGTAACAAGGTTATAAAAAGATTCTCTTCTATGGTTTGGGATACTGGCATGCAACTCGGATTATCGTTCAATTGATAGGTTTAGTATTATACAAGACATTGTGGTTTCGTTCGCCCCGATCCGGTCACGACAAGGGTTAATAGCTCCCCACTGGTTTCTTGCACTATGTGATGATCGATAGCATAGCCGTGGCCACAACTACACTAATGAATTCATGTATTGATCAAATACGGAATAAACGCATCACATAACTGAACGCATCAAAAGAGTATTGTAAGTGTGAGAGTTACATAACCAGATTTCCCTCGCCACAGAGAGAATATGAGATCTACTCATGCATCATACTGCAACACATGAACATGGCTGCAATAGAACACGGGATTTTGGCGTGGACACACAGGTGCCGATCGGCACGGCAGTGTGCCGGTCGGCGCAATCTTCCTTTTGGTGGTGATGATCGGTGATCGCCGTCTTCGCCGCCACAACCTTTAACCTAGGTCAAAACTTCTATCTGTTCGTCGTCCTCTCCTGTTTCGCGACCAAGATCTCATCTTTATAGTTCGACCAAGATCTCATCTTTATAGTTCCTTTCGATTGTGGGCTGGATTTCACCGACTCCGACTCTGATATTTCTTCTGGGCTTCATATTCTCCAACTGGGCATTATATTTGGGCTCGACCTCCGTGGTGCCGGTCGGCACGGGGGCTGTGCCGACCGGCACGGCCTCCAGTTTCTTCGTTCTTCGGGCCTCCGGCAGCTCTTTATCAGTAGTCTCTCAATTTTCACCTGTTTCCTGCAAATCCTTCCAATATACAGAAACTATGCATATATATAATAATGGGGTTAATTGTTAGCAATAATGACATAATAAGGTATTAAAAACACCATATTTGTCATACAAAATGGGTACCTAGAAAGCACCAACAGCTCCCCCACACTCAAATCATTGCTAGTCCTCGAGCAATACAAATCAAGAAAATCATCACCGTGCCTTCGTCATGCTAAGAAGCAAAAACTCTCACAAATCTTCAACTTAGCCATTGTTAATCATCTCATCGAATTAGTATTCCTGCACAAGATTTTCTCTCAATTTTGAAAACAATTTCACCTCAAAACTTGAGTCAACCACATCAATCACAAGGCTTATCTCAAACAAATATTTTTGTCTCCCTTCATATCACGTAAGATGAATGCAAAAAGCTTCAAATTCCACTCAATCGCTCAAAGGTGTTTCCTTCCCTCTCCTTTCTATAGTATAAGGCTTTTTTGTGGATCTCGGAGAGTAGTATAACCAAATTGAATCGAAAGAACAACTAAGTCAACAATCTGCTCAATCATGCCTTCTAAAAGGGAGCTTTCATCATGAGAATACAGAATGTAAGCACAAGGATCAAAAGGGAATAGAAAATAAACGAGAATGAATGGAATAGAATTAAGATGAGATCAAGCTTGAAGTATATACTGATCTTTCAAAATTTTAACTCTTCCTGCAGTCTGCTTCTTCTGATATTCATTTTTCTCTTTCTTTGAGGCGTATTTTCTTTTATTTTTCTCCTGTGCCGGTCGGCACCAGCTTGTGCCGGTCGGTACCTTCTTCATTTTCTTTTTTTTCTTTTTCTTCTTTTTTTTATTACAGACTGCTATCAGAGCACGTTTTAAACCGAAATCTGTACGAACTTCACATTGCTTGTAGGTTGTATCAAGGAGGAGGGAGAAACAATGAAGTATCGGTTTTTGGATAGAAAGAATTTGATGATAGATGGCTAGCAAACTGAGATGAAAAAATGAAACTTCTCCCTTCTAGCCTAGTCGTAATCAAGAGCAAAGAGTTGACAAAGACGTCTTCCTATCAAAAGGTTTATGTGTAAGCTTCTCTCAACTCATTTGGCTTAGTGTAATAGGCACAATATCAAATATTTAGCTAAATGCTTCAATAGAATGATAGAGGGGTTTTCGAAAAGTTGGTATATAAAGCCAAGCGATTATTCAATAAACTCAAGTAGATTGGCAAAACGATCGTCAAAAATAAAATCAAGAATATGGGGTAACGCATCGTTTTGACAACTAACACTAACTTTATTCAAGACATTGCAATAACTCTTGACCTCGAAGCTTAACTAAGCACACCATCTCAAATCTCTCTAAGAAAACTCTCACACTTTCACACACTAACTCAAACCATACTAAATCGAAGCAGACGACCTTAAGAAGTGTAAGGGCGAATCCCCCACACTCAAACCTTGCAATGTCCTCATTGTAAAAGAACGACAACTAGACCAACCTAATCGTAGATGCCACGCCTCCTCAACATGCTAAAGATGCTTTGAATGTTCTGCAAGAGAAAGGAGTAATCCTCTTCGGCCATGCTCATCATGTCTTCAACACTTCTATCAATGTCCCGTTGATACCTATGGCGTCTCTCCATGTCATACTGAAGACGTTCGATGTTTCTTCTGCAGATCGGGCAACAGTTGGCAGGACGATCATGACGCTCATCTTGCAGGGGCGAGTTCCTGCTAAATCCCCTCGGTGCCGGTCGGCACGGGCTGCGTGCCGGTCGGCACGAGACACCGTTTACTTGATAACGCGGCCCTGCACTTCCTTGAGCTCCTGCAAGGCTTTCTGTAGCTCCTTCTGCACTAGGTGGTTCGGCATCGACAGGTTCTGGCTCGTCTGCCATCGGCTCCTCGGGATCTTCTTCCGGATCCTCCTCGGGATCTTCTTTCGGATCCTCCGTTGTTTCAACTTCATCCTTCATAACAAGATTAGCTAATGGGTGTTCATGCTCAGGGGATGTCTCTATATAGCACACTGATTCCGAGGTATATCTCGCTCGTGGCTTTGAAGAAAGACGAGCGGAACGCCGAACTCCCTCTATTTCCTTTGATCTCTTCGGTTCTGGCTCATCATCAGAGGACTCATCATTTATCTCTATGAAATCCACAACCTTGAGGTCGTGCCGATCGGCACAAGCTTCGTGCTGGTCGGCACGGCTGCTTTTTGTTGCAAAATACTGCTCTAAGTCAGCCAGATTCTGCGCTCTTCTCCTTGCAGCATTGTCCCTGTCAATACGCCTCTGAATTTCATCATTGATCTCTTTAGGGGTCATTCGCCCTTTAGCAACGGGGAATCCATCATCGAAGACGAAAGTCGCAGGATGCATTCAGGATCAGCTAGATAATTCTCAATCTGCCTCTGATGGTCTTTCATACAGTAAAAACACTTACATCCAAAACCTCTGGTGTTCTTGTGTATCATCTTCTCTTGGAAATCTTCCCAGTCAGTCAGGACGCGTGGGAGCACACCGTGCCGATCGGCACCAGTTGTGTGCCGGTCGGCACCACCATCAGAAGTCCTTCCATCATTAAGCCGAGATCTATGGATGGTCAGAAAGCAATCTCTGTCTAACTCTTCCTTCTCGCTATCAGTAAGTATTGATTCAAAAACGATAAGATCATCATATGTCAAAGGACGTTCCATAGCGAGAAGTTGATCCATTGTGTACCTACCGGAGACTGGTATGCTATCATCAATAACCTTGGATTTACCTTTGCGTACTAGCACCTCTCTGCCTTCTTCCGGAGGGCTTCATCCATCTCCTTCTTCTCTCTATTGAATGCATCTGCTTCACTCTTGTACATCCATCGTTGCTTCAAGTGCGACCAGACAATCGGATCGTCCTCGGTGGGGTTAAGGTTCCTGTCGCGCTCCCATGGCAGAGTCGGGCTCATTGGCGAAAATCCGCCGTCGCGCCGATCGGCACCATCGCGCCGGTCGGCACAGCCGTGCCGGTCGGCACAAGGCGCGTGCCGATCGGCACCGTCTCCTCCGCTGCCAAATCCGCCGTCTTGCATTGCTCTCTGTTCTAGGGTTTGGTTGGAACTCTGGCGGCGCTCGGTTTTTTATGTTGAGATTCGAGACGACTCCTTCATATATATATCCTTAATTTTCTTGATCCACAGACTCTATCTCTTAAATTTGGAAGTCATCGAAGCATGTCTTGGTGGAAGGGCAAAAACTTGACTCGAAAACGACACGGACTCTCCTATGCCGATCGGCAAGCGTGTGTGCCGGTCGGCACAGAGGCAAATTTGCCACACACGACTCAATAAAAACAAGAAAACAGAAAACACACAGAAAAACAGCAAAAACAACAGCGCTTTTGTTTTACGTCGTTAAGCTCGACCATCCAATCACTTAATCCACATAATAAATATCAAATAACTTTAACTCAAAAGTGTCGGGTTCAAGATATACCTTTAATCGTTGGCCGTTCACCGTGTATGTATTTTGCTTTCCATCCATGATGACAACAGCTCTGGAAGGAAGAACTTTATGAACAAGATACGGTCCGTCCCATTTGCTTTTCAATTTGCCTTTACCGAACAACCGAAATCTTGAATTGAATAATCACTCTATCTCCTTCGTGAAATTACTTTTTTAATAGTTTCTTATCATACCACTTCTTTGTTTTCTCTTTATAGATAGCTGCATTCTCGTAAGCTTTTAAGCGCATTTCCTCGAGTTCACTAATTTGAATATTTCTTTTCACTGCGGCAGCATCTAAATCTAATTCATCTCTTTGATCGCCCAATATGCGGAAACGAAAGGAGAAAGGATTAGAGAGGTGCGCGAGGGAGTTGTGCAGCTACGGGCGCGAGGAATTGATCTGCTTCTCACCGTGAAGGACGAATCGAACGGCGAGGTGGCCGCGCCTCGGTTTGTCGTTGACGAGGAAGAAGAGCTCGGTCCAAGCGACTCGTCGCGGGAGGAGGAAATAGGGAACCAGGGGTGCTTGAGAGTTTCCTCGAGAAGCTTTTGGGCGTGGTGTCTGGCCTGGGAGTGACTGGAGCAGTGGGGATGGCGACGGCGTCGAGCTCGCGAAAAAAAAAAATGGCGGCGGTGTTGTGCGGGAGAAGGAGAAAGGGAAGGACGACGACTTGACTCGCGCACACGGGAGGAGATAAGGGCGAGCTTGGCGCGCTGCGTGGCCAAATCGGCACTCAAGGGCGCACGCGAGCCGCGTGCATTGGCTGCACGGCCAGCAAACGCCGCGAAGCAGAGCTGCAGCAGCGTGAGAGAGCAAGGAGAGAGAGAGAGAAGCGGGCCCCATGCGTCCTTTTTCAGTTTCAAAGAATTTCAAGCGTGCTGATCTGAAACCTTCCAAACACAAGCTTCCAAGTCTCAGAAAAATCTGAGAAATTCAGGTACGGAAGGTCAGCTCTACAGGAGCATTTTTCATTATTGGAAGATTTTGAATTTCGCTATAGAATTTGAATGAAAATTCTGTTAAGACAGAATTTGTTTGAATTCTTCCTGATTTATTTAAACTGCTTCCCCTTTTCATAAAATTCCGAAAAATTCTCCAGAATTCTACCTGGAGACATGGAACCCGGATACAATATCAGTGGGTCCCATTTTTGTGCAAAAATTTGGAGTTTCAGTCCAAGCTCATTTTTTTACCATAATCAAATGATATGTTTTTGATTGAATATATATTTGATCAATCGAGTGGTGATTATTTTGCACTAACAGCGCAATAAAAAGTGTGATTAGGATTTATGAAAAACGGGGATGTTACAATTTCTAATAGCAGCATGATCCGTATAAACAATAACCTTAGAGTTGAGAATGTAGGATCTAAATTTCTCAAATGCAAATATGACAGCTAGCATCTCTTACTCTGTTGTTGTATAGTTAATCTGGGCTTCATTAAGAGTTTTACTAGCATAGGAGATAGCATGCACTTTACCTTCTTTTCGCTGTCCAAGGACCACTCCTACTGCATAATCACTTGCATCCCACATAATCTCAAAGGGCAAATTCCAATCCGGAGGTTGCATAATAGGCACTGAGCATAAAGCATCTTTCAACTTTCTGAAAGCGGTAAGTCTTTCATCATTCATCTCAAATTCAACGTCCTTTTGGAGCATTCTGTCAATGACTTAGCAATCTTTGAACAATCCTTGACAAATCTGCGATAAAAATTTGCATGCCCAAGAAAACTTCGCAGAGTCCTAAGATCAGTTGGTGGTGGCAACCTTTCAACTGTGGATATTTTAGCTTTGTCTACTTCAATGCCAGAAATAACATGCCCCAAGACAATCCCTTCGGTTACCATGAAGTGACATTTCTCCAAATTAAGAACTAAATCAACTTCTACGCACCTCTTTAATACTTTCTCTAAATTTGCTAAGCAATGATTAAAATCAGTACCATGAACAGAGAAATCATCCATAAATACCTCCATAATGTCTTCAATGAACTCGGCAAATATAGCATTCATGTATCTCAGAAATGTAGCCGGTGCGTTGCAAAGACCGAATAACATTCGTCGATAAGCATAAGTTCCATAAGGACAAGTGAAAGTGGTCTTATGCTGATCTTCAGGTCGAACAGGAATTTGAAAGAAACCACTATAACCGTCGAGATAGCAAAAATAAGAGTTCTTTGCTAACCTTTCAAGCATCTCATCGATGAATGGTAATGGATAATGGTCTTTCTTTGTAGCGGTATTCAGTTTCCTGTAATCAATGCACATTCGCCATCCTGTAACTGTTCGTTGAGTGATCAACTCATTATTCTCATTTGGCACAACTGTCAGTCCTCCTTTCTTTGGTACGCAATGCATTGGACTCACCCATTCACTATCAGCAACAGGATAAATCATTCCCGCGTTAAGAAGTCTCAGCACTTCTTTCTTCACAACTTCCTTCATGCCCCCTTCAATCGTCGCATGCCTTCAACAACTGGCTTCGCTGATTCTTCAAGATTGATCTTATGTGTGCAAAAAGCCGGGCTTATTCCTTTGATATCATGAATACGATAGCCGATGGCTCTCTTGAATTTCCTCAGAACAGCAAGCAATCGTTCTGTTTCTTCTTTATTCAAAGCACTATTGACGATGACGGGATAGGTTTTATCTTTACCTAAGTATTCATACCGTAGACCATCAGGAAGTGGCTTCAGTTCTACTTCTGGTGCTGCACTAGGATCCAGATTACCCAAAGGCTCAAATTGAGGATTTTCGCTTCTGTGCCGGTCGGCACCGTCACTGTGCTGATCGGCACAGTCTGTGTGCCGGTCGGCACTGGCTTGAATTTCCACCTCTTCCCTGTCTGATTCCTCAAACAGTTTATTCAACGGATCTGAGTATCCTGTACTGATTTCTTCATCTTTTTCTGAAAAGAATTCCTGAAGAGAGGGTGGGTCTTCACTTTGTTGAATGACGGGTGGGTCTTTGAATTCAAAAATGACTTTCCTCTCCGCTCAGAGTCAATTTGAGATGACCTTTTCCAGCATCAAACACAGTTTGCACAAGCTTCAAGAAGGGTCTTCCCAAGATAATATCTTCGACTCCAACTTCACCTTTATCAAGAACAAACATATCCACTGGTATGGCGTTCTTTTTTACCTCAATGTTAATATCCTTGATAACTCCCAGTGGTTTAGTTCTCCTTCCATCCACCATGATTAGCTCAAGTTCGGTTCCTAGCAATCTTCCTTTTATGTCATAAGGCATATCCATGAATGCTTCATATGTCATCAAACTGACGCGGGAGCCAAAATCACATAATGCTTTAGGAAAGCTTCTATGCCCGATTTCGCATGGTATGTAAGGATCAACTTCCGTTCCTTCTGTAAGGCCAACTGCATATACTCCGCATAATCCTTCATACGGCGACGGGACAAAACAACTATCAAATAGCTTCTTTGCTTGTTGAACCTCCATCCGGTCAATTTCCATATCATCCTTATACAATTTCCCCAATACTTCACCAATGATAACATTGTCTAGCATTTCTGAAGTTCTAGTGTATTTAGGGAAGTTATACTGAACTTCTGTAGTAGAGGCATACCTTGGGTCATATGTTCTCATCATATTTAGCAGATTTGAGCTGAAATCTATAGGAATCCAATCCAACGGTTCAAACTCTACCAACAGTTTAGCATTGCTCAAGGTTGGATCTCCTACTGGTCTTGGAAATTTAACCACGAAACTTTTTTCATGCTCTTCTAATATTGCAGCTTCAATTTTGGAAATCCCCTTAATAGCAGGCTTCGTGCTGGTCAGCACAAGGTTTGTGCCGATCGGCACGCTCGGCTCAGGTGTGCCGATCGGCACAGCAGCAGTGCCGGTCGGCACATCCTCAGATTTTGGTCTTTTTCAGATCATCTTGCACTGGTTCTTCTGTCCTTACCGTTAATTCAATTTCGGATACTGTATTTCCGCTTCAGCTTTGAGTCCCAAAGAACCTTTGACTAGCGTCGACCTTTCAAGGGGAATTGGATCTTCTTGGAATTCTTCCCAATGTCTATGCATAGCTTCAGTCTTGATATCTTACTCAAAAGATACAGACCTGCAGTAGCAGTTAAGTCGAGGAAACTCCCTCCAGCCGAACTATCCAGATGCATCCTGGAGGTTCCTTCGAGAGACATGTAGAATGTCTGAGCAGTCAAGTTATCATCCATGCCTAAATCGGGCCCTTGCTTCAATAAAGATTGGAAGCGCAACCATGCTTGCGTGAGGGTTTCTTCTTTCATTTGCTCAAAGTTAACCACTTCTCTTCTCAATTTTTGCACCTTCGAAAGCGGGAAGAAATGCAAACAGAAATTTCCTACAAGCTTATCCCAGTTTCCTTTAGCTTCACGGGCTGCAGATTTATACCAATCATTGGCTCTTCCATCTAGAGAAAACGAAAATAGCAACCATCTGTACCAATTCTGAGGCACTCCTTCATGCTTAAAGATCTGACAGAGAACTTCTAGATCTTGCAAATGTGTGTACGGGTTCTCGTCCTTCGTCCCAGAGAATTTGCTGTTCTCGACCATACTGATGATGGTCGGGTTGAGAACGTATGACGAAGCAGTGACTTTCTCATCAGAAGTTTGTGGAATCAGCAATCCTGGAGACGGTAGTGAATGCTCCCTAACCGTATGAGTCGGTTCAGGAGTACCCATCCTGAAAATACAGAAAGAAAACACAAAAGCAAACTAGAAAAGAGAGGATTAGAGGTTAGTAGAATAAATAAATAGTAAAAGAACTGGCTTCTTCCCCGGCAACGGCGCTAGAAAACGTGCTTGTTGGTCGTTTGTACGCACCTACTTATATACCGCAAGTGGACGGTGTACAGTTGTAGCACTTTTCCCTTAGAGTATTCCAAGGTTTAATATCGAACCACAGAGAACAAGCGGGACTTAAACTATTACTTAAACTACTAAATTAATAAAGCAAAGGTGTGTGTGAAAAGGATGATTAACAACTAGAGAAAAAAGAGCCTGCGGTTGTAACAAGGTTATAAAAAGGATTCTCTTCT
Organism: Eragrostis nindensis; assembly: GCA_012490785.1. NCBI lineage: Eukaryota > Viridiplantae > Streptophyta > Magnoliopsida > Poales > Poaceae > Eragrostis > Eragrostis nindensis. The sequence continues at coordinate 392,328 of JAAXCT010000037.1, forward strand.
ATGGTTTGGGATACTGGCATGCAACTCGGATTATCGTTCAATTGATAGGTTTAGTTTTCTACAAGACATGGTGGTTTCGTTCGCCCCGATCCTGTCACGACAAGGGTTAATAGCTCCCCACTGGTTTCTTGCACTATGTGATGATCGATAGCATAGCCGTAGCCACAACTACACTAATGAATTCATGTGTTGATCAAATACGGAATAAACGCATCACATAGGCTGAACGCATCAAAAGAGTATTGCAAGTGTGAGAGTTACATAACCAGATTTCCCTCGCTACAGAGAGAATATGAGATCTACTCACGCATCATACTGCAACACATGAACATGGCTGCAATAGAACACGGGATTTTGGCGTGGACACACAGGTGCCGATCGGCACGGCAGTGTGCCGGTCGGCACAATCTTCCTTTTTGGTGGTGATGATCGGTGATCCCCGTCTTCGCCGTCACAACCTTTAACCTAGGTCAAAACTTCTATCTGTTCGTCGTCCTCTCCTGTTTCGCGACCAAGATCTCATCTTTATAGTTCCATTCGATTGTGGGCTGGATTTCACCTACTCCGACTCTGATATTTCTTCTGGGCTTCATATTCTCCGAGTAAGCTTCATGTTTGGGCTCGACCTCCGTGGTTGTTGGCGGTTCTTATGCGATAAAATTAAATTCATTAATTCCGCAAGCGCACGGATCACCATTGTAGCATTTCACCTTGGAGTATTCCAAGGTTATCGTATTTATATTTCCGCAGGGAAGTAGAGCAAAAGGAAGCTGAATAATAGCTATGCATTGGATAATTTGGAGAAAGAAATAATGTATCAACTATACTTGAGACGGGGGTAAGATAGGCATGATATATATGGGTGGCACACACATCCTCAAATCCAAGGTAATAAAATAAATCGTAGTATACATTTGGGAGAGCAACGAGATAGAGTTAAGGCTACCTGTATGTTTATCTATTATTTACTTTTCTAGCAGTCAAGTCTACAAAGGTTATTTACTCTAGCTAAGCTCATACACATACAAGTCATGTCGTTTCGGGGCACGGAAGTGCCAGGGCAACCGATGCTGCTAGTTCACCCTGGGGATCCATCCGCTATAATTAAGACCCCGCTGAGTCCAACCCGGACGTGGTGGATTACAGAGACCGGTGCAGCTGTCACATACACTCGCGGCTACCATCCTCCGTGGGGTGGGTGCCAAACGTGCATAGGCCAAGATCTAAGCGCCACGCTTACAACCCGCCTAGAGGAACTACTCTTGATCAACGGAGCAGTCCTATCTAAGAATGAACAAGCACAGATTTCACACGACGTCATCTCCGATGACGGCACTCTCTCGTACTCGCTATTCCAACAATCACGAATCCCACAACAAGACTTCTACGAGCACTTACTTAACGAATAAATAAACTAAATAGAAAAGAACTACTAAAATAAATAAATAAAGATAAAACTAAATATTATATAATAAATAAAATAATATCTCAAAAGAGTAACGATACAAGAACTATACCGAACTCCGAGAAGACTCCGGAAGCCCGAGAGAGCTCTCACTCTACTCTACTCTACTCTAACTCCCAAAGCTACTACTCAACTAAACTAATGAACACTTGGATGAAGTGTGATGGTGCGCTTTGATTCGGAGGCCGAGGGGTCCCTTTTATAGCTTGCAAAGGCGGTGGGATCACGTCTGCCGACTTTGGAGAGGCGGCGCCGCCAAAGTCGGCCGGCCGGCCTAGGGGGGTGGCCGGCCGGCCGTCCCCTGTGGCGGTTGGCCACCGCCTTCTGCCTCAACGCTCCAGATGCACTCCTGAAGGCGGTCTGAAGGTCGGTTTGTTCGTGGGGTCGGCAGGATTGAAGTAGGGGCCAAGTTAAGGCCCAAATGGCCCACCTCTGGTAAGTCGGCGCAAATCCGTTGGGTTGGGCCTTGAATTATACGTTGTGGACCAGTTTCCAGCCCACTGGAGGAAGCCTGGGGCCTGCAGCCACCAGGTGGGGCCGGCCGGCCAGGGAATTTCCCTGGCTGGGCCCACTTTTCTCCATTATTCACTCCTGCATCCAAATATTCACCAAAACCTGTGGAGTAGTATTATTCCTAACTACTATGCACAAAATCTTGGTGTTATGTATTTATTTACCGGTAGGGTGGCGGTCAAAACGTGGTTTAACGACCGCCAACAACCTCCCCAAGCTTAAAGTTTGCTCGTCCCGAGCAAACTCAACTCAGGGTACCGGCGGATCAGGAGTTACAAAGAAGCGCCCCATGGGTAATAAAGATGCAACAACATACTCCCTAAACAGTGGTAAGTTTACGAGAGCACAAAATATTCATGAGTGTTGCAAAAATCGTGGGGCTTATATGTCACACCTTGTCATGCAGCATTGAAGACTAGAACGGCATTTTCGGACAAGTACACAATTCTAGCAGGTATGCATCCAGAGTTTTTATGTGCTGCAAGCTGCAAAAATTCTCCTTCGTTTTGGTAGGCACTTCTCTTACCTACCAATGTGAGTTCTATTCCTACAAGCTTCACTCATCCTACCTTCTACCAAATGAGGCTTTGTATGTGGAGCTTGGTAAGGAATGCACAAATGTCTTGCATATATTGTAAAGCTAAAGAATGAGTCTCAATCAACATAGCAACTCCATTTATTTTGGTCATAGGAAATGATGTGATGGAGGGGGAGAAAATGAACTCACGCTTATGGAAGGGGGTTTTGAAAAACATTGGTCCTTTATTTTGCTCAAGATGTTTATGATAAGAACCGTATAGCCATTGACTTTTGTCATGCAACCATGGAGTTTTTTTTTTTTATTACTTCATGGTGCAAGGGGCTATAAATTTTGAATGGTTCAATGAAACATTTTGAAATATTCTTGAGCATTTTGGATGGACCAAAAGTTTTGCAAACTCTGAAAAATGTTTGGTTGATTTATCCAAACATTCCCCTTTTTATTTGGTGGAGAGAAATTTTCGAAAACACACGCGAAGGAATTATGACCAAAATTAGGAGTGCTTAGTTTCAAGAGTACATCAAACCTTAACAAAACTCAATGCACAAACAAATGGCTATGAGTGGGGCTGTTTCGAATATTATGATATGGCTCTGGTAGGTAAATAAATCCTCACACTAAGAGAAGTGTGCCAAAACAGAAGGGTTTTAGGTACTTGCAGCAATTCAAGAAAAACATCTCTGGATAAAACCATACTAAGAAATTGCAACAAGTCCTAATCATGCCATATCACAATCCACAATGCTCAGACTTGGTGTAACAAATGCAACCCACGGAAATAAGCAAGACTCATGATGTGATCATGCTCAAGCAAAAATAACACATATGTCAGGAGTAGAGGTTGCATCTATGCGACACATGGGAAGCTAATTTGTAACTCGATCATCATTTCCCTTAAGCGTAGCATAACACCAAGATTCTAGCATTTATTCGAAACAGGGAGTTTATTTATTTATTAAGAAAGTTAGGAATACTTACCTGGGGGTCCTCCCCAAGCTTGAGTCTTTGCAAGACTCGAGCTTGTCTTGAACTCCTTCTTACCTGGGGGTGCCCTCCCCAAGCTTGAGTCTTTGTAAGACTTAAGCTTGATTCAGGCTCTTCCTCCTCCTTCTTGATCTGCAAAAAAGAGTGAGGATGATACAAGTGGCTAGCCCCTAATGGGCATCACCGGGAATCCTATTATTTTTGTTGTCTTTTAAATTTTTCCAATTTTTATTTTGTTTTTATGATTTATGAAAAGAAAAACAAGTGCTAGGCCTAGCTAGGATAACGATTGGGATGGCCTCCCCAATCGGAGGGCTCTCATTTTTACGTCTTTGAGCTAGACGTTCTCCATGTCTTTTCAACTTGTTTGGACCTCGCTCGCTGGAGAATCTTGCGAGGTAGAGGTTCCTTCTTTCTTCCGCCACACCTTGGTTGTCTTCTTTGTGTTGGTGGCGGCGACCTTTTCTTCAATAGGCGCCTTTGTTGTACTCTCATCGGTCGATACCGAAGCTGCCTTCTTCTTTCTTGAGCGCCTCGCTCTCCTCTTCTTGGGCGATTGTGATTCGCCTACACCTTCTTGCGGAGGAGTAAGAGGGGCTTGAGGTGTATTTGGCGGCTGAGGCATCCTCCTTGGAGTCCTCCAATACTTTGCTAGCCTTCTTGCATTCTCTCTTTCCAGATAGTCTCTCATGTATGCAATGAGCTTATCTGGCTGTGGCATGGGTGGAGTAATCTCAATCTTCTCCACTCTCCTTGGGTCCTTTCCATATATGACCCGTACTTGCTTGCATTGCTCAACCTTAGGCTTGAAGCTGAACGTTTCTTCCTTGCCGTTGAAGTCCAAGTGGATCTCTCCTGCCCCCACGTCGATGTTGGTGTTGGTGGTGCTCAAGAACAGCCTCCCAAGGATGAGAGGGGCCTTGTCATCTACTTCCATATCCAGCACAACAAAGTCAACGGGGACGAAGAGATTTCTGATCTGCACGGGAACTTCTTCGACAATCCCCAAGGGCAGGCGCAGTGACCCGTCTGCAAGCTGGAGCTTCATGGCGTTGGGGATAATGGATGGTTTAACCCATCGTACATCGCCTTCGGCATGATGCTCACGCTCGCCCCTAAGTCACATAGTGCCCGAGCGAAACAACGGTCGTTGACCAAACACGGGATGGTTGGCCATCCGGGATCTTTTCTGATCACATCCTCGGGTAGTGCGGAATCCAAGTCGCTTTCTTCACACCTGATGGTTATTGCATTCACAATCTCCTTGGGATTAACTTCTGGTTGCCCAGGAAGTTTACCCGCACGAGGAGACTGCACAGCTGAAGCTATTTGCGCTATTTGCGTTTCTAGCATCTTGTTATGGCTTAGCTGATTCTGCAGAGCAGTGCTGAACGACTCTAGCTTGGCATCTATGCTCTCTAAAGCCTTGTCCGTAGTAAGAAATTTCTTACTAATGCTGTCATTGATTTTGACCTGGCCGAGAACTAGATCCTTGATAGAGGGCTCATAACGGGAAAGATTACCATTGTTACCTCCCTGATTCTTGTTGAAGGAGAGGTCGGGCCTGGAATTCCAGCCGTAGTTGTTCTGGGAGCGGAACCCATTGCCATTGTTGAGGAAATTGCATTCCTCTCTCGTATTCGGGCAATTGATGCCCATATGCCCAACGCTGCCGCATTCCTCACATGTCATGCGGGAATCCGCAACTTGCAGGTCCTGCGGAGACTCCACCTTGCGGAGTAGCTGATCGAGCTTGATGGCGAGCATGTCCATCGTCTCCACTTGGTGCACTCCACGGGTTTTGGTGCTCGCCGCTTGGCGTTCACCATGAGTCTGGTTGGCCGCCACCTTCTCAATCAACTTCTTAGCGTTCTTCACGCTAAGGGAGAAGAAGGAGCCACCTGCTGCGGCGTCGAGGTGCTCTCGAGCGGACGGCCTCAAACCGTGGTAGAAACTCTGTATGAGGAGCCATTCTTCCATGCCATGATGTGGGCATGAGAGAACGTACTCCTGCATCCTGTCCCAGGCTTCCGCGGTCGACTCATCTGCGAGCTGTTGGAAGCCCGATATCTTGTTCCGTAGGGCAGTCGTCTTGCCCGGCGGAAAGAACTTGGCGAGGAAGGCATTGGAGCATGCCGTCCACGTGTCGAGGGACTCTTGGTTCGCGTAGAACCACTGGAGAGCCTTCCCCAACAGAGAGAAAGGGAATAGCTGTAGTCGGATAGCGTCCTGAGGTGCATCCTTTATGACGAAAGTGTTGCACGTCATCAGGAACCTTTGGAGGTGAGCATTTGCATCCTCCGACGGCTTCCCACAGAAAGGACTGGCCAAGATCATGTTGATCAAGGCTGGCTTGAGCTCGTAGTCCTTGTTGGTGATGCGCGGGCTGGGTCCCACGCGGATGTTCTCCGTAGTTGGCGCGGAGAAGTCATTGATCGTCTTCTCAACAACGGGTTCGGCCATGGTACTGTTCGTTGAGGAGGCCCTGACAACCGGTGGAGGAGACGATTCGAGAGCCAGAGCGTTCTTGCGGATCTGTTTGGTGAGTTTTGCTCGAACTTTCCTCAAGAACTGCTCTGGATCTGAGTGGAAGTTTTCTGGTAGGTCGAAACCAGTCATGCACAGTCCTGTTTCAAATTTTCACAAGAAGAAAAAACCAGGACAAGGGTAAGCCCGCAAAAGTAAGTGATAATTATTCTTCTCACAAACTTCAATGCATTTATTCAATTCCTAGCTACTACTTCCCCGGCAACGGCGCCAGAAATGCTTGTTGGCGGTTCTTATGCGATAAAATTAAATTCATTAATTCCGCAAGCGCACGGATCACCATTGTAGCATTTCACCTTGGAGTATTCCAGGGTTATCGTATTTATATTTCCGCAGGGAAGTAGAGCAAAAGGAAGCTGAATAATAGCTATGCATTGGATAATTTGGAGAAAGAAATAATATATCAACTATACTTGAGACGGGGGTAAGATAGGCATGATATATATGGGTGGCACACACATCCTCAAATCCAAGGTAATAAAATAAATCGTAGTATACATTTGGGAGAGCAACGAGATAGAGTTAAGGCTACCTGTATGTTTATCTATTATTTACTTTTCTAGCAGTCAAGTCTACAAAGGTTATTTACTCTAGCTAAGCTCATACACATACAAGTCATGTCGTTTCGGGGCACGGAAGTGCCAGGGCAACCGATGCTGCTAGTTCACCCTGGGGATCCATCCGCTATAATTAAGACCCTGCTGAGTCCAACCCGGACGTGGTGGATTACAGAGACCGGTGCAGCTGTCACATACACTCGCGGCTACCATCCTCCGTGGGGTTGGGTGCCAAACGTGCATAGGCCAAGATCTAAGCGCCACGCTTACAACCCGCCTAGAGGAACTACTCTTGATCAACGGAGCAGTCCTATCTAAGAATGAACAAGCACAGATTTCACACGACGTCGTCGGACGTACTCGCTATTCCAACAATCACGAATCCCACAACAAGACTTCTACGAGCACTTACTTAACGAATAAATAAACTAAATAGAAAAGAACTACTAAAATAAATAAATAAAGATAAAACTAAATATTATATAATAAATAAAATAATATCTCAAAAGAGTAACGATACAAGAACTATACCGAACTCCGAGAAGACTCCGGAAGCCCGAGAGAGCTCTCACTCTACTCTACTCTACTCTAACTCCCAAAGCTACTACTCAACTAAACTAATGAACACTTGGATGAAGTGTGATGGTGCGCTTTGATTCGGAGGCCGAGGGGTCCCTTTTATAGCTTGCAAAGGCGGTGGGATCACGTCTGCCGACTTTGGAGAGGCGGCGCCGCCAAAGTCGGCCGGCCGGCCTAGGGGGGTGGCCGGCCGGCTGTCCCCTGTGGCGGTTGGCCACCGCCTTCTGCCTCAACGCTCCAGATGCACTCCTGAAGGCGGTCTGAAGGTCGGTTTGTTCGTGGGGTCGGCAGGATTGAAGTAGGGGCCAAGTTAAGGCCCAAATGGCCCACCTCTGGTAAGTCGGCGCAAATCCGTTGGGTTGGGCCTTGAATTATACGTTGTGGACCAGTTTCCAGCCCACTGGAGGAAGCCTGGGGCCTGCGGCCACCAGGTGGGGCCGGCCGGCCTAGGGTGGGGCTGGCCGGCCAGGGAATTTCCCTGGCTGGGCCCACTTTTCTCCATTATTCACTCCTGCATCCAAATATTCACCAAAACCTGTGGAGTAGTATTATTCCTAACTACTATGCACAAAATCTTGGTGTTATGTATTTATTTACCGGTAGGGTGGCGGTCAAAACGTGGTTTAACGACCGCCAACAGTGGTGCCGGTCGGCACGGGGGCTGTGCCGACCGGTACGGCCTCCAGTTTCTTCGTTCTTCGGGCCTCCGGCAGCTCTTTATCCGTGATCTCTCAATTTTCACCTGTTTCCTGCAAATCCTTCCAATATACAGAAACTACGCATATATATAATAATGGGGTTAATTGTTAGCAATAATGACATAATAAGGTACTAAAAACACCATATTTGTCATACAAAATGGGTACCTCGAAAGCACCAACATTCAAACAGATGAGGACTCGGATGTTGGGTCTACCAAGGTTGACACCTTTTGTTGTGTTTCCACAATGAGTTCCTCATCTTTTGACTCCGGCTCCTCAGGTATTTCAGCGGAAAAAGGTGTATTTTCAACAATTCTTTCTAGCAAATCTTTTGCTTCCGCTATGGTCTTATGAGAGAAAGAACCACCGGCAGCCGTGTCAAGATAAAGTGCGGTGTCTTTGCTCAACCCCGAATAAAAATGTTGCAAAAGAACGGGTTCTGGGAGCAATAACTCTGGACCGGAATCTGTTAGTGAACAGAACCGTATCCATGCTGCACTAAGGGTTTCTTCCTCCTCTTGGCGAAAGTTAATTATTTCCGCTCGTAGAGCAGTGATACGAGATACGGGAAAAAATGCTAGACAAAATTTGTCTCGCAATTCTTTCCAATCGCCGTTCACTCTCTTAGCGGTGTAAGTGTACCATTGCTTCGCCTTCCCATTGAGAAAGAAGGAAAACAATTTTCACTTTAAAGTTTCATGTGTCATGCCATTGATCAACCGGCATGCACACAATTGCTCAAACTCTCGCAAGTGTTCAAAAGGATTTTCATTTTTAAGACCAGAGAAAGAAAGTACTTTGATCAAAGAAATAAAACTGGGGCAGAGCTCATAGCTTGTTGAAACAACAAGTTGAGATGAACAAGGTGGCTCTAAGAGCTCTCCCCGTGGAGTGGAAAAAGATTCGATTGTGGGTGATGACTCCATGTGTGTATTTTTTTTAATTTAAATGAATGGAAAATGTAAAGATAAGTTACGAGGGCAAACCTGGTCCGCTACAGAATTAGCAACCGTTCCCCGGCAACGGCGCCAGAAATGCTTATTGGTATTTCTTACACCACGAATAAATCCGCAAGCGCACGGAATACCGTTGTAGCACTTCACCCGGGAGTATTCCAAGGTATCGTATTTGTTTTCCCCAAGGAACGGTGATAATCTGCAGCAAGGTTACTTTTACCCAAGGACAACAAGAATGGTAGTAGTATAGGATTGAGAGGATGAATAAAGATAGATCGCACTCAAGTTCTACTTGTTTACTTCGGGCACTGGTATAGACCTGGTCTGCCAAGTCACGCCAGCCTGTAGCTCTACGACGAACCCGAACGTGGAGGATTACGCGGGACGGACAGGGCTGTCACCACTTGCCGCCTACCTCTACAAACCGTGGGGCACGCGGCAAACAAAGGTAACCTCTAGCCTAGACACCACGTCTATGCCGTCGATTACTACTCTAACCCCGGTCCTGATACCAATCTGGAAGGCTAGAGCACCCCTCGCGGAGCGATGATCCCGTAAACAAGTATAACAAGAATAATGACTAGTATGTAAAGCTCGCTAGATCAAAATCACCACGAATACTAATCTTATGAATAAGAACAACGATCGAACTATGAACGAACGACGAACGATGAACGAACTAAGAACGAACGACGAACGATGAACAAACGACGAACGAACTAAGAACGAACGATGAATGAACGACGAACGAACGAAGAACGAACGATGAACTATTAATAAGAATAAATATCCGCCAAGGTACAAGATAAGGAAATAACTAAAACAAAGCTATCCCTTTCTTGATCCTTGCTCTCTCCCCTATTCTACTACTGTACAAGAAGCTCTAGGCCCGAGATGTGGAAGTGGTGCTCTCCTCTTGGGATTCTTGTGATGTGTTGTGGAGGAGGGGGGTACCCCTTTATTTATAGCCCAAGAAGGTCGGTAACTTTGAGGCGGTTCCTGACTTTGGGGGCATTGATTGCAGGTGGAACCGACCTCTGGAAGGCGGTGGCAAACCGACATAAGAAGCTGGGCCAGGGGGGCCTCCACCACAGGTCGGCCGACCTAGGCTTATGGGTCGGCCGACCTAGAGTGGGCCCCTCTGGGCTTGGTCTTCCTGGTGTTGCTTCCTTGGGCTATGTTATCCTCTGATCCACCTGCTGTGGGTGGAGTTGAAGCCAGGATATTTGGATTTTGGGCTTCAAGAGAGGAATTCTTTATTTCGGGGAAAATTGGTGTTTCCAACTTGGGCCTTTTTTTGCTTCCTTTTCCCCGTTTTCCTATGAATTGCAACTGTACTCACAAATTCACCAAGACTTGTGGAAATCATTAGTTTAAAGCCCTAAGTCTACTTTTGGTGATTGTTTCATTCTAAAAAGTGCAGCTAGTTGACTGTTTATTTTGGGTCTAAGAGCCGTCAACACAAGGCAATTAAGTCCTCGCTGCCAGACCGATTCCAAGCAGTCAATTCCCTATAACAGAGAGGATTAAGCACAGCAGGGCTGTCACCACCTACCGGCAACCCTCTACTAGGACACGTGACACTAGGGCTATTAAGTCCCTATGCCAGTCCTAAGGTCATGTGACAACAAGGCAATTAAGTCCTCACTGCCAGACCTATTCTAGTTCACAAGAGCAAAAGATAAATTCCGCCTCTAAATGCTTACTTGAATAGAACGATGATCCCATAAGCAAGTAAAAGAAGAACTTATACTAGAATAGAAACATACAATCCAAAAGGGGATCGAGAATACTTACTTGGTAATAAGATGAACGATGAGCGAACGAGGAACGAACGACGAACGAACGATGAACGACGAGCGAACGACGAACGAACGATGAACAATCCACTATAAATAAGTATTCTCCAAGAATACAAGATTTGGGCTAAGTCCTCACAAGGGAGGACAACCCTTCTCTTCTACCCTACTCTCTCCCTATTCTACTATTGTACAAGAGGCTCTAGGCCCTTGGGAGTGGAATGAGGCTCTCCTCCTTGTGTGTGCTTGAGGGGAGGGGGTACCCCTCTATTTATAGACTTGAGTAGGTCAGTTTGGGGACCTCCACCGTCTTGATTGCATTGATTGCAGGCAGAACCGACATCAAGAAGGCGGTGGCGACCATCAGGCCAAAGATGGGCCAGAAAGGCCTCCAGAATGAGTCGGCCGACCTGGCAGGTCGACCGACCTGTAGCTGGCCCTTCTGGCCCCCATCTTTGGCTAGTTGGCTCCTCTGGACCTCCCCAACTTGAGTATAGGTGCTATGGCAATTGTTGGATAAGTTTTGTGGGCTTTTCGCACTTCTTATGGCCCGTACGGTGACGCACATTAGCGCTGATTTATTGGGCCATGTATTCTGCCTTATTGACTTGTATTCTCGCCCATTTATGTGCTTACCTCACCTGCATACATAAATTCACCAAAGCTTGTGGAAATAGTTAGTAATAAACTCCTACCACTATGTTTGGTGTTCATTTTATTTCTTTTATGCAGGTACTTGACGGTCAAAAGTGGTACTTAAGGACCGTCAACAGTAAAATGATGCAACATGATTTAACTTAATAGAACAGTCATTTACACTGTAAGTGCAAATGTTTAACTTGGTTAATTACTTTCGTCTCAAGTATTTCCTTCATTGACTTTCATTTAACTTAAGTTGATTAAATAAATAAATAGGTTTCAAAATTTAATACATGTCCAGTGGTATTTTTCTGGTGAAAGCCACCACTGGAAGTAATTTACTGTGAAGTTTGATGATTTATTGTTACATGGATTATTTATAATATTTACACAATGTAGAACACAATTTAAATCATAGGAAAATAATTAAGTATTAAATGACAGTGGAAAAATGCTCTAATCAGAAGCTTATCAAGCAGCCAAGGTTCAAGATTTAGGGAGCAACAAGGAATTTATAAGAAATTAAACAATATCTGCACAAATTTATTTTTACAGAAAATGCAATAGGTGCCAAGTGTGTTATGACATTTTTGTTGGACAGAGAAGGTCACAAAGAGTCCAACAAAATTAGATTCACATTTTTCTGAGATGTATTTGATTTACTATGTATTTTACAAGTTTCAGTCAATTTTTGATAATATAGACAAATCGGAAAATGATTGAAATTTGGGCGGGCCAATCAGTTCTGGGCCACAGAAAGGGCCACAGAACCTAGGCCGCACCAGATTCATTGTGGTCCACATTGTGGCTACGGGGTTGGCCACAAACGATCGGGCGTAGCCACAATCGATCCAAGGCCGTGTGACCTCTGGTGTGCTGGCCGGGGCGGTCGCCGGAAAGCGGCGGTGCGGTCGCCGGAGTGGAGTTCCCGACGTCGTTTCGGGGAAAGGAGGGCACGAGGAAGTAGCGCATGGGCTGGAGATTTCACCTCGACGGCTTGGGCTCGCAGAGACGGCCGGGGTTGGCTCTGCGACGAGGGGCGACGGTTGGGGAAGGTTCGGCGGCGGCTCGAGCTCGTCGATGGGGTCTTCCAGCTGCACTTTGTTCACTGGACGTGGGGGCTCCTCAGCATGGTTGACGTCGACGTCGAGGAGCTCTGGAACGTGGTCGCTGCCGCCGTCTTACGTGGTCGGCACTCCGGTGCGGCGGCGGCGGGGAAAAGTCTTGTCCCATCAAAATGGGCTGCGGATACGGAGGGCGATGGGGCCAAAAAAGGTGCGCCATAACTAGAGGAACTCTCCCCTACCGAGGATTTGACTGGGGACTCACCAGGGACGGTGACTTTCGCGGTGGCGCCGGAATTGCCCGTTCGTGATGTCGTCGGGGAAAAGCTTGGATTAAACTCGGCTCACCGCTATGATGGGAGTTCTGCTTCTTCGAGAGCTAGGGTGGGATGAGACGGTTCGATGGGTGTCCTTGGCTCGTGCTGCGGTGGAGCGAGGGAGCAGGGCGCCGCGCTTGACCTCGGGGCGGCAATGGCGATGGCAGCGGCTCGGTTTTTGGCGAGGAGGGCGACGGCGGCCTGGGAAAAATCAGAGGGAGGGCGACCGGGGAGGGAGCGGGCTTGCGTCTTGGCGCCTCGGCGGGGTCGGGAGTGGGCTAGGGACGGCGCGGCAAAGCCGTACGCCGACGGCCACGCGGCGAGCGAGTTCGGGCGCCGGCAGAGAGAGGAGGGTGGCTGACATGCGGGTCCCACGTGGCATCTTCTTTTCCGACGAATTTTTCAAACCGTGATTTTCCCCAAACTTTGGCACACTATTTAAAATAGTAAACCATCTCCAAAAATTACGAAACTGATCTATTAGGAAAGCTCTTGAACTGGACTACAATCTGGATGACATGCACAGCTGCTCTCCCACTGGATTTAAAACTGCAGTTGGTCAAATTTGGTCTCTTTTTAAGATTTGGGGATTTATTTGGGCAATCAAACGAATTTCAAAAATCGTGATAAATTCTCCAAAATTCTTTATCTCTGACCTGCATCCACTGATATTTTTATGTGCCCAAGTTGTTATTGAAATTTTTAAGTTCCTTCACAAGCCTTGGTTTGAAATTATTTGATTAATTGCTTTCGAATTCAAATTTGATTTGCTTTTGGGTTCTGTTCAGTTGCTGAGGTGTGCACTAGCTAGGCTGCAGTGATACGGGGTGTCACAGTTATGGAGCTCGAGTTGCCGTACGGTGACGACAATCCCCGGGACACGGACGAGCTCTGCATGCTTCGACCCGGCTGTTGCGAGTGGGAGCTCAGGGTGGTGCCAGTCATCTTCCCAAAAGCAGGCGAGCCAAAAGAATTGATGGAGGGGTGGAGCACGGACGTGGTCGTCCCCGTCGGCGACCGGTTCTTGTGCTGGGTCGACTACTTGCGCGGCTTCCTCCTCGGCGACATGGCCGAGGCCGATCCCGAGCTCCGGTATGTGGCGCTGCCCTTTGAGCCCCAGAAGATGGCATCGACTTCGACGACTGGCCGAACATGAAACCATCCCGGAGGTTTGGCGCCGCGGGAGCAGCTGCGGTGAGGTTTGTCGCTGTCGAACCCCGGTGATGCAGCGGCGGCCCTGGCAGAACCACATGTGTCCGTGGCCGCTTCGCCTTCACTGTCACAACATGGACCCTGAACCTAACGACGGAGGACGAGCCAATGGTGGCGTGGGTGAAAGACGGCGTGCTTGACTGCAAAGAGCTGTGGGCACTCCCGGGCTACGAGGCGAGGGCCTTCCGCGCGTGCCGGTGGAGTACCCCATCGTGAGCGTCAGTGACCCCGACGTTGTCTGCTTCACTGTCTGCAACCACTATCGGTCCTACTTGGACCCTGAGGTGCGAAAGGTATGGTTGATAGCGGTAGACATGAGGAGTAAATTGCTACGCTCCGTCGTGCCCTTTACCGGTAAAGATAGGTATGAAGGGTACAATGTACGGCTGAAACTTCAGTATTAACACGCAGTTAGGTTTTACCACGGTGACCAAAAACTTTGTATAGTCTTCAAGGTCGAATCCATGCAGGCATGGTGACAGAACAATTTTTATAGTATTCGTGTTCGTTCAAATCTCTATTTCAACTTTGTTATAACCATGGTCAGGGGCACGTACCTGATGACCTTGGGGCTCGCCTTCACCATGTTTCATTATATATAGGGCTGAAGTGAAATTTTGCGTCAAGTTGCTTCTTCGGTTCCTTTGCAGCCATGGCCACTGGGGATACTAGTGATGTTGGGGTAAAGAAGCAATAGCCATGTAACGCTAATCTTGCTAGGAAAATTGATTGATATTCTTGTGTGGGATTTCCTCTCACAATAGACATGACTTACCCTCACTCAAAATTTCTCAAAAAAATATTTGTTACACCCATTTTTATGTCACCCATCTTACATACTATTTGCAAAATTTATTTGTAACTCACCTACTAACATATGGCAAACAATAGGGAAAAAATGATTTTCTTACATTCCAGATGTCACCGACAATGATAGAATTCAAAAATACTTTTGTTGGACATCTAGAGAAGCATGGCGTCGCCATGGGCTGCGATGATTTGTGCACAATCTTCCCATCGCTGGTAGAGACGCCAGCTATTGGCATCCATCTTGTCGGTGGGTGCATTACCTTCCATGTCGAAATTGAGGTAGGAGCTCGCCGGCGGCGCCTCAAGTGCCGGCCCTTGGAGGTGGCAGTTTCCGCATCGGCGACCGAGCCGTGTGGCGGGGATCCACGTTCAGCATCGCGCACCGCAGAAAAATTGGTTCTCTTCGGTAAATCTGCTTTTCATCCATGGATTGATCGTAGGCCGATGGATTGGAGCGTCGGCATCCCAAGAGGCTGACGGTGTTAAGACCAGGTCAAATCAGTAGCTTCATCAGACAGTTTGGGGTGGGTTCGCGTGTGAGCCGATGACTGTGATGTGCAGAGCTCGATCACCAATGTTCAATGGTGGCGGCATTCCTGCTTTCGTCATGAAAACTTTCTAGGTTTCGACTTTCGATTGTCTCTCTTGAACTAGACAGGAATGCTTAATTGGGCTGGGATATAATTTAGTTTCTTAGTTAGCCCCGTAAGCCCGTGAATCTAATTTCAAAAACGTTTTTAGAACCTGAAACGGAAAACACCGCTCATGAGAGAGAGGCCCGTGAGCCCATGTTATCATTGCCCTACTGAAAGCCGCAAGTTTCACTCGAAGGATCTGGATCGAAACTGCGGCAGTCCCATGGAATCCCCAAGTCAGCCGCCAAGAGAACCCTCCGATCCGCCGACGGCCGGCGACGTCGATTCTACCTGCCCCCGTTGGGTGATGATCCGCCCTTTCAGCCACCGCAGGGACTCCACCGTCGCCGACGCCGAGGACAAGACATTGGCGGCGTCCTGCACCTCCACAGGACGACACTTCCGCGTCTCCTTCGGCCTGGCCCGCCGCCGGCGGTCTCCCTCTTTTACTACGACGTGGTGGGTCTCCGGCGCCGACGAGTACGCCGAGAACCCCAGGGTAATCGCGGCCCACGGAGACTGCCTCCTCTTCAAGTTGTTCCCTCCCCGCAAGAGGGATTACCGCTATAGCGAGACGAGGACCATGGCGATGGACTACTTCCTGTACGAGTCGAGCGCCGGGCGCCCGCCGTCGCTGTCACTTCTCCCGGCCTGCTACTTCACCAAGCAATACCAGCGCCGGCACGCCGAGAGACTGCCTAAGGCGCGCACCTTGGACGGGAGCACCGGTGTCCTGCAGCACGGCGAGGCCGAGTTCGTGGTGGCCCCCCGCCGGGCGACCACATCGACGCGCCTCGAGATGTGGCCGAGCTATGCGTGATCCGCCCCAGAGGCAATCGCCAGTGGAAGCTTAAGACGGTGCCCATCGCCTATGATGCCGGCAGCAAGGACGATGAAGGCGAGGAGCTGCTGCGGTGGTGGGAGACAGACGCTGCCTTCGCTGTCGGCGACCGGTTCTTGTGCTGGGTGGACTACTTCCGTGGCTTCCTCCTCTGCGACATGGCGGTGGACGAAGCGAGCATGAGGCTCCGGTACGTGCCACTGCCGGTAGAACCACCGCAAGGGAACCCCGCTAATGCTTACGATTTCGGACGACCAAGCTTGCCGTACATGGAACACTTGGCCCCTGCCGGTGCCAGCGCAGTGAGATATGTCAGCATCCTAGGAAAACAATTTCGGTGAAATTTCACCGAAATTTCTGAAATTTCGTTTGTCGGTGGGGCCCCAAAAAAAAAACGTTTCGGCCAAAAAAATTCAGCCGAATTTGGCTTCGCGCACGCGGCAGCCCGCCATCGACCCAAATTCCCGCCCAGCAAGGCCTGCAGTCCCTTTACCTCCCCCCAAATCCCTAAATCGACTCTTCCCCATCGAAACAGAAGGTGCGGCGGCGGCACGCTGCAGCGGCGCACGCCCACGCCGTCGCCCTCGACCTCGACCTCCTGCCATCAGCTCGGCCATCTCTTCTCCATCCCCACGCCCTCATCCTCGACCTCCTGCCAAGTGCCAACCAGCCCGACCCCAAGCAACAAGCTGCAGCGTGAGGGAAACTGGCCATGAGGTGTTTGAAGCAGAGGAGCCGCGATGCTGAGCGAGGAGGAGCGCCACCGCAGGGCCAAGGAGAAGGGGAAGGAGATAACTGGTGGTGCTGGAGCAGGAGGGCCATCTAGCGGCGCTGGTGGCAGCGGTGTGTCCAGAGGCGGCGACGGCGGTGGTTTATCTACCGGCTCCGGCGACAATACCACGACGTTCATAACGGTTGTTCCAAAGTCAGGTGAGCAATCTATTGCTAAACAGGAGATGCATCGATTGTACATTAGTACAGATAGCTGTTAGTTGTGTTCTCTTCTTAATCATTGAATAAAACATGTTTCTTTATGCTTTATATATTTGATTTGTACCACTGCAATTATACTTGGCTACTTGTTATTGAGGATTTGCATATTGGCTCTAGATGCAATTCGTAAGATGACTGGTTAGTATTACAATATATCGATTGTATTAGCATGTTGACTACTATCATGTTTGATATTTGTACCAATATACAAACTGGGCAGAAAAAATATTTGTGGAGTAGGTGCTTACAAATATTTCTGTTGTTTTGTTGAATTTTAGGGATTCCGATGCGACTACGAGGACCAATTGATAAACCATGGACCCATGGGCAGAGGTGGAAAGCTCAAGGTTTCAAGTGCAGTTATTGTCCTCTTTCAAGGGATAGTGGAGGTGCAACTCGTTTGAGGAATCATCTAGCTGGATTGTCAGGAGATGTGAAACCATGCTCAAATGTGCCGCGTAATGTTCGAGATATAATGCTCAACTTAGTGGCATCAGGGAAACGAAAAAAGATGGATATTAGGGAGCATCGTCTCTTTGTTGAAAAGGCAATCATGGATGAAACTTATGGTGCAGCTAGAAGGGCTAACATTCCTTCAGATGAAGCAGGCCAGATTCAGATGGCAATGAGAGAATCTCTTAGGGATATTGGCTGGCAAGGTTGTAGCAGCTCACCACCCTTCAATAGGGCAAGTGGTAGCTCACCACCTTTCAAAAGGGAAGTGGCAGTGGGAGTTGCTCAGGTAATCAAACTAAAATGGACAGGTTTTATCGAAGTCCAAGTGTTTCAAAAGCTCCCTTTGATATAGATTTGGCTCGTAGTTTGTCGCCGTCACAGCCTAGGGTGGATATTATGCTTCAAGGAGATGCTAAGGAGAGACTTGGGAAAGCTTTAGCAAAGTGGTTCCATGCTAATGATATAGCTGGAAAGAAAGCGGATTGCCCGTACTTTCGAGCAGCCATTAAGTTAGCGCAACAGCTTGGTGAAGTTCCTATTCCATGTGGAAGAGAGATAGATGGTCCATACCTAAATATGAACTATGAAGATCTGCAGGCTCACATGGCCGATTTCAAGGCAAATTGGGCTCAATTTGGAGTTACTGTCATGTGCGATTCATGGACTGGACCTACAATGATGTGTATTATTAATTTCATGGTGTTCTGCATTGGACAAATGTTCTTTCACAAGTCTGTAAATGCAACTGGACGTGTCCAAAATGCAGAATTTATTTATGAGTGTATCAAAGAGGTGATTGTTGAGGAGATTGGAGAACAATTTGTTGTCCAGCTTGTGACAGACAATGGTTCCAACTATAAGAAAGCATGTCAGCAACTCACCAATGAGTTTTCACATATTACTTGGCAGCCATGTGCAGCTCATACAATAAACTTGATGCTGAAAGATATAGGACGTTTTGATGAGGTTGCGGAGGTAGTGGATAGTGCAAAGAGAATATGTAGGTTTTTCTACAACCACAACAGGTAACTCTCTTTTCTTTATACATGTGGCACCCAAAACAATTATTTCATATACAATAATCTCTTGTTATCATTTCAGGCTACATGCACAACATCAAAGCTGTCATTTGGCTGTAACGCTTGCACTTAAGAAGCTTGCAAGCTCACCTTTGGAGGCATCAGCTGCAATAGACCAATTTGTGGAAATATGAGTGCAGGTACTTACATTTGAAGTCCAAAATCTATTTTCTTGTGCTTAGTAATACTGCTGGACTGTTGTTTATTTTTTTTTCATTGCAGCTGATTGGTGGACTTCGTATGGAGGACAGTGTAAAGAACTGCAAAAGCTTGCAAAGCGCATTGTTTCACAATGCTTGTCGTCTAGTGGGTGTGAAAGAAATTGGAGTACATTTGCCTTGGTTCATACAAAATTGAGAAACAGGATAGGTTATGAGAAGCTGCATAAGTTGGTTTATGTGCACTATAACTTGAAGTTGTGCATCCAACAGTTTGAAGCTGATTTCCATAGCCGTCAAGAAAAAGATACTGATCCTTGTAGCGTGATGATGGATGTTGCTTTGTATGATGAAGGGAACCCAATCATGGAGTGGCTTAACAACTCTATGAGTGGGTCTACACCGACTCTGGATGAATACGATGATGATGAGGAGGACTGGACAGCACCTGGTTCTTTTCTCATTGAGGAGTTAGAGATGAATGCAGAAGAGATAGCTGCATTTAAGAGGAAGCTTTGCTTCGGCAAAAATGGTTCCAAGAAAAGAAAGATGAGACAACTGGATGAAGATGACGAAGAAGAGCTTGTGGATGATTACGAATCAGATTCTTCACATGACAACACAATTTATGTTGAGTCAGGGGACAACAGCTCTGAGAGTGAAGGTGATGTGAATTTCATTTAGTTCGGCTATGATTTATATTGACCAACATGATGTAATTTTCGTTCTTCAATTTCTGATTTGTCCCAAAGATGACGATGATGCTGTCGGTGGTGACGGATCTGGTCCTGTTACAACCCATGATGGTGATGGAGCTGCTGGCGGTGGATCCAATGGTGGTGCATGCACATTAGCTACATATCTGACATAAATATTATTGCATCACATGTGTATATAGACTAATATTCGACATTGTAGGTGCTGCTGGGAAACAAACATCACTTCGCCCGAGATCAAGTAGAAAAAAGAGGAAGCCAACTACCCTCAAAAGTGTCTATGTCCTTTAAAAGGCTAGATTACCATCTCATCAACTGGTTCATTTGTAAGCACTGCATTATGATTTGAATTGATGGCTGGACCTTGAACATTTTCATGTGTAAAAATTTGTAGTGATTCAAGCATTCTGGAAGATGTGGCTGTGGCACCCTTCAGTTTGTTTTGTTGGTTATGAAGTGCGATGGCTGTATTTTGTTGTGACATGGCTGTTCTTTTGACACCCCTGTTCCTGATGTGATTGAAAATTTCAGTCTGTAATATTTGGGACTGTTAACTATCCATGGACCTAGCATGGACATCGATCTGTTAGTTGGGATATTGCATTCAGGACTTTGATATTGTGTTTGGCACCATGAACATGCCTAACGTACTATAAACTTGTGAAATATTTCTCTTGTTGGTTCATTTTATATAAAACTGTGATGTCTAATGATTTGTGACAGTTTTTAGTGAATTTCCGGCAAAAAATTTCAAAAAAATTTAAATTTGTTTGAATTTGAATCTGAAATTCCCGAAATTTCGTATTTTCCGGCAACCTCCGAAATTTTTTTTCTTTCGAAATTGTTTTCCTAGTCAGCATCAACTACCGCTGCTGCTGCGGTGGCCCTGGAAGGACCACATGTGAGGACGGACGCTTCTCTTTCACGGTTACCACCTGGACTATAAGTCTCAGCATGGACGGGCCAATGACATGGTTGAAGGATGGTGTGCTCGACTGCGAGGAACTCTGGTCGCAGCCGGGCTATCGGGGCTCCCACACGTCAAAGTTGAGTACCCCGTTGTGAGCTACGACAACCCCAATGTCGTCTGCTTCGTAGTCCGCAACGACTACGGTGGCTATCTCAACTACAAGGACAGAAGGAAATGGACGATCGAGATTGACACAAGGAGCAAGGCTTTGTTGTCAGTTGTCCCGTACAACGAGGACCCTCTCCCGTACAACGAGGACCGCATAGGGCAACCAGGTCACTGCTTTTCGGCAAAACTTCGGTGCTAACATGCTGTTAGAAGAGGTTTTACAACAAATTTTGGGTACGAAAACCATGTTGGCCGATAAAAAAATACTGAATATAATTTTATTTCAATATTTCTGAAGGTCTGGCTATTTTTATCTGATCATTAATCAGGTTCCGTGCTGTAAATTGCCGTGGCAAATAATGCAACTCTCTGAGCCTCAAATTGAACATCTAGCAGTTGCTGATTTCTGGCTTATTTTTATTGATAGTTTGCCTTGTAGACTTCAAGCGTCTCAAATCTTGCAGTGATAAGTCAGGATGATTTCATTCTAGGGTATGATTTTGGTGGTTTGGGGTTCGGGTTCTTAATAGTTGCGGGTGTTAGAATAGAGCCCTGATTAACACTGAACGTGTATTGCACAATGCCACAATAACAGGCAGATTTCCTTGAGCATCAGGGGGTCAGGCGGCCCCGGGGGGATTCATTGCACAATGATAGGAAGATTTCCGTCGGTAACCATCTCTGAACAGCTGGTGGAGAAAAAATGCAACACGGATACCATGGTGAAAAATGCAACAAGGATACACGAATAGTTGGCTATTCTTTCGCAAAAATAAAAAGAATAGTTGGATACCCTAGAAAAAAATAGTTGAATGTTAATCCAACAGCCCATGTTGTCATCCACAATGAAGGTGATGCCAGATGTCTATGTAGCATGTTTATATATGGGAAAGCCTGTTTTGTTAAACTTTGCATGCACCGGCTTGCTTGTCCCTTATTCTCACAATGCAATAATATTTGTAATTTAGCAACCTACAGATGTTGTGGTGAAAAACTATTTTTTACAGTGAACAAACTACAGCCTGCGATTTTTAATGCTCTTCCTGAAGAGGCAGCCTCTAGCATTTACTGAGCTATTGACATGCGGGATCGGCTATTAATTTAGAGTCGACATGAACTCTTACATTAACTCTTAGATGATGTGAAGAGACAGTGTTGCCTCTACCTTTGAAGACGCTCTTACTGCTGTCAGCTAAAGGCACCTTCGCCAACACATCTAGAGATCAGCTAGTAGCTAGAAATAGAATTGCAGATTACTAACTGGATTTTCTTGGCGTCGGCGATGTTGGAGACGCCGTCGTCGTCCTTGCGGCAGCCAACAGAGTTCAGCATCACCCAGCTTGGGTCTTTGACGGCCGCAGATGAATCAGAGGCTAAGGTTTCCATGTGGCGGTGGCAACATGGGACAAGGCCTGATCGCAGTACAGTGGAGGGTCGGCGTCTCAACCCGTGGAATCCAAGTCTTGTCAGCAGTTTCATACTGCTTGCGGCGGGTTCGTTTTGTGTAACCTCCTCTGGTGAACGTAGGTGGGGAAGCTTAATTCCCACGACTGAGTTCGTGTTTAAAAAACAGTATGTTTTTTTTTTTTTTTTGCAAAGTCCAATTTTCTATGTATATGCTGGACTATATTCCATTTAACTAAAAGTATACTATTTTATTTTGGGAATCGCTACATGTTTCCTGAGGTTTAGAACTGATGAACATTTCCTCGATCAGAGAAAAGTATGGAGGATATCATACAATCTGCTACACCGGTCCACATACAAAAGATGTCCGGTAAAACTTTGTCAGTAATAAAGTTCAATTGAGCTTGATAACAAGACTGAACAGTAACAATATCCTTCTTTTTGGTAGTTCAACATTTTGCATTCCCTTGGGGCTTGATTAAATAGCGTGTATAAAAAAAGGACAAAATTTGCTACAACACACTAAGTATCGCTTTAGCCACAGAACACTCCAAGTCTTATATTTAGCTATGACGCACTCCAAAAGTGTGATTTCATAGCTGCAGCATACTAAACATAAGAAAAGTGATTTTTTTTCAACTATTTTATCTCATCGCACGAAATACATTATAACTTGAAACTTTGCAGAAAGATACATTGCTGCTTTCAATATCCATGTGTTTTGTTCTAGATTTTTTCCCGATGGTGTAAATAACTTTTAGTTGAGAATAGTACGATCAGCAAAAAATCAACTGAGTTCATTATATCTATATTCAGAGGGGCCGTGCAAATTATAATTGGTGCAGCCAATCATCATACTGAGTTACCTACAGAGATCAGCTGATATTCCAAAAATATAATTGCAAATTACTAACTGAATTTTCTTATTTCACCGACATTGATTTCTTTACAATTATCACATAAGCTTTGCTGGTAGGCGAAAACATTCTTTCCGTGGATTGACGGTGCACCGGACGGCAGACAACAGCACCTTCTTCCTCATGTCGGCCTGGATCATCCAATCCTTTTGATCTTCACGTCTCGCATAATCGGAAACACTGAAGCAAACAACATCAGGGTTGTCCAAGCTCCACCACGGGACACTTTAGATGCTTATGTGGGATGTTCTCATACCCCGAAAGCGCCCAAAGCTCCTCGCAATCGAGCACACCATCCTTCTCCCACGACATGGGCCCGTGCATTCTCAAGGTCAGTGTCCATGTGGTCACCGTGAACGCAAACCGGGATCGAAGGCACGAGCTCCTGCCCAGGCCGCCGCAGCAGCAGCGGGTGTCGATGCGAACAAACCTCAATGCGTCGTCGACTCAGCACCAATATTCTTGGAATTACAAAGGGGAAGCAGGTCGTCACTGTAGAGGCTCCTATCGACATCAAAGGGCGAGACGGGCATAGGCACGTACCGGAGCTTTGAGGTCTTTTCCTCTGACAGCATGTCGCACAGGAGGAAGCCGTCATAATCGAAAAAGCACATGAACGGATTGCCAACAGCATGCAATGGCCTTGTCTCCACCCGACCAGCACAGCGGCTCGCTGCGTTTTTCGCCTTCGTCATGAACGATGGGCACCGACTGCCTGAGCTCCCACTGGCTGTTTCCGAGGCGGAGCACACATAGGTCTGCGGTACCCGACTGCCCACGGTTTTCGGACACCACCTCGAGCTGAGCCACCAGCAGTTCGTCATCGCCTTGTCGCAGGAGGCACGTGTCCTGATCGTTCAGCACGCGGCAGCCCGGGTCCAACTTGGCTGAATCGTACTGCTCCATCTGCTTGGGAATGTCCCGGGCAGGAAGCAGAGACAGTGACGGCGGCCGGGCCCCGGCGCCTGCCCTGTACACGAAGTGATCGAGCTTGTATATAAATGAATCACGGGGCCTTCGCGTCATCATGAAAAGGACGGAGTCGCCGTGGGCCGCGACGACACGAATGTCATCGGGCTCAGCGCCCTCGCAGTGATAGAGGAGGTAGGAGCTCGCCGGCGGCGCCGCGAGGCGGAACGAGACCCGCAGGTCGCGGCCCGTGGAGGTGCGGGACTCCGCCGCGGTCTTGGCGTCAGCTTCCAACATGGAGTCGTCCTCGCGGCAGTCGGTGCGGTCCAACAAAACGCATGGTAGATCCTCGCAGGCGGCGGCTGCCGGCTAACCGGAGACGTCCCCCGGTTGGCCGCGACTATGAACGGCATGGAGAGATCGTTGGCAAATGGAGCCTGGCGAACGGAAGAGGCAGCTGGACACGTTGAAGCCACGCAAAGCAAGCCGACTAAACATACTTGTTGGGCGTTGTCTTTGCGTGGAAGGAGGTGAAGAATTCAGGTCAGTAGTGGCGGCTCCGTCCCTGAATCGTGGTGCGTAGCCCTAGGTTGATGATGACTCGGAGCAATTAATTTGGTCGGGGAAAAAAGTTGTTTTCTTTTGTCAAGCCCACTAAACATAATGACAATCGTCTGGCCCGTCTAATTAAAGAGACAGTTTAGTGGAGCCGGTAAAGCACTTGTCATGCCAATTCACTAGGACTATATCTTATCATGTTTAATTTATATATAAGGTCATCTAGTTGCTCGAGTCATATATTAAACACAAGTTAATTAAGATTAAGAATAGTTTTGGGTGCCTACTTAAGCCACTGTAGCTTAGTACTTTTCTGCATAGTGAAATCTTATCTCAAGTCAGAACTATCTCTCAGTCCCATCTTTGGACTAAACAAAGTATCCTATGAAACAAATTAAATACAGGTCTAGAACATTAATTGTTTGAAGGTGGAACAATTTTTTATTGAAATTGCAACATTCTTGTTATATCTATGAAGCAGATAAGGTTAAAATAGAACGAGACATCTAGATGGTTAGATCTACGTACATCCAACGGTCGAAAATATCGCTCAGAGATTAGGAAAAAATCACATGAGAAGGAAACAGCTCCATAAATTTTTTCATGATTCTCTCATATACTTAGTAAGAAGGTACTACTCTATACAACAATATGATGAGCATGTATGTGAGTTCAATTCAAGAATCAGGGGCAAATCAATATGTTGCTACTATTTCTATTTTCTCTCAGAATTCTAGGGATTCATATATATTCGGGAAAGCTAAAGCTCACCCGGGTGTTTCTGGCCACGCCAGCACCCGAGTTCCTGTTCGTCCGATGCCTTTTGCCTCTGCTTTTGCTCGCCATTGGATCTTGCCTGTGCTTCCGCTTCTGTGTGGGCCCTCGTTTTCTCCGCACGCTTTAGATCTTGCCTCGCGCTCCTGTTCGTTCCCCTTCACTTCCTCATTTCGATTTGTTCAGTTGCTCGGCTAGGGTTTGGCATCCGGTCGCCGGAGGCGATTCGCCGGCGATCCTCCGGTGATTCTCCTGTTAGTCGCTTTGTTTCGTTTTGCTTCTACTTCCTGTCGATGCGACGCGCTATGATTCTAATGCTGGAGTCATTTCCATTTGCATTTTGCTTCTTCATCTTCCTGCTGGAGGTCGTGTTGTTCGTGGGCTCGCGCTGACTTGTGCTAGCGCTGCTGCTTGCCTGCTCGTGGCTGCCTGCCTGCTCACACCCGCCTCCGTCGCTTGAGGTCGCACTCTCCTGCCTACTTGTGTTCACTGCTCGCGTCGCACTTCAGCATGTGCTTGTTTGCGCTGCCTGCCTGCCTGCATCTCCAACCGGTCGTCAATGGCGTGGTTCAGTTTACCACTCGTCCATGGCATGGTACGCGACTGCATGCTTGCCTGTTTGAGTTTCACAAACATGCAAGTGCCCAAAAACTCTCGATGTGCTGCTGCCTGCTAATGACTGCTTATACATGTTGTATAAATCTGAATTAAATTCTGGTTCGAACTAAAATCTGACTTGTGTGCAAGGTTTACATTACCGTTACAACCGTTCCAACCGGCTCGCACCGGTTACTCCGGTTTTACCGGTTACCGCGGTAACCGCTCGGAAACCAACCAAGAATTCAAAAATCAAAATTTGAATTCAAAAACTCGGTTACCGACCGGTTTCGTCGGTAACCGACCGGTTTGCTGTGAAAACCGATCGGTTTGATCGGTTTTACCGGTTTGACTGGAAATTGCAAAAATAGGCTCAAAAAGTTAGAATTTTTGGCATGAACTTTGCTAAAATATTCTAATAATGGTTAACGAGACATTGACAACATAGAATTCATAAAATATTGCACCAATCAACCTCATACAACATACCACAATTCATACAAAGTCCAACATAAATTGTCCGATACATAGTTCTTGACGAAATTTAACATACAACATAGTTTTGAACATAATACACGTAGTTTTGTGCACATCAACATACAATAATAGATACAAACATACATCTCAAGACCATACGACGTCGGATTGCGGATTGTCCTCCGTGTTTTCATTCTCTGAATTTTGTACAGAAAGTTACTGCGAGTGCAAGAGTTTATGTTGCACCAATGGATAGATCTATCTACAAGGAAACCAACAAAACTTGTTTCACATTTTTAGGAGCTATATTCCGTCAAATATGAATTATTGAAGTTTTTAACTACTTTCCCATTTTCTGGAGATTAGATCGTGAACAGTAAAAACAGGGGATGAAAGAACCGGCGGCCAGGAATCTCTAAAATCCGTCGATTTGAGTGGTCTAATTGCATGGGCGATGACTCAAATGGATTATTTTGGATGTGAGGAAGCTATAGGTACGAGGAATCGAGCGGAAACTCACTGTGGAGGGAGGAATCGACCATTGCGTCCGAGGTGCTCATGCGGCGGCTATGATGGAATGTTCAAGCAATTATTTCACCCATCAAATGATCTAGTTTTTGTGAACCGTTTCCACCGATGTGCTGCAAATTCCTTCTAGTTTATTTACATATTTTTGGTTTCAAAATTTTTCAAATTTTCAAAAAATTTTGAATTTCAAATCTCGAAACCGGGCTACCGAACTAACCGGACCGGACCGGTTAGTCCGGTAACCGCGATTACCGAGCGGTAACCGTCGGTATTGAGAACCTTGCTTGTGTGCATCCGAAATGAGTGCTTGTGTGTTTGAAGCTTGCTTGTCTGCATCCTTAATGTTCAGAGCTGTTCTTTGAAGTGAACTGAAATTCTTACTTGTGTGCATTGATTTTCATTGAAGTGAACTGAATTTTGGGTTGAACTGAAAACTGACTTGTGTATTGTGTGGTAGAAGCTTCTGAATTTCTGTTCATGCTCCTGAATTTCTGCTCAGAACTGAAACTGTTGTTGGTTGTGTGATACAGCTTGCTTGTGTGCATCAGAACTGAATCTCTATTGTGTGATAGAGGAGCAGGGAGAGCTGGGTGCAAGACGGAGAACTCAATATTACTTATGTAATTTGTATGTTCTTAATCATGCTTTGTACTCATAATGCAATCCATATGTTTGAACCATGTATCAACGAATGTAGCCGTTGGAATGTTAGTTACAAAATAGTAATAAAAAAAAGGAGATGAATGGATATAGAGATTCTCATTTAGAGAACCGGTTGGAGTGTGCTGCAAAATAGAGGATGATTCTCTGCCAAAAAATAGTGTGCTCCTTTTGATTTAAGACCAGGTCTAGTACAATTTTTATTGCTTGTTCCTGAAGCATTTTGACTTGCAGCCAGCTCTCTCTCATTTTCAATGCATGATCATATTATTATTTAGTTAATGCACATTTCTAATTATTGAGCTGATTTTCTTACTAATAATCTGTGCATGCTTTTGGTCAACCGTTTAGTGTTACATAAGCTTCCACATTGTTTTAGGCTAATTCCTAACACATTGCTATAATTAGTATGTTTGTCTTGTGATCATCGTATGTTGAAAGTCCAGTGTAACAGAATG
Source organism: Eragrostis nindensis (assembly GCA_012490785.1). Taxonomy (NCBI): domain Eukaryota; kingdom Viridiplantae; phylum Streptophyta; class Magnoliopsida; order Poales; family Poaceae; genus Eragrostis; species Eragrostis nindensis. The sequence continues at coordinate 420,253 of JAAXCT010000037.1, forward strand.
AAAGTTACAGTCAGATTCACTGTATGTGATATGTTTCTGTACTGTAACTCACATTTGCAAAAGTTTTTAGTTCCTGTGATATTTGAACTTGTCAGCTTTGGATTAGGACTTTTGGGATTTCCACTAATACCCAAAATCATTTGTAGTTCTATATATAGGATGTTAAAATTATATTAATACTTTTATTTATTATATTATTCCAGGAAATTTTTATTTATCGGGATAGACAATACATCGGGAAGGGTTGACTACCAGTTCTAACCTTCGATCCATGTTACACATACAATTTGTTAAAGTTACCGTTCTGATATGCTGATATTACACCTAATTATTCATGTAATTTTATTTTTTGTGCACAGTAACTTTATGTAAAAAAAAAACCAGTGTATTAGTAAATCTGAAGTTTGGTACTGTCAAACTTTCGATACTTTAGCTATGCTTTTTGCTATCAAGCATGGCAATGATTTTTTTAATTTTTTTTATTTTGTGATTCTGTTAATATTTCCCATCAAGCTATGATGCTAAGATTCTAGATCATTCTATGTTTTTTCCATGCTGAGATTAATATCCTGATGTATCTTTCCTGGTAAAGTTTTGGGGCGAAATTGTTTCAACCCAGATTTCATGAATCATGTGTAAGTTTTTTGAATCAGGAGCCTATGTGATTTGTGAGAGTAGTTTGTGTGATCCATTTTGCCTTGTTTATTGCGATGCATACCGAGTTAGCACATGCAGTTATTTTTATTGATGTACGGTTGTTTGCTTGTTATGTCAAGCTCTGCATGCAGAGTGGTTGGCCCAGATATTGGGATTCTGCTGCCCTCATGTCACTTCGGCTCCCCATTTCACTATCAAAGCTGAGTGCAGTTGGCTATGGAGACAAGCATAGTGAGTGTGATTCTCCTTTGCTTCTTTTTTTTTGTGTGCATCTGAATGCCTTTGATGCGATTTGTTGGTCCTCATCGATCTCGTCTGATTTTAAACTTTTGGGTTGCATTTTCCATTTCTTCTTTTGACTGCACTCTGCTCTTGTGGATTGACACAAAGGCTCTCCGCACCGGTCTACTGGAAACGTTACTTCAGTAACATTTAGAGGAAGGAGGAGCTGCACCGACGTACTGGAAGCATCACGCTAAAATAGAGGAGGGCTCCCGTTCCGCTATTCCTAGAGGAATCCCGGGACTCCGCTACCTCGCGTCCGGGCCCACCACTCCGCGGTCGCCTCTTCCCTCCCGCGCTCTGCTCCTCCTCGTCGACGAAGCGGCGCTGCTCGGCGTCCGCGAAGGAGAGGCGCGCGTCGGGGATGGAGGCGGCGACCTCGTCGGCGACGAGGAGCGCCAGCGCGGCACCGAGGCTGTGGCCGACGACCGTGATGCTGAGCTCCTCGCCTTTGTACTTGTCCATGAGGCGGCGCACCTCGTCCATGACCTCGGTCGAGAGGCTCTTCACCTTGTCCCCGGCCGTCTTGTAGAGGCTGAGGAAGCCGCGCGCCACCTTAATTGGGCTCCTCGGCAACCAACCACACTTCGCCTCGCCGCGAAATCGTCATCTCCGGTCAGCGATGCTTCGATTCCTCGCTCCCGTGGCTGCAAAACTTCCTCTCACACCTCCCTGACCTGTTCTTCTTCTCCTTCTCTAGTCGAGCTCGCCGGAACAGGAGGTTTCGCCGCCGCTCGGCACCGTGAAGCCTGTGCTCGTGCTTTCGCCGCCTTACGTCCACCACGCGCTGCGACCTCCTCGACGGCGACGCGTCCCAGTCCGCCGCCGCGCCCCCAACCGCCGCCGCATCCGCGTGCCGCCGCCGCGCAAGCCCGGTCCGGCGCGCGCGGAGGACGGGGAGCTGGAGGCCGAGGAGAGGCGGACGGCCTTGTGCGCCTCCCAGTCGGCGATGCGGAAGCTGGTGGCGAGGTGGAGGGAGCAGGCGGCGGAGCCGGCGAGCGAGTCGGACTGTGCGGATAAGGTGCTGCTGGTGCGGGAACGGGGAGAAAAAAAGAAAAGGAAAAAAAAGTGAAGAGAGAGAGGAGATGGTAGTTGGGATAGGTGAATAAAATATAAGTTAGTTGGGATAGAGGAAGGATATAGAGGAACGATGGGTGCAGGAGAAATTGGTTTAGAGGAGAGAATCTCGATGACTAGGACAGAATATTCCTTTTAGAGGAAAGATATAGAGGAACACGAGTGCAGAGAGCCAAACTCTATGTACTAAATGCTTGTTAATTTAATCATTGCTTCAGTTTCTGTAGCCGATTATATTCTAATGTTGCTGATTGTGCAGCTTGGTGAATTAGCTAGCTCTTAATTAGTACTTGTTGGTGTGTGTGGTTAACCATTACTCATTCCCTCATATAAATTTCTTGTAGAAATACAGAAGTTGTACTTTGTCTTGGCCGGTGTTGTCAAATTCACTTGTGCTCCTTTGGTTTCTTTCAGTTCCTGCTGCAGAGCGGGTCAGGTTTTGCAATGCAGACTACGATAGTAAGAATCTTGCCTATTCCTCATTCCTGCCTAGGAATTCGTGGCCTTTTTCCTTTCTTTGTTCCTCTCACGGTAAGAGAAATAAATAGTTCCTTTTCGCTGAACTGCTCTTGTAGATCGATGCCCAACTCTGAGCAGCTTGCATGCCACAGTGATGTAGTGTTTAATGACCTTTTTGCCTAGTTTAATAATTTGTTCTTTCCCTGTATTCCAATTTGGTTAGAACCAGTAGTTGGTTGTGTAGATGGTTTACCGCGTAGCTAATTTACACAATTATTGTTTATTTCGGACTCGTCAATAATCATTGTTCTAGTTCCTTGTTTTTGTTCTTTTCTGAATTAGTGCCTTTTGGGTATACCTACCGGCTAGTGGCCAATTACATTCTTCATTTTTAACATATCTATTTTTCTGATTAAATCTCAGGGTGTTCATGATGGGCCATTGTATGGGGTGCTGGTCAATGCTATTACAGAACATTAGTGTTCTTATTTTTCTCTACCATGTTACTCCTATTGGATGCTAAAGTTACAGTTGTCGTCCATCGTAATTTCTGCTCCGTTGAACTGTAACTTTGTCAAATGACTTAGGCATATGGTTTTCGTATTGTCCAAGAGTCTATTCTGTTTTATATTCCATATGTTCAAATCTGACATATGGAAGAAGAGAAGAAATCAAATATGTGCCTTGGGTGTTATTTTATCTCACCCGTTAGATTTTTCTCTGAATATGTAGTATTTGAGTGTCAAAGCCTTGAAACACTCAAATTGTATCATGTCTAATTCCTGTTTTGTGGCCAAATGTTTTCGAAACTCTCTTCCATTCATATTGGTTTTGTAATTTCAAATTTCTGCATAGAACATATGTGCTCGAGCATTTCTGAGAAAACCAGGCAAAAAAAACAATGTGTAATGTCTAATGCAGCTTATCATCGTCTTCTGTGTTTTTTGCTTAATCTTCAACACTCAATTCCACAATTTCCTCATTTTGTTTAGTCCTTTTGTCAGCATCATCTGTTGTTAATCTTCTTTTATTACAACCATAACTCTGTGTTATTCAGTTGAACTAACAGATGTAATTCATAGATTTAAAGTCATGCATTCTGAAATGCAGTTTTATATTTCTACTATGTTGGGCTTGATTTGGCTGCAGTCATGCCTGCATCTAATTTGTTCAACATTCATGGTGGTCAACCTTGATTATGCTGCAGTCTTGCTTGCCTCTCTATCTAGAGTTAAAAGTCTCCGACAATTATCTTTGTTACCTGCTAGCAAATATTTTTGAAACCGAAATTCTTAAAGAATTTGTAAGTTTATGTCTTTAAACTTCATTGTGTAGCTCTGTTTTTCTGCACTGTCAGATAAAAAACCAAGGGTTGAGAAAATTCAGGTGCTAGGCACCCTACCCAGCACCTGATTTCTGTATCGGAGAAAATTCGGGTGTTGTAATCAATTCCAGCACCCGGGTGCTGGAAAGGGTCAAAACACCCGGGTTCCATGTAGACAAGCCCTATATATTAAGACGAAGGGAATAAATATTCAGGAACTTTTCTTACGTTTTAAAATGTTGCAATGTCCGAATAGCCATAAATTACGTGTTGACATGTGCTTGGGCAAAAATTCGGATTATCCTGCAAAGTAAGAAATTTATGTAACCACAACGGTGACATACTGGCAAAGAAAAGGCCTGAATACTTAGAATGTTTTTGTCAGTTAGCACTGCAGTTTTGCTGGTAAGTGAAAGTCAGCTTTCCACGCATCAGCGGTAAACTCATCGACAAACACCAGCGCCTTTCTCCTCATGTCGACCTGGATCATCCATTCCTTTATTGCATCGTAGCTGTCCACGATGTTGTAATTGGAGACAAGGAAGCAGATGATGTCTGGGTTATCCAAGCTTACGACTGAGCACTTAAGATGCACACGCAGGAGCCCCTCATAGCTCGGGAGAGCCCATAGATCGTCGCAGTGAAGAACGCCGTCCCTCACCCACGCCATTGGATTGTCGGTCATTGTCGAGGTTCATCGTCCAGGCACTTACTCCTGCCTGCGCCGCCGCAGGAGCAAAGGGTGTCGATGCTGACGAACTTCAACGCGCTATCCGATCCCCTGCTGTGCCCGTGGACCCATGGTCCTCGAATCCTTCATAGAGGCAGCTCGCCGTGGTTGCTGTACTAGCACATCACCTTGCGGTGCAACGGCACGAACCAGATCTTCCTAGGGCTCGGCTCCTCCGCGGTGTCCCACAGGAAGAAGCCGTCGCTGTAGTGGACCCAGCACAGGACTATCATCACACCACTGACCACAGCAGAGAAACCAAAGGAAAGGAAGAACATTAGCACTAAGGAAAAGAGAGCCATTAAACGGGATGCTCACTCAGATTATTGCGCCGCACGTGGTTTGCATTGCTACCTGCTGCTAGTTATACTATATAGGATGTGTCTAGTGTATGTTTAGTTTCGCTGGTACTACATGAGTGTCACCCCACTGCGATGCGGCAGGACAAAGAGCAGCGTCTTGCTCCTCGTGTTTACCACGACTGTCCACGCCATCGCATCCTCGTAACTTTTGAGGTTGCCGCAGCAGCGGTAGTCGTTAGGAGCTAACGACGGGGCGCTCCATGGGCATGCGTGGGAGGCTTCTGTAGTTAGGTAACGCCCAGGGCTCGTCGCAGTCGAAGACGCCATTTTTGACCCACGTCAATGCCTCGCCCGCCGTCGTCAGGAGCCTCATGGTCCAGGTGGCACGATGAAGGCAAAGCGGAAAGAGCACGCAATTGCTCTCGCCGTCGTCGCCACCGATGCTGACGAACCTCAACGCGCCGGCGCCGGCGCCGGCCAAGGTGCGGAAGCTCCAGCACATGAACCGGACGCCTAGTCGTGATGGACGATGGGTAGCCGCTTGAGGTCCCACTCGCATCGCCCGGGGAGGCGGAGCACGCAGAGCTCGGCCGTGTCCCGAGGCGCCTCAAGTATCCACTACTCCACCTCGAGGCTCGAGCACGTTCTCGCCGTGACGCAGGTGTCTTTCTTGAACAGCGTGATTCCAATGCACAGATAGGACATGGAGCAGCGGTGAAGCAGAGACAACGACGGTAGCCACGTTCCGGCCCCGGCGGCGCCTCAGTCATAGCAATTTGCAAGTACTCGAATACATTAGCTGTTTTACTAGCAGAGCGACGTTCATTAGGGATCTTCATCTGGACGAGAACATAATGGTCATGTGCAGCGATGGTATCGATGTTGGGAACATTGATGTTTTGTTGTGTGGGTTGGTATCTAGAGAAGATCCAACGCAATCCGGGTTGTTGCGTACCAGAATCTATTTGCGATGGGTAACCCTGGCTTTCCACGATGCGTCTGGGATGCCAAGGGGAAGGCGCCACCTGATACCGTCCACCAGTGACTAGAGTGTTTGTTTGAAGGGATGAAGAGGGATGGGATGGGACGGCCCAACTTTTGATGTGTTTGGTTTTGTGTCAATGTCGATGTGGTGCCAAACTTGTACTCCCTCTGTTCTCTTTGATCTATGTTTGGGACGGCTTCAACAGTGCGACGCCTCGTGACCTGTCGTGGCGCTGGGCTGTCAAACTTGTATTCTCTCTCCGTTCTCTTTTATGTGTCGTTTTCTTCTAGTTAGGATTACCGATTTAAACGTTGTTCTCGGGTTACGAGGTCACTTTTGTGACCTTTTGTGTCCATCCGCATGGTAAAAGCAGCAGGCTGCTGCCCACCCAGTCTCTCTCTCTCTCTCTCCGGCGCCACCCACTACTGCGGACTCACTGCTTCCCCAATGGTCCGTTGACACGGTGCTCACTTATTTCTGGTTTCTGCCTCCGAGCTGTTGTGCCGCTGACCGCACTAATACCTGCTCCCATCCTTCGCAAAAAAAAAAAAAAAAAAAAAAAAAAAAACCTGCTCCCATCCAAAAACATGGTGTTCCTTTGTTTCTACGTTTTAGCTAGAACAACACATAAAAAGTAACGGAGGGACGCCTCCTGGCGGTGAGAATATTCCTTCACTTCGTAGCACGAATCTTTAACAAGGAAAATACCTCTTGCTCCAGTCCATGCCTCCAAAGTACCGCAGGTTTCTCCTTCCCCCATGTGGCACTTCAGAGCCCATGTGGACTCCTATTACGAAGGACTTTATTTTACCAATGGGCAATGGCGGTTTCTCCTTCCCCATGTGGGAGCTCGGCGCTTTCTGATGTTTGCATGCTGTAAAGTCACTTTCCAGCCTGTGAGGCATGCATCACCCCGACAAAACGCAAATTGCATGACTAATGATAAGACCCAGGTCCATCCCCTCATCCTTAAATGTGCGCAGCAACAGCGCTCTTCTGCATCTTGTGCGTGAGTTGGTGCGGAGGGAGAAGAGGCGTTCCTCTGCATCTTTTTCGACAACCTCCTGCGCCCCTACGCCCAATTCATAGCTCAGTCCGTCCACAAGAGCAACGGTACTGTGTCCCTATCTAGCAGACTGGGTGTTGACTGTATATTTTTGTTCCTGTTGAAATCATGCTGGTGTGTTCCATGCATTCCTTTTATCCGCTCCGATGGTATATCTGATAGGGACAGGGTTCCGCTGTCGTAGCCCCTAGTCACTAACACACGAGCCTGGCCTCAGGCGCTAGTGACCACTGCACGGGCGTGCTGTAAGTCAGTGGATCCCTGTCAGGATCCATCTAATAGCAGTAGGTGCTTGTTAAAAGGTGTCATCTAGGTCTGTAAGCTTGTCAAATGGTGCCATCTAGGTCTTTGAACTCTCAAAATCGCTAAACTATGTCATCTAGGTCTAAAATTCCAAAACTACCACAATCATTGCTGACATGGCTTCATATAAGTATGTTTTATGATATGTTTACCTATCATGCAGTGTAATTACGTCATTTGAGGAATTGAACGGAAACAAAAATTTAGGGAAAGAAAGATTATGAAAATCATTTTCAAAAGGTTTTCCATCAGCAATCATAAGGGTAACTACTCCTTCCGTTTACTTATCACGAGCGCGCGGCGGCCGTAGGATGCCGTGGATCTCACCGCTGCTGTCGTGGACCTTACGGCTCGTTGAGAGAACAGATAGGATGGATGCGGCCAAATGGTGTTAGGGTTTTGTTCATGGGCTGAGTTGTGCTGCGGTGTATATCCTTTGGGATTCTAAATAATTAAGGAATCCCTATATATAGCGCGAGCCACCTGAAACTTACGGATTAGCTTGCCACGCGGTGGGGACGTGCGGTCCAGAGAGCACCACGCAGGGCTGTGGATGGAACGCGGTGCGACCAGGCAGATTGAGAAGGCGTGACAGATCTCTTAATATCCCAATGCGGTCGCGTTCGCGGGTCGTGGGCATATCCACGTCGGCCCGTTAACGGCGACCGTCCGATACGCGCATCTTACGATATTGGCCATTCGATGCGAATGGGCCGGGTCTTCGCCCGGTTACCTGCCTACCTGAGAGCTTGAGAACTCTCTCGGCCCTGTCTCTCGATCCCCTTCCCCCGGCGGATCGATCCCTCGACCGCCGCCGCCGCCTTCACCCCTCCCTCCCTCCTCCCCCCGAGCATGATGTGTGCGACAACGAAATTCAGGCCTAGACCAGAATCAGAGGCGTCGCCTGTGCCTGTATTATGCAAGAAACCGATGTCTTCCCCATCACCAGTTCAGCACGGTCACCCTACCACGACGAACGGCTTGGTGGTGGTGTCGTACCAGTACAAGCTCAAGGACGGCAAGCGCCTAATCCAGTCGCGAGATTATGCCTTTGTATCTGCTATGTGAGAAAGCGCCCTTGAAGAGAGCAATGTCCATGGTGGCTGGGATGGCCTGGATGGAACAGAGGTAATGCAATAGTGTGGTTCAGCTCAGAGGCCCAGCAGGGCACGGGAGTACAACGGCGGGACGAGGATCCAGAAGAAACAAAAATAGCTTCGATCCAAGATGTAACTCTGCTTTCCTCAAGCAGCCTTTGTGGATGTTTGATTTGCTGCAATCTGCATGCTCACCATATGTTTGTTGAAATGCCTAGGGAGCTATATGTACTGCATGTTGCGTACTTCTCCAACAGATCAGGGCACTGTCTGTCTACAAACTCCAAGCTGATGGTGCCAATGAACATCCTGGACCGGTTGTTATGGAAGCTCCATGGCCGAAAGGACACTAATCATATAGACTTAAACTCTTAAGAGCAGAGGTATTATATTGCACTGCTATCTTCAATCATTAGCCCATCCTTAATGGCTCGATTTCTAGCTTAAAAGGATATGATGAGAAAGATCGCGAGACGCAAGGTGTTCAACTTCATGGATTGGTATCTCTTCTAATGGATTATTTTGATATGAAACAAGTATGGTGCTTCTGTTTTCTTATTTTCTAATTGCAAATAGTAAGAATTGAACCTGTAGAATTCATATGGTCAAACTACTAATTATATATGTGGCAGAAATAGAAGTGAGAAACCTCAAAGGGCATTATTATTTATTAACTACAAGGAAAAGCAACAGATTGAGGGTAGTATAATATTAAATTTTTAAATCACATAGATGGAAAGGGAGTCTGGATGTAGATATAGAGCTATTAGCTTCTATTGATGTATATAAGAATATAGTCTGCAATACATTGGTGGGATTTATCAAAACTGCAAGTTAATAGGACCATATAATATCAAAACTGAATGACGATTAATAAGACCATATAATATTAGTCACCCACTTCCCCAATGCGTCCCTTATTAGCTGCATGTTATATTTACTGTCCACAAATCTTGATTTAGTGGCAAGAATAATAAATAAAACAGTTTTGTGTCACAAGCTGTAGTAGAATCTGGCAGTTAGACTAATATTCGCAAGTAATGGCCCTGACATGCTCTTGTTATATATGCACATCAGGAACACATCTTAGAGATACCAAATCGCAAGATATAAGTAGCTTCAAATATTTACACAGCCATATTTCAGGGAAAGCTACTAGCATAAGGTTGTTTGGAAATGTTTGTAAAAATAATTGAACTGTCACCGATCTACAGATATAATAACCTATTATATAGGCCTAGCCTGTTCATATTCAAAATTTTGGGAGTTAGATTTAGCCAAAACAAACATGAGTGCTTCTATGAAGGAAGGAGAGAACATCTTTTACATGTAGCAACCATCCTTCCTGTATATATGCAGAGCAACATAGTTTGCTATATGTGATAAAGATTTCGAGAAAAAAGAAATACAATCACAGGCACATTTTGGAAACATCTGGTGTGTTTTTGTGAGTTAAAAACATAATAGTCTAGAGTGACCCATGTAAATTGACGATCAGCACATATCCATTGATGATGCTCCTTGCCTGCTTGCAGCCAAACTATAAGCATTGGCTCGCTCATAATTCTAACCTCATATTCGTGGGAAAGTCATACAGAGCGCACAAGTAATTTCTCAGTCACTCAAAGTTCATCTACTTTTACATTCTATACTCAATAACATGTACCAAAATGATTTCTCAGCGAGTGCAATTCTTTTTCATCAATGGGGAGCAACAAAGGTTCAGAGTTGAGACGAAGGACCAATAATACTAAACTAAATTTTGATTCCAGTCTTTTGGTTATCAGTCTAAGTTCATCCATTTGTCTAAAAAAAAATCCAATACCCTGTTCTGATGTCAATTAACAGAGGAATGGTTTTCTAGCGTTAGGCTTAACTTTAAATCGCATACAAATATCATACATTCATACTGGCAATTCGTACTGGTAATATGTATTAAGTATTTCAGTTCTGTGCTTAAACAAGACCCCGTCTGATAATTTCTTCAAACATGCACCATACGGCACACATGTGATGAAGAGTGCCTTCCCCATCCAGAAGATTTAATCTTAGATACCTATTACAGAACTTATAATCTGATCAGCAATCTGTGTTTCATTATATGTAGTTTAATGATTACACAAAAGCTCTATAAACTACAAACTATAACTTCGAACTTTCCAGTGATGAGGGTTATTAGGCGCGGTAATGCCGCGCCATCTTTCTAGTGTCCTTCTACTAGCCGGGCTGATTTATAGTCTAGTTTGCAGGCAAAATTTAAATTGATTTTTCTCCTGAACCATAACCGTATTTTCGAATCCGATTGAAATGTGATGATCCTTAAAATTAATGCAACAAAACATGATATCACACGATTTTTTTTTAATTCTTGTATATTTTGAAGATTCAACATTTTTAATGTGCAATTTGTTTGGTACAATTTCAAAATGTTAGAATGGTATATTCTAAATGATGAAAATTCTTATCAAATATGAGTCTAGTCATTCATAATGTTTTATACATATAGATTTTATTTTGCATTATTTGAATTTTTAAAATTCAACCTTTTTTTAATGTAACATTTTAACATTTTTCTTGTTCTGTCTTAAAATTTTCCATGGATAGTTTCAATCATTTCTTACAAAAAATGTTTACGCTGTCTATTTAAAATATTGAACTAGTGTTTCAAATTTGTTGAGTTTGTTTTAAGAACTTGTTGAAACTTTTGGCTTTCTTACTGCATCGAGCTCATCTGTTAAACCTGCCGCTCCCCGTACATTTTATAATTTTTGGAAAAAAAATAAATTCATGTAAGTTCATTCAAAGCATCAGCATGAAAAACAAATCGTGTCATGCAACCTGCCGCGTGGAGAAATATCATGTCAGAAAAAAAAGGTAAAAAATTCCAGTTTTCCACCCTGTCTTACTCTTAATCCTGCCTGTCCCGTGCGCGCTTGAACGAAAAACGAAGCTGGGCCGCGTCGCATCTCCGTGTTAGCGGGCCGGGGTGCAGATAGTTCAAATACCCATAGAGATGTTTCGTCTTCCAGTGGACAAGCCCACGACGAGAGCCGCCACAGGAGACAGGGGCCAGGGCACCCCAGGCCGGAGATGGCCCTGACGACGTGGTGCTCGTTCATTTGCACGAACGGGGAAGCGAACTCTTCGATGCCAGCGATATCCGTCATCAGGGCACGACAGCGAGCAGGTGGATGAAGCGGATGTCAATGCTGGAGGATCCTCTCGGCTTATGTGGCCGGCGAGGTCGGACATGCTGCCCTGTCGGCGACCGCGTGAAGTGAGGGAGAGAGCGCCGCCGTTGTGGGCGAGCAGCCGCTTGCCGGCTTTCAGGCTTTCAGCATGGACATGATATGACCGACCGCCCACATGATCATCTTCGATCGTGCTGTAACGTCAGCCGGCTTCCAGAGCTGGAGAGCGGACTTGTAGTCCAGCAGCTTGAGGCGGCCCGCAGATGCCGTAGCACTTGATGTTGCTCCAGTAGTGGTTCAGGTTGTTCTCCATCTTGCGCAAATGTAATGTTCGGCATTGGGGAGAGCGGTTTCGGGAACTTGGCCACTCGATAGTTGTGGAGAGAGGGAGAGACGGTTACTGACGTCCTAGAGTCTGCTACGGGAGTACAAGTAATACTAGGTTTCTTTTTAGATAATGACTACTAGTTTTTTTTTTTTTTTTGGCGGGTACTAGAATTCACATGCTCTGTTCTGACAGTGGTTAGACGTGTAGCAGGTTATTTTCCGTACATAAGTTCCCACCTTTCTGTTGGAGATCCTACATGAAAGAATTACCGCCACCAAGTTCCGAAGACTATGAACTTATTGATTTTCCGTACAATGCCAAAGACAATATCTTATAGTGACTATATGAATACCGAATGTCATGGAAGCATGAAGTACAATCAATCTCGATGAACCCTCACTCGTATATAACTAATTAAGCCGAGGAATCAATCTTCAGATTACAGAAAGTACTTCATCAGATGGCCTTTTTAAACCCTCCAATTGTAAAGACCCTAAAACCGCAAAGATGTTTTATAAGCGATGCAGAAACGCTAAAGATAGCCGTGAGGGGAAAAGTCAGCTATGGCTATTGACTGTTTCGTTTTTGTTTTTGTACGACCAGGCCAATCCATTCAGCGGCTGGGTACGGCAAGGGGTATTGAGCAGAGAGGTGGCCGACAAGGCGCTCATGGCAGAGCAGACAGAGAGCAGCGTCCCAACTGACAGCGTTGCATTTGAAACTATCGCCAACCAGAGCAGCGTCCCAACTGACAGTGTTGCATTTGAAACTATCGCCAACCTAATAAATTCCCTATATCAGGAAGTTGGAGGAGTCACGGAAGTCAGTACTGTCTATTTTCTTTGGCTTGGTTTTTGACCTTGATTTGTTCTGCAATTCAGATTCTCTAATTTTGTTGCGCAGGTGGTAATAAGGAATGGCAAACAGAAGAATTTTCTATGGCAAGTCACAGGACTCATGGATGATAAGGAATGGCAAGTTACTTTGTTGTATGCTTTTGTTAATTTCGAGACTGAAGAATTTGCTTTAGAGGCCATTCAATATTTGAATAATAGAACAGAGGTTTGTTTTCAGTTACGCGCAGAGCTTATCTCCTTCTTTTCGCATTTCATCAATTCTAGTGATATCATTTACAATGTTCTTTAAACAAAGAGCTTACAATAAGTATATGAGAAGATAAATCTTAGGAAAGCACTACTCAGTAACCAATCCAAGTTGAATATTATTATTTTTGTCTTTGTTAAAGTATTCCGTTATCACACGCCACAAAAACAAGCACACGAATGTAGTCCAATGCTCTCGTTATTGATGGTTTGATATGGCCTGTTCTGGTATGTGTCCTGTGCTGATCCATGGGCCATATTTTAACACTCCCCCCTTGGTTGCAAACCAACGACATGCTTATGCCCCCAAAAACTCATCCGGAAACCCAGTGGGAAAAAGGAGTACATAACTCGTGTATCTTGCCATTGCATATGTCGGCTCATTAAAAATGTTGCAATGAGAAAACCCAGTGGGAAAAAAATCAGCCAAAAAAAAATAATGCAATATAAATCCCTTTCCAAATATGATTGTGGTCCGAAAAACAAGTACTCTTAATTACTGGAGCTAAAATGCTTCGTGGCACAAAAATCCATAAGGCAAATAGCACACATGTTCCATAGAGGAAAAATAAAAGCATTCGAGACTTACAAAATTATCTTAAAGCGGAAACTGTTATAAATGTGGCTATATTGTTGGTGGGCTATTTCCACATTTATTCTTCACTACGTTAACTTCTGATATAAAATAGGTTAACATGTAAAGTATCTCAGATTATTAACTATAATCATGGGCGTTGCATTATTATGTGTGGAGGCAATAAAAATAACATGGTAACCCAGTGGCAACCACCGCCACATCCACTTGCCTTTACCGACGACGAGAATAGCAAGCCTCAAGTGTTACAAAGCACCAGAGATCATAAAATACATGTATGTACCGTACATAAAGCACTCCTACGACCAGAACCCCGAAACAAGCAAGGAAAGGATAAAACAGAACACCACACATTCGTCCAACAAAGAGCAGCAGTACTTACCTTCTTCGTATGTTTTAATCTACAACAGCAATGTTAGTAAAAAACACATTTCCGGAATGTACAGAAGAAGAGATGAAACTTTTGTGAAGGCACCATATATTTATTTTGGCTGTAAAAAGGTCTATGTTGCCATAGAAATTATGATTTATTAACTGTCTGAAATTTCATACAGTGGACTTCATATTTTTGTGATTATTAAAACAAAAGCATTAAAAATTATGAATTTTCGCCACAATGCATAACAATCATTCTCTACATCAGCTATTCAAGTGTCAGATGTAAACAAGATTGATAACAAAGCCTAATCATCCACTGAACATATGACAATACAATCTGCAATAAAATAACAGCAGTAGGTTCAGAGCAGCATAACTGTAGTTTCACTTGCCCACCAATTATGCATCATAGGCTGTTAGAAAGATTATGGAAGGAACTACAACTTTTATATTCATGAGAGCAAATAGTTTGGCCTCTAAGGTAGCCAAAAACTAAATAGATCTATAACTGTTCTGCATTTCGCCAGAACGCGATACCCAATATGCAACTGCAATATCTCTTAAACTACCAGGCCGGAAAATGCGAATAATATACCAAAATAAAGATAATGCAGTCTCCTAGAACTTTCTCAACGGCCAATGAAATTAGTTCGGCCATCGTCGACATCTAATTACAGGATAAACACAGACTTTGCAATCTGCAATTTCCTGAACATACTGAAAAGATTCTGCAACCCAACCCGGCCGTCGAAACCTCTTCACTAATTTGAAATCACCACGTGACTTAGGCCTTAAATTGGATAATGATGTACCCTACAGTAAGGGAAAGCCGTACCTAAGGCTTCCCTTGAAGAAGTAGAACAGTAAAATGATTGATGGGGAAAAGGAGGGTGTGTAACACCGGATCTGATCCTGTCCTTCTCGTTTCACTTTTTTCACCAAGACCATTGATTCATCCCGCTGCAGGTGGAGAAGCGTAAATATAGCATATAAATAGTCAAAAGGAATTGTCTCAGCAAGCCCTACATATATATACGCTTAATCAACCATCTGAATCATGGATCAAAAGACAACTTTGTGACCCTCTTTACAGCACCTAGTCAAACCATAGGTTTTTCTATATATTGTTTTAGGGCATTACACAAGTTCAGCACCAATCTCATTATGATGCACAGCCATGCCACTGAGGGCGCATTAATATTTTGTTTTACAGAAGAGGGCCTAAGGCATTTTATAAACATATGTACTAAGAAAAATAAATTACTGTAAAAAATGATTTAGCAAACTAGAAAAATTACAGTCAAATCTGATAACATCCTCCTCTCAACCACACCATCATAACTATGGTCAGTAATTTTTGTTGTGAGAACAGATAGCCATGAAAGATTTGGATGAAGACTAATCACATAGTGGCTTTCAAAGATCGAAATAGTCATCCACCTAGCAGAGTGGATCCATAGAACCACCTAATACTATCAAGTTATCACAAACTACTCGATGTCAATGCAAACATCGTCCACCACAGAAAGAATATTAATTATCTATAAATACAAGCATTCATGTGGAACTAAAAGACTCAAACCTAGGTGGATAGGTTCCACAACAAGTAACGTAACCAACAGGGCTACGTTTTCTCGCAACTGGGGAGTCAGATTTATGGTGTAAATAATTTTTTCACATTGGATAGGCATAGACACATTGTTTAGAACATTTTTACTTGGTGAACCAAACGAAAATAAATAGATTAGGAAGTTTGTAGCTTCATAAACTTTGTGTTTTATATTAGTATAGATCATTCATAGACAAATGGCCCCAGTTGGTTGTATCTCCGTCAACTCGTGCATTTCACATTAGTCGAGATAGAGAGAAGGTGCTGAAGCTTGTGATTAGTAACAAACCCTTGTGTTTGTTACATATTAAAAAATCAAAATTGTGGATATGATGGCATTATGTTTTCAAAGTAATTTCATGGGAACTTTCAATTGACATTGGCAAATTTATACTGCAATAACCTAGTTTTGCTATCTTAGAGAAAAAAATTAAAGGAATTTCATAGGATTATGGGAAAATTTCTTACGTGCTTATTTAGAATAACTGAATAAATTCTACAAAATTCATATCAATTCCAATCTTTTATATCCATCAGAATTTTGAGGATATCTAACATGAGGATCCTCAGGGAAAGTTCTGTTTGTCTATTTCTCTCTTTCAGTGCTTGTGTTTTTCTTGTGGATCATCCAATCACTGTTGCAAACTTTACTATCTCAGTTCCCGCTAGATCACAAAGGCAACTTGAATCTTGCATTTCTTTCTCTTATTTTTACGTTTTGAGAATCCTGCATCAGGCCTTAATGGATTTCCTAGCTCCTTCATAGGGTACACCTGACTAACTATTTGATCTTTTATTTTGATACTAAATAGAATTTGTTATCGTTGTTCTTATAATAGGAAATAGGATCACTTTTACTCGCGCCATGGATATAAAAATGCTGTTTATCGGGTATGGACTATGGGATGAGTTGAAAGAGGCTGTGGAAGAAGCTAGTCTTGAAATTTTAAAATTTCGTCTTTTCATGGTATGGATCCGTTATTACAATACAGTTCTGTAACATTAGTGTGCATTCTAACGGTTGTCTTTGCACTCATTGAATCTTTGCGTCATAGGCACAATGTTCATAGACATAATTAATGTGGTTATTTCTTCTTCGATAGGTTGCCTATATTAATTGATTTGTAGATGGTTTAAAAAATGGATATATATATATATAAACCTTCCCCTGGTAACCATGCCTCCGTGCATGGAGTAAAGCTATAATTAGCATTCCGCAGTGAGGCGCCAGAGCTGATGAACCCCACTACCTGTCGTCGGAGTAGGGGTGGAGGCCATGGGAATTGATTACGTGTTTCGTTTCTGGTTTTTTCATGAGCAGGACAATCGATTCAAAGGTTGGGTAGATCGACAGCTAGGGGCGAACACAGAGGTGTACGATAAGATGAAGCAAAAATGCGAAAAGTTCAGATATGTGAACGTGAGTACTATCTATTTTGTTTGACTTGGCTGTTCTACTTGATTTTTCTGCAAATTAGATTCTCTAATTTTTACACAGTTGGGAACGAATGTCAAATGTAAGAATTTTCAATGGCATGTCGGAGGAGCCATGGATTTGGAGTATGCTTTTGTTAATTTCGAGAATGAAGAACTGGCCATTGAAATGTTGAAGAAGAAAGAACAAGAGGTTGTTTTCAGTTAAATGCTGATCTTATCTCCAAGGTTTCTCATTCCATCAATTTTATTGACAACATTTGTATTGTTCTTGAAATAAAGAGCATATGTTTTACAGTAGGTATGTGAGATGATAAATATTCTCAAAGTAGTACTAGCTAGGTAACCAAGTTGAAATAAATATTATATTTTTTCTAATTTCTCATTAGGTTTTAGAGCTTAACCTGCCCTTTAATTTATGGAAGTGCTGTGATATAGCCGATACATTAACACCCACATCAGCTTCTAGATAAAATTGTAGTACTTATATATAGAAAAAATATTTGCTGCAGGACGTCCTTTTTGGACGCATGACTACATAGCAGCTTGTATTTATTTCAATAATCTTTTTCCTGTTTGGATTCAAGGCATTTTTGGAGTTCCTAGAAGAAAATATAGTCTCGAGAGGCTTGTGTGGGATTGGTCTTTCGCGCTGTATATCTGACCCTCGTTTTGTGTTCGGGGATTCGTTGCATGCTTGCATTTGCTCACACACGTCTCGCCGGCATGTGTGTTGGTGTGGGTGTCGTGGCCACTGGTGTGTGAGGCGGACGTCTGGACGATGCCTAGCTAGTCGCCCCGGTAGCAGACTAGCAGTGCACGCGGTCGGCGTCCGCGGGTGGGGCACATCTATCCATGGGAGTCCGGTTGTTGGGGAGGCAGCGGCGCCTGTAGCAACGACTGTCGGGGTGGCGCGTTTTTTTTTTTTTTTTGATCAACCGATACCTGTATTAAGTTAAGGAAGGAATACAACCATACGTACAAACACAGGTACGTATAAGGATACAGAGGACAGCTGTCCAACCCAAAGTGCAAAAAGACCCCTACGAAAACACACAATTACATCGAGGTCCCTGGGCCTTTCACACAAGCTTGACGATTAACTCCACCAACGCCGGCCACCACCGACATCAACAGAGGCCACCGCCGCCACGGATCCATCGCCGGAGGAAGCTCCATCGCACACAGGCTTTGAAGAGAACCGGGATAGACACTCACCAGGTGAGATTCGCCATAGCAGAAAGCTCGTCCGGTCGGGACGCGCCCCGAGCCTCCTCCGGCTTGGATCGACGCTCGCCAACGCCGGCAACTGCCACTGCGGATCCACCGAGGTCGACCCAACCACCATCCGTCCGAGAACCCACAGCTGCATCTGTCTCCTTGAACCAAAAGGCCGGCAATCTCATCACCTCGCCGAGCGCGAAAGGGACAAGACGCCGGCGAACTCCTAAAGAAGGGCCCCTCAACGGGAGCCCCACCCCCACAACCCCACCGCCGGCACCGGAGCGAAGTACCAGCGGGGCGCGGCCGGGAAAGGGGGGACTTATTCGGACACATCGCCATCGCCGCCGTGACCTCACCAACGGCGGCCGAAACCCTAACCCTAGAGCTAAACCTAGGACCTAAGCTCCACGCCGGCGACAGGACCGCCGTCTTCCCCACCTCCAGACAGCCCGCAGGCCATCGGAGGAGAGGAAGACAAGCACCTGCGCCAGCGAGAGCACGAATCGCCCCCGGTCGCCTCTGGATCGCCTCCTCTACACTGTAGCAAGGGGAGGGTTCGAGAGAGACCGAAAATAGATCTTGGCAGGGTTGATAGGAGGCACATCCAGCCCCGTTTCGATCGTGGGCTGCCGCGGACAGCATTGGGCCGCAACCTCAGTGGCATGCTCAGTTCCATGGACATGTTGCTCCCGTTGGCCGTCGCAGTGCGTTCCAGCCGACGGTACGTCAGATTAAACTCCGGCAGAGGCATGTGTGAGGGCCGCATTTAGTGTTTATTCGATCCTCTGGTCATGTGTGTTTTGATTCCGGCGGCAGCTCCATTCCGTGGATGCCTTCTTCGTGGCTAGCTTGCTGAGGAAGAAAGAGATGTGTGTCCAAGTATTTTGGCTCCTGTGCCCGAACGACATGTAGGTGACTTTTTTAGCTAAGCAGCGCAGACGCAGACACTAACAAAAGGCACCAATATTAACTCAATAAACATACGAATGCGCATCTTACCTCTACGAGCGCCTCCGAAAGACTAGGCCAGTTTGATCTTAAGATTCACAAAGTGACCATGGACGCCACTCTATCGACATAGATGTACACCTCTCACTGAAAGGATAATTAGCCATACATAAAACTCTGGTTCCATCACAACAAACCCAATCAGTTGTATGCTCAGTTTGCGAGATGTATGCCTACGGGGTGACTTTCCTTCTGGTTCACAGCATCAATATACATCACTCAATGCACTCAACGAGGCAAACCCTTCCCTCACCTCCGTTGATAACCATCACTAAATTCACCTAAATAAAGCTATATATGGATGGAAAGCTGATGAAGTATATTTTCATATGCAACAAACAGCTCGTCCATCGCTGCTTTGTGGAGAGAGTTATGCATATTTTAATAAAGATTGCTCCAGGCCCATGAGTTTTCGGACTGGGCTTGCTTGAAAGGCTCCTAGCCCAACTAAGAGGTATGTTTCTGGTATAAGTAACACTTGTACGCCTGTGAAAACCCTAACCACGAATTGAACTCAGAAAAATAGAGAAGCTAAATACTCTTGTCCTTAGGGTGTGATATAGCTGCCCCCTTGAGGATTAATTGAGATTTTTCTATACCCTTTTTTTCTTGTATTTCCTTGTGATATGCAAGCGTAGAGCCTCTACCTTGTGTGGTTCAGTTAGGCATCGACCAAATTGTGTGGTGGGTAAAATTTGTGATATGTAGTTGTTCGATTAGCTGTTGGTGCCATTGGTTCGTCAGTCAAGTTATACCCTCGATTCACGATGTGAAGATCGGGCAAGCCCCCTATATCATCTTGCAGAACGATGACTCCATCTCTTGGTCCCTTTGGGCATCAAGTGTCTGTTCCATCATTGACCTGTGATTCAAACCTGAGGAAAAGTAATCCACCTCCATTAGGTAGTACATGATTCTTAGGAGAGACATGTTCGTAAAATCGTTAAGGAATAGATTCACCTCATGTGTAGTTGTTTCTTTTCTATGCTCGAGTCAATAGCTTCTTATAGATATTATTGCCTTGTTGGGCATGTTCATTGTTGATAAGTGGCTTGTCACTAGGGGTGTAAAGAATGTCCTCGTCAAACCTAGTACGGTACTATACTTCATAGCGGTAAACAAATTTGATTAATAGGCACGCATTTATTAGATGTTACAAGCATATGACTCCTTTAGTACTCATGCAGAAAGCCAAAACACTATCTAAAATAGAAGAAAGAGAGTAACATAAAATACAATTCGTATTTAATTGCACATAAAAAGTGAAAAAACCAAGTCTAGTAGGTATTCACTTAACTTGTTAACCGTGGCCTAAGTGCAATAGCAGCACGTTGGTGGAAGAGCCAGCAGCAAGAAAAGGAGGGGGTGGGGGATTGCCAAACAGAGTGTAAACAAAATAAGAAGTTGATGGAATCAAACATTATTTTTTGACCACACATGTTATCATATAGTTAGTTATTTCTAGCATATTCACAACTTGACAGACTAAGGTTCTTGATATGTTAAAATAACGAAAAACAAGAATAAGTTGATTGCTTCTAGTCAAGAATACGAAGGCAGTGAGAAATCACTGTGGCCAGATGACGAAGCCGGAGGCCAGTGAGGCAGGGCATATGCAGATGTCGGACAGACATGGTTGCCCCCTTGCCTATTCGCTGACTCGATCGATTTATCTTTCTTCCGGCGCTAAACTTCACTCCTGACAGTCCTGTAGTATAGGTATGCATAACTTCAGTTAACTTTGCTTGCGGACCAGTCAGCCAGCACATGCATGCACTGAGTTATGCCATGATGGTTCTGTCAGATCCAACGATGATGGCATAACTCTGCCGGGCATCACAATACTGAGAAGAGCATCAGTCTGGGTATCGAATTTTTCTTATTATTTAAACCTTTTTCAATTAATATTTTAAAATTAGACTGCAAAAAATTTTATTTCCAATATTTAGACCATTTGGTCATACCAGATGAATTGGCCTGACCAAAACTACAATTACGTTAAATTGACCGGCATGACCAGCTCCACGTCAGCGTAGAACACCACGGCAGACTGGACTGATTAGGGAGTCGCGCCGAGCTGTTTGGCGTGACTGGAAGTCCAGTCACGCAAGGTCGATTGGCGTGACTCGGTTGCCAACTTCTATGCATCATACCTCGAGCAGCACCGTGAAAAGACTGCGTCTGCTGTACAGAGCGAAATGATGAAGGGTTGCCTGCCTGCGTGTAGACTAACGAATGGCACTGAGTATCTGACGCAATAAGGCAGAAGCTTATCTTGGATTCCTTTCCTTCCCTTGGCTATTTTCTGCTCTCCCTCGTACGGAACGACGCAGGGTAGGAGCACATCCTTAGTCTCGATTGGTTTTTGCTGCCGTTTTTTTTTTTTTGAACGAACGGTTTTTGCTGCCGTTGGTGCACTAACTCATTTTAAAGGAGTGTACAGTAGCAGAAGGTGATAAAGGCGTCTTAGCATTTTTTTCTTTTTTTATGCCATAAAGCCTAAGTATTTTATATCTGATGTACATTAAGAAGAATAAGTTCTTGTATCAAAGGCTTTGGGAAACAAAAAGAAAATTACAATCAAACAGGATAAAATCCTGTTCTCTACCAAAACATCCGATCCTATGCATGAATAAATAATATTTTTTAGAGAAAACTAACATGAGATTGGATCCCATATAAAGTTTTCTTTGTGTATCTCTCTTTCATTTCCCTTGTTTTGCTGCCTTGCACTTAAAGACTCTGGTTAATCACAGGTGCCAGGCAACTTGAATCTTGCATTTTCTATTCCTAAGTTTTGTAAATCCTGCACTGAATGTATTTCCTAGCTCGTTGGTAGAGTAAACCTGATTAATTATTCTATCTTGTACTTTGATACTAAATAGAACTTTCATTGTTGTCCTTGTAACAGGAGAAAAATATATGGTTGCATGGCAATAATAAAACGTTATTTATGGGAAATGTACCACTGGATGATTTGAAACAGGCGGTGGAAAAAGCAGCTCTTGAAATTTTCAAAGTTCGTTATTCAGTGGTATGGATTCATTACTACAGTATGGTTCGGTAAATATAATATGCATTCTTACAGTTGTCTTAGAGCATCCCCCATATATAGTAGAGAGTTGACTATTAACTCTTATTTTTGTCCACGTCATCTAATAGTAATTAGTATAAGAGTTCACTCCGACTGTAAACTAACGACGGGTCGTCTCGTGTGCCAATACCCAATAGCACAATAAATGTAGAGGCTAACTCTTCACGAATAGAGTTTGCTTCTCTCTCCATCTTCTCTTTCCTCCACATAGGAGCTGCCATGGACAAGCTAAGTGTTAGTCGGTTGACCATGTTGGGATGCCCTAAGAGTCCGCCGCTAACTCTCGTTTTTATCCACATCATACAAAAGTCAATATACAAATTTTGTACCGTAATGTTCGTAGACAAAATCGCCCTCCTGCTTCAGGTGGAAAGCAATTGCTGCCTTCTGGAGCGCATCCGCCCGTTGTGCTGTTTACGTTTGTTTCGTTTAGGAATTTGTTAGTATTGGCGACGTAAATGCTAATTTTGTTTGAACTATGTACGGTTTCATTGCTTTGGTAATGAAATCATAGACCGATGCCCTGTTCTTGGAAAAAAAATTCTAAAATTCAATATAACAGTTCACTACGACCCAAAAGTAATGTTGATCCTGCATGTAAATGCCAGTCTAACTCTTCCTCAAGAGTTAGCTTGCTTCTCTCTCTCCTTCATGTAGGACTAATGCTAACATAGACAACCTTAGGCCAGTATCAGTATACTTTCATTTCACACTTTTTAAGAGTGCCATGTCAGATTTAGAGTTTTCATGTAGCGTCTCGCCTCCCCGAGGGCGGGCCCGCTAACACCTGACAGCTCTCTAGGACCTCAAGACTTCTCTCATAGACCAACACAAGTCTTTTCTGCGCACTTTGTCCTCACTCGTGCGCACCGGGAAGAACTTCCGGTCGGTGAAATTGCTCCAGGCCAAGCACGCTTAACCTCTGAGTTCTTTCAAGATCAGCTTCCAGAAAAGAAGTTGCAACTTGTTGATATGAGTACTCTATCAAAGCATCAAATACTTGCATTACCTTGCTAACAAATATTAGTGAACATTATTGAAAAGAAAACAATTCATGTGCTAAGAAATATGCCACCGATCCTTACCACCATCTTGAAGTCTATCTTTTAAAGGTAGAACATATGCTCATACTCACATGTGCTATCCATCGGTGAAATCTCGATCTAAAGTAGGAGCAGGGGTTGCATTTTTTTTTCTTTTACGATGGTTGTGAGAGCGAGCATTCACATGTACATAGGTGGGATGCTAGGACTTAGGTGATTAGCACTGGGTTGCTGGGCTTAGTTGTGAATTATATGCGGATGGGCATCTAAACTATAGCTCGTTTGGCTTACCAACAGCTCACAAGATGGCTTGAGCTAGCTCGTTAACACGAGCTAAAAACCTAGCTCGGCTCGTTTTTACAATGAAACGTATGCTGAGCTGACAATGAATTGAGCCGAGCTGAGAGCGTCGAGCTTTTTGTCCTTCCCTACACCCACTATTTGGCACCCAAATATGTAGCAGTAACTGTTCACTAGAGATTCACTACATTAATATTATGTTGAAAATATGGTGTGATCGGCGAGGGGCCTGTTATAGGGCGATCTAGGGGATCTGACTAATTTTCCCCACTGCAGCCTCCTTCGGTGCCGGTGCCCTCTCCCCGCTTCCCCACCTCTCTCTTCCGTGTCAGTTTGTCACCCTCTCCTTCCCCGGCGCCTCCCCTCCCTCTTTCCATGTCATGCGGGTGAACTGGGATGGGATATGTGCGGTGGCCTTCTGGTTTCCGGTGGTGGCCAGTGTGGGGCGCTCCTATATTGCAGGATCCGCATTAGAGGGTGGCAAGTTGGCTGCGACGGCCGCGGCGTCCACAGAGGTGTCGTCGACCACTACTGGAATCTGCAAGTTCCCCTAGAGACTAAATTCCTAGGGAAAGCATGAAATACAGTAGGGAAATATTGCCCCTACGAATTATTCCTAGGGAAAGATTCTAGGGAACAGTCGACGGGAAAGATGCCTTGCCTTACGGTTTTTCAGCCAAACTCTAGGGAAAGATGCTTTCCCTACGAAAACCAGTGCCTCTAGGGAAACTGTGCGTGTCAGAAAAAATATAAAAAAAGCCTCGGCTGCAGCACGCTGCCGGAGCCGAGCCGTTGACAGAGAGCCGAGCTGCCGCTGCTGGAGCAGAGATGTCACATGAGCCTGAGTTGAGCTGCCGGAGCCGGAGAGCCACCTGTCCCTCCGCCGATGCCGCTCACGCGGCCCCGTCGCGAGAGGTACCTCGTCCGCCGCGGTGCCGCTCACGCTGCCCTGTCGCCGGAGAGCCATCTCGTCCCGCCGCCGATGCCGCTCACGCTGCCCACCGCATCGACACCAACCAGCTGGCGCGTTCTTGCCGCTGCAGGCCTCCATCGTTGCTTGCGACCATCATGGGCAACTGCAAATTAAATACAAGGAGAAACACCGTTTCCTTGATCCACCTCGCGCTGACATCATGAGGTGGCCGCGCAGATCGATCCTTCCCCTGCGGCGCCGCTCAAGTACCACGTCGGGAGAAGACGAGTTTATTTGTTGGTTCTTCTAAAGAAACTGCGCCAGATCTACTGCCAGCAACAAATAAATCACCAGCAGATCAAATTTCTACAATTTCGCACAAAAAACGAGTTAAATTCAAAAAGAATGAAGATTAGATGACGAATCCTAGTACCTGTGAACTGGAGACCCCAACATCCGGTCACAAGCTGCTTCGCCATTGGCCCCAGCACGCTCCTCCTCTCCACCGTGCCGCTTTGCTTTGTTGTTATGAACTAGGGGACACAGAAACAAGCAGAAAGGAGTTAGAAAAGGGAGGCAGACGGCACCAACTTCTGGGGAGGAAGAAGCGATTCTTTTTTCATTTTTTTTTCTTTTTTTTTTGATTCAAGGAAGCAGCGATTCAAGCGAGGAACTTGTGAGGAAGGACCAGAGGAGCTAGGCTGTTCGATTTGGATTGAGACTGGAAGATGGCTCTGGAACTTGAGGAAAATTTCACGTCCGCACCTTTAACTCTTTCACATCCGCATCTGTCAGTTCCCTACCATTTACGCAGAGCACCGTAGGGAACGTTCCTCCGCGGGGCCCAATTTTTTCGTTTTCCCTACGAACCCGTGAACCCGTGGGACATTTCCTTTCCCTAGGATTTTCACGCCATTACTAGGGAACTAATGTCCCTAGGGTGCTTAAAATTTCCTAGGGAAACAATGAAAATTGTAGGGAAACGGTTGATTCCAGTAGTGGACGAGTCTTCCGCCAGCTTGGCAGCATCGTTCCCGTGGAATCTGTGTGCGTCTGGGCTGCACCTAAATGGCGAGGCGGTGGTCAGAGAGCCTATAGCTAGTCGCGTCGTAGGAGAAAAGGGCCAAAGCGAGGCTGCCTAGTTTGTTGCCAGAGCATCAAAGGGGACGAGACGGAGCCGCCTAGTGACACATCGGAGCCCCCTCTCATAAACAATTATGGAAAATATTGCACTTGTTATACAAGCACATTTCATTCTCACGGCTCTTTCCTCTCTTCTATGAGGAGTTTTACAGTGCACCATACCACACTGATGATATTTAGAATTCGGCGATCTAGATTTGTTCTCCTCCCAAATTCAATACCACCAGTATGCTTAAGTAGTATTAATAATACTAACATATTTTAGGAAAAATATCAAGTGCCAGCGTGAAATCAGTGGTGGCAATGGGAAAATCGGTGGCGGTGTAGGACGACAACATCGTACATTTCGGTGGGCGGCGTCATGACTGGAAAGCAAATTGATAAGATTAAAATGACTGTGATGGTCTTTCATAATACCACTAGTATATATATAATACAAGTGGTATGGGCATCGTAAACTCCTCTTCTAATATGTAATTTTGAAATAGTATGCGCACATTTCAGATGCTAATACAAACTTAGTATAGTCCAGTGAAGAAATAGCCAGTGAATTAACGAGACACATGGGAGGTGAGACCTACGTAGGATTCGATCTTTGGTAGTACAGTTACCTCCGCTCACCATGTGAGCTGCTGCTTGATATATACTTTAATTTTTTTTTGTGCGGTGATATTATTTAGGTTTGTTATACGCTGTAAGAACTAACACTGTAGTCCGCACACTCAACTTGATCGGGAACTAGATAAATAAACCTGCACTGTTTCGTAGATTATTTAATTAACGCCTTGCACGTGGCAGCCTGTAAAAATTGTAGGAACTAATAAAGTTTGTGAACTGCTGATGGATGGGCAAAATGTCATACGATACACCATCGATAATAAGGTTGGGTATCGTAAATTCATCGAGGACCTGCGCAAGAAGCTCGGGTACCATGACTTCATCACACCACCTTCATGGTACCCGTCTTACGAGATGAAGATGCTCCCCAGCTGGGAGAGGACCTGGACGAACGGGACTTGTGGCTTCACGTCGAGCTGCGTGTGAAGGGGAGCAACGAACGTACAATCTTAGCCATGCGGAAGGACAACCTTTACGTCGTTGGCTTCACGGGCAAGGACGGAAAGTGGTTCAAGCTTGGCGGGACCGACCAGAAGCTCCCAAGGTGGTACACTGCCAAATCACTGCCAGGCTGGGAGGTCAACTATGCAAAGATGATGAATCTCAAGGACATGGTCCAAGTCAAGAAGACGCTGGCGTACATGATGCTGGGAAAGAACTTCGCAGAGAGGGCTGTGCGCAGGCTCTCGTCGTACGAAGTCGGGGGTAACGATGATGACAACCCCACTAGGATGGGGCTTGCAGGCCTCGTCGTGATCATCTGCGAAGCCGCAAGGATGAATCCTATCCTCAAGAAATTGTACCTGGTTGGGACAACATGGAAGATTCATATTTTATAATCTGCCGTTCATATGGAATTGGAGGAGCATGTCAGCCGCTCTGCTGAAGTTGTCGAAGGATCAGAATTGGGACGAAAGATGCGATGTCAATGAAGGCGAAGCAAAACAGTGCGTTTACCTTGTGCTCAACTCCAAAGTTGTTGAGGGCTTTATCCAGCCCTGGGTGGAGATTTTCGCTGTCTCTATAGACAAAGACAAAGGCTTGCCTGTCGTTCGCATGACCATCAGGGTCAGCGAGGACTCACCCAACAACCAGAAACCATACCCGAGGCATATCATCTACAACTACGAGCCAGAACAACAGGTAACTATGATATATATACAATCAATAACTTTTGGAAAAGTCTATCTAGCTACTGGTAGCCGGCTCGACGTAGCTAGCAATCAATACCTTTTGGAAAAGTCTATCTAGCTAGTGGTAGCTGGCTCGACGTATCTAGCAACCGTCCGGACGCGCAGGCGTGCGGGCGGCGGCGAGACGGTGGTAAGGACCCGGAGAATCCTTTAGCCCAAAACGTTCATACCCGCGTATTTATTTCCTTCTCCTCTCTCCGGACATAGCCTCCCTAAACCCTAAATTTTAGACTCTAAAACCCAAACCCTAAACCCCCGGTAGCCGATTAGTCGCCTCCCTTAGAAAACTGGTAACTTTCACATATCATATAAAGTGGGATGGAGACAACATTTATATGAAAATATGTAGCTCTCGATGAGATATGAAACTTTGCAGTTCACACCTTTTCCTTTTCAAGTTATTTGATGTCCTTGTATATCTTGTAAATACTTACACTTGAGTTTTTCATCACCTTTTTCTAGATTTGACATTTAGGCTAAATGAAGATTCGTATTGCACTAATGCACAATCACCTATGAGACGAAAAAATACTAAAGGACATACTTTTCGTGCAATGAATAGGTTGGAATATGTAACATATATCTGATTTTAATGAGTACATTTGTAACATATATCTGACGCAAATTTACACTTAAATATTAACCTAACAAAAGTTTCATACGGATTTGTACAACAAAATGTCTATACAAAGATTACAACATGATGAAATGATAACATATGGAACAAATGTTTGTCTGTTTCTTAAAATATTATTTTATATATATTTTTGGCCTGAAAAAGCTTAATTTGTGTGTATATGTTTTGGCCTACAAATGCTTAATTTCGATGCTGCCATCATCAGTGCCGACTCCAATTCGAATCGACACTGATAGTGATATACTACCACCACAACTTTTACCAACCTGCACTGAAGGGAGGTTATGGCATAGTATTAAAAACCTAGTGGGGGCAAAGTTGAGTGGATCCTGAAGAATTTTATTTTAAACCTAGTGGGGCTAAACGAAGAGCTTGCTTATGATTTTAAAGACAAAGGACTACTCCTTATTATGCAAGTATTATATTTTCTTGCCAGTGGAGTAAAGATAAATCAACTTATAAATGCATGTACAAGGCTTATTGCCGTCTATAAAGTGTCATATCAGATTTTTTTTCATTCTACGTGGCACAAGGTGATTGCCTGTCAAAACAATGGGCGTGCAGTGGGGCCGTCTCCTCAGCGGTTGACCAAAAGAAATGATTGTAATATAATGAGTTTTTGCAACTACATAAACATTTGCATGTGCATGGCTGCACTGAAAGATCTTGCATGAGCGTATGTGCAAACCCCCTCACTTTTTTTTTTTGTAAACCTCAAAAATCCATCACGGCCAAGACATGATGCAATTACAAATGGAAAGAAGAAAAGAACAGAGGCACAAGCATAAATAAAATCCGCCGCCACTTATGTACCCTACCACATAGTAGTTTGTCCAAGATTTGCACAAGTCCAAGCGTCAGATCACGAGCTGCACAGGCGCACAACGGAAGGAGGCTCTGGTCGATGCAATATGGAAGCCTCGATGCAATGGCGTCTGTCGATGCTATGGTTGCCTGATGAATATGGCTTTATCTGGTGATACATTGTGGCAAAAAACAAATATTTATTGCCACAGGAATTGAATCATGGCAACAACAAAAACAATTGCCACAAAATTATTGATATCACTACACTTTAGGATTGTGGTGATTCTGCCAACTTAATGCCACGATTTATTTTTTGGTTGCAATAGAGAAAATCATGTGGCAAAGAATAATTTTTTGTTGCAATACCCAGCTAGCTGTTGCAAGGGAAAATAAATTTATCACAACGATTTAATTGGTGGCAACATGGGTGGCATATTGACATGATATTGCTTCTTGTTGCAATACCTCATATTGTTTTGCAACAAATTACACACCGCTGCAACATATACCGTGCCTAAAGCTTGTAGTGAGCACCTATTGACAACCTAGCATGAGATCCTATCCTTGCACCTACTTAGCTTGAGATTACTTAAAACCAACTAAATTTGCTATACTATTTACTTCTTCCCACAAGACCAACCAATGCAAAAGTTACCTCAAGAATCGATTAACAGCCAAGCAAAATATGATTCTCATCACCAGCAAATTAAGAACAAAAGAAAGTGGAGAGGAAGATGATCATTTCATGTGGATGATGAGTTGCAACATCATCATGCCAACCAGGATCCCCACCAACATCCATACCCTCTTCTTATCCTCTTCATGCCCCTTCATCCAAACAAATATTTACTGGAAAGTCATTCCTATTCTTGGCCTCGTTCTCCTTCTGCTTTCACCCGGTTTTTATAGAAACCGCACATGTATGGCAGGATTAAGTCTCGTACATGTAGTGACTCAAGTAAATAATGGAAACTATGTTTTAATAATGATTACAACCTTAGAATAATAATAGACTCAAAGTCTTAACCGACTCGAAGATGCTAGCGGAAGACTTCAAAACTCCTTAATTCCATAACTCCATATGGACTTTGACCGGGGGCTCCACAAGCTAGATGTAGTCACTATATCCATATATCGTAGAAGTATTCACCACAATCCTCGGAGCAAACTTTTATGTTTGTGTGGAGGATAGCAAGTATGAGTACATGTCATACTCCGCAAGTGGGGGAAAAGTATGACATGCAAGGTAATAATAAGAAAGGCCATACAAAGGTTTATTTGCAGAAAATGGCAACCTATACTTAAGACACATTTTCCAAAAGAAACCTATACTACTAGGTGATATGATAAGACAGGACAAACAAGTAAATCAAGGTAGATCATCAAACATAGTGCTCAAGAAGCAAACCATTAACAAACTGACAATCTAGCAAAAACCATTATTCCACATTGGTGCTCACGAAGCACTCCATGAGCGAAAAGACCAACCCAAACACAGTATCAAACTGATGCTCCCAGAAGACTCCATCAGTTCCCCTGATGCTCCCAGAAGACTCCATCGGGCATTGGTGCTCCCAGAAGACTCCACAAACAGTGGTGCTCCCATGGAGCCCATCAATACTAGTGCTCCACAAAGACACCACTAGCCATTGGTGTTCCCAAAGACTCCACCAGTCAATGTTACTCCCATCGAACCCACCAATTAATACAAGTGCTCCTAGAAGATTCCACTAGCCATTGAGGATACCAAAGACTCCATCATTGTCAAAAACCATTACGACAAACAAGGTTGATGCTCCCAGAAGAACCCATCAACCAATGGTGCTCACCGAGTATACCACCAGTCCTAAGTTTCCATGTTGCTAAAAAGGTTACCATATTATAATTTTGAAGTGAACCATTAGTCAAGATTAATAATGGTATGGAACATCACAACTAGGTGACAAGGAATGGTATGGAAAAAGGTGTAGACTCATGGGATTCAATATTAAACAATCATGCATGTTTGCAAACAACACATTTAAAACATAGGATAAATACGGTCAAGGACACCTGTCTTCCTTTTGCTGTTGCTCAGTGGTGACCTTGAAATCTTGATCTTAGAAGTTCACGTACGGATCGTCTCCTAATTATCAAGACAAAAAGAACAAGCACACAAGCACAAACAATAACAAACAATACACTAAACAGTAACAAATGAGCATGAAAACTTTACTATAAGATAGTACTTGTCACTACCATCGCGTGAGCGCAAGATTCACTGAAAAAAGTTACGTGTAAAAAGTTATGATATTATGAGTTTTAGGGATTAAAACAGAAAACAGAAATTT
Source organism: Eragrostis nindensis (assembly GCA_012490785.1). Lineage (NCBI taxonomy): Eukaryota > Viridiplantae > Streptophyta > Magnoliopsida > Poales > Poaceae > Eragrostis > Eragrostis nindensis. The sequence continues at coordinate 451,483 of JAAXCT010000037.1, forward strand.
TTGGGCACCAAATTGTAATTAGAAACGTTTGAGTGCTTATTTGTAATATGAAAAGTTAAGAGACGAAAACATAATTTATTAAAAGTACATGGGGTTTCTGTAAAAAATACATGACCTAGCTAAAATTATTGTATAAAAAGCTGAGGCTTAAATGTAAGATCAGCTTTTTCTATAAATAGATTGATTTAAATTAATCAATAATTATTTTATAAAATCAGAAACTCCGTGGACTGGTTCCCAAGAAAAGGCAAAGCCCCAACCACCATCATCAAGCATTTATTGTTGGTGGTTGAGTGTTGTTACTACTAAAAGCAACTACTACCTGGTGGTGGTGGAGGAGGAGGAGTTTTGTATTTATTATCAACCAAAGCGTATAACAATAAAAGCCTTTTGATGATGCCCATTCATTGAAAAAAATGCAATAACAACATGTTGTTTTCCATCCTTACTTGGTTATCTGAAGTTAAGCTCATACCCCAAAAATCTAGCATTTTGTCGTCCCAGTCTTATCTCTTGCCTAGCTCATCAACAAACTTCTCCAAGAGAACACACCAAAGGTCCACCACTCACTAAATCATATGTTCACATCACTAAAGGCCATCCTGGATGCCATTGTTTTGTTGTAGTGGTTATCTTATAGGCTAAACTAGGATCAAGTCTATCATACAAAAAAAAAAAAATACATACAATACTGGAAACGATGGTTGCACTAGGTAGCCTCAAATCTATATGATGAGTGTGCATCGGCTGGGTTCCCCTCAGCTAAAGTGCATGAACTATTGATGTGAAATTAGATGGAACTATTCAAGTAAATCATCCTCACCCATCATACACTTTCCTCCAATTTGGATACCAAGGATTTTACAACAGGGGAAGAACATTGGCGTTGTAATTTCCCGACCCCCTATGCCGGACCCGCTTACCTGACAACTCTCTCTAGGACCTCAAAGACGTCCCTCACAGACCAACACAAGTCTTTTCTGTGTACTTTGTCCTCACTCGTGCACACCCAGGAATAACTTCCTAGTCGGTCCCCATTCCAAAATTGCTCTAAGCAAAGCACGCTTAACCTCAGAGTTCTTTGGAGATGAGCTTCTAAAAAAGAAATTGCAACTCGCTAGTATGAGTATTCTATCAATCCTATTAAACCTTGGGCCAGGATGTCACAAGCGCCAGCAACCAGGGGAAGAAGTAGCAGAGAGGGAGGAGAGTGAACCTAGACACATATAGCTCCATCGAGTCGTCACCGCCACGCCACCTGAATTGCCCCCGCATCGCTCCATCGAGCAACTCAATCATATTGGAAAGAAAGTTGTCAGGACGAGAAAAGATGTGGCCGTGCTGGTCAAGACGATTCAAAAGGGAGCAAGGGTAAAAAAGTAGTTTTGGTTTGATCCAGGGGCAAAGACTTATCACAATATTTTCCATGTCCATGCTTTGTTGGCAAAGCAGGGGTTGCCCCTCCCTAGTCAGATTATGTTGTCTAAATTCATAAAGTTATTGGGGAAAGAGCACGCAAGGTGAGGCTGAATGGGCACGATCGATGCAGGCGAGGCTGCACTTAGGGACGTGCATGACAATTAGGCAGCACAGGGACGACTGTCGGGCGCTCATGCGATGGGGTTGAGGGGACGTCACTCGAAGTATCGAAAGGTGAGGATGTAGTTGAGCTGCGATTGGAACTCGAACTAGGCCAGAGAAATTAAGAGGTGTAAGTTAATTTATGGGGGCACGACAGGAGCCTCCCCTCCAAACAATTCGCGCTAAAATTGATTATTGCTGCTATCCAATTCAAACTATCTATGGAGTATTAGGTGTAAAATGGCCTCAGTATTCGTGAGGCCCACTTCCTTCCCTAATCAATGGGTAACTCTTTTATGCAAAGGGAGGACAAAAATAAGTGGGTTGCAAATGTTTATTTAACCTCGAGTACTAGTAGATATATCTGACATTTAGAATCTTAGCTATGTATCATTGTATGATCCAAAATCTCATATCAATCAGCATATGTGACTCATCTAGTGTTCCATTTGTCATGTTTAATGTAACGTATCGATATCCAAGCTACTAATGAAACTATGCATGCATGCAGGCCAATATGCTGCTGACTAAAACCGGTGACCCCTTCTTGGAGTTGGAGTGTTTCCGCTTCGGATTTGATATCCAAAGCGCTGCTTATGACATCTTCAAACATGTTTGGAAATGGGACCGAAAGGAGAATGACTCTGTCCTTGACGAAGTCAGGAGAAAGTCCCTCACCATGACTTCTGTAGACGATGACGAGCGCAAGATAGATGTCAATGTCACACTCACCTACATGGAGCTCACCCTGCTCAAAATGGACGGAGATCGTGTGCATAAACTAGATGATAGACATCACAAGAAGGGCCCAGTCAGAGAGTACACTGCTCGTGGTGAAATTGCCGCACGCATCGATGGCTCCGAACAATACCAGATCGTGCTCTTCAGAAGTGCACAGGAGAAGATGATGCCAGTCTCCTCTGGCTTGTTGACCCTTCCGCAGTCGCGGTCTGATGTTATGGTGCCATTTGGTAGGAAGCTCGAGATAGATCTGATGGACCTGCATATTACTGATGTTTCCTCCAAGGAAGAGATAAATATAACAGCGCGTAAGCTCAGCTTCGACTTCGGAAATCCTAGTCCAACTCACGAAGTCGATGACAGTGAAGTTGAAGTGAAGATCATCTGGCCCCATCAAATAATGGAGGTAAACATTGTAGAGATTGGCGAGCACTAGTTTGCAACTTTACCGGTTTGCTTGATTTTTTTCCTTCTGTCTTTTCTTAATAAATCACACCGTGTCTGATGGTTGCTCACTATATTGCAGATAACCGAAATTAAAACTCCTGACAAAGACTGGACCATCGGGGATACAGACAGTTTCCGTGGCTTCATCCGTGATCTGCGTGATATCTTCGCCAAGGCAAACAGGCCCAACACCAACAGCGAGGATGTCTTGGACGGGTACAAAGACAAAGGCAACATGGACCTGTCCCACATTGGTAAGCGCCCAGTGCTCATCAAGCCACGTGATAAACTGCCACGGCAGTGGGTTCACATCCAGCTGCAAGCGGAGATGGACAATGATATGTGCCGACAACTCTAGCCATCCAGGATGACAACATGACTGTAGCTGGTTTCATGAACAAGTGCGGCGTCTGGTACGATCTTTGCGAATTGTCTTGCCCTCACGTCAAGAAGCTGCTCGGACCAAAATACAACTCCGTAAGCCTAGAATGGGGCGTCAACTACCTAGACTTACTGCAGGCAAACGATTGGGAACAAGCCATGAAGAGACTGAAACTTGCGAGGCTGCGCAGGGACTTCGCGATGAAGGCCGTGCACACGCTGTCGCGCTACCCACATATGGTAGATCGTGAGGACCCCAAGCTGGCACTGGTGGGCCTGCTGACCATGTTCTTGGAGTCCGCAATTTGGAAGCCTCTCGAGGAATCCTTTACACAAGGCTGGGAGATGGAAACCGGGGCAGAACTCGACCAGCGACATCTGGATTACCTCTTCTGCTGGCCGGCCATGTCAGAAACTCTGCTGCGCTGGAAGGATTCCGATTTTAAAAGTTGGAACCCAAGAAAAAACATAAACCGTTGCTGAAATCGATTGGAATCAAGGATGAAAGAGCGTCGACCAAAGATGAGTCAGAAGAAGCGGCAGAACAAGCGCTACAAGTCATTCGCCTCGTGTACAACAGGCGCATGCCGGACAACACAAGCCATTGAAGACCATGGCGAGAGAGTATTCACTGCGCCAAATCTTGAAACCATGGATGCATGCTTTCAAAATCAGGTTATCCTTAGTTTCCATTCATTATACTCGTCTTGCGGTTATTAACAAATCATGTTGTCTTGTGGTTGAACATTTTTGTGTGTGTCCTGGAAACTCGTCCGATCTAGCTGGTCATCATTTAAGTTAGTGTTTGGTTTGATCATTTAAACCCAAGTGTAACGGGTATGAAAATTAAATGTAATTTTTTATTGTTTGAGCTTGTAATGGTATAGAATCCCAATATATATGTACAATTTATTTTTGTCCAAGCTAATGCACGCTGGCTCTTTGTCCTGATGCGAAAAGACTCTTCCACGCGCGTGTGCGCGTGTGAATGGAGCCGGGGAGCGTGGTCCAGCGCAGAGGAATGCGTCCTGGGCGCATGCAGCATGCAGACGGGCCCCACGCGTGACTGCTGTCCTTTGCCTTGTGCTAAGCTTCCTAGATCTCCTCTGTTTTGCATGTTTCTCCGTAACTTTTAATAAAACTTTTTTGGTGTAAGTCCAACAAAAGTTTGAACAAAAAGTAGAAAAGTTTAAAAGTTTGAATAGAAGTTTGTTCTATAAGTTTTATTACTGTAGAAGTTGTCACAATAGTTAGTAAAAGTTGTCCCGAGGTTAATGCTCCCAAAAGTTACTATAAAAGTTGTCTCAAAAGTTACTGCGGTAAAAGTTGTCACAGAATGTGACACCCCGTGTCACTGAAGTCCGGAAACCGCAAAGAAGCCATGGCAGAATCAAACTAAATCAAACAAATTAAAATAAATGACAAACCAAAACTTATGAAAGAACCCAATTTTTGTTTCAATAAGAACTTGACCCAACTGAAATTTCTGTGGAATTCAGGTCAGAAAAGAAATTTTTGAGGAATTGTCAAGACTTAATAAATTCAAGAAGGCCTCTTAAAGCTTTCAGAGAAAATCATGCAAAGGTCGTGTTCCTTGATTTTTAATTCAAAATTTGGGGCTCAAAACCATATGGGTCCAAAGAAAAAGTTGTATCTGGGTGTCAGTTCTGAAGCTCCAGAATTTGTCATGATTTTTGGAGGTCTGGAAGTTCTCCTTTTAATTCGATAAAGCCAGCAGCAGCAAGAAATCAAATTCCATGAAATCTAGGTCAATCTTGATCATTGTGAGGCAACTTTGAAAATTCTATAACAACTTAGACGAACAAAAATTCTCTGGATAGACCATCTTGAATAAGAACTAGTTGGATGCCCGTGCGTTGCCACGGACTAAGATTATCGTACTGAATAACACTAAGAAGAAGACTATCTTTCCAAATAACACGAACAAAAATGAAATATATATTCGTGTTCGATCCCGAGCTTGCTTCGGCAACACATTGTATAACCATCAAGGTCGGTTCATATTTTGCAGATAAGTTATATCATCACAAGTACAAAAGTAGTCCAACCAAATAGTCATGACAGTTACTCAGTGAGAACCTCTTTATAGACTATGTTCTTTGTAAATATGCCCGTAGATGTGGACTTGCGATTGTTATTCTTTTCCGGGACGGCGAGAATCTTGATGTTGCTCCTTGAGGTGGCTCTAGAAAGAGCAACGTAGAGTTGTCCATGTGAAAACACTGGATCCGGGAGGTACACTCCAACATTCGGAATAGTCTGGCCTTGTGCCTTGTTTATGCTCATAGCAAAGCTAAGTCTAAATGGAAATTGCTTCCTCGTAAACCTGAAAGGGAACATTTCGTCGTCGGACGGGCAGAGAGGAATCCGAGGAAGGAAAACCCTCTTACCAGCATGTTGGCCCAACACAATCTCGGCATCAATTGCATTTCTCATGAATCCGCGCACCACTAACCTTGTTCCATTGCATAGACCATTTGCGGGATCAATGTTTCGCAATAATATTATAGGGCAATTATCTTTAATTTCAAGATATGAGGAGGTAGCCCATTTGGTGTTAAAGAATTCAGAAATTCTGCCGGGTAATAGTTGTGTGGATCGTCCACAGCATGATCGAAACTATGATATATCATCTCCTCCCCTGGAAATCTCTCGATCATCCTCATATTGATCTTGTCAACGTATTCGTTCCGAGTTGACAGAATTGCCCGAGATATTATGTAGTTTGGATCCGAGAGATTTTCATCTAGCATTGGGAAAACACTTTCTATAAGTGTGTCGATGTCGGAATCTTTCCCGGTATATGGTATGCAGATCTCATCTGGAAGCCTAATGCAACCATCTTCTGAAGTATCTTCGGTGCCATTTCCGATGCGCAAAAGATACTCGGCAAACCAAGGATCACTTTGAGCTCTCATATTACGAACAAGCCTGAGCTGCCGCATACTATCCCAAAGGTAAGACTTACGGAGTGTTGCATCTGCAATTTGTGCCCTTGTCCCCTTACGGACAACCGGAAGCACTTGTCTAAAGTCTCCACCAAACACAATTGTCTTTCCACCAAATGGCAAGTCATACCGCCCAGTAATATCCCTCATGCTACTATCGAGGGCCTCGATCGCCTGTCTTTTTGTCATGGAGGCCTCGTCCCATATGATGAGAGATGCCGTCATTAGCAGTTTAGCGGTGCCACTTTGCTTGGTAAAGCTACAAACATCACCATCTTCAATATTTAGTGGAATTTTGAATCTCGAGTGTGCGGTCCTACCGCCAGGAAGAATGGAGGCAGCAACTCCTGACGTTGCTGTTGCCACAGCTATTTTTCCCTCACTACGTACCTTCGCAAGCAATGCTTTGTATAGGTAAGTCTTTCCTGTGCCTCCTGGTCCATCAACGAAGAACACTCCTCCATTCCCACTATCCACCGCAGAAAGTATCTCATTATATGCATACCTCTGTTCTGGGTTAAGGAAGATGCCAAGCCAATGTGTTCTTGATCCACCTCGATTGTGGACTCCTCAATTATCTCTCTATCCTCAAATATTGCCGCATCGAATGACTCATCAATTTTTGGAAGAGGGAAAGATGATATGTCCTTTCCAATTGATTTGAGCATATCCCTGATATCTAATAGAGCCATCTGCTCCACTACGTGGGGGCAATTGTGGGATAGTCGATAGTCCTCTGTCATTGCTTCTAAGTGCCCGTCCCATAGGCCGCGCACATCGCTAGGCTCACAGAAGACCAATATAGTGGCAAATAGCCTTCGAAGTGAAGATGGCATCCGAAAAACCTCGGCCTCATTCAAGCACTCATTGATAGTATCATCAGACTCGATAAGACCCCTCTTTTCAGCGGCCTCACGAAATGTTGGGCAAATATTACCATTTACTGTCCTTATATCTTCAAAGGATGTAGCACCTGCGACATGGTTTAGAAGAACTCTAAGATAGTACCTCTCCCCTTCAGATGGATGAGCGGACACGATCCTCCCGACCTGTGTGCGTTCATCCCTCTTTTTCCAATATTTTTGGCATGGTTTCCAAACGAAATATTCAGGAAAATTCTTATATAGGATCCCCGAGCCCACTCGTGTTTCTTGTTTGCCTCAAAATATTCAGTTAACATGGTCTTTTCAGCTCCTTCGATGACATCATTTAGATTGGCTTCCGCTGGGTACGACACCATATGCATATTTGGAAGATGGAGTTGTAGCTGCCTGACCGATGGAAATATCTCACTGAGATCGAAACCGTAGATTCTCCATAATGCTTCCGGTGGAGTAACCCACCTTGAATCTCTGTATTGCTTTATCTCATCAATATTCCCATTACTATCTACCTCATCGATAGAAACTGATGCTCGGTCATGTCCCTTGTATATGTACTTAAAGAGGTATTTCACGGCTTTTATACTCGAGCAAACCTCGACATTGATGTGGCAGTTATATCTTCTCAATAGGTAAGGATTGTACGGAACAACCCACCTATTGTCTAACACTTGACCTCGTACCCGTGCGGTACGTCCATTATCTCTCCTCCTATAGACCGGATACGAGTCCTTCCCCTGGAGAGTCTCCGCATTGAATGGCCGTGGATAGTAGTTTTTGCAAGCACCATTCTGCATGCACACATTTTTAGGGTTCAAGGTTCCACATGGTCCATGCATCATGTGCTTGACCACCATTTTGTAGAGCTCAGGGTACTTGTTTTTGTCTGGCAACTCGGCGGATATGATACAATCGTATTGCTCTGGGCATGTTAGCTTATATCTCCCCTCCATTATTAGGAGGAAGTGAGCATGAGGTAGACCCCTTTTCTGAAACTCAATGACGTAGCTGTATGCAGCTACCTTACCGAGCATGTGTCTTTTGAAAAGTTGTATCTTGAGGTCCTCCAACTTTGCTCTAAATATACGCACAACGAGATCAGGACGATCTTGTGGTGTTTGTCCAGGCTCAAGCTCGCTTATTATTTCATCCCAGTTTGGATTGCATGTCATAGTCAGGAAAATGTCAGGCTTCCCATACTTTTGTACTAAGGCCATTGCATCATAGTATCTACGCTTTTTATCTCTTTTTCCTCCAATAAATGATCCAGGAAGAATTGTTCGTTTGCCCACTGCATTCCCACGATACTCCCCAGCTTGAAGGCAGTCAACGATACCTTGGTACAAATCAGCTCGTATTTCTTTTTGGTGATGTTTGATGTAGTCCAACCTTGAGCTTTCAATTTTAACGTACATGTCAACCACATATTGTTGGAATAGGCGTTTCCCATATAGCACAGTGTTAAATATGCCACGCCGCATTTGGAACTTGTAGCAATAGTAGTCTCTAACGGAGACACACAACCGACTATTCGTATATGGGCCTAGAACAGTTCAGTAACAAAAACATTTTAAGAGGAGAAGTATAATGGAGATAAAAAAACAATGAACACATGTTTAGTATTAGAGGAATAACCTTGATTTTGTCGGCGATTACGATGTGATTGTAGTATATCATCCAAGTTGACGCCATCCTTTGGGATCTCAGGATGCCAACTTATCTCGCCTTTTGGGAAGAACAGTGGATAGGACAATGCATCATAACATCCATAATATGGATAGATTCGATACCTCTTGTTGTCATTACCGAACAGAACTATGCTACGTTCAAAGTGCTTACGGAGGTCATTACTCTCCACCCAAACAGCAGCCACCTCAGATGAGATAGGTAAGTTATATCTCCGTTGGTCCAACCTCATGTCAGTGTTCAACTCAATACGATATTCCTCAAGGTCATCGACTCCACCAAGATTTCTGAACGCCTGAGAATATGGATTATCCTTAAGGATGTCCACAACCGTTCGAATGACTTCTCGGTCCAGGTTTGGGGAGCGTCGAAACCTGTGTTGTAGATTCAGATCATCATCATAAAAGTAGAGCTCCAAATGCTTAGGCCCATCTTCAGTCTGGCCAAATGAGAAGACATTGTGGTAAATCTGACCGTGGGCTCGAAATGTATACACTCCGGACTTCATGTTAGTGTATCTATTGTCCAAGCTAACTCCAAGTGTGGTGAATGAAAAGTGACCATTGAAATATCGAATGTTATCTCTAAAATGAACAGCATCAGGGTCTGGACTTGTGTATAATCTCTGAAATTCCAGAGGTGGCTCCGAGTGTGCTAATTTAATTTTTCCGGACCGACAGCAAAATCCATCTGGCTCAAATTGAAACCTCTTTGCGCCACAATATTTGCAATCAGGCTTTGGCACCAGCATGTGAGTAGTATCAAGTATATTCTGGTAAACATGATCATACGGGTCAGGATGATTTGTTACCATTGTAGTGTAACCTACTTGGTCATCACAATCTTCATCGTTGCCTGGATACATAAGATAAATTATGTTATGTAGGTATTTGTTTCCTTTGCTATTCTTTCTTCGGGGAAAATCAGCGTTACCTCTCCCAGCAAATATGAAGTACTCATCATCTTCCTCTTCGGACATGTTGTAATTACTGCAATCATCATCCATAACGAAGCTTTCTATTGGGGAATCTGGATCGCTAAAGTCATCAGTGGCAGTGGTTGAAGATGGATTGTCAACTGGTCCCCATGTAGAACACTGCATTGGTATGAGCTCCTTGCTACCTGGAGCATCGTAATCACCTAAAATGATAAAATGAGGAACAACATTAATTAATTAGTACATATATTGGATATTAGTACGTGTGAAAATAGTGAAATGAAGGCACTTGAACATACCTTTGTTAGCAGATTCATTGTGCTCCTCTTCCACTTCTTCACGTATGCTTTCTAGGTTGCCTGTTGTTTTCTTGATTATTTAAACATTCGTTCGCCTTTAGACGAAATGAAAGAATATACGTGGGAATTACCTTGAGTTGAAGCGAAAGGGGTTGTGGTGCCGAACTTGGCCAGCTAAAATTGTAGGACCTTGTGGATGGATGTTCCACCAATGAACCATTCGGGCATTGTAATGCAATCGATTCCTTGCACGGAGTATCTCGTCTAGCTGCATAATCTGCATTACGTCGATCTAAAAGTGCTTGTCGCTCCTCAGGAGGTAAGCTTTGTCTACGTGCTCTTTGACGTGCATTTAACTCTTGCCTCTCCTCAGGCGTTAAACTTTGTCTATGTTCCCTTCGTCGTGCATTCATTCTTTGTTTATCCTCTTGTGTCAAACACTGCCTACGTTCTCTTTGACGAGCATTTCTCTGTTCAAGCGTCATGCTCTGTCTGCGTGCTCTTCTACGAGCATTAATCTCCTCCCTCTCCTCTGCAGTCAAATTATGGCTCTGAGCTCTTCTGCGAGCATTGATCTCCTCTCTTTCCACATGTGTCAAATTCTGTCTGCGAGCTCTTCTGCGGGCATTAATCTTTTCCCTCTCCTCAGGCATCAAACTTTGTCTGCGTGCTCTATCACGGTCTCGCCTTGCAATTATTTGTTCTGGTGTAGTTTTTGAATTTGATATATTTTGTTGACTATAAACATCTTGCGTTTGTGCAGATGGAACATCTGAATATATAGGAGTTAGTTCGATGTTGTTTGCTTCCTCTTTGTGTGGTAGTACAAATCTAGCGTGGGAAGTGGCACGAGAACGCTTTCGCTCTGCAAGAAACACGGTATAACTATGACAAGTTTAAGAAAATAATATAACATTTTAAGTAAGCTGATGATACCCTTTGAGCTTTCTCCCCGTTCAAACGCTTCTGTACTCATGAGGACACTTTGAGTAGGCAAACTTGTCGCATACTGAATTGGTACATCATCATCCGAGGATGAGTTACTGATGTCTGATGGCTCGCGTATTGTAAGACATGTCGGAGTGCATGGTGTTGAACTGAGACGGCATCTTTTTGCTCGACTCTGTTCATCCGCCACTGTGACAGCTTCAAATCGGTTATCATTGCTCTCTTATTATTCTAAAGTTTTCTTGATGTAAATGTTTAGTGCCATTTCTAAGAACAGGTACGGACCTTGTTTTCCTTTACCATTCTGCTCGTTTGCCCTCTGTGGCATTAGTTTTTTTGGTAGAAAAAAGGATCCTCGGCGTCTCTTTTTTTCTAAGATATGGGAATAGGTTGACAAAGAAGTGATAATCAGTAAAGACCACTACAGGGGAATGTAAGAAACAGATGAAGCAAGGCACGGCCATGGGGTTGCCAATTATTCGCATCCAGTGATATTTCTCAGTGTGTTATTCGCAAGAACTTGTGCTCTCTAATTTTTAAAAGATCATACCAATTAACAGGACCGACAACATTGCACAGGATCAAGCACCTCAAAATCAGGCTGCCAATGTTCGCAACAAATCTGACTAAAATTAATTCACTTCGGCAACATTATCTTCGACATATAATGTGGATGACCAACTCATCAGTACAACCAGAAGATTAGTGCAATGAGTCTACTAACAATGTTATTACTGGATGCATGTCTAAGAGCATGTCATATCAAAATAAGAAATAAAACGACTTCAGGTGGACCTCGGTTTCAGCTATGTATGCATGTCCAAGAGCATGTCATATCAAAATAAGAAATAAAATGACTTCAGGTGGATCTCGGTTTCAGCTATTCATAACATATATATCAACGAAATACAACTGCCAGGCCAGCTACTATCACTTGAACACACATATATAGTATTAATTGTAGAGGCAACAACTTCAGAAGTCAGAAATGGCAATGAAGAATTACAAAATCCAGGCAACAGAGGGTCACTGAACTACCATTACAGAAATTGCTCATTGTACCTCACAATAAATTCAGCTAATGAATTGAAACCTTCGCTTAAACCTGAAAAAGAAAAACATGGGTTCATCGTCTTTAGCAGGAAGTGATGAATCCAAAATAAATGCTTTTGATCAAACGGTTTCTCTTCAATGAAACTGCATATGTTCACATACAACATTCATACTTATCAAGGTACATCTAATTTTATTTGGATTCAGGCTTAAAGGGACATCTAATTTTATTTGGGTTCAGGCTTAAAGGGACATCTAATTTTATTTTCCAAGATTACAACCTGACAAGAAATGCTGACAAGTGAACTAAATGGCTGAGACCAACTAAATAGGTAGTGTGGGATTGGGTTGAGCCACATCATAACTCGCAACAAATACATGCTCAGAAGGAATTACAAGCACACAACCAAGCTAATTAAAAGGTGTGCGTCACGCCTAGACATAAATATGCAATCAGCATGGCTTTGAAGAGATAAAGAGTGTCACAGCTTGGCAAAATTTTGGACACAAGCCACCTGCACAGTTGGCCTCTTGGTGCAGCAGATTGATTGCAATTACTTACAAATTCCCGATACCTGAGCCACCAATGTGCCTGGAACTCTGCAAGAGGCCAACTGACTGTGCAGGACTGAAATTACACGCACAAACATAAATCCATCAAAATGATATGTTGATAGCACAGTCATGATGTAAGAACCAGAGCATCATCTATGCCATCCATGATGCATAACGAAGCAACACATCTCAGATTACCAGAGCAATGCGCCCCAAAGCTACATATGTCTCATTTTTTTAACAAACCAAAAAAATTCAGATTTGCCAAACTACCAATACAGTGTCAAGTATCACAGCGCCTGAACCTCAAGTGAAAATCAAACACAACTTTTTCTTTACCTAGAGCCTGATGAAGTGGACGACAGTCCCTTGAAATCCCAGCTCTTTGGTCCTTGACTAAATGGATCAGAGCTTCTAAAAATCCAAGTTCCTAGCGCTTCTTTAGGTCTGAAGAGTTTCTGGAGCCGTGAGGGGTAGGGATGAGCTTGTTTTATACTGGGCAGCAAACCAGCAAGCGTGGTTTCCAGAAGCTGCGCGCAGCGCGCGTGGTCGATTTGAATTTCGGTGTCAGCAAATTTGAACTTCACGAGCGGGTGAACGAGCAGGGAACTGAGGAAGGGGGAGGCAGGAAAATATCAAACCTATCGGCTGCTCCGCCCTAAGCGCATAGCAGTGAGAGTCGTTGCTGCTCCGCGCCGCCTGCACACAGCAGCCGCATCCGCCGCCGCGCCTACTCGACTTCTACGCCCGCTGCCTTCATCTCTTGACAGCAATCCCCGTCGACTTCCATGCCCACAGTCTTGCAATTGCCTTGGGAAACTCGAGCGACGTCTCGAGGTGGTCGGTCCCATGGTGGCGATGGTCGTGGTCATGGAAGTCGACGGGGAGCTCGCATGCGAACGAGCTCGACGTGGAGGGAGGCCGGAAGTAGGAGTTCGTCGTGGAGGTGGCCGGTTCGGCGGACGACGGCGGGGAAAGGTGCTTTTCCGGCGACCTGGGCCGAGGAAGGGAAAGAAAAAGAGGTCAGGGGAGTGCACCAGAGAATTGTGCATGAACCAGTGCGAGGAATTGCTGCGAAGCTCACCGAACTTGGAGAAATCGACGACAAAGTCGAGCTCGTTCACCCGCCGGCCATGGCGGCAAAGCCGCTTCGATCTGCAGCTACGGCGCGGCTACGGGGAAATGGAGGTGGGGATAAGGTTGAGGGGACCCTGGCGCAGCTTCGGGTGCTGTTGGTTTGGCTCGGGTTGTGGCGGAGCGGCGGCGAGATGCGAGCTCTTGCTCGGGCGGCAATGGTGCTGGCCGGGAGAAGAAAAAGAAGGGAAAAACAGGGGCGCGACGACTCGACCGAGCGGCGAAGGGATAAGGAAGATGAGATGGCGTGCAGGCTTGGCCGCAGTTCGGGCGCCAACGCGCTGGCGCGGCCCGACGCGATGACGTCGGCCACAGCTCTCGGCATGGGAGCGCCGCGGTGAGCCAGCGGTGTGGCTTGGGACGGCGGGCGGTGGCGGGGAGAGGCTGATGGAGCGGCGCCGCCGCAGCGTGGAGGCCCGGGAGCGGAGGATAGCGGTAGGGATGCGACGCTGCGGCGCAGTCCGGTGACACGCCGTTGTGGCTGGGGGCTGTGGCGGCGAGAGGATCGAGATCCTCCGAGAGACCGAGAGGGAAGGGAGCGGCTGTTTTGTTTTTTTTTTCCGGGAAGGCGATGCGCGTGGGCTCGGCCTCGCGGCCCCACCTGTCGGCGCAAAAAATCTGTCTTGGTGACGACGGACCACGACCATCACCATCACCAACCGGAAATTTTAAGTATGGTAAAGATGTTGGAGAATTTATCACAATTTTGGAAATTCGTTTGGATGCCCAAATAAATCTCAGAATCTTACAAAGTACCCCACTTTGATCAGCTGTAGTTTGAATTCTTCTGGGAATCAGGATGTGCATATTACGCCACGGGATTCAGCATCCTTCGAGCTTTCAGCAGAAACAAGTTTCAGAATAATTGGAGTTCGTTTGCTATTTTTAGTAGTGTGCACAAAACGGGGAAAAGCCATGACCTGAAAAATTCGTGAAAAAGGAAAGATGCCCGAGGCCCATCTGTCATCCCCCTCGCTCTCACTGCAGGCGCCGGAAGTTTGCCGCCGCGTGGCCTCCGGCGTACGTACTCGGCGCGCCACCCCTGGCCCGCGCTCGACCGCGCCTTGGCCACAAAAAGGACGCCGCTGCCCTCCCAGCTCGCTCGCTCCCATTTCCCTCGCTCCCACAAAACGGCCTGCTATATTGGCAACCTTTATTTTGTGAGGATGTGCAGGACGAGCATGCATCATATTAGAACACTTCAACAAATTTCAGCTCACACAGAAATTTCTGACCGACTAAGCAACTTCAAAAATTCACGACTCCTAAACCGCTGGGCCGAATTCGATGAACAAAGACAATCTGGAAAGCTTATAACATGTACTGAAAAGTTTGTTTAGACTTGGCCGTGAAATTCTGTCCATAACAGCTTCAAATCTGTCGCTTAAAAACTGAACCTGTTTCTGCCGTCAGCCCATTTCCAGAACCTGTCTGCCAACTTCAAAAATCGATAACTCCTGTTCTGCTTGTCCGTTTTTGGCGTTTGAGCACTCGTTGGAAATATCTTGTAGTTATCTACAAGTTTGGTATTCTGATGTTTCTCTTTTGGCACATCTAGAAGTGTCAGTTTTCATTTTAGTGACTGGCACATCTAGAAGTGTCAGTTTTCATTTTAGTGACTGCTGCTCGCAGTCAAGACAGAATTCAGTCTGTTACTTTGAAGGAGCGTTGCTCTTTCTTTTTGCTAGAAAGGCTGCGTGTAGCTACTTGCTACGATCATCCAGAAGTCCTCTACCAAGTTACCATTCTTGTTTAGCATGGGTACTCTTTTGAGAAGGGTTGTGATGTTTTTCGTCGTTTTCCCCGCAGATGGCTGAGGAAGTGGAGTACGATGGTAACGATTGGATGCTTTCAACTTGTCTCGACAGGCCAGGCTTTCCTATCATGTTCTGGCATGTTCTTCAGCACTTTGGTTACACGGAGCCTCCAATGTACATGAAAAGACAATTGATGGATAGGGGAGTACCTTCGTGCATCATCCATGTGGCCATTCCAGCAACCCCAGCATACCCCGCATGGGAACCTTGGATTATGAGAGCTACAGGATCAGAGATACGTGTGACTTGGGATGTTGTTGCTCTTAGGGCTCTCACGCAATTCTGCGAGGATCATCAAAATGAGATGGAAGGGACCCCGTTTGCCCTCCTGCCAGTTAATGACCGAGCTAACCCTGATTGGAGACGTCGCACGGGTATGCTACTGCATGTTAGACGCCCACAATACAACCCTTATTTGGCTGTCCCCGTGTACTACTCAGCAACCCTGCATGCCTTGAACCATGAACAGGAAGAGGGGAGAAGAAGGTATTTTGAGACGATGCTACTTGGAAATGAGCGAGATGAAGCTAAGGATGCTCTACTTGACATGAGAGCTGCCCAGATTGTTGAGTTGGCGCTACAGGTGCAGAACCAAGACAACCGGATCACGGGACTTATGGAGGAACGAGATGCATCCCAACAGAGATGGTCGCACAGCTAATGGCAGCCCAGGTTCAACCTGCTCCACCTGCAGAGCAAGTACCAACAGACGTTATCGACCTGCAGCATGGAGAGCAACTGGACAGTGAGGAAGACGCTTGAATGGTTGTAGTTGTTTCGACCAGATCCATCGTGTAGCGTGTTATTTAGATGTACCCCTGTTGTTCGATAGGAGCTAGTGTTGCAATACCGTAGCTAGGCGACACGATCTCTTGTATTTGTGTTGTAATCTTGTCGTTGTACCTTGTAGCTACATGTTATCGAGTTGTACGACCTTGACCTACCTCGACGGATGGAGTTTTATTCATGTTGAACCTTGACCCCTTTCGGTTTCATCTTGAATACTTTTGCACTCTTGGCTATCATGTTTATGTGGAGCCCATCTTTTGCTGTTGTTTACTATTGTTAATGAGCCCTACACCAGAATCTGTTTTTTCTGCAACTGATATCCTTGCTAGTTGCCCACTAAATGTGGAGAAGGTTATGCCCGACATTGATAATCTTCTACTTAGCCTCGCTTTTGGGATCCTCATTGTTGCTCAAATATTAAAATTTGGCAACATAAAGCATGTGCAATGCACCATTCCATATGCATTGCAATATACCACTTGCACTGCATAAGCACTTTGCAATGCATCATCTTGCACATCAGTTTATGCATGTCATACCATGTGCATCATCACATATGCTCCATGAATAATGCATCATGGCAATTGCACCATTCTGCACCATAACATGTGCACCATATCATAAACATTTTCATGTGCATCATGTCATATGCACCATTCAATGTGCATCATGAGACACGACATTATGCACTTGCACCTCTGCATGAGCACCATCATATGTGCATTGCATCATTGAAAGCACGCAATGCACCATGCATGAATATGCATCTTCCTCATTCTAGCATAGAATTAGTGGATGCATAAATAATCACCGTTAAAGAGCAAGAATGTGGAAGTTGTGTACCTTGATTACCTTAGTATAGCCGCAAACTCGTGCCTGCCAATCCTTGGAACCCTACTCCTTGTATGCGTGCCTTTTTCCTTGATTGCCATTTGTGTTCTAAATATCATGTTTGGCCGATCCTTGTGCTCTTATCAGTCTTGATGTCCCTTGAAATGTTGTTCGACTCCCATCGCCAGTTCATGACCAAGTTATTTTGCCCTCCTCGTTGCTGCATCCAAACCTTTAGTGCACCTAGACGTTGGCTGGAGTTTGTTGAGATAACCATGGTTCGTGGCCAACCGATGTTTGTCCTGCCCCTTGTAGAGCATGTATACCAAGCTCAGATGTACAGTTTTAGGATCAAGATTCGGCAAGAACAACACCAATTTCAGAAAGGCTGCACGAGATGTTACCCAATGAGCTAGAAGAGGAGAAGGTTCAGTTCAGTAAGTTGTGGAAATGTTCGAATGACAAAGCCCATCACCACTCAGATGCCCAACACCCTTGCAAAAGAAGTGCACTTGCCTTCTAAGAAGACTCACTATCAAGCTCCAGCGTAGTGGTACTATTGATGTGCTTAACCGTACAACGATTGTCATGTAAGATGCTATCAGAACCCACCGAGAGTACAAGAGTTTCAAGTGCGTCCCCACTCAGTTAAAAGCAGGGGTTCGTAAGAGAAGATGGTTTGGACCTGATCAAGGATAGAATGGTGGTACTTATGGACTTTGGGTTACGTAAGGAGATTCTTGATGAGGCGCACTTGATCAAGAAGCAACAAGAGGTAACAGGACTTGAGGAGTCGTTTCTGGTGGACCCGCATGAGGCGGAAGATCGCACGATATGTTGTTCAATACGATACTTGCAGGAGAGTCAAGGCAGATCATGTGAAGCCAGCTGGGCTACTTCAGCCTTTGAGTGTGTTCCTGCTAGGAAGTGGGAGGATATTAGCATAGATTTTATTGTCAGCTTACTCCTCACACCTCGAAAGCATGACACCATTTGAGTGATTGTTGATTGACTGACCAAGTCAGCTCATGTCATCCTTGTGCACACTCGTTACTCTGTACAGAAATATACCCAGCTCTGCATTTCGCGGATTCTACGGTTGCACGGAGTGCTTAAGACAATCATTTCAATTCGAGGCCCGCAGTTTGTTGCTCGTTTCTGGATGCAAGTGCTTTCCTCATGGAAACTTATCTGCAGTTCAAGCATATCATCTGCAGACAGATGGCCAGACTGAGAGGGTGAATCGAATTCTTAAGGAAATGCTCGTGCTTGTGTTCTGACTCACAGCAAGAATTGGGACGAGTGTCTACCGCTAGCAGAATTCTCTTATAACAGCAAATATATGAGGAGAGCATCAGGACGACACCGTTCAAGGCTTTGTATGGACGCCGATGTGGTACTCCTCTAAACTGGGTCGAGTCCGGTGAAAGAGTCACCTTTGGGCCAGATTTTAATAGCAGATGCTGAGGAGCCTGTACGCCGCGTTCAGTCCAACTTAAGAGCCGCCAAGAGCTATGCAGACAAGAGACGTCGGGCACTTATGTTTGAAGTGGGTGATTGTATATACCTTCGTGTCTCTCCTATGAAGGGTGTACGCTGATTTGGTGTCCGAGGGAAGCTACCACTACAATACATTGGGCCGTTTTTGATATCTGAGAGGTGGTGACCGTTGCTTACCGTTTGGAGCTACCACCGAGTCTTTCGGGAGTGCACAATGTCTTTCACGTGTTCCAGTTGAAGAAGTGTTTGAGGATCCCTACAGATGTGATGATTAGTGATGTAGTACAGCTTGAGCCAGATCTTACCTACCCCGGACAGCCCGTCAGGATTATTGATCAGATAGAGTTACTAGAAGCAGAACGATCAAATTCTATGAGGTGGAGTAGAGCAACCACACTGAGGATGAGACAACAACAGAACACAAGGAATTCTCTACGCTTTAGCTCGAAGTGAGTTTCCAGTGCCTTGTGTTGAAACATCTTGATTTTCATCAGATTCCAGGAGTGCATCAAACTCTTCTGAGTAACAGTCAATAAACCAGTGTCTCCTCGGAACCAATCATCTTCTGGTACATCGTGTAACCTTTTGATCTTCCTATTGCCGGCGCCCCTCAGATCCATCAACGGCTCATCTTCTTGCTCTGTATACTCCTCATCGTTGGGACCCGAAGTACACTCAGTTAAGCGATGTCGCTTCTTGCTATAACCCTCCAGAGGCATCGTCGTTGTAGGCCTCTTGTTCATAGAATGGATCCCACCTCGTGCCCGCGCATAACAGAGACCACGATTGGCCAAGGTACCTACTGTCGTAACCTCAGTGATCTGCTGTAAACTGGATCTGCCTCTCTGCCTCATCTGGGGATAAGATGTCTGGGCATGAGTGACCACAGGCATCATCCCTGATCGCTGATTGTTCGCTACATGGGCAGCAGCATGCCGTCCTTGCAGCGGCGAGCGTGTTTGCTTGCGACGAGCCATCTGTCACTCAATTACACGGAAGCAGTGGCGAAGCGTGAGCAACTAATCACATAAGATATTTGATAATAATCGATAATCAATCTGATGAAATTGCATAAGGCGACGACAAGTATGGAATTTCAAAAGCGTTTGTCTC
Organism: Eragrostis nindensis; assembly: GCA_012490785.1. Taxonomy (NCBI): domain Eukaryota; kingdom Viridiplantae; phylum Streptophyta; class Magnoliopsida; order Poales; family Poaceae; genus Eragrostis; species Eragrostis nindensis. Next base: position 471,145 of record JAAXCT010000037.1, read on the forward strand.
AAGTTTCTATGAATAACTGAACAGAGTGGCGAAGAAAAACTTGGGGTACGTATTGCTCGAAAAAGGAAAAAATACATGGGGTCTCACCACTGCAGAAGATGAAGAGGGCGATGGGAGAACCACCCAGGGTAGATCGCCGGCAGCAGGCCTCGGATTTGCGGAAACGTGGTGGCGAAACGCTGGAGCTAGGGTTACGCGGCCGCGGACTCGAATCCGCAGAGGACGGCGGTAGTGAAAATTCTCTAGTGCCTAGGTTATGGCGGGCGGAGGAGAGACAAGGTGTTGAGGCTGGCCGTGCGGTGCTCTGTATTAGCGAAGGGGGGAGAGAGGCAGCTCGGCGGCGCCGGCGTGGATAAGAGGCGGAGCGAACGGTGTTGGCAGTCGTTAAACCATGAATTGACCGCCACCCTACCGGTAAATAAAAGCATAACACCAAGATTTTATGCATAGTAGATAGGATTAATGCTACTCCACAAGTTTTGGTGGATATTTGAATGCAGGAGTGAATAATGGACGAAAGTGGGCCCAGCCAGGGAAATTCCCTGGCCGGCCGGCCCCACCCTAGGCCGGCCGGCCCCACCAGGTGGCCGCAGGCCCCGGGCTTCCTCCAGTGGGCTGGAAACTAGTCCACAACGTACAATTAAAGGCCAGCCCAGCAGATTTGCACCGCCATTCTAGAAGGTGGGCCATTTGGGCCTTAACTTGGCCCCCACTGCAATTCTGCCGACCCCACGAAGAAGCCGACCTTCAGACCGCCTTCAGGGAGTGATCTGGAGCGTCCAGGAGCAAGTCGGTGGCGAACCGACACAGGGGACGGCCGGCTGGCCACCCCCCTAGGCCGGCCGGCCGTCCTTAGCGCCACCGCCTCTCCAGCTTCGGCCAGGGAGTTCCCACCGCCATGGAGAAGCTATAAATAGGACCCCCCAGCCTCAGAAGCAACTCGCACCATCACACTTCATCCAAGTGTTCATTAGTTTAGTAGTAACTTTGGGAGTTAGAGTAGAGTAGAGTAGAGTGAGAGCTCTCTTGGGCTTCCAGAGTCTTCTCAGAGTCTTGGTATAGTTCTTTGTATCCTTACTCTTAGAGATATTATTTTATTTAATATAATTATATTTAGCTTTATCTTTATTTATTTCTTTTAGTAGTTCTTTTCTATTTAGTTTATTTATTCTGTTAAGTAAGTGCTCGTAGAAGTCTTGTTGTGGGATTCGTGATTGTTGGAGTAGGCAAGTACGAGAGAGTGCCTTCATCGAGATGACTCGAGTGCATACGGTTCCCTAGGTTTGAACTAGCAACATCGGTTAACCTAGCACGTGTGTGCCCCGAAACGACATGACTTGTATGTGCATGAGCTTAATTAGAGTAGATAACCTTTGTAGACTTGACTGCTAGGAAGAGTAAATAATAGATAAACATATAGGAAGTCTTAACTCTATCTCGTTGCTCTCCTAAATGTATACTACAGTTTTGTTCTTTTATCACTTTGGATTTGAGGATGTGTGTGCCATCCATATTTATCATGCCTATCTTACCCCCGTCTCAAGTATAGTTGATATATTATTTCTTCTCCAAAATTATTCAATGCATTGCTACTATTCAGCTACCTTTTGCTCTACTTCCCTGCGGAAATATAAATACGATAACCCTGGAATACTCCAAGGTGAAGTGCTACAATGGTGATCCGTGCGCTTGCGGAATTAATGAATTCAATTTTATCGCATAAGAACCACCAACAAACGGGCACTGAACTATAGACATGGGAAAGGAGCAGGGCTGATGAGATCACATACCGAACAAAGAAAATACGGGTCCAATCATCGCTACAGAGCGGCGGCCCGCCCAAATGTTTCCCTCCAAATACGTATTTAGGTTACTATACATGGGCTGAATTTCCCCTCCTTTTTTTTGCATAAGTACATGGGCCGTGGTATGGAATTTGAATTGGGTCCACACGTCAGGCCCTGGTAATGACGAAAACTGCCTGACCTGTGGGTCCCGATGTTCTCACTACGATGCATGTGGGTCCGCTATGTGCCTAAAATATGCGCGGGTATAATCCCCAAATATATAGTGACGAACACTGCCTGATGTGTGGGTCCACATGTTGACACCTAATTTTGGCCTAGGGCCTATTGACAGTAAAAGCAGGATGCATGCCGGGTTTGGGTATGAAGATGGTAGCCCACAAGCGGTCATGAAGGCGGAGAAAATCTTGAAGACGTGCGTGTGTGGGTTTGCAAATCCTTTTTTAATTATTTCCTAGATCTAGGAAGGATTGACCGAGTTGTGGTCAGGTAGGGGTCGTGTTTAAGTCCAAATCGGACTCTCACCTCGGGTGTATAAATATAGACCCAGGTGCTTGTAATCAACAACAACCAATACAATCAACTCTTCGGTGCATCGCCACAATTTCTCGACGGGTTTTTTCGTCACCGGCGTCCATCGGGGCTCCGGCTCGACTGGATCTCGTCAGGTAAGCGCATCGATCTGGTCATGTCGACTTGTCCATGATTGAGATTGATGTGGCTGCTAGTTATCCGGTAATCTAGATCAATCTAGGGTTTACATTACGCATCGACTGCATGGAATTGTTTAAGACCTGGTCCAATTCTTTGTCACGGTTAGTTGACTTGTCCTCGCCGCGACCTTGTTGCCGATTGCTGATGTCGATTTCTGTTTGATCTGGTTACTCGAGTCACGGTTAAGGTATTTTGTCGATTAGATCTGCTTTTGGTGATTGGGCAGGCAGTTTGACTTGTCCTGTCTGCTTCGCTTAGTTGACGTGTCCTCGGCGAAACAGTTGCTAAGGGTTAGATCTAGTTTACTAAGTACCTGGGACCGGTAGTTGCCGATTATACTTGTATCTGTCGATCGTGTAGAGCAGTTTGACGTGTCCTGTTCTACTTCACTTAGTTGACGTGTCCTCGGTGAAGCGATTGTCAGATTACGGGTATAATTAGTGGTTACTGGTTTAATCGTTCTTTCGGGGTGTTTAGCCGATTGTTTATCACGTTCAGACTTATGCTTGCATGCCTTTAAATATTTTATTGCTCCTGTTCAAGTATAGTCTGAGCCACCTTTTGTCGATTGTCGATCTACCTTACTGTGCTACTTGCCGATAGATTTTGCCGATTGCATGCTTTGCCGATTGCCGATTCTGATGCATGCCTTGCTTTATTTATCGCGCGAGTACTTACTGTTGCGACATGTCGATTCGTTTCTAGCCGACAGCCGAAGTGCTTTAGTTTATTTTTCTTTTGTTCACTAACATCGGCTGCGGTTACGCATCGGCCTGTCCGGGGCCGATAGTCCGGGAATTTTACACGCTTTTCTTGTCTTTGTCGGTTTGCAGGGAAAATCGACTGGCACGCTCCGGAATTCACCGCGTTCCAAGTTTTGGCGCTGAACAGAGTTAAGCAAATCTCTCAGGCCGCGTGTGCGAGCGGTAGAACACACATTTTACCGTCAACACACTTTCTGGCACGCCCGGTGGGACAGATCAAAGTTCTTAGAAGCAGATGGCGTTCGTTCAAGCTGTTGCTGATGATGGTACTTTGCTCGTTGATACAAAGGGCAACAAGATCATGATTCCTGCTCCATTTGTTCGAGATGATAAAGATTCTTCTGAAGTCACTGGCAACAATGAGCTCAATGCTTGGGAGAAGATGTCTTTGGATCAGAAAAAGGCATATCAGAGTTATCTGTACGATTGCCAAGTGAAGTACTTTGAGACCATCAAGATGACACGTGGCAAGATTACATCAGTATTGGCTTCGCCAGTGGTGATGAGAGCAGAAGAATTGGCTGCAATCAAAGCTGCGAAGATGCCAGATCAAGCTCTGTTGGATGAAGTTGTGAATACTGCGGTTCACAAGGCCTTCATTAACCAGTCAGGGGTGCTTGTTAATACTCTGTACAACATGCTCAAGGCATTTGCTGATGGGACCTTGCAGTTTGATTCTGGATTTATGGGGCCATCATTTACTTTACCACCTACTACTCCAGCACGTCCTGCACCTCCTGGTGGTCAACTTACAGCTCAAGAAGAAACAAGCGCTGCTGGTCAACAGAGGCAACCATATGGCATGCCACCAGAGTTGTGGTCCACAAGTGCTCAAGCTCTGGCTGCAGGGGCTGCTCGGGTATCGGCGCCAAGTCTTATTGATGCGCCGTTGTCCACGCAGAAGGAAGTAGCTGGTGCAGCTAATGAACCAAGGACGAGTCAAACTCCTCAGACGAGATATCATTTGGCTCCCAATGTCAATCCTGCACTGTTCAACCAGGAGATACCGCCAGGCTATCATAGAGTTGCAGATTACAGTGAGCACTACACCAGGGAACAACCTGCTCAGGCTCAGTCACAATTACCCCAGCCAGCTCAAGTGGCTGGGGGGCAAGTGCAAAATTCATCAGAAGATATAGTTGCCAGGTTGGCTGAAGTCATGAAGGAGCAATTTGATCTCAAGCCCAAGGAGCAGAGTTTTCTGTATCGACGTCCATATCCAGAGTGGATGGAACAAGTTGCTTTGCCACATCGTTACAAGATGCCAGAGTTCTGCAAGTTTTCTGGGCAAGACAATGTGTCCACAGTGGAACACATTAGCAGATATTTGGCACAGTTGGGAGAGGCATCGGCACAAGATGCATTGAAGGTCCGTCTGTTTCCTCTGTCATTATCTGGATCGGCATTCTCATGGTTCACCTCCCTACCTGCGGGATCCGTGCGGAATTGGGCCGATTTGGAAAAGAAATTCCACTCCTATTTCTTCACTGGCATGGCAGAGCTGAGCATATCAGATTTGACGGCTGTTCGTCAGAAGGCTGGAGAGTCAGTTGCCGATTTTGTCCAGAGATTCAGAGTCATCCGTGGGAGGTGCTATAATCTGAATCTGACGGATCGGCAAATGGCTGAAATTGCTTATCAGGGTTTATTGCCTCAAATCAGAGATAAGTTTGCACCTCAGGAAGTCGATGGCTTAGCACAGCTCTTTCAGAAGGCGTCGATTCATGAAGGGCGTGTCCAGAATACACGTGGCAGACAGTTTCAGGCGGCTTATGCCGATTATTCTTCTGATTCTGATGATGAAGCTGAAGTTGCTCTTGCTGAGTGGACCAGGAATAAGAAGACTGTTCTCTGTCCATGGGTCAAGCAGAAGGCAGAAGAAAAGAAATATGACTTTGACATCAACAAAGCCGACAAGATATTTGATCTGCTGCTACAAGAGAAGCTTATTCAACTCCCACCTAATCACACGTTGCCTCCAGCTGAGGAGTTGAAGAAGATCAAGTGGTGCAAGTGGCATAATACTCCCTCTCATCACACCAATGAGTGCAAAGTGTTCAGGCAACAGATCCAATCGGCAATTGAGAGTGATCGTATTAAATTCTCTGGTCAGAAGCCGATGAAGATTGATGGTCATCCTTTTCCAGTCAACATGATCGGTGGATCTGCTGCTTTGATCGGCAAGTACTCAAGGAAAAGGGAGAGGGAAGACAGGAGGACGAATGATGACGACTTCGATCCACATTGGAACTGTCCGTTCTTCCAGTACTGTTGGGAACAGGGTATGAAGTTGCCACCAATTGAAGGCTGTCCAGGCTGTAGCAGAAGATCTGGAGATTTGTACAGGGAAGTTGGTTCTTCAAGCCGAGGTCCTATGAGGAGACCATCATCAAGGGTTTCTGTGCATGAAAGACTTGGTCCTGTTAATCAAGTTGAAGATTATGAAGATGATCAGGGCAAATTCACAGAAGAAGGCTAATGGTGTCCGAGTGGTATTTTTACCAATACTCAGAAGAGAAGAGTACAGAGGGCACGTTGCCGGGAGCTGAGCAAGGATGTGAACCAGGAAGATGATCATGATAAGGGGCCCAAGTCAAAAAAGGTATGGAGACCAAAAGTCAAATCTCAGGTACATGAAGTTGAAGCTCCTGTCAATATGGTATTTATGCTGCCGCGAGAATTTAGCTCTTTGAACATTAATGAGTCGGAAGAAGAAACTTCTGCCGAGTTGTTATTGGGTCCACAGCAGGCAGTGTTCGAGAAGCCGTCTGGTGTTGATCATCTCCATCTGAGGGCTCTGTACCTTAATGGTTTCGTTAATGGCAAGCCGATGAGCAAGATGATGGTCGATGGTGGTGCTGCTGTCAATGTTTTGCCGATGGTAACGTACAGGAAGATCGGCAAACTGCCTGAAGAGCTGACCAAGACCAACATGACTTTAAGGGACTATGGGGGCAGGAGCTCTGAAGTCAAAGGAGTCACCAATGTCGAAGTCACTATTGGAAGCAAGACCTTGCCAACGACGTTCTTTGTAATTGAAGGCAAAGGTTCGTACGCCGTACTGCTGGGTAGGGATTGGATTCATGCTAATTGCTGTATCCCGTCTACGATGCATCAGCTCCTTATCCAGTGGATCGGCGACGAGGTGGAAACTATTCAAACTGACAAATCGGTGAGTGTGGCTACTGCAGACTTCTTGCCGACGATGGTTGAAAGCTTGCCTTGCATATCAGGAACTTACTGGGAAGGCGAAGCATTGGATGTTACCGATGAAGGTGTCTGCATCACTGAAGGATCGGCAACTCCACGGTTGTTATAGCAATTACCGGACCTGGACATCGATCAGCCAACGGAAACTGAGAGGAAAGAAGCAATCGACAATCAGCTGATCGATGAAAGGGAAGAAGGAAAGCTTGGTCATGGTTTTGTATCGGCTGATGAATTAGAAGAAGTTGATATTGGAGATGGTGATAAGCCTCGGCCGACATTTATTAGTAAGAAGATCTGTAAAGACTTCAGAGAAAAGTTGATAGCATTATTGAAGGAATATAAAGATTGTTTTGCTTGGGATTATTCCGAGATGCCTGGTCTCAGTCGAGATATTGTTGAACACCGATTGCCTATTAAGCCTGGGTATCGGCCGTTTAAACAACATAATCGGAAGATTGATCCAAAGATTTATGATGCTGTCAAGGAAGAAATTACAAAGTTATATGATGCCAAGTTCATCCGGCCCTGTCGATATGCAGAATGGGTGTCCAGTATCGTCCCAGTGATCAAGAAAAATGGGAAGATGCGGGTATGCATTGATTTCAGAGATTTGAACAAGGCTACACCCAAAGATGAGTACCCGATGCCGATAGCAGATGTACTGATTGATGCTGCTGCTGGACACAAGATTTTGAGCTTCATGGATGGGAATGAAGGATATAATCAGATTTTTATGGCTGAAGAAGATATTATAAAGACTGCATTCAGGTGTCCGGGAGCTTTGGGATTGTTTGAATGGGTTGTGATGACTTTTGGGCTGAAAAATGCTGGCGCTACATATCAAAGAGCAATGAATTTCATCTATCATGATCTGATTGGTCGATTAGTGGAAATTTATATTGATGATGTGATGGTGAAGTCCAAAACAGTTGAAGATCATATTGCTGATTTGCGGCAGGTGCTGGAGAGAACCAGAAAGTATGGCTTGAAGATGAATCCGCATAAATGTGCTTTTGGTGTTTCAGCAGGACAATTTCTGGGCTTTATCGTTCATGAAAGAGGAATTGAAATTGGTCCCAAGAGCATAGAGTCGATCAAGAAAATTCAACCTCCTACCAGTAAAAAAGAATTGCAGTCTCTGATGGGCAAGATCAATTTTGTGAGAAGATTTGTTTCTAATCTTTCTGTGAAAATTGATGCTTTTACTCCTTTGTTGAAGTTAAAAGCAGATCAAGAGTTCCGGTGGGAAGCCCAGCATCAGAAGGCGCTTGATGATGTCAAGAAATATTTAATTTCACCACCTGTGTTGATGCCACCTAAGCCAGGTATTCCTTTCAAGTTATATTTGTCTGCCGATGACAAGTGTATTGGTTCGGCATTGACGCAAGTACAAGATGGCGATGAAAGGATTATCTTTTATCTCAGTCGGAGATTGCTGGATGCAGAGACAAGATATTCTGAGATTGAAAGGTTATGCTTATGCCTTTATTTCTCTTGCACTAAGTTAAGACATTATTTGTTATCCGAAGAATGCACTATTATTTGCCGATCCGATGTCGTCAAATACATCTTGTCCGCTCCAATATTGAAAGGCAGACTTGGGAAATGGATGCTAGCAATTGCAGAATTTGATCTTAAATATGAATCTCCTAAAGCTGTGAAGGCCCAGGTATTTGCTGATTTGATAGTTCAGCATAGGGGGCATGATGAAAGTGTGGTGGAGCCAGTTCCATGGCGCTTATTGTTTGACGGATCGATTTGCAAAAATGGATCTGGTATCGGCATTGTCATTGTCACACCAAAAGGATCCAGGTTTGAATTCTCATTCACAGTAGAAGCTCATACTAACAATCAGGTTGAATATGAGGCTGTGTTGAAAGGACTACAACTGTTGAAGGACGCCAATGCCGATTTCGTTGAAGTTGTTGGGGATTCTTTGCTGATTGTGGGGCAATTGAATGGTGAATATGAATGCAAAGATGAAGTGCTTCGGAGTTATTATCAGAAGTGTCAAGATCTAATGAAGAACTTCAAGCATATCACATTCAGCCATATTCCTCGACAAATGAATTCTGAAGCTAATGACCTGGCTCAACATGCATCTGGGTATCGGCTTATTATAGGTTCTGTTGATAATGAAGCCAATGTCGATTTGCAAGACTGGAGGGTTGAGATAGTGAATTACTTGAAGGATCCGACCCAGAAAACGTCCAGAGCGCTGCGGTACAAGGCAATAAAATATGTGCTAGTTGATGATCAGCTTTATTATAGAACATTAGAAGGGATTCTATTAAAATGTCTGAATGCCGATGAAGCCAAGAAGATGCTGATGGAGGTTCATGATGGGATTTGTGGGACTCATCAATCGGCATTCAAGATGAAATGGTTGATCAGGAGAGGTGGATATTTCTGGCCTACCATGCTCGAAGATTGTTTTGAATATTATAAGGGCTGTCAGGATTGTCAGAAGTACGGATCGATTCAAAGAGCTCCAGCATCAGCGATGAACCCTATTGTCAAGCCGTGGCCATTCAGAGGATGGGGAATCGACATGATTGGTGAGATTAATCCTGCTTCCAGCAAGGGGCATAAGTATATATTGGCAGCTACGGATTATTTCACCAAGTGGGTTGAAGCAGTGCCTTACAGAAGTGTGGCATCAAGGGATGTGATTGCTTTTGTTAAAGAGCACATAATCTTCAGGTTTGGTATCCCTCAGACTATCACTACAGATCAAGGTTCTATTTTTATTTCTGAAGAGTTCAGAGATTTTGCTGATGATATGGGTATTAAATTATTGAATTCATCGCCGTATTATGCCCAAGCAAATGGTCAAGCTGAAGCTTCGAACAAATCCTTGATCAAGTTGATTAAGCGCAAGATTAGTGATCAGCCGAGGAGGTGGCATATTTCGTTAGCCGATTCATTATGGGCATATCGGATGTCTCGTCATGGGTCAGTACAAGTAACACCATATCAGTTGGTGTATGGGCATGAAGCTGTTTTGCCATGGGAAGTTACTGCCGGATCAAGAAGAGTCGATCTCCAAAATCAACTGACGGCAGAACAGTACCATGATCTCATGATGGATGAATTAGAAGATGTTAATCAGCAGCGGTTAATTGCGTTGAAGAAAATTCTAGATAATAAGGCACGGGTGGCTCGGCTTTATAATAAATTGTGGTGACTAAGCAATTTGATGAAGGAGATCTCGTTTGGAAAGTCAAGTTGCCGATTGGCGTGCGAGATAATCGTTTCGGCAAGTGGTCACCTAATTGGGAAGGTCCTTATATAATTAGCCGATGCGTGCCCGGTAATGCTTATTTTTTGAAAGAACTGGATGGAGAAGAATTTGGCCGAGCGCTTAATGGAAAATATTTGAAGAAGTATTACCCCAGCATCTGGGTTGGTTCTTAAAAGTGTTCGGTTAAATTTCCAGTTGAGCCGACGTTAAGAGCGTCGTCTTCGAGATGGCCGATGTCGATTGGTATCGCCCTTAGGGAAAATATGCAGAAGGAACAAAAGAAGACAATGAAGTTCTTATAGTTTACAAGGGATTACATCATACATGGGAGTACAAAGTTCTTGCACCAAGAATACACACTGCGGCTGCTGTCAAGTGTCAACCAAGTGCTGACACAGGATAGGATGGGTCGTTGCTCCGGCGTACGAGGAGAGGAGCAAATGCATGGACCGCATCACGTCAAAGAAGATGTTATCCCTGAGAAGGAACCTTGTCTGACGAAGAGCATGAGTTCTCCCTCGCAGTCTGAAGAGGAGCCGCCATCTTCAGGGATTAGCTCAAGAGGGATAGCGTCGGGATGAAAGAGATAGGAGAAAAGTAGAAGGAAGGCAAGAGGTCAGAGCGTAGATCTGTGAGAAGAAGAGCTCATGGTTGCTTTCTTGCTGTTCAGAATGCATTGGTCAGGCTTTGTGAAAGGGATTTTTATTGCTGGCCATTGTGTTGATGATTTCGGTGAAGGGAGCCGGTCCTTTTATAGGCCAAGATGCGGAAGAAGATAAGATCGTGGAATAGTGCAAGACCTATTGCAAATTAAAGCGATTGGTATGAATTGTCTGCCGAAGAGGTGCACGCCATGTGAAGACAAAGGTACAGCTCATCAAGTCAAATGTACAGTTTTCACGTGAAGGGTCATTTAGAAGCTTGCAGACATGATAGATGGTGGAACAACCCGGCGCATGGAAATTCCATACCCCGGCTTGGGGGGGCATGTGTTGACACCTAATTTTGGCCTAGGGCCTGTTGACAGTAAAAGCAGGATGCATGCTGGGTTTGGGTATGAAGATGGTAGCCCACAAGCGGTCATGAAGGCGGAGAAAATCTTGAAGACGTGCGTGTGTGGGTTTGCAAATCCTTTTTTAATTATTTCCTAGATCTAGGAAGGATTGACCGAGTTGTGGTCAGGTAGGGGTCGTGTTTAAGTCCAAATCGGACTCTCACCTCGGGTGTATAAATATAGACCCAGGTGCTTGTAATCAACAACAACCAATACAATCAACTCTTCGGCGCATCGCCACAATTTCTCGACGGGTTTTTTCGTCACCGGCGTCCATCGGGGCTCCGGCTCGACTGGATCTCGTCAGGTAAGCGCATCGATCTGGTCATGTCGACTTGTCCATGATTGAGATTGATGTGGCTGCTAGTTATCCGGTAATCTAGATCAATCTAGGTTTACATTACGCATCGACTGCATGGAATTGTTTAAGACCTGGTCCAATTCTTTGTCACGGTTAGTTGACTTGTCCTCGCCGCGACCTTGTTGCCGATTGCTGATGTCGATTTCTGTTTGATCTGGTTACTCGAGTCACGGTTAAGGTATTTTGTCGATTAGATCTGCTTTTGGTGATTGGGTAGGCAGTTTGACTTGTCCTGTCTGCTTCGCTTAGTTGACGTGTCCTCGGCGAAACAGTTGCTAAGGGTTAGATCTAGTTTACTAAGTACCTGGGACCGGTAGTTGCCGATTATACTTGTATCTGTCGATCGTGTAGAGCAGTTTGACGTGTCCTGTTCTACTTCACTTAGTTGACGTGTCCTCGGTGAAGCGATTGTCAGATTACGGGTATAATTAGTGGTTACTGGTTTAATCGTTCTTTCGGGGTGTTTAGCCGATTGTTTATCACGTTCAGACTTATGCTTGCATGCCTTTAAATATTTTATTGCTCCTGTTCAAGTATAGTCTGAGCCACCTTTTGTCGATTGTCGATCTACCTTACTGTGCTACTTGCCGATAGATTTTGCCGATTGCATGCTTTGCCGATTGCCGATTCTGATGCATGCCTTGCTTTATTTATCGCGCGAGTACTTACTGTTGCGACATGTCGATTCGTTTCTAGCCGACAGCCGAAGTGCTTTAGTTTATTTTTCTTTTGTTCACTAACATCGGCTGCGGTTACGCATCGGCCTGTCCGGGGCCGATAGTCCGGGAATTTTACACGCTTTTCTTGTCTTTGTCGGTTTGCAGGGAAAATCGACTGGCACGCTCCGGAATTCACCGCGTTCCAAGTTTTGGCGCTGAACAGAGTTAAGCAAATCTCTCAGGCCGCGTGTGCGAGCGGTAGAACACACATTTTACCGTCAACACCACAATATGCTGATTGGATGCGTGTGAGTCCGCCATGTGCTGATTAGGATATGCGTGGACACAATTTTAACGACGAATAATGCCTGACGTGTGGGGCCAAAATATGCTAACTGGGGTGCGTGTGGGTCTGCCATGTGCTGACTAGGATGCGTGTAGGCATTTCCCCATTTATGACGAGTACTGCCTGACGTGTGGGTCCACAATACGCTGACTGGGGTGTGTGGGTCCGCCATGTGCTGATTAGGATATGCGTGAGCACAATTTTAATGACGAATAATGCCTGACGTGTGGGGCCAAAATATGCTGACTGGGATGCGTGTGGGTCTGACATGTGCTGACTAGTATGCGTGTGGGCATATTTCCCTTTTTTAATGACGAATTGTGCCAGACGTGTCGGTCCACGATATGCTGACTGAGTGTGCGGGAAATCATCTAGCAAAGGACGAAATTTGACCGACGTGTGGGTCCACAACTGTTGGTATTTCTTACGTCACAGATAAATCCGCAAGCGCACGGAGAATACCGTTGTAGCACTTCACCCCTAAGTATTCAAGGGTATCGTTATTTATATTTTCCCAAAGGAACGGAGTGGAATTATCTTCTAGTCTAGCTCGTCCAAGGACACGAAGAAGGATGGTAGAAATGGGTAGAGAGGATTCCTATGGATGATGTTCTTTCTAGAAAGAGAGAGGATTGAACACAGCAGGGCTGTCACCACCCACCGGCAACCCTCTACTAGCTAGGACACATGACACTAGGGCTATTAAGTCCCTATGCCAGTCCTAAGGTCACGTGACAAACAAGGCAATCAAGTCCTCACTGCCAGACCTATGCTAGATCCTTCCTCTAGGTGCTTACTTTGGGCGCCGGCTTAGACCTGGTCTGCCAAGTCACTCCGGCCAAGGGGCCTACTACGTACCCGAACGTGGAGGATTACAAAGGATGGATAGGGCTGTCACCACCTGCCGCCTACCTCTACAAACCATGGAGCACGCAGCAAAGAAAGGTAACCTCTAACCTAGACACCACGTCTGAGCTATTGGTTACTACCTTAACCTGGTCGAAAGGCAAGGCACTCTAGAACAGAGCGATGTTCCCGTAAGCAAGTAAAGAAAGAACTTAATCTAGATAAGAAGTACTCAAATCATAAGCAAGCCAAGGATCCACAACCAAACAAGGAACGCTTAACCAAGGCTAGACTGTATGCAATAGGGGATCGAGAATACTTACTTGTGTGTAAGATGAACAAACAATGAACGACGAACGAATGATGAACGAACGACGAACGATGAACGAACGACGAACGAACGATGAACGAACGACGAACAATGTATTATAAATAAGTGTCCTCAAAGATACAAGATTGGGGCTTGTCCTCACAAAGGGAGGACTACCCTTCTCCTCTACCCAACTCTCTCCCTACTCTACTAGTATACAAAGGACCCTAGGCCCTTGGGAGTGGAATGAGGCTCTCCTTCTTGTATGTCTTGAGGGGAGGGGTACCCCTTTATTTGTAGCCCTCCAAAGGCGGTGGAATTGAGGCGGTTCCCAGCATTTATGGCATTGATTGCAGGCAGAACCGACCTTGGTACGTCGGTGGGGAACCGCCACAGGAAAATGGGCCAGAATGGCCACTGTAGCAGGTCGGCCGACCTAATGTAGCAGGTCGGCCGACCCCCCCTTGGCCCCTTTGGTCTTGGGCTTTTTCTGGTACCTTCTCCACTTGATTTTGCTTCCAGATGGGCCTGCTATTGGGTACCTAGGTGTTTGCCATTTGTTGAGTTGGTTTGGCACTGTTTGGAGGTCCGAAAGTCCTCGGGAATGGCCTTGATTTGTCGGGGTGTACAATCTGCCCTTTTGGGTTGTGTTCCCTCTCCATTTGGGCCTTAAATCACCTGCATGCATAAATTCACCAACACTTGTGGAATTGGTTAGTAATAAACCCCTACCACTATGTTTGGTGTTTATTTTAATTCTTTTATGCAGATAAATGGCGGTAAAAATCTTGCTCTAAGGACCGTCAACAACAACATGCTGACTAGGATGCGGGGGGTGCGAAATCTCCCCTCCGGCGACGAATGTGTGGGTCCATCATTTGCTGACTAGGATGCGCGCGGGCGAAATCCCCCCTACCGTGACGAATATGTGGCTCCACTATGTGCTGACTAGGATGCGGGCGGGCGAAATCCCCCCTCCAGTGACGAATATGTGGGTCCACCCATGTGCTGACTAGGACGCGGGCGGGCGAAATCCTGGAATGAACGGTAGTGACGCTTAGTTTTCTCATAAACAACCTGACCAGTGGATCCGAAAGGCAACAGTGATGCCTTTTCGTCACCAAACGGGTCTGTTTTGGCGTTTTTAGTGACGAAACGCCGAAACGTCATAAAAGTTGGCCGAAAACGGGAAAAAACCCTAAAATAGTGACGGATCTACAGTAAAATCGTCATTAATCAGCAGATCTATACTAGTGAGTACATCACATAAAAAGCACCAATTTTACATCTTTTAGTGATTACAATGAATCTCAATGATTTCAAACACGTGAGTATACAGCGGAAGCCTACAAATAAAACAATAACTACAACACTTGACGATATCAGCCACACATCCCTGCGATGTGTACCTGCTGAGAAACTCCACCAAGCAACAGCGGAAGCAAGACTACCTGCACAAAAACATAAAGAGCCAAACCCTGAGCAACTAATACTCAGCAAGACTTACCCGTCAACGTGGCTAACTACAGCCGACTCCTAATATGCAAGGCTAGAAGGGGTAGGCTGACTCATTAGCATAAACCCCACTAATTACTTGGTTCTTACTTTCAAGTTTTAATTTCAAGTTAAGTACTTAACCAGTAAAACAGTGCGCATATCTCTAAAACAGGTATAAGGTAACAATACATCGATAATAATAACAGTATACAGCAAGATATGTAAATATAACAATAGTAAGCTAGCATCATCATCATCAATCATATAACACTACGACGTGGCGCAGTGAATAAGGTTGCTCTTGACCGAGAGCGGCGGCATCGATGTACATCCTGCAGGAGAAAACCTGGCCACACGCCGCACACGCGCAAAAGTCGTATGCGACAACCGTTTATGCTATTCCCTCCTAGAGCTGGCTGGGTCTCACACCTCCTGAGAAAGGCCCTCCCGCACGGTCCCCGTCCCAGACGTACGCCCCGATTGGGAGGCATCCCTTCTCTCCCAAGTACCATGATAGAAAGTGCAAGTATCCGCTGGACATCCAGGGCGTCACAGGCTACTAGGTTTACTAGGCCCATAAAAACATTAGCATGTGATCAGTACGTTCGAACTTGCTCAACAGGGCCAACAACGGACGGTCCTTAACCGACACAGACGGGGCTACCACCGTGAAGGCCCAGCCTTCTCCAACCATCCTATGCAAACAAATCCCCATCCGGTCTCAACAAATCCTAAAATCTGCTAGTACAATCCAGGGTGATTCCTATCATTGCGAGTGGGACCTACCATTCGTCTTCTACCGTCCACTAGCCACTAAGCATAGCAAGTTCTAACGTTAACCTAGACCACATCTACAAAAATTAGGACACAAGGCAGGATATGGAAGGGTAATCCTAATGCAGTTCTAAGGTTTCACATCAACTCCTAATAAACCTAATGCACAAACAATTACTAGACCAGATCAAGTGAGAAAATAAAAATCCTAATAAGGTTGGTGTTGACGGTGTGTAAACCACTAAATTACCATCAACATATCGGTGAATAAAAGGGTAAGTCACCAAAGCTCGGCATTAATTTGTTTTACTAATGCAATTCCATGAGTTTTGGATGATTTATGAGTGCAGGAGTAAATCCAGAGAAAATGGGCCTCTGTGAGTGGAATCACAAGCCGGCTGGCCCCCTACTAGGCCGGCCGGCCTTGTCCAGTGCCCAGCACCTGCAGGCTTGCTCCAGTAGGCTGAAAGATGCCCAAACACGAGAAATATTAAAGCCCAAGCTGGAAATACCGCAGACATTCTAGAAGATGGGCTGAGTGGGTCTAAACTTGGCCCTCACTCCAGTTCTGCCGCCCCCAGGAGACAAACCGACTTCGGAACCGTCCGCAGGGATCAATCAGGAGCGTCCAGAGCGAAGGCGGTGGCAAACCGCCTCGATGGACGGCCGGCCGGCCCCCCTACTAGGCCGGTCGGCCTGCCTTGGCGGGCGCGCCACTCCTCCTCGTGCTATAAGACTCCCCTGGTCCTAGAGAGGCTATAAATACCCCAGAGTGGCTGCAGAACAACTCGCACCTCATTGAAGAATCCAATTACTCTTTTGTTTTCTAGTTAGTAGTTAGTTGGGAGTTAGAGTAGAAGTGAGAGCTCCGCTCGGGATTTCGGAGTCATCTTCGGAAGTTGGGTAAAGCTCTCTTGTATCTTTATTTCTACTTTTGTAAGAATTATTATGAATATCTCTCCCTATTTATTAAATTCGGAATTACCTTTGGTCTTCATTATTACTTTGAGTAATTACCTTAGTAAAGTTTCTGTGTTGGTTCCACGTCTATGTACGATAGATATGAGTGAATTGATTGCTGGTGGATGCCTACACAATTCATTTAGATTTATCATACATGGTTGGTCTGTCCTGTTAGCTAGGGGTAGATTATCTAGGATGATTGTTTGTATGGAACAAAGAATCATGTCAGGCGTGAGAGTGCATCCGGCCTTACGGAGGATGGTAGCCCCACGTGTGACAGACGTGTCAGGCCTTTGCAATCCACCACGTTCAAGGTCGGCCAGGCAGGGTTTTCAATAGCACGTAGCATCCTCAGTAGTAGAACCTAATTCTCGGGTTTGCTGCTAGAAATGCGTGTGCTCTGATATACAGAAATGGAACTTTTGTATGATCTCAAGTAGATATTTGTAGACTATTAGGGTGCTGAATATAAAATACTTAGGACGGATATATATCAGAAATCTTATAATTCACTCGCTGCTCTCCCAATTAATCACTAATACCTTTTTATTTGGATTTACTTTGTGAGTTCCACTTATCAAACTCTTATCGTTTGACGCGATCTATTTGATTGAACTAGATGGTACATATATAAAATTCTTTGCTATGCTTCCCTGTGGAAATTACAAATATGATAACCCTGGAATACTCCATGGTGAAGTGCTGCAATCGTGAACCGTGCGCTTGCGGAATAGAAATATTTTATAGAGCATAAGAATCACCAACAGTAGGCAAGCACCGAGGCTTGCCTGGCTCAGGAACTAAGCTAGCTGGGTCAGCTACAGGGTCCGTGTCCTGCTGCGGAAATCCAGTGGCTCTGGAGTCGTCTCTGTCACTACACGTTATGACAAGGAATTAATACAAGTTAGATGCAAGTAAAATGATGCAACATGATTTAACTTAGTAGAACAGTCATTTACACTGTAAGTGCAAATGATTAACTTAGTTAATTACTTCCGTCTGAAGTATTTCCTTCATTGACTTTCATTTAAGTTAAGTTGATTAAATAAATAAATCGATTTTGAAATTTAATCTATGTCTAGTGGTATTTTTCTGGTGAAAGCCACCACTGGAAGTAATTTACTGTGAAGTTTGATGATTTATTGTTACATGGATCACAATGTAGAACACAATTTAAATCATAGGAAAATAATTAAGTATTAAATGACATTGGAAAAGTGCTCTAATCAGAAGCTTATCAAGCAGGCCAAGGTTCAAGATTTAGGGAGCAACAAGGAATTTATAAGAAATTAGACAAGATCTGCACAAATGTATTTTTACAGAAAATACAATAGGTGCAAAGTGGGATTTGAGATTTCTGTTGGACAGAGAAGGTCACAAAGAGTCCAACAAAATTAGATTCACATTTTTGTGAGATGTATTCGATTTACTATGTATTTTACAATTTTCAGTCAATTTTTGATAATATAGACAAATCGGAAAATGATTGAAATTTGGGCGGGCCAATCAGATTTGGGCCACAGGAAGGGCCACAGAACCTAGGCGGCACCAGATCCATTGTGGTCCACACGGGATCCCACCATTCACACACGAGGACACATGGAGGGCTACGGGGTTGGCCACAAACGATCGGGCGTAGCCACAATCGATCCACGGCCGTGTGACCTCTGGTGTGCTGGCCGGGGCGGTCGCCGGGAAGCGGCGGTGCGGTCGCCGAAGTGGAGTTTCCGACGTCGTTTCGGGGAAAGGAGGGCACGAGGAAGTAGCGCATGGGCTGGAGATTTCACCTCGACGGCTTGGGCCCGCGGAGACGACCGTGGTTGGCTCTGCGACGAGGGGCGGCGGTTGGGGAAGGTGTTGGCGTTTCTTACGGCACACTAGAAATATCACCAAGGCGGGTTAGGCCTAGAGCAATACTTCTGGCATGTCGCCAGAGACGCCATGTGGGGTTAAGAGTCTTGCATAAATATAACCAGATAATCCACCACTAGCAACTATGAGTATAAGTACATAGTTGACCCGCAAGCTCACGGATAACCCGTTGTAGAATTTCACCCAAGAGTATTCCGGGGTATCGTTATTTATATTTTTCCAAAGGAAGACATGGTTGACAAGTGTACTTATGCTCAATAGAATACGATGATAGACAAATCCACAATCCAATGCAGGGGTAAGTGATAAAGATAGATAATGGATAGTGTGACACACACAGAGGTATTCCACTCTCTAATACAAGACGAGAGGCAATTCTAAGCAGAAGACAAGACTAACTAACGGGTTGCTACTCCTAAGGTACACCATCGTCTAGCGTACTAAGGTTCTACCTAACGTCAGGTTCATGCTAGAAAGGACTAAGAGCCTACGCCTAGATATCATCAGGAGATCCGGTATAGGCTTGGTCTGCCAAGCCACGCCGGCCTTTTGCATAAACTCCTATGCCATACCCGAACGTGGAGGATTACGGAAGGGTGGACATCAAACCCGATATCTAGTCATAAGCAACTAGCCAATCTAGTATAAACTAGACAAGGATCAGATCTAGTACTACGCTATGCATAAGCGTTCATTGCTCAAGAACGAGCGATGAACGAAGAACGATAAAGAACGAACATTCATAATCGATGATCGAGGACGAACGAACGAAGAACGCCCGATGAATGCCCACGAACGTTCATCGATGAACGATGAACGAACGATGAACAATCATGAACGAACGACGAACGTTCATACACGAACACTAAACTACAAATGATCAACATAAGCACACAACTACTAAACGAAGAATGATATTCCATTGAATAAGAACAAGTCTTACAAGAGAGAAGGATACAAGAGCATACCCAATTCTCCAAGGGACTTGGGAGCAATGAGCAGCCAACTACTTAGCCTAGCTCTACCTAAACAGCCTCTAGCTCTAAGGTGAGGAGGAGGGAATGAGCCTCAAGTGGTGTGTGTTCTCTAGGAGAGGGGGGGGGGGGGGGTACCCCTTTATTTATAGACTTGGAGGTCGGTTCCCAGAGACGGTTCCTGAGGTCGGTGGCATTAATTGCAGGTGGAACCGACCTCAGAAAGATGGGCCCAGGGGGCCACCAGAGCAGGTCGGCCGACCTGGCCAGGGGGTCGGCCGACCTGGGCCTGATGTAGTATAGGATTGAGAGGATGAATAAAGATCTAGTTATCCCTTAGGATAGACGCACTCAAGTTCTACTTGTCTACTTCGGGCACTGGTATAGACCTGGTCTGCCAAGTCACGCCAGCCTGTAGCTCTACGACGAACCCGAACGTGGAGGATTACAAGGGACGGACAGGGCTGTCACCACCTGCCGCCTACCTCTACAAACCGTGGGGCACGCTGCAAACAAAGGTAACCTCTAGCCTAGACACCACGTCTATGCCGTCGATTGCTACTCTAACCCCGGTCCTGGTACTGATTCAGAAGGCTAGAGACTCCTTGCGGAGCGATGATCCCGTAAACAAGTATAACAAGAATAACGACTAGTAAACAATGCTCGCTAGATCAATATCACCACGAATACTAACTTATGAATAAGAACGACGAACGAACTATGAACAAATGACGAACGAAGAACGAACGACGAACGAACGAAGAACGAACGAAGAACTACTAATAAGATAATATCCGCCAAGGTACAAGATTTGGGCTAAGTCCTCACAAAGGGAGGACTACCCCTCTCTTCTCCCCTGCCCTCTCCTCTACTCTACTACTATACAAGAGGCCCTTGGCCTGGATGGGAGTGGAATGACTTGTGTCTTGTGTTGTGTGTTGGAGGGGAGGGGGTACCCCTTTATTTATAGCCATGGTAGGTCGGTTTAGGGGTCCTCCACCGCCTTTGGGCATTGATTGCAGGGGGAACCGACCTTAGTAAGTCGGTTATAAACCGCCATAAGAAGATGGGCCAGTGGGGCCACCAGGGGGGGTCGGCCGACCCCTGTTCCCAGGTCGGCCGACCTGGGGTGGGCCCCACTGGGCCTCAGCCTCCTCTGGTTCCTGCCTTGGGTTGTATACTGGTCCAGTCCACCTGCTATGCGTGGACTGAAGCCTTTTGCTCTGGTTTATGGGCTTTGGGAGAGATAACTTTATTCCGGGAAAAATCAGTGTTTGCAAAGTAGATATTTTATGCTTCCTTTTCCTCGTAATCATACGAAATGCACCTGCACTCACAAATTCACCAAGTCTCGTGGAATCTGTTAGTTTCAAGTCCTAAGTCTACCTTTGGTGTTTCATTTGAGGGCAAAAGGTGCAGCTAGTTGATGGTTTATTTTGGCTCTAAGAGCCGTCAACAACTCCCCCACACTTAGCCTTTGCTCGTCCTCGAGTAAAGCTGAAGGACTAAGGTGGAACATAACTTTCTTTGGTATGATGCTAGCGTACAAGTTATTCCAAGCCATTCCTGCACCCGTGAACTTTGATGTGTCTACCAATTCATCTTGGGCGGTTGAGGAATAGAACGGTCATGATTCGAGTCATCGTAGCTACATCTGCTGAGTAACTTGGGTTTTTTGAAAGATTTTCAAAAGTAAAAACATAGCTCATACTCCTTGAATGATAACTCTCAGATCACTCAAGTGTATGATTCCGCACCAAGGCATTTGATTTGCTTCTTTTCATCCTACTTCTATGTAAGGCTTTATGTGGAGCTTGGTAGGGAATGAAAAGGAGCATACTTGCATTACTTATGTTGCTAAGTCAAAAACTGGATCCAAGGAGAACACAAGTCATACAATCTGATCAAGAGTGTGCACGTGTGTGGATAAGTGTATGATAGAAGAGAATATGGTGGACTCGTTGATATGATGATGTCTCTCTCTTGGTTGATTTTTATTTGAGAACATGGCTATCACTTCTTCTCTTTCTCTTTTTTTTTTTCAATCATTGAGCAGTTCTTTCTTTTATTCATGCTCATGCATATGAGCACCCTTTCTTTCCTTTTTTTTTTCTACCTCTCTCTTTTTTTTTCGATAGCCATGTCTCTTTTGCAAGAATATTTGGAGAGAGACATCAACGACAAATGACGGAGTATTTATTCTGGTGGATGGATGAAATGGTGTGGCTAACTTCCAGTGTAGAAGTTTAGCTTGTTTTTGTGGTGGTGGTGTATGTGTACGCGATCTTGATCATGAAAGTATGACAAGCATCTCACAAGGGTCACAACAATTTGACAAAGCTCAAAGCAATAACAAGCGGCATTTGTAGAGGTTTTCAATATGATCATTATTTGGCTCTGGTGGGAATATAAGATCATTGAGGAGTGCAAAGCTATGGATTTTGAATTTTGCATGATAAATTCCCAAGCACTTTATGCAGAATAAGCAAGATTCCTCTCATCCAACCATACCTCATTCGCCAACAACTTAGATAAACAAGGGGTCCTATGAGATTGGTGTTCACAAGCAACAGGTGTATTATGCGAGGAATAAAGAGTATGCAGGCCAACCAGGTGAAAGTATGTTTGGTTCATTTTATATTTGAGTTAATCTACAAGATTTTCATGAAAGATTGTTTTAACTCATGAAATAGGGACTAGGGGATAAGATGCGCAAACCATCGCCGTGGATGAAGTGGAGATCAAGTGGGACCTTTGGGTGTTTGATCGAACCAAGGGGTTTGATCATTCTTTGTTTTCTTGTGCCCAATGGCTCCATTCCTTAGCGTGTTGATCAGTGCGTTGTTGTGCATCGTGTTGGTGGGAGATCTCGAATGTATGCATGATGAAGACAGAGAGATCTCCCCCACACTTGTTCTTGTACCTGGCTTCTTTTTATTCAAAACAAACAAAAGAATATGAAAACAAAAAGGACTCTACGGGGTTAAAGACCGGGGAGCCTTAATTTATTCAATTAGGAAACCAGCTCAAGGCGCATTATGCGTGTTTTGAAAAAGGAAGATAAAAGCACCTAGTTTATTCATATGTTTTTTTATTATTTATTTATTTCTTTATTTGACTTTAGATTCTTTTTCAACTTTTTATTTTATCATGTAAGGTGAAAGTGAAAAGATAAAAGTTGCGATACAATTTACCTTAGTGGGGGAGGGAACCTCCCCCACACTTGTTCTTTGCTCATAGCCCTTGATTGGGGTTGAACCCCATGCGGTGGTAGTAGGTCATGAGATTGACCGGGCTTTGTTGCAGCGCGGCGTTGATGTTGGCACATTGGTCCTCAATGGTTTGCTGCCATCATGTGCCACGACGAACCTCAAGCCTCATATCCTTGCGTGGGTTGGTCCCAACCAAGTGAATACTTAGTTGTTTCCCACCCTGCTAGATATTCGTAGGCTCGGGCAGCGGTGGTGGCACCTTCATGGCTGTATTCTTTGACCTTTTTCAAGTAATCCCTGCCAAAAACACTACTCCTGCAAGCAATCCACATCCAACTTGGAGAGGGATGGTTAGCTCTCACAACATATACAAATAAAGTCCCGGGTTAGGTAACCAGATCTCATTTGTATAGCTGAGGAAGATAAGCATAAGCGAATCATGTGGACCATGTTATGAGCGTGATCATAAACGTGATAATTCTCATTGATAAAAGAGCAGGGCTCATTGATATAAGAAACTTAAGCATTTTCTAAAGCCCAGACTCTATAAGCAACATGAGAAATCAACGAGGTGCACTCAACAGGTCCTTGATGCTTGAGAAGTTCTAACCATTGCGAATGCGTTGCAGAGGAGAGTCTTAAGTTGTAAACCATGGCAGCAGGATTCTAAGCTCATTCCTCATAGAAAGGTCAAATGATCGTCTTAAGGAACACAAGTCAGAGCAAGCCATTCATGCATCAAGCACAGGGTGGAATGTGACACTTCGCCAAAGAGCATGCTTGTGAAGATCACGAGTTGAAGAAAAAAATCAAGCAAGCAATGCTTATGGAAGCCTAGACTAAGATTGTTTCATGAAAGCACTTGATACTCATTCAGGAAGAACCGAAGAGTAAAACCATTGTCTACTATTAGCTAGGTGCATAAAACAGTATGGCAAGTTAGAAGGAACCTCTCTCACCACATAAGCAAATCCTTCTCACCTTATGGCTTCTCATCAATGGCAAAGTTGACATTCATACCTGTCTTGTGTAACAATTCTGGGTCACGTGCTCATGTGTGAGCATGGACACAGTTCCATGAGTGATGTAGGCTTGCTTCTCCTCATCGGACACCAAGATGGATTGGTGTTGAAGAAGAGTCTCGACGTGTTATTTTCATCGTGGTCCACCTCCATGGAATCCTTTTGAAGCTCTTCATGCCAACCCTTTTCAGTTAGGCATGAGTTCGATGGAGAGGTACGAATGTGTCACATCGAGAGCGAATTGGGTTTGAGCTTGTTGCCTTCTTTCAACGCATCGATGAGCCACTTGTCGGCCCATTTCATAGCCGCACACAAGAGCAAGAACACAAGAGCAAACTCGAGAACGGGTTATGTTAGTGTAAATAATGTGGATCTCGCGTGGGTTGCTCTTGCGAAGATTTTTTTTTCGCAACTCAATCATGAAAACAAACCGAAAGAAGAAAAGGGAAATCTTTTTCTTAAGTTTGAGGCAAAACACAAAAAGGGTTTGTCTCAAATTTATTTCTTTTTGAGAGTGATTTTCAAAGAACAATAAAAAGATTTGGAGGAAGTCCAACGGGAAAATTATTTCGAAACCTCAAAAAAAATGCAAATGAAAGAAACAAAAGAAGATGGAAATATTTTTCTTGAACTTCAGACACATTCCAATAAAAACTTTGGAGAAATGTGTGAGCAAGAATTTTGTTGTGAGGGTGCTTGATTGAAAATGAAAATGAAATTGAGGAGTCCAAGCACCCTTGCTTCAAAGAAATGAAATCCAACTTGGCCATGGCTATGAAAAAGTCAATAGAAGTTGTGCCAAAATTCCTCCAAAATTTTGCTCAAAACATTTTCCAACAAAAGATTGTCTTTAATTCATTTTCTAGATTTATTCTCAAAAGAAATAAAATGTTTTAGAAAATAAAAAGAAGAGTTGGAAAACTTCCAACCTGAGAAAACTTATTTTGGGAAACTCCCATAATGCAAATGGAAAAAAACTAAAAAGGAGAAAGAAAATCTTTTCTTGAACTTGAGACAAAATACAATGAAAACTTGGGGAAATGCGAGAGCAAGAATTTTGTTGCGAGGGTGCTTGAGTGAAAATGGAAAATTGAAGAGTCCAAGCACCCTTGCATCTCAATATAAAGAAATGAAGCTCAACTTGGTTAACAACCCCACAATGGCTATGTGATGAAAAGGCAAAGGGAGCAGTGCCAAAAATTCTTCAAAAATCTTTTTTTTTCGCTCAAAGCATTTTCCAACAAGAGTTGTCTCAAATTCGTTTTCCCAAATTTATTTTCTCAAAATAAATGAAACACTTTTTTTTAATCATGCAAAATGCAAAGTGGTTTGAAAAATCCCAAACATGATTTGGAAAAAAAATTCAAACATGCAAGAATGCAAGTGAAAATCAAATATGCATTTTTGTGGAAAAAGCAAATATGCAAAATAATGCAGGTGAAAATTCAAACATGCATGGATGCAAATCGGGGAAAATCAGATATGCATGAAAGAAGCAAATATGAGATAACTACCGATTATCCTGTCGGTAAGGGCATCATCATTTTAAGTCCGATGAGCAAGACTTTCCTCCGTCATGTTCTTGATAATATAGTCCCGGAGAATGATCTGCATGGTTAGTACCAACAATACAACCACGATATTTGCAATATTTATGATAAATGAAAGCATCTACAACCATCCTGAAGAACAAGTAGCAAAAGAGAGCTTTATGGTGGTTGTAGGCCTCATGAGTGGTTTTGGAACTAACGATGCTTGACTCTAGAGATCCTTCAAGTGAGCATGTATCAAAAGGTTGTTCAAGGAAGGAGCTCTCATGCTCATTCAAAGTTTCATCTTTGGATTCTAGAGTCGATGCCTCAAGAAATTCCATGGCCGAAGGATTTATTTCTAGAAGTTTTTGTTCATCATCAAGAACGATGCAAGGAGGGCCAGAGGGAAAGGAGTCAAGTGAGGCAGAAGAAGAGGATCGTTGGATTTGAAGTTTTTCTTCCTTCTTGTCCTCTTCTTTGTTGGAAAGCTGTGACAGCCCGATCCACAGGATCTTTGTCCCACGGTGCTGTTTAAGCAGACACGAGATAATACAACACTTTCAACTTAATTAACAAGGTTATTATTATTACAACATAAGTTCAGAGTATAGCGGAAGCGATAAACGATAAGTTTGCAAACACGTAAGATACACGAGAATTACACTCATCGAAATAGCATGAGTGACAATCTGATGCCCGATCAGATAATCACACTAGCAACAACCACGACTGCAGCGGCTGATCAGACTCCAATTAATACCTGAAAACAACGAAGGCACAAAGCCTGAGTACTAATTACTCAGCAAGTCTTACCCGTCAAATTGACTCCTAGACATGCAAAGGCTCACAATAGGGTGGCCGAATTTAAAAGACTCGCACTAAGCAACTAATCATTGCTAACCATATTTAGCCAACTTTTAGTTCTTTAAACATGAGCATATGTGAGCATAGCTGAAAATAAATCAAGACAAGACAAGTAACAATCTGTAAGATAATCATAAGTAATCAGGAACAACCATCCATATGGTAACTGCATATATCCTCAACATACATCATCATAAGCAAGTATCATGTGTGCTACGTGAAGGCGGCAAGCTCAAGCGGTACTCATTTCTGCGCGGGACAGCGATTGCAATCGATTTACACCAGCTGGCGAAAACCCGAGATACACGACGTATACGCACCACTCAAGATGGTCATATACGGCAACCTTTCACAAGACAGTAAACACCAAGCACGGGTCCAGTCTCAGAGATTGGGCAGCCGTCCCACCAACGGTACCTCGTACCTCCCATGGCCTGAACCTGCCCAATACAGCTGTACTGGTTGCCGTACAACGATGCCACCATACATGCTACGTCAGTTTACTAGTCCCCATTACACTAGTATGTACTCGGTACGTTCAATGCTTGATCAAGGGGCCAACAACGAATCGGTCCTTAATCGACTAGGCAGGGCTACCACCGTGAAGTCCCAGACTTCCCAATCCATCCTACACATGCAATGCCCCTGCCCGGTCTCAACAAATAACATAAACTCATTCTTTATCTTCTCTTTAGTGATTCAATTCTTAATCTCAGGAGTAATACTTGATATATATACGAATACTTTAACTAAGCATAGCAGACATTCTACCGAATTACTAGGATAGACACATAGCAACATAGGACATTTGGATATCATGCAGGTGGGTTTCACATCAACTCCAATAACCTAAGTGCACAATCATCCTATACTTTCTACATTATGATCTCTAGAAAGGAAAAATTTGTAAAGGGTTTGAAATGAACCGGGGCTTGCCTTGACTCTCAACAGCTAAGTTAGTAACTTGAACTTCTGGATCCTGAGAGGAATGATCCTGTTGAATATCCTCCTCTTGGTCGTTTCCTAGAATATGATATATGTCAATTGGATGAAAATGCAAAGAGAATATAAACCAATATGTGATGCAATGAGAGTGACTTAGTTTCAGATTTGAAGGGTGAGGTTCAGTTCTGAAATTATGTTAGAATTGTTTATTACTTTCGTCTGAAGTATTTCCTTCATTGACTCCCATGAAGCATTATTATCTTATCTTGCTATATTATCCTTAAAAGAACTTAAAGAAATCATGATAAATCGTTTTAATGCATTTCTGGACAGGAGTGACTTACTAGCATTACTAACATGCTTGAACAGATCAACACTTTATTTTACCTATTTTATGCTTAAAAGAATTATTCTAAGTGGCAAAACCTAGTTACAACAAGGAATAAATCCTATCAAATTTGGATGAACAGTTCTGATCTAACCCAAAATTATGGTGAAAGGTGATCACCTAAGCTATACACATGCACAAGCTCAAGGTTATTTTATGACTAGATTAATTTATTAAGAAGATGACAAGTTTATCAAAGAGAAATTTATAATTAGTTCTCTTTACAGAAACAAGATGAACATCATAGACCACTGCGAAGGGCATGTCACAAGGATTCCAACAAGCCCTAGTTTGCAATTTTTGGATAGGTAAATCATTTATTATGAATTAAACAAGGTTTAATAGGGTTCAACTTCTAACAATTTTACAGGACAGAACATGCATGAACAATGATCACTCTAATGCTCTTTGGATAGATCTTGTCAATCTGAATCCAACAAAATTTAGTTTACAATTTTTGGACTTCAGCATCTTTTTATATCGATTTTTGAAGTTTAATCAAAGTTCCACTGTATTTACGAAATTGCCACTCGTTCATTTTAAACAGAGGTGCGCGCTCTGCGCGCTCGGCGCGCACGGCGGCGACGGCGTGGCGCGGCTCGCCGGCGGTGACGAGTGGACCTCCACGTGAACGTGTTGCCGTGTGAGCACCAGTGAACTTAGGGCTACATGCCGGTCAAAGTGGCGGGTCAAGAAGCTCACCGGAACGGCGTAGCACCGTGCGAGGGCGGAGTTCGGGTGTGGCGGCCGGCGGCGGATGGCGGCGAGACTACGGCGACCAACATACTGCGAAAGGTTGAACGAGATCACATCCCAGAGGTGCGCAATGACAAGATGAGGTAGCCTACGCGAGGAATCGATCGATGGCTCACCGTGTTTGACGAATTCCGGCGATGGATCGACGGCGGACGGTGGACGGCTCTGAGGAAGATGATCGGATTCCGGCGGCTACGGTGCACGGCGACGTGAACTTCTTCTTGCTACATGACCAGCGTCGCACGACGGTCCTTTCGTGAGGTCAAGCTCGCGCGGAGACGCAGTGTAGCGGCGGCGAGCAGTGGAGTTCGTCGGCGGCGGTTGAGGTCGCGCGTGAGCGATAGAAAGTGAGAGAGAGCGAGCCGAGTGAGGGAGAAGGTAGAGGAGTGAAGGAGCTCCCGTTGCGTGCTCATCTAGTCGACTTGGGATGGCAGCCACGGCGGCAGGCAGGCAAGCAGCTCGGTGGCGCGCGCTCGCTGCGTCGGCCGAACAGGGGAAGAAAGATCAGGGGAGTGGGTGGCTGACAGGTGGGTCCCACTTGCTTTTATTTTTGTTTAAATTTTCTTCCTCTCATGTAAATACTAATTGAAGGATTAAACAAAGGTTGCCATTCTCCATATATTAATGCTTACTACTGGACATGTGTACAAGGCAAAAATACAATTTTATTTGCTGTAAACTTTCAGGAATTTGAATTATTCAAACAATTTAATTAAAATTTAAACTTATCTCATTTATTTGAATGAGTTTCCAAATTCAATTGTTTTCTGGAATTTTTAGTAGATTTTATTTAGCTTTCATATTTCCCATAAATTTTTAATTACACATTGTTATGTTCAAATTTTTGAACTTCCTTTTAAAATTTTACTTAAATTTACATTCTATTCAAGTTTTTGATCCTTCATTTTATATGACTTAATTGTAATTTGCACCTAATCAACTTTACATGATGACTGAGCACTGTAGAGAAATGAACGAGACATCTGGGATGTCACAAAAACTTCTCATCCTCATGAAGAGCAAGATCGGGCGATATGAATGGAGATATGAACTTCACTTGCTCGAGTGGTGAATGATCAAGGTGAGGTTTCACCAAAGGATTTTGAGTGGTAGTGGTGGAAGCGGTTTTCCATTGGTTTTCTTTCGGATCCTCCTGGTGAAAAGGTTCTTTTGGAGGATCGGGAGGAGAAGGAGGTGGTTTCTTTACCCAGGTGTAATTCAAGGTATTCCCATAATCTTCAAAAATTATTTCCTCAAACATCGGATATTCAAAGGGTTCATCTTCTTCTTCCTCCTCCATCATTTGTGGTTTGGGGGGTGATGTAGAGGCTGGTGGTTTTTGATAGGAAGAGTTCGAGGTGTTTCCGTGACCTCCAAAGATATCATCCCCAAACTTGAATGGGAACTCCAGAGGTTCTTCATCCTCTATCATCGTTCGTGAATCGGATGAGGACTCGGATATTGGGTCTACCAAGGTAGACACCTTTTGTTGTGTTTCCACGATGAGTTCCTCATCCTTTAACTCCGGCTCCTCAGGTGTTTCAGCGGAAAAAGGTGTGTTTTCAACGATTATTTCTAAAAGTTCTTTTGCTTCCGCTATGGTCTTATGGCAGAAAGAACCACCGGCAGCCGTGTCAAGATAAAGTGCGGTGTTTTTGCTCAACCCCGAATAAAAGTGTTGAAAAAGAACTGGTTCTGGGAGCAATAACTCTGGGCCAGAATCTGTTAATGAATAGAATCGGATCCATGCCGCACTAAGGGTCT
Organism: Eragrostis nindensis; assembly: GCA_012490785.1. Classification (NCBI taxonomy): domain Eukaryota; kingdom Viridiplantae; phylum Streptophyta; class Magnoliopsida; order Poales; family Poaceae; genus Eragrostis; species Eragrostis nindensis. The sequence goes on from JAAXCT010000037.1 coordinate 501,021, forward strand.
CTTTCTCTTCTTGGCGAAAGTTAATTATTTCCGCTCGTAGAGCAGCGATATGAGATACGGGGAACAATGCTAGACAAAATTTGTCTCGCAATTCTTTCCAATCGCCGTTCACTCTCTTAGCGGTGCAAGTGTACCATTGCTTCGCCTTCCCATTGAGGGAGAAGGAAAACAATGTCCACTTTAAGGTTTCATGTGTCATGCCATTGATCAATCGGCATGCACACAATTGCTCAAACTCGCGCAAGTGTTGAAAAGGATTTTCATCTTTATGACCAGAGAAAGATAAACCTTTGATCAAAGAAATAAAACTGGGGCAAAGCTCATAGCTTGTTGAACAAACTGGTTGATGATAAAAGTGGCTCTAAGAGCTCGCCCCGTGGAGCAGAGAATGATTGAATCATAGGTTGTGGCTCCATGGTAAATGTTTTTGGTATTTTTCTTTAAGTAGATAGGTGAAGGTGTGAAAAGGATGGAAAGGATGGGTGATGAATTTTTTTTAATGATGATGGTAAAGGAAAAAGGTGAAAGGATACAATACGAGGGCAAACCTGGTACGCAGCAGAGATAGCAACCGTTCCCCGGCAACGGCGCCAGAAATGCTTGTTGGTATTTCTTACACCACGAATAAATCCGCAAGCGTACGGAATACCGTTGTAGCACTTCACCCGGGAGTATTCTAAGATATCGTATTTGTTTTCCACAAGGAACGGAGGTATCCTGCAGCAAGGTTAGTTTTACCCAAGGACACATAAGAACGATAGTAGTATAGGATTGAGAGGATGAATAAATATCTAGTTATCCCTTAGGATAGACGCACTCAAGTTCTACTTGTCTACTTCGGGCACTGGTATAGACCTGGTCTGCTAAGTCACGCCAGCCTGTAGCTCTACGACGAACCCGAACGTGGAGGATTACAAGGGACGGACAGGGCTGTCATCACCTGCCGCCTACCTCTACAAACCGTGGGGCACGCTGCAAACAAAGGTAACCTCTAGCCTAGACACCACGTCTATGCCGTCGATTACTACTCTAACCCCGGTCCTGGTACTGATTCAGAAGGCTAGAGCACTCCTTGCGGAGCGATGATCCCGTAAACAAGTATAACAAGAATAACGACTAGTAAACAATGCTCGCTAGATCAATATCACCACGAATACTAACTTATGAATAAGAACGACGAACGAACTATGAACGAACGACGAACGAAGAACGAACGACGAACGAACGAAGAACGAACGAAGAACTACTAATAAGATAATATCCGCCAAGGTACAAGATTTGGGCTAAGTCCTCACAAAGGGAGGACTACCCCTCTCTTCTCCCCTGCCCTCTCCTCTACTCTACTACTATACAAGAGGCCCTTGGCCTGGATGGGAGTGGAATGACTTGTGTCTTGTGTTGTGTGTTGGAGGGGAGGGGGTACCCCTTTATTTATAGCCTTGGTAGGTCGGTTTGGGGGTCCTCCACCGCCTTTGGGCATTGATTGCAGGGGGAACTAGGGGTGGGCGCGGTTAAACCAAAAACCGATAACCGAAGTTAACCGAACCGAAATACCTAAAATTTTTGCAAACTTCAGTTAACCGCGATTAATTCGGTTGATGAATCTGCTAAATTCGGTTAACCGAGATTAAATCGGTTTTCAGGTGCTGTTAACCGAACAACCGATGTAACCGAACTTTCAGCCCAGCCTGCTTCGCAGCCCATGCAAAGAAGGCCCAATACCCCCAATCCCCTCTCACCCCAGCTGGCCCATATATAAAAGCCCAATCTTAATTGACAACCCTAGGCTACCTCCATTCCCAATTTCCCAGCCGCAACACACGCAAGGCAGGCGGCGCGCGCAAGAGTAGCCGGGAGCCCGGGACGGCGGGCGAGCTGCTGCGCGACACCGACGTGCGCGGGGACGGCAGCCTGCGGCACGGCGCGCGCGGTGACGGCGGGCGAGTTGCGTCGCGACGCGCGTGGGAGCAGCGCGCGAGCTGCGCGAGCAGGGACGGGGTGGGAGCTGCGCGCGTGCTGTGGCGGCTGCCGTTGCTGTTCCGGCACGGCAAGGGTTCCATTTGCTCTCGATGTGGGCTCGATCTGGGAAACTTCGGTGATTTCGGTTTATTCGGTTAATTCACCGAATTAACCGATGACCGAAATGCGCGGTTAATCGTTTTTCGGTACTAAATCGGTTATCAGTTTCCATTAACCGAAGTTACTCTTAACCATATTAACCGAACCGTATTAACCGGGTTAACCGAACGCCCAGGCCTAGGGGAACGACCTTAGTAAGTCGGTTACAAACCACCATAAGAAGATGGGCCAGTGGGGCCACCAGGGGGGGGTCGGCCGACCCCTGTTCCCAGGTCGGCCGACCTGGGGTGGGCCCCACTGGGCCTCAGCCTCCTCTGGTTCCTGCCTTGGGTTGTATACTGGTCTAGTCCACCTGCTATGTGTGGACTTGAAGCCTTTTGCTCTGGTTTATGGGCTTTGGGAGAGATAACTTTATTCCGGGAAAATCGGTGTTTGCAAAGTAGATGTTTTATGCTTTCTTTTCCTCGTAATCATACGAAATGCACCTGCACTCACAAATTCACCAAGACTCGTGGAATCCGTTAGTTTCAAGTCCTAAGTCTACCTTTGGTGTTTCATTTGAGGGCAAAAGGTGCAGCTAGTTGACGGTTTATTTTGGGTCTAAGAGCCGTCAACAATTATTATGTATCCTAAGCAAGTAACTTAACCCCAGGTATCTCTGGCGCCGAACCGGGAATATTCACTCTAGGCCTAAACAGCCTAAGGTGATGTTTTCTGTTTGGTGTAAGAAATACCAACAAGCATTTCTGGCGCCTTTGCCAGGGAAGACAATTGTTGACAAGTGTACAATGATTACTCATGATTCCACTTGATGTGATTTAACCATTGCCCATTGTAGGCTAACCTTGATCTGTTTTCTCTCTTTGATGTGAAAACAGGATAGTGTATGCGTGGATTCAACTTGCCGGAAAACTTCGTTGATAATCCAGAGTCGCTTGTAAGGAAAGTCCGACCCCGCGTCGACTCTCCCTCGCAAGCAACACTCCCGACAGACGAACCCACATCATCCGCACCATCATCACTTATTGACATGGCTGATCAAAGGACCCTCCGTGACTACTCTGCTCCCTCCGTTGCCAATATTCCCGTTGGGCCTAATGTCAACGCCGGTGACGCAAGGTTTGAAGTCAAATCAAGCCTAATCACTATGGTGCAGGCCATTCCCTTTTGTGGAAAGGCCACGGAGGACGCCGACATTCATCTCCAGCAATTCCTTGAGATATGCAACACATCGGCAACTGCTGGAGTCAACCAAGATGCTATCCGACTCCGTCTGTTTCCCCTCTCCCTTCTTGGGAAGGCGAAACAATGGTTCTATGCCAATCGTGCCAGCATTGACACTTGGGACCGCTGTTCTACCGCGTTCCTCGCAAAGTTTTTCCCATTGGGCAAAACCAATGCCCTTCGTGGAAGAATTTCAAGCTTCCAGCAAGCCAACAATGAAACCATCGCCGAGGCGTGGGATAGGCTCCAAGATTACATATCCGCCTGCCCACACCATGGGATGGAAGAATGGCTCCTTCTTCAACATTTCTACAACGGGTTGACACCAACAACCCGTGGACATATGGATGCTGCTGCTGGAGGAGCCTTGTTGGTATTTCTTACACCCCGAATAAATCCGCAAGCGCACGGAATACCGTTGTAGCACTTCACCCGGGAGTATTCTAAGGTATCGTATTTGTTTTCCCCAAGGAACGGTGATAATCTGCAGCAAGGTTAGTTTTACCTAAGGACAACAAGAATGGTAGTAGTATAGGATTGAGAGGATGAATAAAGATCTAGTTGTCCCGCAGGACGATCGCACTCAAGTTCTACTAGTTTACTTCGGGCACTGGTACAGACCTGGTCTGCCAAGTCACGCCAGCCTGTAGCTCTACGACGAACCCGAACGTGGAGGATTACAAGGGACGGACAGGGCTGTCACCACCTGCCGCCTACCTCTACAAACCGTGGGGCACGCTGCAAACAAAGGTAACCTCTAGCCTAGATACCACGTCTATGCCGTCGATTACTACTCTAACCCCGGTCCTGGTACCAATCTGGAAGGCTAGAGCACCCCTCGCGGAGCGATGATCCCGTAAACAAGTATAACAAGAATAACGACTAGTATGTAAAGCTCGCTAGATCAATATCACCACGAATACTAATCTTATGAATAAGAACAACGATCGTACTATGAACGAACGACGAACGATGAACGAACGAAGAACGAACGACGAACGATGAACGAACGACGAACGAACTAAGAACGAACGATGAACGATAAACGAACGACGAACGAACGATGAACTATTAATAAGATAAATATCCGCCAAGGTACAAGATAAGGAAATAACTAAAACAAAGCTTCCTCTCTTGATCCTTGCCCTCTCCCCTATTTTACTACTGTACAACAGGCTCTAGGCCTGAGATGTGGGAGTGGTGCTCTCCTCTTGGGATTCTTGTGATGTGTGTTGGAGGAGGGGGGTACCCCTTTATTTATAGCCCAAGAAGGTCGGCAACTTGAGGCGGTTCCTGACTTTGGGGGCATTGATTGCAGGCTGAACCGACCTCTGGAAGGCGGTGGCAAACTGACCTAAGAAGCTGGGCCAGGAGGGCCTCCACCACAGGTCGGCCGACCTCGGGTTTGGGGTCGGCCGACCCTGTGTGGGCCCCTCTGGGCCTGGTCTTCCTCGTGTTGCTTCCCTGGGCTGTGTTATCCTCTGATCCACCTGCTGTGGGTGGAGTTGAAGCCAGGATATTTGGATTTTGAGCTTCAAGAGAGGAATTCTTTATTCTGGGGACGGAAAATTGGTGTTTCCAACTTGGGCCTTTAATGCTTCCTTTTCCCCGTTTTCCTATGAATTGCAGCTGCACTCACAAATTCACCAAGACTCGTGAAAATCATTAGTTTAAAGACCTAAGTCTACCTTTGGTGATTGTTTCATTATAAAAAGTGCAGCTAGTTGACGGGTAAATTCTTGCTCTAACAGCCGTCAACAACTCCCCCACACTTACTCTTTGCTCGTCCTCGAGTAACCTCGCGAGCGGAAGGCAGGGCGTAACTCAGTCCTCATAATTGAGAGCCTGCACACAAGTTATTACAAGCCACACTTCATACCTGTGAACTTTGAGTGTCTAACATGTATTCCTTGATGATTGATAAGTGGAACGGTCATGCCTCAAATCACCTCGCCTTCCCTGTCAAGTACCTTGGGATTTTTTGCATATAATTTTCAAAAATAAAAACATAGTTTCTGCTCCTCAAATGACTCTCTCAAGTCGCTCATGGTGTTTATGTATTCTCCTCTCAAGGGCCATGATTTTGCCTCTTCCCTCCTTGCGTTTGATCAGGCTTTTGTGGAGCTCAAGGTAGGGTAAAGTGGAGCATACTAGTGTTTCTTATTTGCTAAGTCAAAGACTGGATCTAATGGAGAAGACAAGTCATACAATCTGATCAAGATGTACATGTGTGTGGTGGTATGAAATGGAAATGTAGTTGTACCCTTTTTATGATGTTACCTTCTCTCTCTTTTGAATTTTTTTAGGAGGACATGGCTATCATACTTTTTCTTCTTTTCTTTTTTTTTTTCCATTTTTCCCATCATTCTTCCCTTTTTTCATCGTGCTCTACTTTTGTATGAGCAGGGATTATTCTTTTTCTTTTGCATAGCCATGTCTCCAATAATATTTTTGAGAGAGAAAGGCAACTAGATTTTGGAGTATTCATTTGGTGGATGGATGATGGAATGTTGCTCAACTTCCAGTGTAGAAGTGTAGCATGTGAGTGGAGTGTACGTGATCTTGATCAAAAGAGTATGACAAGCTTCTCACTAGGGTCCAAGAATTTGACAAAGCTCAAATCGACAACTAGCAGCTTATAGGCTATCAAAGTATCCATGTAGAGTTCTCAGCCTTGGTAGGAAATATAAATCAAGTGAGGAGCATCATACTATGGAGTTTTTAATTTTCATAAAGATAAATTCCCAAGGACTTGAAGGTTAAGCAAAGATCATTTCGACAAACCATATCTCACATGCCAATTATCTAGGAAAAACTGGGTTCCTAATGATAAGGTGTTCACAAGCATTCAGCGATGAAGCGAGAAATAACAAGTGTGCAAGTCCATGAATGTGAGAGGTAGAGTTGTGGGCATAAGATAAATCAATTAAGATTTTCCCAAAAGATTAGTGCGTCAAATTTTATTTAATTTTCAGATTATCAGAATAAACTTGACGGTTAGCAGGCAAAAAGTGGAAGTGTGGTGCAAACTCAGGAGGCAGAGAGGAGGGGGGCCCTGGTGGGGACCACCAGGGGTCGGCCGACCCTCCTGGTGGGGTCGGCCGACCTGGCCTGGACCCCACTGTTGATGATGTTTCGCGTGGTGAACGTTCCTGAGTTGCTTCGTATGATTCTGGATGATTTGGTCGTGATTGTTCCAGATATGGCGATGTTTCCCCCCCACACTTGCTTTTTTGCCTGTTTCCTTCAAAAATGACAAAAATATGGAAACACAAATATTGCTCTACCGGTATGCAAGCCCGGGGAGCACTATCATTGATTGAATTTAAACTAAACTCGCAGGCGCATTACATATTTGAAGGGGAATTGTAATGAAGGGAAATAAACTAAGCAAAAATGCGCCTTTTAGCTAAATAAAAGTGGAGGATTAGATATAGAACTTTTCCTCCTTTCCTGCGCCCTTGAAGAGACGCTTGAGCTTGGAGTTGGTGCTGCGGCGTAAGTTTGCATTGTTGTCGCGCAGCTCCTCCACGGCTTCCTTTAGCTCGGCCACTTTGTTTCCGAGCTCAAGATGCGAGTCACGAAGGTCGATGTACTTAGCGGGGAGGCGGTCATAAGGCTTCTTCTTGGGCGTCTTTTCCTCCTCACTTTCGTACATACCCCCTGCCTTTTTGATAGGAGAGGGAGAAAGGTGCCTCCTAACTCTCTTGGTAGGAGTAGAGCTCATGGATTCATAGGCACCCCTCTCTTCCGCTGATGCAAGCGGCTGAACGAGCTGTTTCCCCTTCCCAAGGACGCCCGTAATCTTGAAGCGTGGGTCTCCCATCTTCTTGGGAGCAGCAGCAGGGGGAGAGTGTTCATGTATTGGTGGTGTACCACATTGCCACTCTTAGTGACTAGTGATCCCACGTATTTCTCTCCTGGACGGAGAGGTTCCCGGATTGTCGAGACGAGCCTTCCTTGGAGTGAGCGCTCCTGTGGTAGGATGAGGTGGAGCAGAATGACTCTTCCTCAAGACCTTCTTGGCTATGGGAGCTGCAACGGAGCACTTGGTGGTGGTAGGAGGGCCAAGGGTGCGGTATCCACAAAGTTGGCTTGCTCAATGGGGGAGATGGGATCAAGGATATTCTCTAGCTCAAGTTCGCGCAAGAGTGGCTCGTGGTGGCGGACACATCAAAATCAGGGATGCTGCTGTCCACGGTGATGTTGGGAGTGTTTTGGACGTTGGTTTGATGAAGAAGATGGTGGTACGAAGAAAGACAGAGAAATCACTATATTTATAAAGAAAATGGAAAGAATTTTCCTGATTTTCTCGGAGCTGATCAAGAGCTACATCAGTGGGATTTCTGCTTATGAACGTTGGAGGAGAAGGTATGAAAAATCGGACCGTTGTGTCCCACAGGGGTCGCCCGACCTGATATGGGGGGTCGGCCGACCCTGTGTGGGTCCCACTGGCCACCTGTTTTCTGCAGTGCTTTTGTTTTCAAGAATATATTATACAGTATTGCGATGGGTAAAAATAAGAAACAGAGGATGTCAGGATAAAAGATTTAAATCAATTAGATTCATGACATCGAATTCCTTATTTGCTTCGGGTTCAAAATAAATTTTAAGACGCTGACCATTTACCTTGAATATATTACCTCCGTCGTCTTGGAGTGTGATTGCTTCATGAGTCGACGTGTCGATGATGGTGTATGGTCCGTCCCATTTACTTCTCAATTTTCCATGCCCGAAGAGTTTTACCTTGAATTGAAGAGCAACACCATATCTCCAACTTTGAACTCTTTTATCTTTATTCGCCGGTCGTGCCAGCGCTTTGTACGCTCCTTGTAGATGGCTGAGTTGTGATATGCTTTGTCTCCCCATTCTTCCAACTTAGCTATCTCTATTTTTCTTCTCCACCTAGCTCCCTTCATATCCATGTTCCAAGTCCTTATGGCCCAATATACTTTATGTTCCAACTTGACTAGCAAATGGCACGTTTTTCCATAGACGAGTTGGTATGGTGACATGCCTATGGGTGTCTTGTAGGCTGTTCTATAGGGCCATAGTGCATCGGGTAGCTTATTCTTCCATCCCCCATTTCCAACACTGTTTTCTGCAGGATCCGCTTGATTAGTTTGTTGGATGTTTCGGCCTGCCCATTTGTTTGGGGATGGTATGGAGTGGCAATGTTGTGCTTTGCTCCAAGCTCTTTTAGAAAGCTACGGAAGGTCTTATCAATGAAGTGGGACCCCTCGTCGCTTATCACCATTCTCGGAGTTCCAAACCTTGGAAAGATAGTCTCGTGGAACATCCGGCGAGCGTGTTTGGAGTCTGCCGCTCGGCATGGCATAGCTTCTACCCATTTGGATACGTAATCCACCGCCACTAATATGTACTCACAATCTTGGGACTTCACGAATGGTCCCATGAAGTCAATGCCCCATACGTCGAAGAGTTCGACTTGAAGGTTGTATGTGAGGGGCATTGCATCTCGTGCTGTGATGCCTCCAAATCTCTGGCATTGTGGGCATCTTCTAATGAATTCTTTTGTATCTTCATACATAGTTGGCCAGAAGAATCCGCTTTATCAGATTTTTGCTTGGGTATGGAAGGCACCATAGTGTCCACCATATGGGGCTGCGTGGCATTTCTTGATGATTTGTGTGCTCTCGGGAGTGGGCACACATCGCCTAAGCAGTCCATTGGCGCAGACACGGTAGAGGTATGGTTCATTCCATAAGTGACGGCGATCTCATACATCAATCTTCTTTTATCCGTCCCCGGTGGTACGTATCCTGTGGCGATGAAGTTCACGATGTCGGCGTCCCAAGGGTGCGAATCCGTCACTTTTAGTAGCATATCGTCGCGTAGGAAGTCATTTATGGGTAACTCCTGCAAGTTAGTGAACTGCATACGCGACAAATGATCTGCTACAGAATTTTCTACTCCTTTCTTATCTTTAATTTCTAGATCAAACTCTTGGAGCAGAAGGTTCCATCTTATGAGACGAGGTTTAGCATCTTTCTTTTTTTTGAACCGAAGTTTAGCATCTTTCTTAGCAAGCAGATATCTCAAAGCAGCATGATCAGTGTAAACGATAACTTTTTCTCCAGCTAAGTAAGATCTAAACTTGTCAAAAGCAAAAACAACGGCAAGGAGCTCTTTCTCAGTGGTAGTATAATTTAACTGAGATCCAGTCAAAGTTTTGTTAGCATAAGAGATGCTAATGCTTTTTGTCTTTCATTTGACCAAGAACTGCCCCCACAGCATAGTTACTAGCATCACACATTATTTCAAAAGGAAGCGTCCAATCAGGGGGTTGAATGATTGGAGCAGAGATGAGTGCATTCTTAAGAGTAGCAAAGGCATGCATGCAGTCATCATTGAAATCAAAGGGTGCATCCTTAGCAAGCAAGTTCATAAGGGGTCGTGCAATTTGAGAGAAATCTTTTATGAAGCGACGATAAAAACCAGCATGACCCAGAAAACAACGAACACCCTTGATATTCACAGGAGGCGGAAGCTTTTCTATAACTTCTATTTTTGCTTTGTCCACCTCTATGCCTCTCTCAGACACAAGGTGTCCAAGAACTATGCCCTCTCGGACCATGAAATGGCACTTTTTCCAGTTAAGTACCAGGTCCTTCTCATGGCATCTCTGTAAGACCTTGTCTAGATTTTCTAAGCAATGATCAAAGGTTTTTCCATAAACAGAGATATCATCCATAAAAACTTCCATAATTCCTTCGATCATATCAGAGAAAATAGACATCATGCAACGTTGGAACGAGGCAGGTGCATTGCACAAACCAAAAGACATGCGACGATAAGCATAAGTTCCATACAGGCATGTGACAGTGGTCTTACTTTGATCATCGGGGTGGATGAGAATTTGATGATACCCCGAATACCCATCAAGAAAACAAAAGAAAGAATGATTTGCCAACCGTTCCAACATCTCATCGATGAAGGGCAGCAGAAAATGATCTTTCTTTGTAGCCTTGTTAAGTTTTCGGTAATCAATGCACATTCGTCACCCCGTGACGGTTCGTTGAGGAATAAGTTCATTTTTATCATTATGAACAACCGTCATACCTCCTTTCTTGGGTACCACTTGTACGAGGCTCACCTAATCACTATGAGGAATAGGATAGATGATCCCGGCGTGTAATAGCTTCAAGACCTCTTTCTTCACAACTTCTCTCATCGCATTATTTAGCCTCCTTTGAGGCTCCCTTGAAGGTGTACTTTCAGAATCCGTAGGAATGCGATGGGTGCAGAGAGCAGGGCTGATCCCTTTTAGGTCTTCAAGTGAGTAGCCAAGAACGGAGCGATGTTTTTCAAGCACGGCTATGAGTTTGGTGGTTTCTTCTTCCGAAAGCTTGTCACTTATGGTGACGGGAGCTTGCGGATCTCCGTGCAAGAAAGCATAGCGCAAACCGGGAGGTAGCGCTTTGAGATCAATGGGAGGTCGTGGCGGTGATGTGGTTTGTGGCAGCTCAAAGGTGTCCTCCGAGTTGGCTTCTTCTAAGATAAAGTCTTGTGCATCTTCTTCTAAAGCCAAACTCGGGGTCCATATGAGGAAAAATGACCATGACCTCCTCCACTTGATATTCCTCAAGTGGTTCATCAGAAAGAGTGTTTCATGATGTGGTGATTGGTATGGAGAATGACTCTTTTCCGAGGGTGAAGTCGAGGTTTCCAAATGATGGGGCATCAATGAGGAATTTTTCTATAGGATGCCCAATCATTATGTCAAAGTCTGGGACTTCGAAGATGTAGAAATCCAGGATAACCTCAAAGTCTTCATGATAGAGAGTTACATCTCTAACAATCCCCAAACTCTCAAAATATGGCCTGATGGTGCTTGAGGAGTTTGTTTGTTGATGTCCATGGTCGGTTGCCAAAGATTGACAACGCATATGTGTTGGAGAGGATATTGGCACCAACAAGAGGGTTGTAGAATGCATTCACCTTAGTCCTTTGATGGAGCAGCATATGTTGGTTGAGGGAGGGCAGAGCCGAATGATATCCATGGATAGCTCATTCTCCCTCAACCATTCATCGCTCATGATTGAAGTAAGCTCCCGAACAGTCTCCACAAAGTATTCTTTTTCAATCAGTTCGGGATGTGGCAAAGGAACAGGCGGTCTCTTTTGAAACAAATAGTTTGAGGTGTTTCCAAAATCTTCAAAAATTTCTTCCTCAAACTCAAATGGGAACTCAAGAGGTTCATCATCCTCTGTCATAGTTCGTGAATCAGATGAGGACTCAGATGTTGGGTCTACCAAGGTAGACACCTTTTGTTGTGTTTCCACAATGAGTTCCTCATCTTTTGACTCCGGCTCCTCCGGTGTTTCAGCGGAAAAATGTGTATTTTCAACAATTCTTTCTAGCAAATCTTTTGCTTCCGCTATGGTCTTATGAGAAAAAGAACCACCGGCAGCCGTGTCAAGATAAAATGCGGTGTCTTTGCTCAACCCCGAATAAAAATGTTGCAAAAGAACGGGTTCTGGGAGTAATAACTCTGGACCGGAATCTGTTAATGAACAGAACCGGGCCGCACTAAGGGTTTCTTCCTCCTCTTGGCGAAAGTTAATTATTTCCGCCCGTAGAGCAGTGATACGAGATACGGGAAAAAATGCTAGACAAAATTTGTCGCAATTCTTTCCAATCACCGTTCACTCTCTTAGCGGTATAAGTGTACCATTGCTTCGCCTTCCCATTGAGAGAGAAGGAAAATAATTTCCACTTTAAAGTTTCATGTGTCATGCCATTGATCAATCGGCATGCACACAATTGCTCAAACTCTCGCAAGTGTTCAAAAGGATTTTCGTCTTTAAGACCAGAGAAAGAAAGTCCTTTGATCAAAGAAATAAAACTGGGGCAGAGTGTTGGCGTGTGATACACGCACCTTCTGAGACTGCAAGCGTACAGATCAGTTGTAGCTTTTCCCTTAGAGTATTCCAAGGTTTATCAATCCGTGGAACAAGTGGGACGCTTATTTAGCTAAATGTTTGTTACTAACAGAAGTGGTTGTTGAAAGAAAGGAGATTCAAAGAATTAATGATAACAGAACAAATAAGAGAGAGAAAGAAAACGGCTAAGCAAGGATTAAGAGAATCTTCCCTCGGTCTTAGTTCACTTGCATGCAGAGATCAAATTAATTGAGTAAAGGCTCTATTGGCTGTTACTAAAGTAGACAAAGGCTGTTTGCTGCGACCCTGTCACGGCGGCGGCTAATAATTCAATCATCTAGCAATAGCACCATCACAATACCATCATCCAAACCACAGAGATAAACAATAAGCAAGTATTGCAATAGACCGAGATAGAGCAACAAAAGTAATCAATTAACCATCACAGTGCAAATGGCAAGATCCCCATCAACCGAGGGAAGAACAGAGAATCACCCCATGATTTGAGTAGGTTTCGCCATGGGAACCACCTTAGATTGGCCTATCCTACTTCCTGGTACAATTTGGGGCAAATCGGACGCCGGAGTTGGTCGTGCCGATCGGCGCGGATGCGTGCCGACCGGCGCGAGACGACTTTTCGCCGGAACGCCGCGATCTTCGCTTGGGATGAAGCTCTCTGTTGTCTAACCCTAATTCCGCCGCCAAAAGTGCCGAAATCCGAACCGTCCTGTGTGTAGAATAGGATCTTCTCTTTATAGGTTGAAAAAAAAACCTTCGGAGTCCGCCTTGCATGTAGAATAGGATTCTCTCTATAGGTCGAAAACCAGCCCTTCGGAGTCCGTTTTGGGCCTTTTTGGGCCTCGTGCCGGTCGGCACAATCTGGTGCCGGTCGGCACGAGAGACTTGACAGCACAGCACATTTTGCGGGGCCCATATCTCCTAGCTCCGAAGTCCAAATAGGGTCATCCATATGTGTTCCGGAAAGCTCTCGACGAGATCTACAACTTTGTAAGTCAAACTTTTCTCATTCAGGATCGTCTTGAACTCCAAAACTGTGTTGCAATGTAGTGCCCTCTCTAAAGTGGTTGAATAATCCAAGCTTCATGTTGGTGCTTCGTGAAATTGAGCCTTTATGTCATGTTTTCACCTGATTCTACATCATAGCACTCAAAACACAACATACTTCGAAATGGGGTTAAAGTTAGGTGCCAAGTGGCTCAAATGATCAATAACGCACTAAAATGATAGTAAAAAGATAGGTAAAAGGTAGTCATATCAAGCACCAACAACACCCCCACACTTAGCTTTTGCTCGTCCCCGAGCAAATCCAAACACAGAAATTCTCCTAGTATAAGATCAGCATTGCAAACATGTCATATGATTCACAATCATCAAGACACATGTATCTCCCCCATGCTTAATCATTTAAATATTCTTTTGATTATCCAGCTCATAAGTTTCAAAGATCAAAGACCATAAGCATAACTTAGAACCATCCACATAGTTTAATAAAAACCGATGCACAGTATATGAACAAATCACTCTTTGACTCAGGAATTGTACCGGAGAAGCTTTTATAAACACACATGTCCCGACCAAGAATTGAAAACTTCATATCATAAATCACATGTGCACTCAACTTTCAAGTCTCTCAAACAGCCAAGTAAAACCCCTATTCTACGAATATATTTAGTGGAAGCTTGTATGTGTAGCTTGGCAGGGAAATTGTTCTAGCAAATCCAAGAAATTCAAGTCAAATGAGTTTCTAACTTGGCATTACAGAGAGTTTGTCAAAAAGGTCATTAGAAATAAAATATAAGAGGGAAAACACACGCTTTAGAAAAGTGGACATGTGCAAATGGAAAAGAATGATCCCAAGGCACAAATGACGTCCTCGTTATCGGATTGCACATGGTGGGAAGATAGAGTTTCAGCCTAAAATATGCACTTACTTTGAAGGATAATGGTTTATGCACAAATAGTCTTTGAAGCTTCTTCATCGACAATTTCTTCCCCTCTCCCATCTGAAACATCTCTACTTGATTTCTAGACAAAGCAGAGAACTTTTTGCTGATTTTACACTTTGTGCCGGTCGGCACGAATTTGTGCCGGTCGCGCGAACCCGACTTTTCTCCGTTTTCGCGCTCAAATTGATCCTTTGCGCTTTAGAAAGTCTTCAGAGGTGTTTGGTGATGAAAATCTTCGTCTTGAGCAAGATATCTTGATAATTTGTGCATAAAACCGTAGAAATAGTGCAACGGCTTGACGAGAAACTCATATCATAGGTTGTGGACAAGGAATGATAACACCAACAAAGATATATAGGTTCAAAGGTGGGATATCCATGCGAAGTTTGCACATACTCCAGTGTAGAATAGGCAATGCATGAATAGAAAGGCTAGAAAACAAGTGGAAGATACGCAAACGAAATGACCAGCTTAAAACTCTCCAACCAAAAGAAAAACACTTGAAATGAATATAAAATGTGGATTGCATAACGTATAGTTCATAAAATTCTCAATATGGCTGTGGTAGGAAGTGATCATGATAGAAGACAACCAATGCAAGGTATGGAGACATGTAACAATGAAGCATAGTTTTAAAAAAAAAACATCCCGAGTCAAAGAGATCATTGATATAAAATTAAATCATGTGCATGAAAGATAACTAGAGGGGTCTTTGTCAAAAGCATAGCAATCTAATCTCAATGATTCTTAGAGCTGGAATTTAGTGAAGTCCATGGTAATGTGAAGGGGAAAACAACATGTCAAGAATCATGCTAAGCATACAACAATAGCAACATTCATCACTTCTTCACAATCAAAGAGAGTACCATAGTATTATCACACAAATCTAGACATCCTCCCCCACACTCAAACCATGTAAAATCCTCATCACTTAAAAGAGAAGGAGAAAGATGTAACTGACCTAATGATGCCATTCCCTTAGCATAAAAGTCTTCAATCAGCTCATAGCTTAGTTTAACGTCGTAAGCTCGACATAGCCATAATTAAGCCAAAGTGTAGATATCCAAAGACTTCAATTCAGGTTTATTGGTTTCATAGAATACCTTGAGACGTTGCCCATTAACCGTGTATGTATCTCCTTTGGAATCCATTATGACTATTGCTCCAGAATCAAGCACCTTATGAACAATATAAGGTCCATCCCATTTGCTCTTCAATTTACCTTTGCCAAATAATTTATATCTTGAATTGAACAAAAGAACCTTGTCGCCTTCTTTAAATTCTTTCTTCTCTAGACGTTTGTCATGCCATCTCTTCATTCTCTCTTTGTAGATTAGAGCATTGTCATATGCATTTAGGCGCATCTCCTCTAATTCACTAATCTGAATTTTTCTTTTAATTCCAGCAGCATCTAAATTTAGATTCATCTCCTTGATTGCCCAAAATGCTTTATGTTCTAATTCTACTGGCAAATGACAAGTTTTTTCGTAAACAAGCTGATATGGAGTCATACCTATTGGAGTCTTATGTGCTGTTCGATATGCCCATAATGAATCATTCAACTTGTTGTACCAATCCTTTCCTCCTCGAGTGACAGTCTTCTTAAGAATCTCCTTGATCTCCTTGTTTGATGTTTCAGCTTGTCCATTCGTTTGAGGATGATAAGCGGTTGCAACTCTATGCTCAATACCAGCCTTTTCCAACATCTTAACAAAATTCTTTCCAATAAAATGTGATCCTCCATCACTTATGACTACTCTTGGCATCCCAAAACGAGGAAATATCACATTTCTAAATAAATTAATTGAATCTTCAGCTGTAGCATGTTTGCAAGGTATTGCTTCTACCCATTTAGAGACATAATCAACCGCAACCAAGATATACTCATAGCCATGAGAGTTAACAAAGGGGCCCATGAAATCAATCCCCCAAACATCGAAAATATCAATTTACAGATTGTAATTCAAAGGCATAGCACTACGACTATTAACAGAATTTCTAGATTTTTGGCATTCAGGACAAGTTCGAACAAACTTAATAGCATCCATATGCATACTTGGCCAATAAAATCCACTTGCCCATACCTTAGCTTTAGTGCGATAATGTCCATAGTGTCCACCATATGGAGAAGAATGACACTTCTGCAATATTTCCTCTTGCTCGGCCTTTGGAACACACCGTCTTGCAATTCCATCTTCACAATATCTATACAAGTAGGGATCATTCCAATAATAGTTTCTCAATTGCGATTTAATTTTCCACCGCCGATGCTTGTCAAGATAATCCAATGGTTCCTTCTTGATCGCTCTAACAATATCAATCATCCAATCATCAATTCTGTGCACTCCATACAATTGCTCTTCACGCAATGAGTCGTCGATAGAAATATTATTATCATTCTCTCTACCAATCTCTAGTCTCGACAAATGATCAGCCACAAGATTTTCAGTACCTCTTCTATCTCTGATTTCTAAATCAAATTCTTGCAACATCAATACCCAACGAATAAGACGTGGTTTAGCATCTTTCTTAGAGAGCAAATACTTGATAGCAGCATGATCAGTGTAGACTGTCACTTTAGAATTCACGATATAGGATTTGAATTTCTCGAAGCAAACACAATAGCTAGCAATTCTTTCTCAGTTGTTGCATAGTTAACTTGAGCATCATTAAGTGTTTTACTAGCATAGTAGATAGCATGTACCTTCCCTTCTTTCCGTTGTCCAAGAACAGCCCCAACGGCATAATCGCTAGCATCACACATAATTTCAAATGGGAGATTCCAATCCGGAGGTTGAATAATAGGTGCTGAACAAAGCGCTCTCTTCAAAGTGCGAAAAGCGTGTAAGCAGTCTTCATCAAAATTAAACTTGACATCCTTTTGCAACAACAATGTTAATGGTTTTGTGATCGTAGAGAAACTCTTAATAAATCTTCTGTAGAAACCAGCATGACCAAGAAAACTCCGCAATGACTTCACATTAGTAGGGGGCGGCAGCCTTTCTACTGTTTCTACCTTTGCTTTGTCTACTTCAATTCCTCTTTCAGAAATCACATGTCCAAGAACAATACCTTCCTTCACCATAAAGTGACACTTCTCCCAATTAAGAACAAGATCAACCTCATCACATCTATGCAAAACTTTCTCTAAATTTGCTAAGCATGCATCAAAACTTGACCCATGAACAGAGAAATCATCCATAAACACCTCCATAATATCCTCAATAAATTCAGAGAAAATTGCCAACATGCAACGTTGAAAAGTAGCCGGAGCATTGCACAAACCAAACGGCATTCTTCGGTAAGCATACGTACCATAAGGGCATGTGAATGTCGTCTTGGGCTGATCTTCATGGTGTATTGGAATTTGAAAGAATCCAGAATATCCATCTAGAAAACAAAAGTACTTGTGCTTTGCTAACCTTTCCAACATCTCATCAATTGATGGCAGAGGAAAATGATCTTTCTTTGTATCCTTGTTCAATTTTCTGTAATCAACACACATACGCCATCCTGTGACTGTTCTCTGAGGAATTAGCTCATTGTTCTCATTCTTTACTACAGTAAGCCCTCCTTTCTTTGGAACACAATGAACTGGACTAACCCACTCACTATCAGAAACAGGATAGATAATGCCAGCATTAAGTAAGCGAAGTACCTCCTTCTTCACCACAGCTCTCATTGCATTGTTTAATCTCCTTTGATGATCTGCTACTGGCTTGCATTGATCTTCCATGCGTATGCGACGAGTGCAAAAGGCTGGGCTAATTCCTTTCAGATCATCAATAGTGTACCCAATGACCTTCTTGTATTTTCTCAATAGCTTCAATAAACGAGATGTCTCCTCTTCGCTAAGTTCATCACTAACAATTACTGGGTAAGTCTTGTTCTCACTGAGATACTCATACCGCAATCCTTTTGGCAATGGCTTCAACTCAACTTCAGGCGCAAGCTTCTCAATTGTAGGATCAATAGGTTCAGAAGTAGGTTCTTTCTTGAATTCAGGAGAGACTTCAAAAGCATCAATCGCCTCTTCAATAGCTTCATCTTCTTGTTCATCAGCGAGGCTTTCTTCAAGAACACGTTGGAGAGGATCCCTGAGAGAGTTTACAAAAGAAGCATACTCCACCTCTTCGTTATCAAGAGGCGGCTCAGCAGGGTTCTTAAATATTGTCACAAAATCAAATGTAAAGCGATTTCCTCCCAACTCAATGGTTATCTTCCCTTCTCCAGCATCAAGAACAGCATGTATAGATTTAAGAAAGGGACGTCCTAGAATTATGTCTTCAACATCATCATGATACGTATCAAGGACATAGAAATCAGTTGGTATAATGTTTCCCACAATAACAACATCCTGGTTTTCTAACACGCCTATGGGTTTCTTTATCTTTCCATCAGCCATAAACAACTTGATATCCGTAGGCGCTAAAATAGAATTAACAGGAAAAATTTCTTGAAAGATCTTGTGTGGCATGACATTTATCTCAGCTCCCATATCGCATAAAGCACTAGAGAAAGAATGCCCTTCAATCATGCAAGGTATGTGTGGGCTCGGTAGATGCTTCCCTTCTTCATGATTTGCACCAATAGAGAAAATCCTTGCAAGTTCATCGAAAGGTGACCCCTTAGTTGTTGCTTCCATGATTTGCTTAGCTTCTTCGACATGAGATGGCTCAAAATGTTCTTTGTCTTCAAAAAACAATCTCTCAAATTCCTCATAAGTGATAGCAATTTCCCCATCTTCCTTGGTTGTTCTATCTCTAGGGAATTTAGCTTCAATTGCTGGAAAAGATACCTCTTGTTGATCAACCACTGGCCTTGATGAGGTGAATGATGGTCCAAATCCAATGGGAATCCAATCAAGTGGCTCAAACTCAGAGAGAGGCTTTGATTCAAGCATCTTCAATGGTGAAGTAGTCTGCAATTTCAATTCAGATGATAGTGATGGCCGCTCTGCTTCAACTGGTGATGGAGCCTCTGCTGATTCCTCGTGCCGATCGGCACTGTCGGTGTGCCGGTCGGCACTGTCAGTGTGCCGGTCGGCAACATGGAACACTTCTTCATTATCTTCTGCCTCATCCCATGGTGTATTCATTGCTTCAGCTTGTATGATTTTTGACAGCACGTCCTTAGCCTTCGATACACCTTGATCTATAAAACTTCCTCCAGATGCACAATTAAGATAATCTGCAGAAGTTCTACACAAGGACATATAGAATGTTTGCATAATAGTAGCATGAGTGAATCCTAAATCTGGGCCAGTTGTTAGCAAATCATTAAATCTTTCCCAAGCTTTGCCCAAAGTTTCATTGTCTAACTGAGCAAAATTGATGATATCTCTTCTTAACTCATGAATCCTAGGTAAGGGAAAAAATTTCATGCAAAATTGTGCACACAACTCTCCCCAATTACCTTTCACTTCAAATCTGACTTGAGAATACCATGCTTGTGCTTTACCGGTGAGTGAGAATGGGAAGAGGATCCATCGATTCCAATCTTCATGAATGCCTTTATACTTGAATGTGGAGCAGATCACTTCAAGATTCTTGATATGAAGATATGGATTTTCTCCTTTAGCTCCTGAAAACGGGTTCTGCTCAACCGTCTTGATTAGCATTGGGTCCAAACTATATTCTTCCGCTTCAATTTTGACATCTGACTTTGGCGGAATGAATTGATCGGCCTTGGGCATGATATGGCTCCACAATGTCCCAATGACACCTGTGAAATCCATGTTGACAAAGAAACACAAAACAAAACCACTAGAAAAAAGATTAAGGATTAGAGAGTTAGTAGCAAAAATCAAACTAAACAAACGAACTGACTTGTTCCCCGGCAACGGCGCCAGAAAAGCTTAATGTCATATGCAATATGATAGATCATAGGGTTAGCTTGAAACAAAATTTTCATAGAAATACCTACGGTTCGAGTTGCCAGTCCCCGGCAACGGCGCCAGAAAAGCTGTTGGCGCGTGATACACGCACCTTCTGAGACTGCAAGCGTACAGATCAGTTGTAGCTTTTCCCTTAGAGTATTCCAAGGTTTATGAATCCGTGGAACAAGTGGGACGCTTATTTAGCTAAATGTTTGTTACTAACAGAAGTGGTTGTTGAAAGAAAGGAGATTCAAAGAATTAATGATAACAGAACAAATAAGAGAGAGAAAGAAAACGGCTAAGCAAGGATTAAGAGAATCTTCCCTCGGTCTTAGTTCACTTGCATGCAGAGATCAAATTAATTGAGTAAAGGCTCTATTGGCTGTTACTAAAGTAGACAAAGGCTGTTTGCTGCGACCCTGTCACGGCGGCGGCTAATAATTCAATCATCTAGCAATAGCACCATCACAATACCATCATCTAAACCACTGAGATAAACAATAAGCAAGTATTGCAATAGACCGAGATAGAGCACACTACTAGATTTTCCCCCTAATGCAACACAGGAAATACGTTGCAATATGCCCTTTTTGGGTGCAATAGCCGCAATTGCACCCAAACAATTTGGTAAAAATATGATGCAATAGGTCATGTGGTATTAGCCTTCAACCACAATTGTCTTTTTTTGGTTGCAATTGTTTTTCTATTACAACACAAGGAGACGTTGCAACTAGCATGTATGGGTGCCCTGGTGTTGGTTGTAAATGATCCTATTGCGACGCACATGATGTTGCCAGAGGTGCAATTGCATCGTACCAAATGCGTTGCAATTTGTGAAATCTTTGGTTGCAAATCATTTTATTGCTACACTCTGGTTGTGGTTGTTATAGGGCAAGCACCTCTATTACCACTAAAGTATTTTGGTTGCTATATGTGGTTCTCTCTATTACCACGAAGTTAATTTCGTTGCCATAGGTGGTGTGCTCTATTGCCACTCGATTTGTTTGGTTGCTAGAGGTCGACAACTCTATTGCCACGAATTAGGGAATGGTCGCTATAGGTGTGCCATTCTATTGCCACCAACATCGTTTGGAGGCTATAGCAGGAGCATTGTATTGCCACCAAACTTGTTTGGTTGTTAGATGTGATCACCTCTATTGCTACGAAAATGTTTTGGTAGGAAAAAGTTCATCCCTCTATTACCACCATAATAGTGGGTTGCTACTTGTGGAACTTCCTATTGCCACGGCCCTTGTGACACCGAAAAAGCTGGGTTGCGATAGGATGAATTCTCATTTGCCACGAATGGTATTGCATCACCAATTTTTGAAACAATACAATATAGGATCGATAATAATTATGCATTTATCATTCATGATATCAAGATCAATTCAACCATTCAGTGTACAAATCCATGACACACGTAATAGTGAAATAGTAATAAGTTTGCAACACCAGATTGTTTTAACACACATAGTAGCCTAATTTGACAAGTACTGAATAAGTTTATCTTAAGCAAAGAAACTCCTAGACAGGTGATCCGATCACTTGATCAGCAACTAGTGACTTCATGATGGTCCCATCACTTGTTTCCTCCATTTGAACTGCCTTGGTTAGCTGAAAAGAAAGAATAGCATTTTTTATCATGAAGTATTATGAAATTATGAAAAGGAAGTAACAACAGCAGCCGTAATATGAAAGTCTGATGACAATTTAAATGCATGAGATTCTGGATACATGCAGGAACATGTGGACAGTTCAACGAGATGGTTTTTCATGTAGCAAGGAGATTAAAAAAATTATACTAGGGCAAATAATCACAAAGCTCCATGATTAATCAAGCTACCATTCTGACAGCCACAGCCACAGACAGCTAACAAAAATTTATGGGACAGCAAACTAAATGTTCTAGCAGCAAACTAAATTGTTCTAGCAGCCCCAGACAACACCAATTAAATTGTTCTAGCAAACTAAATTTATGTGACAGCAAACTATATTGTTCTAGCAGCAAACTAAATTGTTCAAGCACTGCATATGCTCATGCTCTACTCAAAAATCTACGAGTTTTGCGTGTTCCGTACCTTAGCAGAAATGATGTCGCTAAAGGAAGATAGAGAGAAATAATTGAAGTGGTCTCAACTATGAAATTATCATGAACTAATATGAAATTATGACAAGTTTCACCTGTCTTTTTGGTGCCCTGTCGTCTCTTAACAGCATTATCTTTTAGCTGTTTTGTAGTAACGAATGCACGTGCCGTATTTGCAGAAGTACTTCTTGTAGTCCGAATGCCGGTTGCCCTTGATATATCATCCACTTCAGGTTGCTCTTGGTTTCTTTGAGTGTTTTCCTGGGATCGAAAAAGTTTGAAGGAAATAATTAGGCACCATTTTGTCAAGTATCTGATGATAGCACTAAACAGATGTTAATTCACAAACAACCTGTTGTGAAGAGACCTCATGTTGTGGGGTTGCCTCAACTTCTTCAGTATTCATGTTTGTTGCAGCTGCACCCACTTGTGCCATTTCAGTGACATTGTTGTTTGCCTGCACATTCTTGGTTAGAGAATATATGAAACGATGCAGACAACTAAATATAGAACCTAAGGAAAAAAGTCATTCTAAAACTAGCTTGACTAGTACCTGCTGAAATGCTGTTTGTCCATGTCCTGCTTGCAACATCGATAGGAACTCTTGCCTAAGCGCTTGTAAATCAGCCACCCTTGCCTTTTTAAGTTCATCAATTTCTCGTGCATGTTCTAACCTTTCTGCTGCCCTGTCAGCTTGCCATGTGGCCATTTGCTCTTGTAGCTGGCCAAATGATTCCATGAGCTCGGTGTGTTCCTGATGCAGTTGCTCCTCCACACGAATTTGTTCATGGCGATCCGCATTCAGCAGCTCCCTTCTAGTTGGGTTTCTCGCCAGGTACCCATTACCATGCAACCTGGTTGATTTGCACGCTGTGACTGCCTTGTATGCCTTCTGGAAAATCTCATTCTTTTCCTTCACGGTAATGAAATTTCCCTCTGAATTTGATTCCGCCTCACAGATAAGGCTGCTTGCTTTGTCCTAACATTTACAAGTCACAGATGGAGGAGTTAGTTGAAGAATAAATTGCATGCATTCGCTATTTGCATGGACTATAGTAAGTCATGTACAAATTAGATGAGAACTCACATAGACATTCCTGGATTCTTGGTCTTTCCATTCCCCATCCTTGCTGTGAGTTATAAACCAAAGTTCCATATCATTGGGCTCCTCACCAGTTTCTGGGTCTTTCTGATATGCCAACAAAAAAACAAATTAGTAATTCCTCCTGCAACAAAGCTTGTAGATGTGCACTTCCAGCTATTACCTTCTCATAGCTGCACTGAGCATAAGGCTTAGCGCCTGACAAATGTGTGGTCTTTTTTTGGCCTCGATGACGAGAATTCTGTATGCTCCTTGCCTACAGAAAGAATGCATAGTTTTGAACAATAATCTTAATGACCAAGACATATCCATTTATATGAAATTGGTATTGTCAGTAATAGTAACAAGTGGAACAAACCTTGAATTTTGCAGTCCTAAAATACTGCAACAGATAGTGCCATTCAACAATATCTAATTCTGCAGGCTTATTTAACATTCGCTCGCGGTAGCTGTTGTATGCCTTTGCCGTAGCACTGAAAGCTGAACGCCATCCTTTGTAACGCTCCCTAGCAATGGCCCATATCATTGTCCTTGTCTTGTAACTATCCTCAATGTCCCACCTAGCCTGTTATATTATAACCAAAACATGCAAATACTAGGTCAGCTGTTATGTTAGTCTAATAATAAAATATATACACAAGCAGACATGATTATTACCAATATATCAGATGCTATTGAATCTTTTACATCTTCATGGATCTCTTTCCACGACCTCACTCCAATGAGTGGCGCCCTTTTCCTCGTAAACATTACTATTTCATCAATGAAGGAGCGGTAGTTGTCACCTACCGGTCCTCCAAGTCTTGAGAACTCAACTTTCATCTTCTGATTGCCCGCCTTAATTCTCTTGGAGATTGCCTTCAAGCCTTTTAGAGGACCACGTCCTCTTTTCTTCCCATTTTCTAACATATTGCAGGGGAACAAAATTTAATAATAGATATTAAAAGACATAATGTTTATATATGGCCACATGAAACAGAAACAAGATTACTTCCTAATAAACACAACTTACCATTTCCTTGCCCCTGTCTCGAACGGCGAGCATGAGATGGTGCCTGCACTGGAGGTCTTTGGTTGCTGTCTTGACTAGAATGTATCTGACTGCTAGGTTGCAAAAGCGCATCTACAGACAATATAGACACATGATCAGCTAGCATATTGTGAAGTTTGACAGGGAAAAATGGTAATTTATTTGACAATTAGGAGAGGGATATTACTGATGTCATCAAGTTTTCCTACAACTTCCAACCATTCTTCGTATGTCTTGATTGTGTCCTCCCTGTATATATCTTCAAACTCTGAAAAGAAATGATAATATCAGTCATATATAAGTGCATTGAAAAAACCATGTATATATGTATTAATTGGGCTGCATCATAACTCACCCATGGCTTGGTCCCTTGAATGCAGATAACGTAGCCAATCTTTGTATGCATATAATTCTGATTCGTCCACTTCTTCTTCATCATCAGGATCTGAGCAAACTGTTTTGGATTTAATTGGTGTTATGGCCACACATCGGTCTGGTAATGGATTCTTCGAGAATACTAATCTGAGCTCCCTCTCTTCCTCGTTACTATCTACCATTCTTAATGCATCAACATCATAGTCGATATCATGTAGTGTTGCTGCCGCAGGATCATCAGCACTTCTCTGCTTGTAGTACATGTAGTCCCTGGACCCATACCCCAACCTTGATTTCATTGTTGTCAAGTTAGCAAGCGTGATATTACTCTTGTCAACTCTATATGCCTTAACAAATTGTTCTCCCTCCTCAGTCCCCTTGCAAACGACATACACGAGCCATCTATTCTCCGTTCTGCATATTTAGCGATAGCATTTAAATCAGCTCACAATGTATTGATAATATGGCAAAACAAAATAGAATATGTATCGCCAATTTTACTCTCTACTCTCAATAGCAAAATGAAATAAATCATCTCACAATGTATCGCCGATTATTCTCTACTCTCAATAGCAATTGTCGATCATGAAACCAGAGCAATCCTGGGATCAGAAAAAGCAGAGCGAAAGATACGAAAGAGAACTGAATCCAACATGGCTAGACCAAAAGATTACAGATAGCCATACGCACTGCAAGAAAAAAATATCAGTTGATAGACTAAGATTGGACAGACTACTAGCAACGCAGCGATCACTCTTCTTGTATTGTTCTATATACGTATAACACCTACACTCTAATCAGGGGGCCCCAAGGATTATTTAACACCTACGCTCTAATTCTGCAGCAATACAAGGGACGGGCCTGAATTGCATGAAAGCTACGGGAATTAGTACCAGGATAATCGAAACGTACCCATTCTCAGTTTCAACCTGAGACGAAGGCAGCAAATCTTCTGGATCTTGGCAGTCATCGCCGGCATCTTCGGCGTCTGATCTGCGTGATAATCTTCGGGACGACGGTGACCCAAAGAGCGAAGCCGCCGCCCTAGGCCTGCTGGACATGACCGGTGGAGTCGGCCTCCCAGATGTTGGTGTGAACATTGGAGGTAGCATCGCCGAGGCCGTCGAAGGAGTGTGCAATGATGTCGACGAGGACTTGGTTCCCCTTGCCGCCTCGCTCGACGTCGGCATCCTCTGCGCCATGGTGGTGGAAGGCGATTGAACCACCTTGCCGCCGCCCGGTGGAAGGCGACCGCGAGAACCCTAAGTTAGGGTCCCTAACTGACCGATGTTTTGCGATGGGATTAGGGAGGCTAAGATTCAGCCGTCAAGTTAGCAGCGTTTTGGCTTCAATGTGGGCCCAGGGATGGTGTGGCGCGTTTTGGCTTCAATTCAGCCGTCAAGTTGATAACAGGGCGCCACTTATTTTCGGGAGGAAAAAATTAGCAACGCACGCACGCCTTAGGGAGCCAAACTGATCGATCAATCACTGGCTCATGGGCCCCAGCATAACTGGACCCACGCGTTAGAGAGCCAAACTGTTCAATCAGTACAAAAGTTTTAGAACTGCTCTTTTATTTTGGTCATTCCCCATCCGAGTTAGATTGATCTCTTTAAATTTAAAACTTGAAAAGTTAGCAAATTCACGTGATCTGTGAGAAGGCATGACTAATCAGGTATGGAGAGCATATTTAGTTTGGGGAGTTTGATCCAACCCTGTAAATAAAATATTTGAATTATTAACATCACGTGAAGGGTACTGCTAATAAAAAGAAAATAAAATATCTGAGCTCAAAATGATACACTAAGTCCGTACATTACATTGCATCAAATCAAAATGATACACTCAAGCATCAACTCTGGAGATCAAAGCCAATGAAACACATACAACACGAACAAATAGATACCCAGCAATTCATCAAAACACAGTTACTAACTCCACCAGCAAACAGAAACCAATTTTTAGCTATGTCTGAATAGTACCAAAGATTAGCTACTGCCACAATCGTCCTTAAATAATACTGAGTGGAAATGTTACAAGTTCATCTAGATCAACATACTAACTTGTTGCCTCGCATTTGACCAAAATAAAGCAGAGGCTTCCATTACACACAGATTCTTCATACTTATATATCTAACTAGTCTAATTCATGCCTCCTGAAATTCCCCGCTAGTTGCCCTTCATCTAAATTCCCCTTGCCGCTTTATTCTTTGCCTTCGTTAACTAAAAGCTAGACTGCTCGAACTGAAGGAACTGCCACTGTCAAATGCTAGCTAGGGAGGATGTCGAATTTACTCATTTACCTTCATCTGGTAACTGAAATATATGTCATCAGTTTTTCATGTTTCATTTTGACTGAAACAAGTGTTAACTGTATTTCATTCTGGTGAGAAAATTCAGCATGTGGCATTCTTCAGAACTGGTGATTGAAACAAGCTATTTTCTGCTATTTTCTGTCAGATATGAAATGGAGTGTCAGATATGTGAAATAAAGCTATTTTCTGCTCCATGATAGTAAATTGAACTTATCGCATATTCCGTAAACTGAACTTCCAGGGACATTTTAACTGAAGTGTTACTTATTCATGTGTGCAACAAGCAGAATACTTCTGAGAAGATGGCCTGATCAGAAATCCAAAAGCTCAAACTGAGAAATTAAGATGTCGACATTACACACAATCTGAGAAGTTAGCTTTATTTAACTTGTACAACAAAAATAATCTGAGAAGAGGCTTTCCATCCAGATTTACACTTGTTTTAACTTTATTCAGATTATTACAACAAAAATAATCTGAGAAGAGGCAACATCCATTTATAGAAGTACCAGCAGGTTCAAGTGATCCTGCACACATGTTGGTAGCACATTCAAACTAATAGATATATAGCAGGCAACATTCATTTAAACAGGTACCAGCAAGTTCAAATGCCCCTGCATACAAAGAATGCAAATGAATGTTTCTCACAGACTGTCATCTGCAGTAAAAATGAAGGCTTTGCATTCTCTGTAGCATCAGGAAAGCCTTCATTTTTACTGCAGATGACAGTCTGTGAGAAACATTCATTTGCATTCTTTGTATGCAGGGGCATTTGAACTTGCTGGTACCTGTTTAAATGAATGTTGCCTGCTATATATCTATTAGTTTGAATGTGCTACAACATGTGTGCAGGATCACTTGAACCTGCTGGTACTTCTATAAATGGATGTTGCCTCTTCTCAGATTATTTTTGTTGTAATAATCTGAATAAAGTTAAAACAAGTGTAAATCTGGATGGAAAGCCTCTTCTCAGATTATTTTTGTTGTACAAGTTAAATAAAGCTAACTTCTCAGATTGTGTGTAATGTCGACATCTTAATTTCTCAGTTTGAGCTTTTGGATTTCTGATCAGGCCATCTTCTCAGAAGTATTCTGCTTGTTGCACACATGAATAAGTAACACTTCAGTTAAAATGTCCCTGGAAGTTCAGTTTACGGAATATGCGATAAGTTCAGTTTACTATCATGGAGCAGAAAATAGCTTTATTTCACATATCTGACACTCCATTTCATATCTGACAGAAAATAGCAGAAAATAGCTTGTTTCAATCACCAGTTCTGAAGAATGCCACATGCTGAATTTTCTCACCAGAATGAAATACAGTTAACACTTGTTTCAGTCAAAATGAAACATGAAAAACTGATGACATATATTTCAGTTACCAGATATACAAAATCATAGTCGAAGTTGCTCAGAGCAGAGGATACAAGCTGAAGTGTCTACACAAAACAGTCAAGTTTTCTACAAATCCGAATTTCGACTGAAATTTGAACTGAAAGTACCCTTTCCACAAATCAGAGCCAAAAAAGGCATTCAGTGAGTTTCATGAGAATAAATTATTAATTGTCACGGCAAACAAAACTATCTCTTGATACGCCAAACAAAATCATACAAGCATCAAATAAAAAAGTCATCATCTTCGCCTTGTACCACAGAAGCAACTGGTGCAACAACTCCATCATCCACGTACGTGTCATCTTCATCATCTTCATCGTCACAATCAAAGACCGCATCGTCTGGTTCATCAACTGCTTCGGTCTGCACCTGAGCAATAACAGAGACATCCCCGGTTGTGCCTTCCTTGTCAGATCTTGTCCAATTTGTCAAATCCTGTTGTCCACCAAAAAAATTACTGACTTCGATACCCACGTCGATTGAGTCCTCAAGTTCTAATTCAGGCATGGCGAACAAGTTCCTTGGTTTCAATGCAATAACACTGCTCCAACCAGGTTTGTTTACTAGATTCACATAAAACACCTGTTCTGCCTGTGTTGCCAGAATATAGGGTTCATTCTTATACCTGTACCGGGTAGTATCGATATCAATAATCCCAAATTGATCCTTATTGTATCCTCTGCCTCTGTTGCTAGTGGCAGCAGGCACATCATACCAGTCACACTGGAACAAAATAACTTCTTTTTGTCCAGGGAATTCTAGTGAGATCATTCTTTTAATCACCCCATACCAGTTCATGTTGCCAGTAGTACCGTCGCCCTTGACAAGCACACCACTGTTTTGTGTTACGAGGCTTTTCTCAATGTCAACGGTTCGAAACAGCCAATTATTGATATGGCATCTATGCAATGTACGAGCTCGATTGTCCGGTCCTTGAGCAAGTGCAAACATCTCTGAACTTACTTCCCCTTTCGCATGTAGATCCCTGATCTTGGCCTCGAACCATCTTACAAATTGTTCCTCGTGTCTCTTTTTAAGGTTTCTTGTACCATATTTTTTAAGTTCTTCCATATGCACACTGCAAAGAAATGTATATTACTGTTAGTATAAAAAATATAATTTTAAAGTATTGATTTTCAGTAGCGTAACTTACTCGATCCATTGGCTAGCTTCATTACAATTTGAAATTATGTAGTGCCTCATCTTCCGCATCTCATCTCCTTGAATGATGTCGACAGTCTGTCCTCTCCTCTTGTAATCCATGTCAGCAAATATGCTCAGACCAGATGGTGGCTCATTCACAGCAATACTTTCATGTCGATCAACACGATTCAGTTTGGTGTCCACGTCCAAGAATCTTGAGCAAAATGTAAGGCACTCCTCGAGTATGTATCCCTCGGCTATTGAACCTTCAGGGTACGCCTTGTTCCTCACATATCCTTTTGCAGTACGTAGGTACCGCTCCACTGGATACATCCATCTATAACACACAGGCCCACCAAGTTTAGCCTCTTCAGCTAAATGAACAGGCAAATGCATCATGATATCAAAAAATGAAGGTGGGAATAGCATCTCAAGTCGACAAATAGTCTCCCTAATTGAACTGCTAAGTTTGTCCAACTCTGCTTCCACCAGCTCCTTGGAACATAGTGCATCGAAGAAATTACTAAGCTGAATCAATGCGATGACAACTTGTTCTGGCAAAATCCTACGCACCACTAAGGGTAACAGTTTCTGTAGAATTAGATGGTAATCATGAGTTTTCAAGCCAGACACCTTACATGATTTTAGGTCAACACATCTTCTTATATTAGAGGACACTCCATCAGGCATCTTCACTCCATATAGAAATTCGCATAACATTTCCTTATCCTTCTTATCTAACTTGTACAAGGCTGGTGGCAAGATATACTTATCATTCTCAATCACAGGATGCTGATCTGGGCGTATCTGTAGATGCTCCATGTCAAGCCGGGCCTTCTCGCCATCCTTACATTTACCAACCAATTCAAGCAGAGTGCCTAATATGCTCTCGCATATATTTTTCTCAATGTGCATGACGTCCAAATTATGCCTGATGAGCAAAGAAGACCAGTAAGGGAGCTCAAAAAAAATGCTCTTCTTCCTCCAGTTGTGCCATCTTTGGTCTTCGTCACGCTTCCTTTTTTTTGATGCATTCTTCCCAAGTATCACTTGTTCAAAACTTTCAAACTGCTGAAGTACCTGTGCACCTGTCAGTGGTACTGGTGCCTCCCTGGTTTCGACCTCATTGTTGAAGCTGACCTTGTTGTTGCGCCATGGATGGTCCGAGGGCAAGAAACGTCGATGTCCCATGTAGCAGTGCTTCTTCCCATGTTTCAACCACAAATATTCAGTATCTATGTGGCAGTATGGACATGCAAACTTTCCTTTCGTGCTCCATCCAGAAAGCATAGCATAAGCTGGGAAGTCATTAATTGTCCAAAGTAGAAGAGCATGTAATTTAAAATTCTTCCTTGTAGCAGCATCCCATGTTGGAACACCCTTTTCCCAAAGCTCCTTGAGCTCCAATATAAGGGGCCTCAAATATACATCAATATCCATTCCAGGAGATTTCGGACCAGGTATCAACATTGACAACAACCAGTTTGATTGTTTCTGACACAACCATGGAGGCAAGTTGTAAGGTATTAGCATAACAGGCCATATGGAGTATGTAACATTTTGCATCCCAAAGGGATTGAAGCCATCAGAAGCAAGACCCAGCCTAATATTACGAGCTTCGTGTGCAAACAATTTATATTCTTTATCCACATGCTTCCATGCAGGTGAGTCAGCAGGGTGACGCATTTTTCTATCGTTGACCAATTCTTTCTTATGCCATTGCATGTCCACTGATAACTGCTTGGACATATACATTCTCTGAAGCCGAGGAATAAGAGGAAAGTAGCGTAAGATCTTCACTGGAAACCTCTTCTTTACAGTACCATCATCAACAACCTCATTATCAGCAAGTCTCCACCTAGACTCCCCACAAACGGGACATACCTCTAGCTTTGCGTTTTCCTTAAAAAACAACACACAATCATTCTTACATGCGTGTATCTTGATATAGTCCAAGCCTAAGTCTCGCACCACCCTTTTCACTTTATCCAAGGAGTCAGGGATACAATGGCCTTCTGGGAGAACCTTTGAGAACAGATTAAGTATGGCCTCCAATGCTGAGTTACTAATTCCATACATGCACTTTATCTGAAAAAGCTGCACGATAAAAGAGACCTTAGTTGCCTCTTTGCATCCTGGATACAATTCCTTCTTTGCCTCCTCTAATAGTTTCAAAAATATCTCTGCATCCTTATTTGGCTCTTCAACAGCATCTATGCTTTCTCCATGTATATAGCCACTGATAATGTTTCTAATCAGAGTATTAGTGGCAGCAGGGTTATCACTTGCTTCTTCCTCATCGTCTTCTCCAAAATAAGGTGTTGTGTCAGCTGTAGCTTGTGCATCTTCAGGTTCTGTTATACCAGTATTGACATCAGGACCGACACCATGATTCAAATGAGCCTCAGCTGATGATGAACAATTTGGGCCTTCCAATTCATTATTGATGAAACATTCAGCAAACCCTCTGGTAACTAAATGAAGCTGAATCTTAAACACATCTGAATGTCTTATCATGCATTGACA
The DNA here is from genome assembly GCA_012490785.1 of Eragrostis nindensis. NCBI lineage: Eukaryota > Viridiplantae > Streptophyta > Magnoliopsida > Poales > Poaceae > Eragrostis > Eragrostis nindensis. Next base: position 533,050 of record JAAXCT010000037.1, read on the forward strand.
TGTAGCACATGGGCACGCAACAGATCCACCGGCCCTTCGCGATGATGATGTGCCAAAGTTTTGAATAAAAGTCCTGAAATTCTCCTTCCACACCTCTGAATGTCGAGGCAGCCGCATCCAACTCCTATCTTCGTGTGACGCCATTAATCTGCATACATGTTTGCAACGAGACAGATCATGATCTAGCAAGCATATGTAAAATATTGCTATTCAAAATTCGCAATGGCAAAACCTTTTTTGACACTATTAATTATGTAACCATAACACATTGGGTTATCACATAAATGTACCAAAAAATAGGTTAACACATACATGAAAATAATTGATAACATATCAAAGTGTAGCAATTTGTGAAATAAATAGGGCATAACACAACACAAATTAATATAATAGTAGCTAGCACTATTCTTCCTCTAAATGTTTCACACCTAAAATTAAAACCACACAAGTATGAGCAATTTTCTTCCATGCATCACACAAGCTAAATAATTAAACCAAATATGACAAGACAAATCAGTGTGGTGTTGCTCAAATAACCAAGTATCTAAATTGACATCACAATACCTGAGAAATCGATCAGTGTGGTGTTGCTCAAATTTGTGCCTCTAGAACTCACATGAACCTTTTGTCCTTACCAACGAAACCTGCATAATTAACACATAACAAACATGAGCTTACAAAATCAGTTTTCCTACTTCAAGCGCCTGAATTTTATAATTCAGTCTAATCGACATATAATATGGTACAAAAAATAAATTTGCCAAACAATTTGGCATAAAAAAACAGATTGACACTAGAATTTTGATCATTAATAACATGGTAGTGTCTCTTAGAAACATGGAAAACCAATACTACAAAGATTGACACTACGTTAGAAGAAAAACTATTTAAAACATGAGGTCTTGGCTAAAAGCCTAAAACAATTAATAGCAGCAGCGGGTCAGCAGAAACCAAACTACAATACTCAATTAGAGGCGAACTGACATAGGCAGGCATGCATGAACGAGAGTTTCTTTGCTGCAAGTAGTGGTCTTGCGTACAACTCTTCGTACCTTGGAATTTGGATCCGCAGTCTTGGTCTTGCGTACGTAGAGGGCCGAGCTCGAGCACCAGCAGTGGTCGCAGGCGTGCCGGGTGCCGGACGCAGCGAGTAAGGCGGCCACGGCGTAGCAACGAAACGCACCTGGGCGGCGGCGGCGGCGAGAGCTGATCAGGTCAACGAGCGCCGCCAGAACACTTCGATTGATGATCAGGTCATAGTACACACGGGCTTGAGATCGATTGATGCCGAAAGTCAATTGGGCCAGCGTGGATCGATTAGAATTTGAATTGAGTTCGAGTTTCTTTTTAAACAAACCAATCGTATAAGGTTACAAAAGCTCATCGTGATGCAGTGGTAAGCATCCTCCCTCTCTTCCAAGAGACCCAGGTTCGATCACAACTCCCCTGTGCGCTCTTCTTTCTTTTTATTTTTGCGCCAGCCAACTCTTTTATTTTGATGCTCATTCACCATATAGCGTGCTACTGCTTGCAAGATATGTACACTCCGTTTGTTACCTATGAACCTATCCCTGCAATTGTTAAATGCCAGCAAAAAAATATAGAAAAAATATATGCCTTGGTGTGGGCTTTTAGCGATAGATGGTCTCTTTACAATAAGTTGTGATAGATTTCCATCATTCCATTTGCTTAACAAATCTGATGACGTCTACTAGCTAGAGTACCACCAATGAGTCTGTTATTGCAACGACTATGACCAGTATGACAACCACGCAAATTTGTGGCAATACATACATGCTATTGCATCTCGCGGCAACAAAGGATGCAATAGCCACCTATCTATTGCCACAACGCACCAAGTAATTTGCAACCCAAATCAATGGTTGCATTATAGCCATTCAGAAGCAACCAACGATAATATGGTCGCCATAGCACCTTTCTATTGCAACACAAGAAATGCTAATGCAACTCAGATTTGGTGTAGCATTAAATCTAATCAATTGCAACATGAATCCTAAAAAAGGGTGCATTTGCGTCACCCTGTTGCAACACAAAAAAAAAAATATCGCAACACAATTTATGTGTAGTAATAGGCACACATATTACTACCAAATCACTATTTCGATGCCATAGTACCCCCCTATTGCATCCAAATGTGTGGTGTTGCATAAAGGTTTCGTGGTTATAGGGGGGAATTCTAGTAGTGGCAACAAAAGTAATCAATTAACCATCACAGTGCAAATGGCAAGATCCCCATCAACCGAGGGAAGAACAGAGAATCACCCCATGATTTGAGTAGGTTTCGCCATGGGAACCACCTTAGATTGGCCTATCCTACTTCCTGGTACAATTTGGGGCAAATCGGACGCCGGAGTTGGTCATGCCGATCGGCGCGGATGCGTGCCGACCGGCGCGAGACGACTTTTCGCCGGAACGCCGCGATCTTCGCTTGGGATGAAGCTCTCTGTTGTCTAACCCTAATTCCGCCGCCAAAAGTGCCGAAATCCGAACCGTCCTGTGTGTAGAATAGGATCTTCTCTTTATAGGTTGAAAAAAAAACCTTCGGAGTCCGCCTTGCATGTAGAATAGGATTTTCTCTCTATAGGTCGAAAACCAGCCCTTCGGAGTCCGTTTTGGGCCTTTTTGGGCCTCGTGCCGGTCGGCACAATCTGGTGCCGGTCGGCACGAGAGACTTGACAGCACAGCACATTTTGCGGGGCCCATATCTCCTAGCTCCGAAGTCCAAATAGGGTCATCCATATGTGTTCCGGAAAGCTCTCGACGAGATCTACAACTTTGTAAGTCAAACTTTTCTCATTCAGGATCGTCTTGAACTCCAAAACTGTGTTGCAATGTAGTGCCCTCTCTAAAGTGGTTGAATAATCCAAGCTTCATGTTGGTGCTTCGTGAAATTGAGCCTTTATGTCATGTTTTCACCTGATTCTACATCATAGCACTCAAAACACAACATACTTCGAAATGGGGTTAAAGTTAGGTGCCAAGTGGCTCAAATGATCAATAAACGCACTAAAATGATAGTAAAAAGATAGGTAAAAGGTAGTCATATCAAGCACCAACACAGAGCTCATAGCTTGTTGAAACAACGAGTTGAGATGAACATGGTGGCTCTAAGAGCTCGCCCTGTGGAGTGGAAAAAGATTGGATTGTGGGTGATGACTCCATGTGTGTATATTTTTTTTCTTTTCTAATTTAATTGAACGGGAAATGTGAAGATAAGTTACGAGGGAAAACCTGGTCCGCTACAGAATTAGCAACCGTTCCCCGGCAACAGCGCCAGAAATGCTTGTTGGTATTTCTTACACCACGAATAAATCCGCAAGCGCACGGAATACCGTTGTAGCACTTCATCCGGGAGTATTCCAAGGTATCGTATTTGTTTTCCCCAAGGAACGGTGATAATCTGCAGCAAGGTTAGTTTTACCCAAGGACAACAAGAATGGTAGTAGTATAGGATTGAGAGGATGAATAAAGATCTAGTTGTCCCGCAGGACTGTCGCAATCAAGTTCTACTTGTTTACTTCGGGCACTGATATAGACCTGGTCTGCCAAGTCACGCCAGCCTATAGCTCTACGACGAACCCGAACGTGGAGGATTACAAGGGACGGACAGGGCTGTCACCACCTGCCGCCTACCTCTACAAACCGTGGGGTACGCTGCAAACAAAGGTAACCTCTAGCCTAGACACCACGTCTATGCCGTCGATTACTACTCTAACCCCGGTCCTGGTACCAATCTGGAAGGCTAGAACACCCCTCGCGGAGCGATGATCCCTTAAACAAGTATAATAAGAATAACGACTAGTATGTAAAGCTCGCAAGATCAATATCACCACGATACTAATCTTATGAATAAGAACAACGATCGTACTAACGACGAACGATGAACGAACAATGAACGAACGAAGAACGAACGACGAACGATGAACGAACGACGAACGAACTAAGAACGAACGATGAACGAAGAACGAACGACGAACGAACGAAGAACGAACGATGAACTATTAATAAGATAAATATCCGCCAAGGTACAAGATAAGGAAATAACTAAAACAAAGCTATCCCTCTCTTGATCCTTGCCCTCTCCCCTATTCTACTACTGTACAAGAGGCTCTAGGCCCGAGATGTGGGAGTGGTGCTCTCCTCTTGGGATTCTTGTGATCTGTTTTGGAGGAGGGGGGTACCCCTTTATTTATAGCCCAAGAAGGTCGGCAACTTGAGGCGGTTCCTGACTTTGGGGGCATTGATTGCAGGCTGAACCGACCTCTGGAAGGCGGTGGCAAACCTACCTAAGAAGCTGGGCCAGGGGGGCCTCCACCACAGGTCGGCCGACCTAGGGTTTGGGGTCGGCTGACCCTGTGTGGGCCCCTCTGGGCCTGGTCTTCCTCGTGTTGCTTCCCTGGGCTGTGTTATCCTCTGATCCACCTGCTGTGGGTGGAGTTGAAGCCAGGATATTTGGATTTTGGGCTTCAAGAGAGGAATTCTTTATTCCGGGGAAAATTGGTGTTTCCAACTTGGGCCTTTTATGCTTCCTTTTCCCCGTTTTCCTATGAATTGCAGCTGCACTCACAAATTCACCAAGACTCATGGAAATCATTAGTTAAAGACCTAAGTCTACCTTTGGTGATTGTTTCACTATAAAAAGTGCAGTTAGTTGACGGGTAAATTCTTACTCTAACAGCCGTCAACAAGCCTTCATCTCAATGGCCGTTGCTGAAGCTAAAGAACTTATTGAGAAGATGGTCTCCAATCAATGGTGGAGCGATGAACGTCTCCAACCATGCTCTAAAGGCGTACACCCTATCAAGGAGGTGGACTTATTGTCCGCCAAGCTTGACCTCGTCATGAAGCGCTTGGACGACTTCAACACGCATGGTAGTGTTTGTTCACTTGACTCACGCATGACGTTGTGAGGAATGTGGCAACACCGGCCATATGGGGAAGGATTACCCCAACCATACCCATGAAGAAGTATTCTACATGAACAACAACAATGGGTATCGTCCAAATAGAGGTCAAGGTTTTAACCAAAACCGCCAATCTTATCAAGGAGGTAATAATTTCTCTGGTTTTAATAATAATCAGCCTTCTTTGAAAGATTTGGTTTATGGCCAAGCTAAAATCAACGAATCAATCAACAAAAAGCTTGCTGCCAATGATCAAAGTTTAGAGAGCTTAAATTCAAAATAGAAGGTCTTTCTTCCACTTTCAAAAATCAGTTGAGCTTTAACAAAATGATAGAAACTCAAATAGCTCAGCTTGCTGCTCTTGTTCCTACTTGCGAAAATGTTAATGCGGTCACCACGAGGGGAGAAAGTCCACTCGCGACCCGTCATATCCTAACCATGCAGGGAAGAACAGGAACGAACAAGAAGAAGAAGAAGGACCATCTAAAAATCAAGAAAAGGAAGAAAGTGAGCCTAAGGAAGATAACGGGAGGCAAGCACCATTGGACTTCCAAGATACAAACATCATGCCATTCCCACACCGCACCAAGAAGAGGAATGTGGATGAGCAATTCGCTCGATTTGTTGAGATGATTCAGAAAATTCATGTCAACGTGCCCTTAATGGATATGATACAAGTACCCACTTACGCACGTTATCTCAAGGACATCCTCAACAACAAGCGACCCTTGCCCACCACAGAAATGATCAAGCTCACTGAGGAGTGCAGCGCTGCTGTACTCAAGAAACTTCCTGAAAAGAAGAAAGATCCTGGATGTCCCACCATATCATGCTCCATTGGGACATTCCACTTCAACAATGCTTTATGCGACCTTGGGGCAAGTGTTAGCGTGATGCCCAAGTCTTTGATCAATTGAGCTACACTGACTTAACTCCTACACCCATGCAGCTGCAACTAGCGGATTCATCCATCCGCTACCCGGCGGGCGTAGCCGAAGATATTCCGGTGAAAATCCGGGGTAGCTTCATCCCCGTCGACTTTGTGGTGCTTGACGTGGATATTGACAAGGAAACGCCCCTCATCTTGGGACGTCCCTTCCTTAGCACCACAAAGACTCAGATTGATGTTGGAGTTGGAGAAATCCGCCTCTACATCAACGGGAAGGAGGAAAAGTTCGAATTTCAACCTCGGAAAGAACAATGCTCGATGATCAAGATCAAGTATGGGCCAAACACCTCCAACATCCAAGAAGTTGAAGTGACAGCCAGGAAAACGGACAGACTCATTGCTCTATGGAAGAGCTTGGCAAAGATTGAAAATCCATCGCAGTTTCAACCAAAGAAACCTGCGACCGAGAGGCCGGGATTATGGGCCAAGAAACCCGTCCCAAAGTCCGAGAAGCCATCTACACCACCAAAGATAAAACAAGTGTGGCAAGTCAAGGCGCAGCCCTCCACGTCCTCATCTCCAAGGACAGGGTCCCCGCCATCAAGCTAAACCCGTTGGAGAAGTCTTAGCCTGTCGGACTTTAAACGACACGGCCCTGGCCGTCAGGAAAACTGGCACTATCATTCGGTTTGATTCGCCTTTTCTTTTTGATTTTCCTTTTTCCACCACATTTGCATTTGGATTCCTTTTTCCAAACCACCTTGCATATTTATTTCCTCCACCAAAAATTTATTTGAATTTTTCCGCCAGCATATTTGAATTTTTCCCTCGCCATGCATTTAAAATTTAAAATTTCCAAAAAAGAAACTTTTACGTCCAAATTTTGAATTCGAGGCAACCTTTTATTTGGAAATCTTTTTGAGCAAATAATTTTGAGGAGTTTCTGGACATAGCACCCACAGTCATGAGTCATATGGCCGTTGGGAGCTGTGGGCCAAGGGGGAAACCAGGTGGGCCCCAGAGGGGGTCGGCCGACCCCACCAGTCAGGTCGGCCGACCCAGGGGAGCAACGGCTGCCTCCCACCTTTGCTCTAACGGTCACTTGTACCTCCCAACGTTCAAAAACGGCTACTATGGCCGTGTATAAGAAGGGAGTGGCCGACCATTGCTTTCTCCCTCTCACACTCTCATTTCCACTCCTCAACTCACTTCACTCCATTGCTGTCAAGTTTTTCATTGTGCTCACTTGGTTCTTGCCTCAAAATTCTGCAAAAAAATTTCTCTCTTGGTTTGCTTTGCAGTTTCGTTTTGGTTTGATTTTCCGAGTTGCGTTTTCTCGCTTGCAAGAGCACCGACGGTTTCATCGATTGGTTTTCACTATCATAACCCGTTCGGAGTTTTCGTTCTTGCGTTCTTGCTCAACCTCGCTGCAGCATGAAGCGCGCCGGGAAGGCCGTCGCCTCGCTGTTCCGGTCCGGGAGCACAAGCTCGGGCTCATCTTGACCTCGCACTCGCGCCCGCACCGCCACCGAGCAAGTGTCAAGCCCTCAACATGAAGCCGCAACGGATGATCAAGCCAACACCGAGCATCGTCTTCTCGTCGACACCGACCTCGACTTGGTGGGCGACGACGAGATGAGCGCCTACGAAGCCCCTCCGACTCCGTACCTTTGCTCCTACGCGAGCATTTGATACGGGACTGCTGCAAAAGATTGGTATGGATGCTGAATTTTCTCGAGTATTTAAAGCAATAGGGTGTGATAAGTTTGCATGTGTAGATGAGCAGGGTTCCCGTTTACTCACTACAGTTTTTATGCACCCTACGCGTGGTAGATGACGGTATTACCTTTCGGTTTTTCCGGGAGGAATATCATTTGACATGGAAAATCCTTAGTCAATGCCTCGGCTTTAATTCTCGCTGCACCATTGATGTTGATAGTTCGATTCCGGGTTACTCAAAGTTAGCTTTTTGGCAAAGAATTTCTGCATCTCCTGCTTGTGAGAAACCCCGAACTAATCATATTCACCATCCTACCTTGCGCTTTTTGCACATGTGGCTTGGCATTACCTTGTTTCCTAGAAGTGATATTCGGATTGTGCGAGGATGATCTGAACATTCTTTATGCTATGGTTGAGAAAATAAAGATTGCTCCTGTTGTTTTCATGATTGCTCAGTGGTTAGAAAATTTTAGAATGACTGGACCAATTGAGTGCACCTCATTGATTACACGTATTGCTGCGGGTGTTGGTGCTTTGCATGATGCTAATGTTGCTTATATTGATACACCCCGCTCTCTTATCACCGAGGATTATCTTATTCAAGGTCATACACTTAAGCATGGTCCAAATAATTCTCTCATATTCTATTATGTCGGTTATACAAATGAATTCCCGTACCTAACCGGGGACTTCATTTGTATGACTGTCAAAACCTAACCACACCTCTCGAAAAAGAGGAAGCTGCACGCAGGAGTACTTCTTCTCGCAGGAGGACGCGCAGGCCGGAGCCACCAGCCGACACCGGGATACCCGCACCGCAGCCCATGGCCTATGCATATGGGCCGAGCTACGGTCACGCCGGGTACGGTCCCGGTGGTTACACCACTCCACCACCGTTTGAGGCCGGCGGCTCGTCGCAGCAGGGTGCGGGCCAAGCCTAATGGACGCACCCTCCCCGCGCATTATGGGAGGAAATCTCCTCCGATTCGACGTCGTACTCACCGAGGGCCGGTGGGCGGCGCTCGTCTGCAGCTCGTGATCCATATTTCGAGCAGCAAATGAATGCGCTTACCGAGCAAATGGGACGCATCGAGGAGAGGACGTTGAGTACACTCTCAACCAACACGTCCTGCAGACCCGCCAATGGCAAGAAAACACCAACGCCCAGCTCACCAACCTCACCAACATGACGCAGCAGGGCCAAGCCGATATGTTGGCTTACTTTCGCCACACCGGGTTCGATCCTTGACGCCACCCATGAGCAAGAACAAGCTTGGGGGGGATGCCATACCCCCCGCTAAGGTATCATGTATCGCAATTTGTATCCTTTTGTTTCTTTTGTTTGCTTGTTCTTGCACCTCTCATGAAAAATGCAAAAAAATGATAAATCTGAAAATAAAATAAAAATGACAAAACTAAAAGAACAAAAATAGTCTTTAGTGTGGTTGCTAGTTTTTTTTCGTAGTTTCTCTTTATATGCGAGTATGAGTGTTTAGCCTTCCTTATGTTGAGACGATGAATAGTTGCTCTGTTTTATCTCTCGTTTGTACCTAGTCACAACTTAGTGCTCTCCCAAGTTTTGAGATTTTGGCTTATGCTTACCTAGAACTTGAAACTTGTGAGCTGCATAGTGCTTGATCTAAGTCTAACTTGTTGTGAGATATGATATGGTACAATATGGCTGCTATGATCTTGTTCAAAGTGTGACTTGACTTCCGGAGTTTTATTTTACAAAATACAAAAATAATAAAGTTCCTCAATGATCAAAATTCCTACCAAAGCCATATGTCGTTCTTACATTACAGAACCCTACACATATGCTGCTTGTCATTGCATTGAGCTTTATCAAAATTGTGTGACCCTAGTGAGAAGCTTGTCATACTCTCATTGATCAAGATCACCTACACTCCACCTCGCATGCTAAACTTCTACACTGGAAGTTAAGCAATACCACCACACTTTCCACCCAAAATAAATACTCCAAAAATTCTGTTACCTCTCTCTCAAAATGTATCATCGGAGACATGGCCATGCAAAAGAAAGAAAAAAAATAATCCCCTGCTCATACAAAAGTAGAGCATGATGAAAAAAATGGGGAATAAAGAAAAAATGTTGAGGAAAAGAAAGAAAGAAAGATAGCCATGTTCTCCTCAAAAACTCAAAAAGAGAGAGAAGGAACAAATAAAAAGGAGTATAGTTCTTCCACCTCACCACCACCATATACACACATGCACTTCTTGACCAAGGTTGTATGACTTGCATTCTCCATGGATCCACTCTTTTGGTTCGGCAATACGTGTGATGCAAGTATGCCTCATATCATCCCTACCTTGAGCTCCACATACAAGCCTTAGAAGTAGGATGACAAGAGGCAACACAATAATGCCTTGGTGAGGAATATACAATTATTGAGCAATTTGAGACCATCATTTGAGGAACTTTGCTTTTATTTCAAAAATTTTGAAAACCTCTGAAAAATAAAAGTCAAACAATGGACAAGTGAATGGTGCTCTGTTATAACCATTCTATCTCTCAACCGCCCAAGACAAGGAAAAAGCCATACGCCCCATAAGGAGTAAGGTAAAGGGTGAGTTACCATCCCAACTTTTTCAACTCAAAGGAGAGTATTTCTTGTTGTGTGCATGGTACCTAGGAGATATGAAACATCGTAGCAACTCCTGATCAACATCCTAAGTCCTACTTCTTGCTCGGGACGAGCAAGGAGGACAACTTGGGGGAGTTGTTGACGGTCCTTAGACCCAGTTTTTGACCGTCAATTAGCTCTATAAATAAGGAAGAACTAACACTTGTTACTTGCATTTTGTTATCAAATAACCTATTTCCACGTGTACCTCTAGATTTGGATGTGCAGGTGGAAAACAGGGATTTCCAGGTGTTAACATGCCCCAAAGCGACAATTCCAACACTTCCATAAAACGACGCTCACCGCGGGAATATAATTCAAGGATTAAAGGCCCAGAACCTACCAGAATATCAACTGAGGCCACGCACCTGGATAAGAAGCTTAAAGGCCAGGGGGAAGGCACCTGCCAAGGCCCAGCCCAGGAGGGGCCAGGCCTGGGTCGGTCGACCCCAAACCCTGGGTCCGCCGACCTGGCAGGGTGGCCCCCTGGGTCCACCTTTCTATGGCGGTTCACAACCGACTTTAGGAGGTCGGTTTCACCTGCAATCAATGCCCACAATATCTGGAACCGCCTCAACTCCACCGCCTTTGGAGGGCTATAAATAAAGGGGTACCCCCCTCCTTAGAAGACACACAACACAAGAGGCTCATTCCCTCGTCCACACATCCAGAGCTAGGGGTTCTCTAGTTAGGCTTAGGCTGAGTAGTTGGGCTGCCCTTTTGGCTCCCAAGTCCCTTGGAGAGTTTGGGGTATATTCCCTTGTATCCTTTTACTCTCTTTGTAAGACTTATTTATTTATCAATGGAATATCATCGTTCTTGTAGTAGTTATGTGCTTATGCTAGTTCATCGTTCATCCTTGATCTTGGATGAACGTTCTTCGTTCGTTCATGTTCGTTCGATGTTCGTTCATGATCGTTCATCGTTCGTTCGTCGTTCGTTCATACTCGATCATCGGTTAACGATGATCGTTCTTCATCGTTCGTTGTTCGTCGCTCATTCTTGAGCGACGAATGCCTATGCTTAACGTAGTGCCAGCTTTGATCCTTTGTCTAAGTAATCGCTCGCTGGATCTAGTTGTTCCTTTTGCTTAGTCATCGGGTCTATTGTCTTGCAAGGGTGCTCCAGGTTTATCGCCTTGCGAGGTGCCTCGAGGGATCTAGAGTTGTGGTTAGTTACGCTAGCATGGTGCTAGGGCTTCCTTTCCACCCTTGGATGCGTGTTCGTGCCCCACGGTTTGTAGAGGTAGGCGGCAGGTGGTGACAGCCCTGCCGTCCCTTGTAATCCTCTACGTTCGGGTATGGCATAGGAGTATATATGAAATGTCCGGAGATTGGGGCAGACTCTGATCGCTGGATCTCCCGATGATGGCTCGGCAGTAGAACAGCTTAGTCTTGGCTTGTGTACAGTTTAGGCTATAGGTAGATGCTATGCACGCTACTTGACGATGTACATTAGGAGTAGCAGTTCTTCTTACTTAACCTTAGTTTAGCTTAGAGCCGCCTCTCGCCTTTTATCAGAGAGTGGAACTGCCTGCTGTGTGTGTCGCACTATCCTCTATCCATTTATTGCCTTACCCCTGCATTTGGATATTGGTTATGATCTATCATTTGTAACACCATGAGTATAAGTACACACTTGTCAACTACGTATTCCTTTGGGAAACTATAAATAACGATACCCTGGAATACTCTCGGGTGAAATGCTACAACGGGTTATCCGTGCGCTTGCGGATTATCTTTTATGATTAAATACTAATAATACATTTCTGGCACTCGTTGCCAGTTGTGGATTATTATGTATCCTAATGTTGACGGCTCTTAGACCCAAAATAAACCGTCAACTAGCTGCACCTTTTACCCTCAAATCAAACACCAAAGGTAGACTTAGGACTTGAAACTAACGGATTCCACGAGTCTTGGTGAATTTGTGAGTGCAGCTGCATTTCATAGGAAAACGGGGAAAAGGAAGCATAAAAGGCCCACTCTGGAAACACCGATTTTCCCCGGAATAAAGATATCTCCCCAAAAGCCCAATATCAAGGAGACATGAAGAAATATCCTCTCCTGGAGATCCTCAATAATGGCAAAGATATATGGACCCACCAAATCAACCCAAATCATATCAAGAATATTCCGGAGGATCCATATCAGAATCATACCCAAGGATCATATCAGAATCATATAAAGAATATCTCAAAGGATAGCATCTAGAATCAAATCAAGGATATGCCAGAGGATATGCCAGAGAAGAAGGAAAGCAAGAGGCGGCAAGGGCAGGTCGGCCGACCCAAAGCCTTAGCCTCTAAGGCTCATCTTTTTATGGAAGTTTCCCACCGTCATACCAAGGTCGGTTCAGCCAGCAATCAATGCCCAAAGGCGGTGGAGGACCCCCAAACCGACCTACCAAGGCTATAAATAAAGGGGTACCCCCCCTCCTTTCAACAGACAACACAAGACACAAGTCATTCCACTCCCATCCAGGCCAAGGGCCTCTTGTATAGTAGTAGAATAGAGGAGAGGGCAGGGGAGAAGAGAGGGGTAGTCCTCCCTTTGTGAGGACTTAGCCCAAATCTTGTACCTTGGCGGATATTATCTTATTTATAGTTCATCGTTCGTTCTTCGTTCGTTCGTCGTTCGTTCTTCGTTCGTCGTTCGTTCTTCGTTCGTTCGTCGTTCGTTCTTCGTTCGTCGTTCGTTCATAGTTCGTTCGTTGTTCTTATTCATAAGTTAGTATTCGTGGTGATATTGATCTAGCGAGCATTGTTTACTAGTCGTTATTCTTGTTATACTTGTTTGCGGGATCATCGCTCCGCAAGGAGTGCTCCAGCCTTCTGAATCAGTACCAGGACCGGGGTTAGAGTAGTAATCGACGGCATAGACGTGGTGTCTAGGCTAGAGGTTACCTTTGTTTGCAGCGTGCCCCACGGTTTGTAGAGGTAGGCGGCAGGTGGTGACAGCCCTGTCCGTCCCTTGTAATCCTCCACGTTCGGGTTCGTCGTAGAGCTACAGGCTGGCGTGACTTGGCAGACCAGGTCTATACCAGTGCCCGAAGTAGACAAGTAGAGCTTGAGTGCGACCATCCTAAGGGATAACTAGATCTTTATTCATCCTCTCAATCCTACACTACTATTATTCTTGTGTGTCCTTGGGTAAAACTAACCTTGCTGCAGGATACCTCCGTTCCTTGGGGAAAACAAATACGATACCTTGGAATACTCCCGGGTGAAGTGCTACAACGGTATTCCGTGCGCTTGCGGATTTATTCGTGGTGTAAGAAATACCAACAAGCATTTCTGGCGCCGTTGCCGGGGAACGGTTGCTATCTCTGCTGCGAACCAGGTTTGCCCTCGTACTGTATCCTTTTATCTTTCCTTTACCATCATTAAAAAAAAAAATCCACCATCTATCCTTTCCATCCTTTTCACACCTTCACCTATCCACTTAAAGAAAAATACCAAAAACATTTACCATGGAGCCACGACCTACAATTCAATCATTCTCTGCTCCACGGGGTGAGCTCTTAGAGCCACCTTTATCATCACAACCAGTTTTTTCAACAAGCTATGAGCTTTGCCCCAGTTTTATTGCTTTGATCAAAGGTTTATCTTTCTCTGGTCTTAAAAATGAAAATCCTTTTCAACACTTGCGAGAGTTTGAGCAATTGTGTGCATGCCGATTGATCAATGGCATGACACATGAAACCTTAAAGTGGACATTGTTTTCCTTCTCCCTCAATGGGAAGGCGAAGCAATGGTACACTTACACCGCTAAGAGAGTGAACGGCGATTGGAAAGAACTGCGAGACAAATTTTGTCTAGCATTTTTTCCCGTATCTCGTATCACTGCTCTACGAGCGGAAATAATTAACTTTCGCCAAGAAGAGGAAGAAACCCTTAGTGCGGCTTGGGTTCGGTTTTGTTCATTGACCGATTCCAGCCCAGAACTTTTGCTCCCCGAACCTGTTTTATTGCAACACTTTTATTCGGGATTGAGCAAAGACACCGCATTTTATCTTGACACTGCTGCTGGCGGATCTTTCTTTCATAAAACCTTAGCCGAAGGAAAAGAACTTTTAGAACGGATCGTAGAAAACACTCCCTTTTCCTTCGAACCGCCAGAAGAACCCAAGTCGAGCTACGAGGAGACTCCAACTATCGAATGCAAGCCTTTGACTTCTAATTCATATCATTCGGCCGTTGAGCCCTCACCCAAGCCACGAACGATGATAGAGGATGAAAAACCTCTGGAGTTCCCATTCAAGTTTGGGGGTGATATCCTTGGAGGCTATGGAAACACCTTGAATTCTTCCTATCAAAAACCACCAACCTCTACATCACCCCCCAAACCACAAATGATGGAGGAGGAAGAAGAAGATGAACCCTTTGAATATCCGATGTTCGAGGAGATCATTTTTGAAGATTATGGGAACACTTCGAAATACACCTGGGTAAAGAAACCACCTCCTTCTCCTCCCGATCCTCCAAAAGAATCATTTCACAAGGAGGATCCAAAAGAAAACCAGTGGAAAACTTCTTTCGCCACCACTACCACTCAAAATCCTTTGGTGAAACCTCACCTTGATCATTCACCACTCGAGCAAGTAAAGTTCATATCTCCATTCATATCGCCCGATCTTGCTCTTCATGAGGATGAGAAGTTTTCCAACCAAGAAGAGGACAAGAAGGAAGAAACACTTCAAATCCAACAATCCTCTTCTTCTGCCTCACTTGAGTTTTTTCTCTCTGGCCCTCCTTGCATCATTCTTGATGATGATCAAGAACTTCTCGAAGAAAATCCTTCGGCCATGGAATTTCTTGAGGCATCGACTCTAGAATTCAAAGATGAATCTTTGAATGAGCATGAGAGCTTCTTCCTTGAACAACCTTTTGATACATGCTCACACCATGAATCTCTAGAGTCAAGCATCGTTAGTTCCAAAAGCATGCTTGAGGCCTACAACCACCTTGTTTATCTGTTTTGCTACTTGTTCTTCAGGATGGTTGTAGATGCCTTCATTTATCATAAATATTGCAAATCTCGTGGTTGCATTTTTGGCACTAACCATGCAGATCATTCTCCGGGATCACATCATGAAGAACATGACGGAGAAAAGTCTTGCTCGTCGGACTTAAAAATGATGATGCCCTTTGTTGGCGGTTCTTATGCGATAAAATTAAATTCATTAATTCCGCAAGCGCACGGATCACCATTGTAGCATTTCACCTTGGAGTATTCCAGGGTTATCGTATTTATATTTCCGCAGGGAAGTAGAGCAAAAGAAAGCTGAATAATAGCTATGCATTGGATAATTTGGAGAAAGAAATAATGTATCAACCATACTTGAGACGGGGGTAAGATAGGCATGATAAATATAGGTGGCACACACATCCTCAAATCCAAGGTAATAAAATAAATAAAGCGTAGTATACATTTGGGAGAGCAACGAGATAGAGTTAAGGCTACCTGTATGTTTATCTATTATTTACTTTCCTAGCAGTCAATTCTACAAAGATTAATAAATAAAGATAAAACTAATTATATAAATAATAAAATAATATCTCAAGAGTAAGATACAAAGAACTATACCGAACTCCGAGAATACTCCGGAAGCCCGAGAGAACTCTCACTCTACTCTACTCTACTCTAACTCCCAAAGCTACTACTCAACTAAACTAATGAACACTTGGATGAAGTGTGATGGTGCGAATTGATTCGGAGGCCGAGGGGTCCCTTTTATAGCTTGTGAAGGCGGTGGAAGCACCCTGGCCGAAGCTGGAGAGGCGGTGGCGCCAAAGTCGGCCGGCCGGCTGTTGGTCGTTTGTAACGCACCCATTTGTATACCGCAAGTGGACGCTGTACATTGTAGCACTTTCCCTTAGAGTATTCCAAGGTTTATATCGAATCCACAGAGATCAGCAAGAGAACCGTCTTTAGGGTTTACTATTTCGTCTAACAGAACAATCCTAGCATGAAGTACTATTGCACACACGCGAGTTGTGAAGAAGATAGGTGTTGTGCCGGTCGGCACGGAGGCCGTGCCGATCGGCACCGTGAGTGATGAACAGGAAAATTGATATTCACCAAGATCCAATCCAAGAGTTTAACCTGTATAATCTAGTAGTTCCAGCCATAAGGTAAAATCACGTCAAAGCAAGGCCTTAGCTTACACAAACTACTCCGGTATTCTACAAGACATAGTGGTTTCGTTCGCCCCGATCCTGTCACGACAGAGTACTAATAGCTCCCCACCGGTTTCTTGCACTATGCGATAGATCCATAAGAACAAACCTTCGCCACGAGTCTATTCTTACTAAGTATCTAGAATTAAGAACAAGCACAATCGCATAGACCAAAGCAATCCGATTAAAGACCAAGAATTCTCACAATGACACAATGCTCACCATCAATTACATACCTTGACGAACATCAAGAGAGGCTCAAGAACTCCGGCATAGCCAACCGCGCATGGAGGCTACGCCGGCAAGCTAACTAGCCTAGATTACATTGTCTATATGGTGGCTCTCAACTCCGGGCGGCATCTTAGATGTGTGAGGCGTCTCCCTAGGTCTTCCGTCGTCCAACTCTCGTCCTGGGGTGTCCCATGGGCTTCATATATAGAGGGGAGGCGTTTGGAGGCGAAAAGAACCGAATCTAGGTCGGTGCCGGTCGGCACCAAAGGTGTGCCGATCGGCACGACTCGTTTCTAGTTCGGACTTGATTTTCCTTTTTCGCAGCTCCGACTTCTATAGATCATATCTCCACCGTCCGGAGTCCAAATGAGGCAAACTTGGACTCTATCTTGTAGCCCACAAAAAGATCTATAACTTTGGTATTCAACTCAGCTTCTGATTCGGCCGTTTAGATCCCCAAATATGCGATGCCAAAATATCTATCCTGATTCGGACTCCTCTGCGCAGGTCTCCTTGCGGGGCCCATATCTCCTAGCTCCAGAATCCAAACGGGACAATCCATATGTGTTCCGGAAAGCTCTCGACGAGATCTACAACTTTCCTTTACATTTGATTCCCATTAGAGCACGTATTGAACTCGTAAACCATGTGACAATATAGTGCTGTTTCTGGACTGCGCGAATTGATCTTTCCTTCCGGATAAACCTTCTAGAAATCATTAGGCATTGGGCCACGACCTTGGGCTTGCATATTGGGTTCCATGAACGTCCAGAGGTGCCTTGGATACGTCATGAGCTAGTGGGAAGCCCTCCTTGCATGGCGAGTCGGGCTTCATGTCGTTACTTCTCATACTTGAGCCTTTATAGTGTCATTTCACCTAATTCTGCATCATAGCACTTAAACAACACTACAAGTGGAATTCGTCAATGTTAGGGGTAATAATGCACAATTATGACAAGAATATGGTGAGAATGTGGAGGAATATGGCTACTATTGGCACATAAAATGGGTACTTAGAAAGCGCCAACAGCTCCCCCATGCTTAAACCTTTGCTCGTCCTCGAGTAAATAAATCACTTCACCCCCCTCAAGGAGAGATCAGCGTTGCAGTCATGTCATCTTCACTTGCTTCAAAGCACATGCATATCCAACCCGCTTTAAGAGTATAGCACAAAAGTTTTATGTTGCACCAATTCAGCTACTCAAAGATACTAGTGGGGGACAGATTTAGACTTAGAACCGACCACAATGATCAAATAAAGTAGCTTCAACTCCAAAAGCAGATTACTCCTCAAACTAGGCCTTAAGATCATAAAGTTTTTCCAAAAATTCAGTCTCATATATCCAAACAAAACACTCTCTTGCAAGAATCAAGACAACACTCATCTCACAAATCTCACAAGCCAAACACTAGAAGTGATCCTTTCTACAAATATTTGGTGGAAGGCTTTATGTGTAGCTTGGTAGGAAAACAACTAGCAAAACAATGTAACTCAGAATATTATCAAATCAAGAGATAGTTCTACTTGGTTTTACAGAGACTTGTCAAAAAGGCCATTGGAATAACATGATGGAAGAGGGGAAAACACACGCTTTAGAAAGATGGACATGTGCAAATGGCAAAGAATGATCTCAAGACAAAAATGAAGTTCTCAAAATCGGATTGCACATGGTTGGAAGGATAGAGTTTCAGCCAATTGAATGCACTTACTTGAATATGATGGTTTTATGCACAATCTTCTATGAAGTCCACTCTTGCAACTTGATATAACACTATAAACAATCTTGATCTTCCACCAACTATCTTTGAAGTCCATTAACTAGTGCTTCGGAATGTAGATGACGATCCAACTCCCCCATGCTTAAACGATGCTCGTCCCGAGCATATAGGAAGTGGAAAAAGAAAAAGCACTAGTTAACCCTTTTATTTCTTCTCCTTGACCGTCTGAAACACATATACTTGATTTCTGGAGATAACAGGAGGCTTTTCGCTGATTTTGGACTTTGTGCCGGTCGGCACGCGTTTGTGCCGGTCGGCACGAACCCGACTTTTCTCTGTTTTCGCCTCAAATTAATCCTTTGCGCTTCAGAAAGTCTTCAGAGGTGTTTGGTGATGAAAATCTTCGTCTTGAGCAAGATATCTTGATAATTTGTGCATAAAACCATAGAAATAGTGCAATGGCTCGACGAGAAACTCATATCATAAGTTGTGGACAAGGAGAGGACATCACCGAAAGAAATATGGGTTTACAGGTAGGAATATTCAGCGAAGTATGCACACATTCCAGAGTAGAATAGGCAATGCTGAATATGAAAAAGGCTAGCAAACAAGTGATAGTTACGCAAACGGAATGGCCAGCTTCTAAGTCTCATACCAAAAGAACACAAACTTGACCCAACTCACCAAATTACATGTTGCAATCTACAGGTTTATCATATAGGTGTAGCATATTTGGCTTTGGTAGGTATGATCAATGCAAGAGAGCAATAATTGCAAGGATTAGAGACTTTAAGACATTATAGTTTTCTAAAAATTATTAAGGACACTAGCTATGTTGGAGTTTTCTTATTCAAGAGCAAAGCATGGTTCAAATGAACAGCACAATCATATGGGGTCTCTATCATATTATCCGTCGCCCTCCACTTAAGCAAATAGAACAGCGGAATTGGTGCTTATTATCAGTGTAAGTTCAAAATTTAGCGGGGGACAATTATATGCAACGAATCAAACAAGTTCCAACAACAATAGCAACTTTCATCATTTCTCTAGCAAAGATCCTCATCATAATCATGCATCATTTAGAGTGAAAGCACAAGCAAAAGATGGTGATGGACACAAACAAAACGAGAAAAGAAAACAAAAACCCAAGTTGATAGCAGATGATACTTGCAAGAATGAGAAGAGAACGAGATTAGAGAAGAGAGGAAGCGAAGAGATGTTACCGCATTTAAATGAATTGACACCCAGCATTTGTCTCCCCCATGCTTAAGATTTTGCTGATTTGCATGAGAAAAACTTGATAACAGGAGTAGCGGGCGAGCGCCGATCGGCACACTAAGTGGTGCCGGTCGGCACAAACAGTGGTGCCGATCGGCACACTCATCAATTTCGATCATCGCCTTTGTACCTGCTGTCCCAATGCTCCATCTCGCTCATGTGGCTGACATCACCTTATTTCTTCCAATTTTCCTCATGTGAGAGTGTTTCTTTCATTCCTGCAAAACAATTAAGTGCACATACTATTCCCGAGGTGATGGTCGGGAGTAGAACAATATCGTCCATCTAGCAACAACCTCAAAGCTCAACTTGTGGCATAACTTATTCTAGTAGAAAGGGAAAACCTAATGGGTGTAAGTGTGTGCATAAGTGTGGATGCATGAAGTTGTTAGAACAATGCTAGCAAAGAATTTAAGACAACAAGCGAGCATGACATGCTTTCATGTATTGATCAGGTACGTAGTAAGCGCATCACAATCTTGTCGCACCTATACTAGCAAAGTGAAGAAAAAGTTTTGAAGTTAGCAACGAAGGTTAGAGGCGTGGAAGCAACACAAAAGCAATGTTTACACCTAGCTCTAAGCACCATGCTTACAACTAGATTGCTAGCAATCTAAACGAAATTCTTTAACAACCAAAGTCTAAACACCATGTTTATCATGACTTAGCTATTGCAAAACTCCGTTGGTCTAGAGAGATAGCGCATTGAAAAAGAGTAGCAACCAACCAATGCAAATGATGCAAAACATAACAAGGCAAATGAACTATCCAATGTTGTTCAACAAACAAGCATAAACACCACGTTTACACCTAAATTTGCTAGAGAGAGTGCATGCAAAGCCAATTAAGTGCTCATTGGAGAGTTCAAAGCAAGCTATCATGAGTGAAATTGTGGTTATGATCATGCAAAGTGAACAAATATGCAAGTGGAGAAATATGCAAATACAAAAACAAAGCAAGTGCTCACAAATTATGCATGCAGTGAATGATTTTTGCAAACAAAACACATAATGATGGTGGTCTAAAAAGAAAAGTTAAACTAGAACAAATTAGCCACAAGTAAGCGTTCGAGTTGGGTAATTCTCACACAAAAACTTCTAGGTTGCCCTCCTAGTAGCACTAAACAATCCAAACAAAAGACCCAAAAGAAAGACACAAAACACGGGTTGCCTCCCGAAAGCGCTTCAGTTATAGTCAAGTAGCTAGACTTCTCACATACCTTGTTGTCGTGAAGCCATGGTTCTTGGTGTAAGATCCAAAAATGCCCATGCAGCTTTTTTTTATGCAACTTTGTCGTGGTTCGCTCATAGCCCTTCCTCGTTGTGTTGCATATTGCTCAATGTGTGTGGATGATATAATGCTCTGGAGTCTTCAATCTTGTTCATCTCTGATCATTTGCTTCATGGAAGAATTGCTCAAGCTAATTGCATTGTTGTCATCTTTATCTCCCTCTTCAATTATGCCACCGTAATCTGCAGCTTCTGTTCTCTCTGAATTTCGTGCCACCAACAGAATGAAACAGGTTCTAAAACCTATACCACAATGTAGGTAGCAAAAATATCTTTCCAACGAGTGCTCATACACCTCAAACGGATTCCGTATGAAGGACTTATGAGTTTTTTTTACTCCAAGGCTGCGTGCTGTTTGAAAATCTGACAGCCCGCGCAGCGTCCAATGATTTGCTCATAAATCCTTGTAGAAAAATCCAAATCCAGTACCGTTTGATGCGTTGGAAAGAAGACTTGAAGCTCTATCCAGATATAAAATTTTTCTCAATTGATCAGGTCGGAGAACTTACAGAATTACCAATGATTTCAGCTTCTTGATCTTTTCTTCGGAGAATCTTGATGACTTCATCTTTTTAAGCATTGGAGCATATGCCGGCTTGTCCTTTGACTCGTGAATCTTGATGAATATTCGTACCAGCAAGGATACAAACTTCTCAACTTGTTCATGCTTCAACGGGTTGACGGTTGGAAGATTTCTTCTTGACGAATAACGGAGGCTCTTTTCTTGAGTGTTCATCCCAATCAACCATCGAAAAACTGAACTTGCTTCATGGAGAACATCGTGATAACCAAGTGAATGACGTATATTTGTTGGTTGGTAGGAGGATCCGGAGAAAAACCCAACCACTATCGTGTTTCCATCATCAATCACTGTATATTTTCTTCAATCGTCGCATCCAATCTTCAATACTGTTGTGGGAGTAATCTATTGGAGAGATAGGAGAAGTACCGAATATTATGTAGTTGTGCCGGTCGGCACGGCGGCTGTGCCGGTCGGCACGAGGTGTTCCCACGCGTCATTGCTGCGCCAACTCCATTATCTTGCTGTATTATTGCTCAGGACACTTTATCCAAAGATCTCCAATCTTTTCTCCTCCGATTTGGGTTGTTCCGAAGAAATCTGCCTTCTCTTCTTTCTATCGACGTCTTGTTCGTGCTTCTGAGCTGCGACCAGGATGAATCAGAGGCTGCGACCTGTACCATTGCGTCGGGCATCAAATTATCTTTCCAACGAGTACTCACACGCCCTCATCGGACTCCGTATGAGGGAGATATGGCTGTTTTTGTAAAGGTATGTCTGGCTGTCTCACGATGAATCCGAATTGAATTCAAACTTTCCAAATATTCAAACTCCGTGTTTGGAACGACTTGAATCCGTGTCTACCATCAAAAGGAAGTCTTCTAAATGTTTGGGAACCCATGGATCACGTGGATATGGTCCCATAATTCTATATTTGCTTCAATCTTCCAATTGGTTGCTATTCTCGCGAAATTCTCAAACAGCCTGCGCAGGGTCTCGTGTTTCGGCCATAAATCCTTGTAGAAAGCTCCAAATAATGTGAGACTTGAACCGTTGGAAACTAGACTTGATGCACTTTCAGAATATCAACTTTTTAGACCATGCAAACTTCTGTACGGATGTGCACACCTCCGGGAAGTCAGCAGACAGAACGACAAACTCATGATCAAGAACATATCCACCATGCCTTCAATGTTATAAATTGAAATCCTCGATCTTCATGGTAAATTGCCCTCAATCTTTCTCCCATATCCTATTGCTATGAACAAGCCAAATATTCACAAAGCATTAGTCTTAAAAAATTTGACACAAGAGCGTGCACCTTGTTTTGATAAATCGGTAGGTGCCGATCGGCATGGGCGTTGCGCCGACCGGCATGAAGTAGTTTGCTCCCGGTACGAGGAGAAGGTAGCACAGATCGTCAACGTCGTCGAGCTCCAGCGTTCTGGACGTCTCCAGAACACACGGCAGCGATCCCCCATGCAGTGCCGATCGGCACCACGGTTGTGGTGGCCGGCACCGGGAGGATGGATCACCGTCTGTACTCCTTGGATAACTATGTGTCTAGCTGTACCTGTTTTCAATGGACACACAAACACGAAAAACAGGGCATGTGCAATAAAAGAATAGGATTAGTCTGAAAAACTAGATAGATCACCCTAGGTTCGAGTTGCCGATCCCCGGCAACGGCGCCAGAAAGATGCTTGTTGGTCGTTTGTAACGCACCCATTTGTATACCGCAAGTGGACGGTGTACATTGTAGCACTTTTCCTTAGAGTATTCCAAGGTTTATATCGAATTCACAGAGATCAGCAAGAGAACCGTGTTTAGGGTTTACTATTTCGTCTAACAGAACAATCCTAGCATGAAGTACTATTGCACACACGCGAGTTGTGAAGAAGATAGGTGTTGTGCCGGTCGGCACGGAGGCCGTGCCGATCGGCACCGTGAGTGATGAACAGGAAAATTGATATTCACCAAGATCCAATCCAAGAGTTTAACCTGTATAATCTAGTAGTTCCAGCCATAAGGTAAAATCACGTCAAAGCAAGGCCTTAGCTTACACAAACTACTCCGGTATTCTACAAGACATAGTGGTTCGTTCGCCCCGATCCTGTCACGACAGAGTACTAATAGCTCCTCACCGGTTTCTTGCACTATGCGATAGATCCATAAGAACAAACCTTCGCCATGAGTCTATTCTTACTAAGTATCTAGAATTAAGAACAAGCACAATCGCATAGACCAAAGCAATCCGATTAAAGACCAAGAATTCTCACAATGACACAATGCTCACCATCAATTACATACCTTGACGAACATCAAGAGAGGCTCAAGAACTCCGGCATAGCCAACCGCGCATGGAGGCTACGCCGGCAAGCTAACTAGCCTAGAT
This sequence comes from Eragrostis nindensis, assembly GCA_012490785.1. Lineage (NCBI taxonomy): Eukaryota > Viridiplantae > Streptophyta > Magnoliopsida > Poales > Poaceae > Eragrostis > Eragrostis nindensis. The sequence continues at coordinate 556,840 of JAAXCT010000037.1, forward strand.
TACATTGTCTATATGGTGGCTCTCAACTCCGGGCGGCATCTTAGATGTGTGAGGCGTCTCCCTAGGTCTTCCGTCGTCCAACTCTCGTCCTGGGGTGTCCCATGGGCTTCATATATAGAGGGGAGGCGTTTGGAGGCAAAAAGAACCGAATCTAGGTCGGTGCCGGTCGGCACCAAAGGTGTGCCGATCGGCACGACTCGTTTCTAGTTCGGACTTGATTTTTCTTTTTCGCAGCTCCGACTTCTATAGATCATATCTCCACCGTTCTGATTCGGCCGTTTAGATCCCCAAATATGCGATGCCAAAATATCTGTCCTGATTCGGACTCCTCTGCGCAGGTCTCCTTGCGGGGCCCATATCTCCTAGCTCCAGAATCCAAACGGGACAATCCATATGTGTTCCGGAAAGCTCTCGACGAGATCTACAACTTTCCTTTACATTGGATTCCCATTAGAGCACGTATTGAACTCGTAAACCATGTGACAATATAGTGCTGTTTCTGGACTGTGCGAATTGATCTTTCCTTCCGGATAAACCTTCTAGAAATCATTAGGCATTGGGCCACGACCTTGGGCTTGCATATTGGGTTCCATGAACGTCCAGAGGTGCCTTGGATGCGTCATGGGCTAGTGGGAAGCCCTCCTTGCATGGCGAGTCGGGCTTCATGTCGTTACTTCTCATACTTGAGCCTTTATAGTGTCATTTCACCTAATTCTGCATCATAGCACTTAAACAACACTACAAGTGGAATTCGTCAAGGTTAGGGGTAATAATGCACAATTATGACAAGAATATGGTGAGAATGTGGAGGAATATGGCTACTATTGGCACATAAAATGGGTACTTAGAAAGCGCCAACACCGGCCTAGGGGGGTGGCCGGCCGGCCGTCCCCTGTGGCGGTTTGCCACCGACTTGCTTCTGGACGCTCCAGATCACTCCCTGAAGGCGGTCTGAAGGTCGGTTCCTTGCTGGGGTCGGCAGAATTGGATTGAGGGCCAAGTAAAGGCCCAAATGGCCCACCTTCTAGAATGTCGGTGGAATTCTGCCGAGTTGGGCTTGAATTGTGTGTTGAAGATTATTTTCCAGCCCACTGGAGGAAGCCTGGGGCCTGTGGCCACCAGGTGGGGCCGGCCGGCCCAGGGTGGGGCCAGCCGGCCAGGGAATTTCCCTGGCTGGGCCCACTTTTCTCCATTATTCACTCTTGCATCCAAATATCCACCAAAACTTGTGGAGTAGCATTATTCCTAACTACTATGCACAAAATCTTGGTGTTATGTATTTATTTACCGGTAGGGTGGCGGTCAAAACGTGGTTTAACGACCGCCAACAACCTCCCCAAGCTTAAACTTTGCTCGTCCCGAGCAAACTCAACTCAGGGTACCGGCGGATCAGGAGTTACAAAGAAGCGCCCCATGGGTAATAAAGATGCAACAACATACTCCCTAAACAGTGGTAAGTTTACGAGAGCACAAAATATTCATGAGTGTTGCATAAATCGTGGGGCTTATATGTCACACCTTGTCATGCAGCTTTGAAGATTAGAACGGCATTTTCGGACAAGTAAACAATTCTAGCAGGTATGCATCCAGAGTTTTTATGTGCTGCAAGGTGCAAAAATTCTCCTTCGTTTTGGTAGGCACTTCTCTTACCTACCAATGTGAGTCTTATTCCTACAAGCTTCACTCATCCTACCTTCTACCAAATGAGGCTTTGTATGTGGAGCTTGGTAAGGAATGCACAAATGTCATGCATATATTGTAAAGCTAAAGAATGAGTCTCAATCAACATAGCAACTCCATTTCTTTTGGTCATAGGAAATGATGTGATGGAGGGGGAGAAAATGAACTCACACTTATGGAAGGGGTTTTTGAAAAAACATTGGTCCTTTATTTTGCTCAAGATGTTTATGATAAGAACCATATAGCCATTGACTTTTGTCATGCAACCATGGAGTTTTCTTTTTTTTTTTAAATACTCCATGGTGCAAAGGGCCATAAATTTTGAATGGTTCAATGAAACATTTTGAAATATTCTTGAGCATTTTGGATGGACCAAAGTTTTGCAAACTCTGAAAAATGTTTGGTTGGTTTATCCAAACATTCCCCTTTTTATTTGGTGGAGAGAAATTTTCGAAAACACACGCGAAGGAATTATGACCAAAATTAGGAGTGCTTAGTTTCAAGAGTACATCAACCTTAACAAAACTCAATGCACAAACAAATGGCTATGAGTGGGGCTGTTTCGAATATTATGATATGGCTCTGGTAGGAATAAATTCTCACACTAAGAGAAGTGTGCCAAAACAGAAGGGTTTTAGGTACTTGCAGCAATTCAAGAAAAACATCTCTGGATGAAACCATACTAAGAAATTGCAACAAGTCCTAATCATGCCATATCACAATCCACAATGCTCAGACTTGGTGTAACAAATACAACCCACGGAAATAAGCAAGACTCATGATGTGATCATGCTCAAGTAAAAATAACACATATGTCAGGAGTAGAGGTTGCATCTATGCGACACATGGGAAGCTAATTTGTAACTCGATCATCATTTCCCTTAAGCGTAGCATAACACCAAGATTCTAGCATTTATTCGAAACAGGGAGTTTATTTATTTATTAAGAAAATTAGGGATACTTACCTGGGGGTCCTCCCCAAGCTTGAGTCTTTGCAAGACTCGAGCTTGTATTGAACTCCTTCTTACCTGGGGGTGCCCTCCCCAAGCTTGAGTCTTTGTAAGACTTAAGCTTGATTCAGGCTCTTCCTCCTCCTTCTTGATCTGCAAAAAAGAGTGAGGATGATACAAGTGGCTAGCCCCTAATGGGCATCACCGGGAATCCTATTATTTTTGTTGTTTTTAAATTTTTTTTCAAATTTTTATTTTGTTTTTATGATTTATGAAAAGAAAAACAAGTGCTAGGCCCTAGGATAACGATTGGGATGGCCTCCCCAATCGGAGGGCTCTCATTTTTACGTCTTTGAGCTAGACGTTCTCCATGTCTTTTCAACTCGTTTGGACCTCGCTCGCTGGAGAATCTTGCGAGGTAGAGGTTCCTTCTTTCTTCCGCCACACTTTGGTTGTCTTCTTTCTGCTGGTGGCGGCGACCTTTTCTTCAATAGGCGCCTTTGTTGTACTCTCATCGGTCGATACCGTAGCTGCCTTCTTCTTTCTTGAGCGCCTCGCTCTCCTCTTCTTAGGCGATTGTGACTTGCCTACTCCTTCTTGCGGAGGAGTAAGAGGGGCTTGAGGTGTAATTGGCGGCTGAGGCATCCTCCTTGGAGTCCTCCAATAATTAGCTGGCCTTCTTGCATTCTCTCTTACCAGATAGTCTCTCATGTATGCAATGAGCTTGTCTAGCTGTGGCATGGGTGGAGTAATCTCAATCTTCTCCACTCTCCTTGGGTCCTTTCCATATATGACCCGTATTTGCTTGCATTGCTCAACTTTGGGTTTGAAGTTGAACGTCTCTTCCCTGCCGTTGAAGTCCAAGTGGATCTCTCCTGCCCCCACGTCGATGTTGGCGTTGGTGGTGCTCAAGAATGGCCTCCCAAGGATGAGAGGAGTCTTGACATCCACCTCCATGTCAAGCACAACAAAGTCGACGAGGACGAAGAAGTTTCTGATCTGTACGGGGACGTCTTCCGCAATACCAGCAGGATGACGAACGGACTGATCTGCGAGCTGCAAGCACATAGCCGTAGGCGATAATGGACAGTTTAACTTGTCATATACCGCCTTGGGCATAACGCCTACGCTTGCACCCAAGTCACAAAGCGCTTGAGAGAAGTGCTGGCTGCCAATCGAACACGGGATCGTAGGGCATCCTGGATCCTTCTTCTTTTCCGGAAGAATGTTCAGAATGGCTGCGCTGCACTCTTCTGTAAGCTTCACTACCTCCATTGCTGGAATGGGGCGCTTGTTGTTGAGGATGTCCCGGAAATACCTAGTGTAAGTAGGTACCTGCATGGCATCAAGCAGCGGAATATGCACATATATATGTCGGATAGCCTCAACAAATTTATCAAAGCGCTCGTCCACAGTGAGCTTCTTCCTGCGGTCGGGGTAAGGCAAGCCTGTAGTGTCAAAATACTCATGAGGTGCTGCCTTAGGTGGAGCTTGCTCAACGGGAGGATCTGTCATTGGTTCCTCCTCGGAGCTCTCCTTCTCGGCGTCTTCCTCTTCAGAGACCTTCTTTTCTGGAACCTTTTTACCGGCCTTCTCCTTGGGGGCTGCATTTGGTGTCTTTCTCTCTGCACCCTTGGGGTATGGTGGGTCCACAGTACCTCTTCCTCCCCTGGTGGTGATAGCACTAACACTCTCCTTCGTACGAGGAGCCTGCACAGCTGAAGCTATTTGCGCAATTTGCGTTTCTAGCATCTTGTTATGGCTTAGCTGATTCTGCAGAGCAGTGCTGAACGACTCTAGCTTGGCATCTATGCTCTCTAAAGCCTTGTCGGTAGTAAGAAATTTCTTACTAATGCTGTCATTGATCTTGACCTGGCCGAGAACTAGATCCTTGATAGAGGGCTCATAACGGGAAAGATTACCATTGTTACCTCCCTGATTCTTGTTGAAGGAGAGGTCGGGCCTGGAATTCCAGCCGTAGTTGTTCTGGGAGCGGAACCCATTGCCATTGTTGAGGAAATTGCATTCCTCTCTCACATTTGGGCAATTGATGCCATATGCCCACGCTGCCGCATTCCTCACATGTCATGCGGGATCCGCAACTTGCAGGTCCTGTGGAGACTCCACCTTGCGGAGTAGCTGATCGAGCTTGATGCGAGCATGTCCATCGTCTCCACTTGGTGTACTCCACGGGTCTTGGTGCTCGCCGCTTGGCGTTCACCATGAGTCTGGTTGGCCGCCACCTTCTCAATCAACTTCTTAGCGTTCTTCACGCTAAGGGAGAAGAAGGAGCCGCCTGCTGCGGCGTCGAGGTGCTCTCGAGCGGACGGCCTCAAACCGTGGTAGAAACTCTGTATGAGGAGCTATTCTTCTTCCATGCCATGGTGTGGGCATGAGAGAACGTACTCCTGCATCATCCGTCCTGTCCCAGGCTTCCGCGGTCGACTCATCTGCGAGCTGTTGGAAGCCCGATATCTTGTTCCGCACGGCGTTGTCTTGCCTGGCGGGAAGAACTTGGCGAGGAAGGCATTGGAGCAATGCCGTCCACGTGTCGAGGGACTCTTGGTTCGCGTAGAACCACTGGAGAGCCTTCCCCAACAGAGAGAATGGGAAAAGCTGTAGTCGGATAGCGTCCTGAGGTGCATCCTTTATGACGAAAGTGTTGCACGTCATCAGGAACCTTTGGAGGTGAGCATTTGCATCCTCCTACGGCTTCCCACAGAAAGGACTGGCCAAGATCATGTTGATCAGGCTGGCTTGAGCTCGTAGTCCTTGTTGGTGATGCGCGGGTTGGGTCCCACGCGGATGTTCTCCGTAGTCGGCGCGGAGAAGTCATTGATCGTCTTCTCAACAACAGGGTCGGCCATGGTGTTGTTCGTTGAGGAGGCCTTGACAACCGGTGGAGGAGACGATTCGAGAGCCAGAGCGTTCTTGCGGATCTGTTTGGTGAGTTTGGCTCAAACTTTCCTCAAGAACTGCCTGGATCTGAGTGGAATTTTCTGGTAGGTCGAAACCAGTCATGCACATCCCTGTTTCAATGTTTCACAAGAAGAAAAACCAGGACAAGGGTAAGCCCGCAAAAGTAAGTGATAATTATTCTTCTCACAAAACTTCAATGCATTTATTCAGTTCCTAGCTGCTACTTCCCCGGCAACGGCGCCAGAAATGCTTGTTGGCGGTTCTTATGCGATAAAATTAAATTCATTAATTCCGCAAGCGCACGGATCACCATTGTAGCATTTCACCTTGGAGTATTCCAGGGTTATCGTATTTATATTTCCGCAGGGAAGTAGAGCAAAAGAAAGCTGAATAATAGCTATGCATTGGATAATTTGGAGAAAGAAATAATGTATCAACCATACTTGAGACGGGGGTAAGATAGGCATGATAAATATAGGTGGCACACACATCCTCAATCCAAGGTAATAAAAATAAATAAAGCGTAGTATACATTTGGGAGAGCAACGAGATAAGTTAAGGCTACCTGTATGTTTATCTATTATTTACTTTTCTAGCAGTCAAGTCTACAAAGGTTATTTACTCTAGCTAAGCTCATACACATACAAGTCATGTCGTTTCGGGGCACACACGTGCTAGGTCAACCGATGAAGCTAGTTCAAACCTAGGGATCGTATGCTATAATTAAGACCCTGCTGAGTCCAACCGGACGTGGTGGATTACAGAGACCGGTGCAGCTGTCACATACACTCGCGGCTACCATCCTCCGTGGGGTTGGGTGCCAACGTGCATAGCCAAGATCTAAGCGCCACGCTTACAACCCGCCTAGAGGAGCTACTATTGATCAACGGAGCAGTCCTATCTAAGAATGAACAAGCACAGATTTCACACGACGTCATCTCCGACGACGGCACTCTCTCGTACTCGCTATTCCAACAATCACGAATCCCACAACAAGACTTCTACGAGCACTTACTTAACGAATAAATAAACTAAATAGAAAAGAACTACTAAAATAAATAAATAAAGATAAAACTAAATAATTATATTGAATAAAATAATATCTCAAGAGTAAGATACAAAGAACTATACCGAACTCCGAGAAGACTCCGGAAGCCCGAGAGAGCTCTCACTCTACTCTACTCTACTCTAACTCCCAAAGCTACTACTCAACTAAACTAATGAACACTTGGATGAAGTGTGATGGTGCGAATTGATTCGGAGGCCGAGGGGTCCCTTTTATAGCTTGTGAAGGCGGTGGAAGCACCCTGGCCGACTTTGAGAGGCGGCGGCCGACAAAGTCGGCCGGCCGGCCTAGGGGGGTGGCCGGCCGGCCGTCCCTTCGGTCGGTTGGCCACCGTCTTTTGCCTGAACGCTCCAGATCCTCTCCTGATGGCGGTCCGAAGGTCGGCTACTTCGTGGGGTCGGCAGAATTGGATTGAGGGCCAAGTAAAGGCCCAAATAGCCCACCTTCTAGAACGTCGGTGGAATCCTGCCGAGCTGGGCTTGAATTACACGTTGAAGATTATTTTCCAGCCCACTGGGAGAAAGCCTGGGGCCTGTGGCCACCAGGTGGGCCGGCCGGCCTAGGGTGGGGCCGGCCGGCCAGGGAAATTCCCTGGCTGGGCCCACTTTTCTCCATTATTCACTCCTGCATCCCAATATCCACCCAAACTTGTGGAGTAGCATTATTCCTAACTACTATGCACAAAATCTTGGTGTTATGTATTATTTACCGGTAGGGTGGCGGTCAAAACATGGTTAACGACCGCCAACAGGCGGCCACCCCGGCCATGCCGGCGGCTGCCCCTGTTGGCGGTTCTTATGCGATAAAATTAAATTCATTAATTCCGCAAGCGCACGGATCACCATTGTAGCATTGTTGGTATTTCTTACGTCACGAATAAATCCGCCAGCGCACGGAGAATACCGTTGTAGCACTTCACCCGTGAGTATTCAAGGGTATCGTTATTTTTTTTCCCAAAGGAACGGAGTGGAATTATCTTCTAGTCTAGCTCGTCAAGGACACGAAGAAGGATGGTAGAAGAAATGGGTAGAGAGGATTCCTATGGATGAGGTTCTTTCTAGATAAAGAGAGGTTTAAACACAGCAGGGCTGTCACCACCTGCCGGCAACCCTCTACCACTAGGACACGTGACACTAGGGCTATCAAGTCCCTATGCCAGTCCTGAGGTCGTGTGACAACAAGGCAATCAAGTCCTCACTGCCAGACCTATGGTAGATCCCTCCTTTAATTGCTTACTTTGGGCGCCGGCTTAGACCTGGTCTGCCAAGTCACTCCGGCCAAGGGGCCTACTACGTACCCGAACGTGGAGGATTACGAAGGACGGATAGGGCTGTCACCACCTACCGCCTACCTCAACAAACCGTGGAGCACGCAGCAAACAAAGGTAACCTCTAACCTAGACACCACGTCTAAGTTATTGATTACTACCTTAACTTGGTTGAAAGCCAAGGCACTCAAGAACAGAGCAATGATCCCGTAAGCAAGTAAAGGAAGAACTTAATCTAGATAAGAAGTACTCAAATCATAAGCAATCCAAGGATCCACAACCAAACGAGGAACGCTTAACCAAGGCTAGACTATATCCAATAGGAGATCGAGAATACTTACTTTGATGAAGATGAACGAACGATGAACGACGAACGAACGATGAACGAACGACGAACGAACGACGAACGAACGATGAACGAACGACGAACAATGTATTATAAATAAGTATCCTCAAAGATACAAGATTGGGGCTTGTCCTCACAAAGGGAGGACTACCCTTCTCCTCTACCCAACTCTCTCCCTACTCTACTAGTATACAAAGGACCCTAGGCCCTTGGGAGTGGAATGAGGCTCTCCTTCTTGTGTGTGTTGAGAGGAGGGGGGTACCCCTTTATTTATAGCCCTCCAAAGGCGGTGGAATTGAGGCGGTTCCTTAGGTCAGTGGCATTGATTGCAGGCAGAACCGACCTTGGTACGTCGGTGGGGAACCGCCATAGCAAAATGGGCCTGTTTGGCTACTGTAGCGGGTCGGCCGACCTAGGGTTTGGGTCGGCCGACCCCCCCCTTGGCCCCTATGGCCTTGGGCTTTGGTGTAGTGGTCCATGGGGTCCTCATAAGGCCTCTCCCCGGTGTATGGCCCAGGATGAGTCCAGATGACTGTATTTTGGCCTTTTCTCCATCCCGGGTGATTTCTGCGATGACCGTGGACTTGCCGGAGTGATATCTTTCTTGGGCTTGGCCAAGGAGTCTCCCTTTGGGTTCTAATGATGTATCTCAATGTGTTGACCCAAAGTGAATAGGGTTGGTATCCCTTTTGGTGTATGTCATCCTTGGGCTGTCGATGCTGATTTCTCGGAGTGGTGTCCTCTTTGGAATATGGTATGGGTTGATTTGGTGGATCCATATATCCTTGCCTTTGTTGAGGATCTCCAAGGGATGATCTTTCTTCATATCTCCTTGATATTGGGCTTTGGGGAGATTTTTTATGACGGGGAAATTCGGTGTTTGCAGAGTGGGCCTTTTATGCTTCCTTTTCCCCGGTTTCCTATGAAATGCAGCTGCACTCACAAATTCACCAACACTTGTGGAATTGGTTAGTAATAAACTCCTACCACTATGTTTGGTGTTCATTTTAATTCTTTTATGAAGGTAATTGGCGGTAAAATCTTGCTCTAAGGACCGTCAACAACTCCCCCACACTTAGCCTTTGCTCGTCCTCGAGTAAAGTTGAAGGACTAAGGTGGAACAAAACTCCCTTTGGTATGATGCTAGCATACAAGTTATTCCAAGCCATACCTGCACCTGTGAACTTTGATGTGTCTACCATGTCATCTTGGGCGGTTGAGGAATGGAACGGTCTTGATTCAAGTCATCATTACTCCCCTGTTGAGTAACTTGGGTTTTTGATAGATTTTCAAAATAAAACATAGCTTGTACTCCTCGAATGATACTCTCAGATCGCTCAGTGTGTATGATTCCTCACCAAGGCATTTGAGTTGCCTCTTTCATCCTACATCTACAAATGGCTTTTTGTGGAGCTTGGTAGGGATGGAAAGGAGCATACTTGCATCACTTATATTGCTAAGTCAAAGAGCGGATCCAAAGAGAAAACAAGTCATACAATCTGATCAAGAATGTGCATGTGTGTGGATATGTGTATATGATGGTGAATGGAATGAGATGGATACCCCTTGATGTGCGATGATGTCTCTCTCTTGATTGATTTTCATTTGAGAGCATGGCTATCACCATTTTTTTTCTTTTTTTTTTCACACTCAGCATGCTAGAGCATGTTTCTTTTATTCATGCTTCTCATGCATGTGAGTACTCTCTACTTCTTCTTCTCTTTTTTTTTCAACAACCTTTTCTCTTTTTTTTTGATAGCCATGCCTCTTTTGCAAGGATATTTTAGAGAGAGAGAGACATCAACAACAAGTGATGGAGTATTTATTTTTGGTGGATGGGTGGATGGAAAAGGTGTTGCTAACTTCCAGTGTAGAAGTTTAGCATGTTTTGTGGTGGTGGTGTATGTGTACGTGGTCTTGATCATGAAAGTATGACAAGTATCTCACAAGGGTCACAACAATTTGACAAAGCTCAAAGTAATAACAAGCAGCATTTGCAGAGGTTTTCAATGTGATCATTATTTGGCTCTGGTGGGAAAATGAGATCATTGAGGAGTGCAAAGCTATAGATTTTAGATTTTTCAAGATAAATTCCCAAGCACTCTTATACAGAAAAAGCAAGATTCCTCTCATCCAACCATATCACATTCGCCAACAACTTAGATAAACATGGGGTCCTATGAGATTGGTGTGTTCACAAGCAACAGAGTATGATGCGAGGAATAAAGAGTATGCAGGCCAACCATGCAGAAAGAAGTATGTTGGTTGAGGGGATAACAAGGTTTCTTTTATCATTGAGTTAAATTTTAGTGACCGACTCATAAGATTATTCTAACTCATGAGTTAGGGAGAGAGAGTAGTAGGGTAGTAGAATGCGCAAACCATCGCGTTGGATGAAGTGGAGACCAAGAGTGGCCATAGGAGATCAAATCAAAGTTACGATCGAACTTTCTTTTCTTGTGCCCGATGACTCTACTCCATAGCGTGTTTGAACGGTGCGATGTTTGTGCATTGTGTTGGTGGGAGATCTCGAGTGTGTGCTTGATGAAGAACGAGAGGTCTCCCCCACACTTGTTCTTGTACCTAGACTTTTTTATTCAAAACAAACAAAAGGATATGGAAATAAAAAGGACTCTACCGGGGTTAAAGACCGGTGAGCCTTAGTTTAATGAATATGACAAAATAACTTAAGGCGCGTTATATGTTTGAAAGGGAAATAAAAACGCCTAGTTTATTCATATAAATTCTTTTTTTTGTATTAAATTTTTTTTATTTTATTTTAAATTTTATCATGTAAAGAAATGCAACAAAAGAGATAACTGCCGTTATCCTGTCGGCAAGGGCATCGTCATTTTAAGTCTGACGAGCAAGACTTTTCTCCATCATGTTGGGCTTGATACGAGGTCCCGGAGAATGATCTGCAAGGTTAGTGCCAACATACAACCACGATATTTGCAATATTTATGATAAATGAAAGCATCTACAACCATCCTAAAGAACAAATAGCAAAAGAAAGCCTTAAGGAGGTTGTAGAGCTTAAGCGCGTTTTTGGCACAACCAAACATTGACTCTAGAGGAGGATCATATGAACATGCGTCTTGTGGTTTTCAAGAGAGAAGCTGTCATGCTCATGCAAAGAATCTTGTTCTTCTAGAGTAGATGCCTCAATGCAATCCATGGCCGAAGGTTTTCTTCTAGAAATTTGATCATCATCAAGAATGATAGATGGAGGGCCAGAGGGAAATGACTCAAGTGAGGCAGATGAAGAGGACCGTGAGATTTGAAGTGTTTCTTCCTTCTTGTCCTCTTCTTGGTTGGAAAACTTCACATCCTCATGAAGAGCAAGATCGGGTGTGATGTGAACAGGGATACAAATTTCACTTGCTCAAGTGGTTCATGATCGATATGAGGTTTTGCCAAAGGATTTTGAGTGGTAGTGGTGGCGAAAGAGGTTTTCCCAAGACTTGCCTTCATATCCTCCTTGAGAAATGGTTCCTTGAGAGGATCGGGAGGAGTAGGAGGCATCTTTTCCCAAGTGTAGTTCGAGGTGTTTCCGTAATCATCAGAAAGATCTTCCTCGAATAAAGGGAACTCAAGAGGTTGAATTTCTTCTTCCTCCTTCATTGTTCTTGGTACAGGAGAGGGCTCAACAGGCGAATCTTGGGATGTGGTCGATGTAAGGTTTGACTCGGATGTTGAGGGCTCCTCATGGCTTGACTCTTGGAGGGGTATTTTCAGATCATCAACATAGGAAGAGTTTTCTTGGATAAGTTCTAGGAGCGCTCTTCCTTCTGTCGGGGTTTTGGTAGCAAAAGACCCTCCAGCGGTGATGTCAAGGTATAGGGCGGAGTCCTTGTCTAGACCCATATAGAAGTGTTGCAATAACATGTGGTCGGGAATAGACAAGTTTGGGCCGGAAAGAGTTAGCAAGGAAAACCTAGCCCAGGCCGCACCTATAGACTCCTTCTCGTTCTGACGAAAGCCGAGAACTTCCGTAGCAACGACGCGGGGATAAGGGAAAGAAGGCTAAGCAAAATTTATCTCGAAGCTTTTCCCAATCACCGTACGTGCTTCCGACTGCAAGTATGTACCATTGTTTCACTTTATCTTGAAGGGAGAAAGGAAACAACTTCCATTTCACTGTTTCTTGTGACATGCCTTGGATCATGATGCATGAACACAAGTGCTCGAACTCTCGCAGATGGTGATACGGATTTTCATGCTCAAGTCCAGAGAAGGGTCGTTTCCGTACCATGGTTATAAAGGCGGGGTGGATTTGATAGCCAGATGAGGAAATAGGTTTTGAAGATGATGGTGGCTCAAAGAACTCTCGCCTTGGAGCAGAAAATGATTCGAGTGTAGGTTCTGGCTCCATGATAAATGTTTTTGGTATTTTCTTTTAATTGGATAGGTAATGATGGGGATAGGATAGGAAGGATAGATGGTGGAAGCTTGATGGTGGAAAGAAAAACAAAAGAAAGATTTTTTTTTTTTTGAAAGGATACAATACGAGGACCAACTAGGTTCGAAGACAAAACAACAACCTTTCCCGGCAACGGCGCCAGAAATGCTTGTTGGTATTTCTTACGTCACGAATAAATCCGCAAGCGCACGGAGAATACCGTTGTAGCACTTCACCTGTGAGTATTCAAGGGTATCGTTATTTATATTTTCCCAAAGGAACGGAGTGGAATTATCTTCTAGTCTAGCTCGTCCAAGGACATGAAGAAGGATGGTAGAAATGGGTAGAGAGGATTCCTATGGATGAGGTTCTTTCTAGATAAAGAGAGGTTTAAACACAGCAGGGCTGTCACCACCTGCCGGCAACCCTCTACCACTAGGACACGTGACACTAGGGCTATCAAGTCCCTATGCCAGTCCTGAGGTCGTGTGACAACAAGGCAATCAAGTCCTCACTGCCAGACCTATGGTAGATCCCTCCTTTAATTGCTTACTTGGGCGCCGGCTTAGACCTGGTCTGCCAAGTCACTCCGGCCAAGGGCCTACTACGTACCCGAACGTGGAGGATTACGAAGGACGGATAGGGCTGTCACCACCTACCGCCTACCTCAACAAACCGTGGAGCACGCAGCAACAAAGGTAACCTCTAACCTAGACACCACGTCTAAGTTATTGATTACTACCTTAACTTGGTTGAAAGGTAAGGCACTCTAGAACAGAGCAATGATCCCGTAAGCAAGTAAAGGAAGAACTTAATCTAGATAAGAAGTACTCAAATCATAAGCAAGCCAAGGATCCACAACCAAACGAGGAACGCTTAACCAAGGCTAGACTATATCCAATAGGAGATCGAGAATACTTACTTTGATGAAGATGAACGAACGATGAAACGACGAACGAACGATGAACGAACGACGAACGATGAACGAACGACGAACAATGTATTATAAATAAGTATCCTCAAAGATACAAGATTGGGGCTTGTCCTCACAAAGGGAGGACTACCCTTCTCCTCTACCCAACTCTCTCCCTACTCTACTAGTATACAAAGGACCCTAGGCCCTTGGAGTGGAATGAGGCTCTCCTTCTTGTGTGTGTTGAGAGGGGGGGGTACCCCTTTATTTATAGCCCTCCAAAGGCGGTGGAATTGAGGCGGTTCCTTAGGTCGGTGGCATTGATTGCAGGCAGAACCGACCTTGGTACGTCGGTGGGGAACCGCCATAGCAAAATGGGCCTGTTTGGCTACTGTAGCGGGTCGGCCGACCTAGGGTTTGGGGTCGGCCGACCCCCCTTGGCCCCTATGGCCTTGGGCTTTGGTGTAGTGGTCCATGGGGTCCTCATAAGGCCTCTCCCCGGTGTATGGCCCAGGATGAGTCCAGATGACTGTATTTTGGCCTTTTCTCCATCCCGGGTGATTTCTGCAATGACCGTGGACTTGCCGGAGTGATATCTTTCTTGGGCTTGGCCAAGGAGTCTCCCTTTGGGTTCTAATGATGTATCTCAATGTGTTGACCCAAAGTGAATAGGGTTGGTATCCCTTTTGGTGTATGTCATCCTTGGCTGCCGATGCTGATTTCTCGGAGTGGTGTCCTCTTTGGAATATGGTATGGGTTGATTTGGTGGATCCATATATCCTTGCCTTTGTTGAGGATCTCCAAGGGATGATCTTTCTTCATATCTCCTTGATATTGGGCTTTTGGGGAGATTTCTTATGACGGGGAAATTCGGTGTTTGCAGAGTGGGCCTTTTATGCTTCCTTTTCCCCGGTTTCCTATGAAATGCAGCTGCACTCACAAATTCACCAACACTTGTGGAATTGGTTAGTAATAAACTCCTACCACTATGTTTGGTGTTCATTTTAATTCTTTTATGAAGGTAATTGACGGTAAAATTCTTGCTCTAAGGACCGTCAACAGCGTCGCACATGATTTCGAACGGGAGTGACCAATCGGGTGGCTGGATAATGGGGGCTGGTATCAAAGCTGTCTTCAGTTCATTGAATGCCTCCATGCACTTGTTGTCGAAGATGAACGGTGCGTCCTTAGCCAAGAGACTGGTGAGAGGTCTCGCCTTTTTGGAGAAGTCCTTGATGAACCTTCTATAAAACCGGCGAGTCCTAGGAAGCTGCGGATCCCTTTTATGTTTCTCGGAGGTGGTGGAAGCGACTCAATTACCTCAATCTTGGCTTTGTCGACTTCAATCCCTCGAGCAGAGACCTTGTGCCCAAGAACAATTCCCTCTGTCACCATGAAGTGACATTTTTCCCAATTCAAAACTAAATCTGCATCCTTGCATTTCTGAAGTACCTTCTCAAGATTCTGGAGACATCTGTCGAATGTTTCACCGTAGACCGAGAAATCATCCATGAATACTTCCATTATTTTCTCCACTAAGTCTGAGAAGATTGCCATCATGCATCTTTGGAAGGAGGCAGGTGCGTTACACAACCCGAACGACATTCGTCGGTAGGCGAATGTGCCGTAAGGACATGTGAAGGTAGTCTTGTCTTGGTCCTCAGGGTGGATAGGTATTTGATGGTACCCTGAATAACCGTCAAGGAAGCAGAAGAACGAGTGCTTCGCCAACCGTTCGAGCATCTCATCAATGAACGGGAGTGGGTAGTGATCTTTCCTGGTTGCTTTATTAAGCTTCCTGTAATCGATGCACATCCTCCATCCTGTCACTGTGCGCTGAGGGATCAGCTCATTCTTTTCATTCTTCACAACTGTCATCCCTCCCTTTTTAGGTACTACCTGGACGGGGCTAACCCATTGACTGTCCTGAACTGGGTAAATTATACCTGCCTTGAGTAGCTTCAAAATTTCTTTCTTAACTACATCTCTCATGGCATTGTTCAAGCGTCGTTGGTGCTCACGCACAGGCTTGTGATCGGGTTCCATCGGGATTCGGTGTGTGCAGAATTCTGGGCTGATTCCCTTGAGATCTGCTAGTGAGTAGCCTATTACCGATCTGTATTTTTCTAGCACGGCTACTAGTTTCTTTTCTTCTTCTTCTGACAGCTTGTCACTGATGATGACAGGCGTGGTCTGATCTTTGAAGAGGAAACTGTACTTGAGACCAGGTGGCAGCTGTTTGAGCTCGACAGGTGTTGGAGCTGGTTCTTCATGCTTATTGAGTGGAACATAGGGGGAAGGGTCTTCATCTTCGTTGAAGTATTGTGCATCTTCCTCCGCATCAAACTGCGAAGCTTCTAGGAATTCAACGGCCGCTGCTTCTTCTATGGCCGCGTATTCATCCATCTTCTCAGATTTCTCCTCTGCCTTGGCATTGAGTGTTCTTCGAATGTCGATGGAGAAGCTTTGTCTTCCCATTGGAACTTCCAACTCTTCTTGGCCGCTTCTCATCTTTGTGAGTGCTGCAATTGGTGTTGCAATAAGGAAGAAGTTCTTGTCGGGAATGTCAAAGATGTAGAAATTCATGAGCAGGGGTTGCCCATTGATTTCTAGTTCCAATTCTCGCAAGATCCCCTCAGCTTGATAGCACTTGTTCCGGAATATCAGCCTTTTCCCTGATGGTATAAGGCTCGATATGTCTACCGCCAATTGCTGGGCCTGCTGCTTTGACAGAATGTTTACTCCTGCTCTTAAGTCATAGCTAGCCTCAATTGGTGGTTTATGCTCATACTTTACTAGAATGCTCTCAGGCTTTTCATCGAGCTTGATGGCCTTCTCTGAGCATTCTGTTTCTTGGAGCCAATCCTCGCTGAAGACGGCAGACAGTTTCTGCAGACGTGTGTCTTGATCTACCTTGTCTTCCCAATCTAGCTCATCTAGCTCAGCCTTTTCAACATAGCAATTCTTCTCCACCGGATAAGTTCTTGTATTTCCGAATCTCGTTAAGTCTACCTCTTCCTCATATGGCAGGAGAGGGAGAGTGGACTCAACTTGATTCCGTCCTTCGGAGAGAGATTTGGCTATCCTTGAATAGCGTAGGATTCGAGGGGCAGACGTAGAACGGTTCTTGTTCTGCCTTCAGAGCTGGCTGTGGTTGAGGTGGTTCTGCTTGGGGTTGTACCATACATGCACACTTCTTCTGTTCTGGTGAGCTAACTGAAGGTGTCTCAACTATGGTTTGTGCCTCTTCTTCATGTTTTCAGGGGCAACTGCATCATAGGAGCCCAAATTACTGAGAATTTTATCCAACACATCGAACCCTTCTTCAATTGTCTTGTACAAGAACGACCCCCCTGAAGCTGTATCCAAGAAGTTACGGCTGTTCGGAGTGAGTCCCGCAGCAAAATGTTGAAGGAGTATCGGTGATGGAATTCCCAGATCTGGTCCTTCTAGAGTGTAGGTCAGGAAACGGTCCCAGGCAGCTCCTAATGGCTCATTTCTGCCCTGCTCAAAGGTAATGATCTTCTTGCGAAGAGCAATAACCTTATGGAGAGGGAAGTACTTGAGACAGAAGAGCTTCCGGAGAGTAGCCCAATCTCCCTGAGCTTCGCTTACATGTTTGGCATACCAGAGCTCTGCATTGCTAGTGATGGAGAACGGAAACAGCAACCATCTGAAACTGTCTCTCGGGACTCCTGATGTAACAACTGTGGAACAGAGCCTCTCGAAGTAACGCATATGTGTATATGGATTTTCATGATCTTCCCCGCGGAACTCAGATCCCTTCACCAAGGCAATCAGCTCTGGACGAATCTCATAACTGACAGGTGTGATTGTGCTTGGCTTGGCTGGTGCAGGCTCCAATAGTGCTCCTTTCGGAGCTGCGGCGTCGAAGATCGACGGAGTGTCCATGATATGATATGATAATAAAAGAAAAAGAAAAACAAAAGAAAACAAAAGAAAATAAAAAACCTTTAACGGGCGCCTCTAGGTTCGAGTTTTAGCACAGCTTACCGTTCCCCGGCAACGGCGCCAGAAAGCTTGTTGGCAGTCCTAAGGCCTAACAGAATTTAATCCGCAAGCGTACGGATACCGATGTAGCTTTCACCACAAGGAGTATTCCTAGGGTATCGAATCCACAGGGAACGTATAGTGTACTAAAGCCTAAACACTAGAGGTATTGATCCGTAAAGGTGGCACACAGGAGCGGAGTTTGCAGCAGTAAATAAAAGGGTCTTCTGGCCAGGCAATCTAATGATAAGAAGCTATGTAGCTGGGCAATTTGGTAAGGTCCTTACTCTATTATTCGTTTCGGGGCACACGCATGCCAGAACAGCAACCCGAGAATTAGGTTCAACTGTCAAGGGGAACTACGTGCTATTGACCTCCCTACTAAAAACAATAACCCGGACGTGGTGGATTACAGAGACCGGTACGCCTGTCACACGTACTCGCGGCTACCATCCTCCGTGGGGTTAAGAGCAAATCAGGGATAACTCTAGGTCTAAACACCACGTTTACACCTATCGTCACAACTAGCGAGGAATTCCAAATAAGCTAGTCTATGCAATAAATAAATAAATATTTAAAGCATACCTGAAACCCACAAATAAATAAAGCAGAATACCTTACTTTATTGCCCGACCAATAATCTTCTTACATGTTGCCCGGCCTGGAAGACTAAGACGACTACTCCCAGGCGAGGAGCATACCGGAGGCGACGAAGAGCCGACACAGTAGAGTCCCGACATGCCGGGGCCTCTAGCTCTCCTTCCCTCTCACTCACTCTCTCCTAGCAACACTATCCTACTACCAAAAGACTAAAATGAAGTATCAAATGAGGTGTGTCTTGCTTCTGGAGCCGGAGGGTGTTATTTATAGCTTGCTGGAGTCGGTGGGGATCATCTGGCCGAAGCTGGGACGTCGGTGGAACAAAGGTCGGCCGGGCGGCCTGGTAGGGGGGCCGGCCGGCCACTGATTCTGTCGGTTGGCCACCGACTTCCTCCTGGATGGCTCTGATCTGCTCCTGATGGCGGTAAGATGGTCGGTTTCTTCATGGGTCGGCAGAAGTGGAGTGGCCTTCAAGTTTAGGCCCAAAAGCCCATGTTCTAGAATGTCGGTTATTTGATATTGGCCTGGGCCTTGAATTCCACGTGGGAAAGCTGTAGAAGGCCTCTGGGGAGGAGCTGGACCTCAGTGGCAGCCTGAGCTGGCCGGCCGGCCTATGACTGGGCCGGCCGGCGGGCTTTGTCCCCCGTTTCCTGTGAATTTCGTCCATATTGCTCCCTGCATTCAAATACTCCAACAAAACTTGTGGAGAGCCAGTAATATAAAATATTGTTCATTTTATCCTTGTATGATGGCTTTTATTGAATGGTGTTGGCGGTAAAATATTCGTATTAAGTAGCGCCAACAATGGACTCATAGGCACCCCTCCTTTCTGCTGATGTGAGCGGCTGAACGAGCTGTTTCCCCTTCCCGCGGATGCCCGTAATCTTGAAGCGTGGGTCTCCCATCTTCTTGGGAGTATCAACAGGGGGAGAGTGCTCAATGTATTGGTGGTGTACCACATTGCCACTCTTGGTGACTAGTGATCCCACGTACTTCTCTCCAGGACGGAGAGAGGTCCCAGGATTGTCGCGACGAGCCTTCCTTGGAGTGAGCACCCCTGTGGTAGGATGAGGAGTAGAACGACTCTTTCTCAAGACCTTCTTGGCTATGGGAGTTGCAGCGGGAGCACTTGGTGGTGGTAGGAGGGATAAGGGTGCGACATCCACAAAGTTAGCTTGCTCAACAGGGAAGATGGGATCAAGGATGTTCTCTAGGTCAAGTTCGCGCAAGAGTTGGCTTGTGGTGGCGGACACATCAAAGTCAGGGATGCTGCTGTCCATGGTGGTGTTGGAAGTGTGTTGGGCGTTGGTTTGAGGAGGAAGATGGGTGATGCAAAGGAAAAGAGGGGAAATCACTAATATTTATGAAGAAAACTAAGGAAAGAATTTTCTTGATTTCCCCGGAGTAGAGCAGGAGCTACATCAGTGGGATTTCTGCTTGTGAACGTTGGAGGAGAAGGTGGGAGGAAGATCAGACCGTTATGGGTCCCACAGGGGTCGCCCGACCTGTTAGAAGGGGTCGGCCGACCCTGTGTGGGTCCCACTGGCCCCCTGTTTCCTGCAGCGCTTTTCTTATTCGAGAATATATTGTACAATAATTGCGATGGGTAAAAATAAGAAACAGAGGATGTCAAGATAAAAGATTTAAATCAATTAGATTCATGACATCGAATTCCTTATTTTCTTCGGGCTCAAGATAAATTTTAAGACGCTGACCATTTACCTTGAATATATTACCTCCGTCGTCTTGGAGTGTGATTGCTCCATGAGTCGACGTGTCGATGATGGTGTATGGTCCGTTCCATTTACTTCTCAATTTTCCATGCCCGAAGAGCTTTACCCTTGAGTTGAAAAGCAACACCTTGTCTCCAACTTTGAACTCTTTTATTTTTATTCGCCGGTCATGCCAGCGCTTTGTACGCTCCTTGTAGATGGCTGAGTTATGATATGCTTTGTCTCTCCATTCTTCCAACTCAGCTATCTCCATTTTTCTTCTCCACCCAGCTCCTTTCATATCCATGTTCCAGGTCCTCATGGCCCAATATGCCTTATGTTCCAACTCGACTGGCAAATGGCAAGTTTTTCCATAGACGAGTTGGTATGGTGACATGCCTATGGGTGTTTTGTATGCTGTTCTATATGCCCATAGTGCATCGGGTAGCTTGTTCTTCCATCCCTTCCCCATTTCCAATACTGTTTTCTGCAGGATCCGCTTGATTTGTTTGTTGGATGTTTCGGCCTGCCCATTTGTTTGGGGATGGTATGGAGTGGCAATGTTGTGCTTTGCTCCAAGCTCTCTTAGAAAGCTACGGAAGGTCTTATCAATGAAGTGAGACCCTCCATCGCTTATCACCATTCTCGGAGTTCCAAACCTTGGAAAGATAAACTCGTGGAACATCCGGCGAGCGTGTTTGGAGTCTGCCGCTCGGCATGGCATAGCTTCTACCCATTTGGACACGTAGTCCACCGCCACCAATATGTATTCACAATCTTGGGACTTCACGAATGGTCCCATGAAGTCAATGCCCCATACGTCGAAGAGTTCGACTTGAAGGTTGTATGTGAGGGGCATTGCATCTCGTGCTGTGATGCCTCCAAATCTCTGGCACTGCGGGCATCTCCGAATGAATTCTTTTGTATCTTCATACATGGTTGGCCAGAAGAATCCGCTTTGCCAGATCTTTGCTTGGGTACGGAAGGCACCATAGTGTCCACCGTATGGGGCTGCGTGGCATTTCTCAATGATTTGTGTGCTCTCAGGAGTGGGCACACATCGCCTAAGCAGTCCATCGGCGCAGACACGGTAGAGGTATGGCTCATTCCATAAGTGACGGCGACTCTCATATATCAATCTTCTTTTATCCGCCCCTGGTGGTACGTATCCTGTGGCGATGAAGTTCACAATGTCGGCGTACCAAGGGTGCGAATCCGTCACTTTTAGCAGCATGTCGTCGCGTAGGAAGTCATTTATGGGTAACTCCTGCAAGTTAGTGAACTGCATACGCGACAAATGATCTGCTACAGAATTTTCTACTCCTTTCTTATCTTTTATTTCTAGATCGAATTCTTGGAGCAGAAGGATCCATCTTATGAGACGGGGTTTAGCATCTTTCTTAGCAAGCAGATGTCTCAAAGCAGCATGATCAGTGTAAACAATAACTTTTGCTCCAGCTAAGTAAGATCTAGACTTGTCAAAAGCAAAAACAACGGCAAGGAGCTCTTTCTCAGTGGTAGTATAATTCAACTGAGCTCCAGTCGAAGTTTTGCTAGCATAAGAAATTGAATGATGCTTTTTGTCTTTCATTTGACCAAGAACTGCCCCCACAGCAAAGTCAACTGGCATGGCCTTCTAAGGAATCAACATTGACACTGAGCAACAGGTTTGTCCTCGAAATTCGTCCATCGGCATTTTTACCTTTATTGACATCATATTCATCAGACGCAAGAGCGAAGAGACGAATCGGCAAACCTTTCTGTCGATGAACCTGAAACTTTACAAGCAACACCTTCCCAGACCATTCCAGAGAGCCGTTTTTCAGATCCTGGAGCATCTTCTTCTCAGGCTATTCCGGTTGAAGCCGATGTCGATTTATCTGAGGTAATAACTGTCGATCTGTTCCCTTCATCAATTTACCATCTAACAACCATCCTCTGTACCCGCAGGCACGTGTAGTAGAACCAATCATTGCCATGCATCATCGACAACCTTTGCCGATCGATATCCGCAATGAGCTTCTTGATCTGGAAGCCAGAATTGACTTCGCAAGTACAGAAGATCTTACTCACAATGCGAGTTCGGTTCGTGCTAGATTTGAAGCCATCCAAAATAACCTTCCAAAGGACTTGAGGGTTGCGCTTCATCCAGTGGCATACATGGAGTTCCGGCGCCTTGATTATGAGCAAGCTCAAGAAAACATCAACCGCCGATCCCATCAACGCCATCTCGTTGCTAAAGCAGAAAAAGCTCTTGAGCTCTCACAGCAAGAATTGGAGAAATACAACTCCATGAAGAATCGGCTAACAGAGGAGGAGAATCGGCTAACTCAGCTGAAGAAAGAAGCCGAAGACTTGAGAGCAGCTCTGCAGGCTAAGGAACAAGAAGTATCGGCATCGGCAGAAACCATTGCCAAGATCAATGCCAACATGCTCCAACAAAAAGACTTGCTCAACGCCTCTATTGAAGCTTCAGAACGCGCCTAGGCATCTGTTCCTGCAGAGATCGAATCTGACGATAATGACAACTATGTTCTGGCCGAGATTGATCAGCTCCGCACCCATGCACTAGATGTACTCCATGATTATCTGTATCCCCGTCGTGCATGAGCTTGTAATCACCAAACACTATCTTACAATCTGTAATATATATATATTTGCTTTCATGCTCCTTTGCTTTTTCCCTTTTATATATTTTCCATAAGGGCGATACCATTAGCATCGGCCATCTTAAAGGCGACGCTCTTGACCTCGGCTCCGATAAAACTCAACCGAACACTTTAAAGACCTACCAACAAGGTAGTATTACTTTAAATACTTTGCATTAAGCGCTCGGTGTTGGCGGTCGTTAAACCATGTTTTGACCGCCACCCTACCGGTAAATAAATACATAACACCAAGATTTTGTGCATAGTAGTTAGGAATAATGCTACTCCACAAGTTTTGGTGGATATTTGGATGCAGGAGTGAATAATGGAGAAAAGTGGGCCCAGCCAGGGAAATTCCCTGGCCGGCCGGCCCCACCTGGTGGCCACAGGCCCCAGGCTTCCTCCAGTGGGCTGGAAAATAATCTTCAACGCACAATTCAAGCCCAGCTCGGCAGAATTCCACCGACATTCTAGAAGGTGGGCCATTTGGGCCTTTACTTGGCCCTCAATCCAATTCTGCCGACCCCAGCAAGAAACCGACCTTCAGACCGCCTTCAGGGAGTGATCTGGAGCGTCCAGGAGCAAGTCGGTGGCAAACCGCCACAGGGGACGGCCGGCCGGCCACCCCCCTAGGCCGGCCGGCCGACTTTGGCGCCACCGCCTCTCCAGCTTCGGCCAGGGTGCTCCCACCGCCTTCACAAGCTATAAATTGGACCCCTCGGCCTCCGAAGCAACTCGCACCATCACACTTCATCCAAGTGTTCATTAGTTTAGTTGAGTAGTAGCTTTGGGAGTTAGAGTAGAGTAGAGTAGAGTGAGAGCTCTCTCGGGCTTCCGGAGTCTTCTCGGAGTTCGGTATAGTTCTTTGTATCTTACTCTTGAGATATTATTTTATTCAATATAATTATATTTAGTTTTATCTTTATTTATTTATTTTAGTAGTTCTTTTCTATTTAGTTTATTTATTCGTTAAGTAAGTGCTCGTAGAAGTCTTGTTGTGGGATTCGTGATTGTTGGAATAGCGAGTACGAGAGAGTGCCGTCGTCGGAGATGATGTCATGTGAAATCTGTGCTTGTTCATTCTTAGATAGGACTGCTCCGTTGATCAAGAGTAGCTCCTCTAGGCGGGTTGTAAGCGTGGCGCTTAGATCTTGGCCTATGCACGTTTGGCACCCAACCCCACGGAGGATGGTAGCCGCGAGTGTATGTGACAGCTGCACCGGTCTCTGTAATCCACCACGTCCGGGTTGGACTCAGCAGGGTCTTAATTATAGCATATGATTCCCTAGGTTTGAACTAGCTTCATCGGTTGACCTAGCACGTGTGTGCCCCGAAACGACATGACTTGTATGTGTATGAGCTTAGCTAGAGTAAATAACCTTTGTAGACTTGACTGATAGAAAAGTAAATAATAGATAAACATACAGGTAGCCTTAACTCTATCTCGTTGCTCTCCCAAATGTATACTACGATTTATTTTATTACCTTAGATTTGAGGATGTGTGTGCCACCCATATCTATCATGCCTATCTTACCCCCGTCTCAAGTATAGTTGATACATTATTTCTTTCTCCAAATTATCCAATGCATATCTATTATTCAGCTTCCTTTTGCTCTACTTCCCTGCGGAAATATAAATACGATAACCCTGGAATACTCCAAGGTGAAATGCTACAATGGTGATCCGTGCGCTTGCGGAATTAATGAATTTAATTTTATCGCATAAGAACCGCCAACAAGCATTTCTGGCGCCGTTGCCGGGGAAGTAGCAGCTAGGAACTGAATAAATGCATTGAAGTTTGTGAGAAGAATAATTATCACTTACTTTTGCGGGTTTACCCTTGTCCTGTCTTTCTTTCTTGTGAAAATTTGAAACAGGACTGTGCATGACTGGTTTCGACCTACCAGAAAATTTCCACTCAGATCCAGAGCAGTTCTTGAGGAAAGTTCGAGCCAAACTCACCAAACAGATCCGCAAGAACGCTCTGGCTCTCGAATCGTCTCCTCCACCGGTTGTCAGGGCCTCCTCAACGAACAACACCATGGCCGACCCCGTTGTTGAGAAGACGATCAATGACTTCTCCGCGCCAACTACGGAGAACATCCGCGTGGGACCCAACCCGCGCATCACCAACAAGGACTACGAGCTCAAGCCAGCCTTGATCAACATGATCTTGGCCAGTCCTTTCTGTGGGAAGCCGTCGGAGGATGCAAATGCTCACCTCCAAAGGTTCCTGATGACATGCAACACTTTCGTCATAAAGGATGCACCTCAGGACGCCATCCGACTACAGCTTTTCCCATTCTCTCTGTTGGGGAAGGCTCTCCAGTGGTTCTACGCGAACCAAGAGTCCCTCGACACGTGGATGGCATGCTCCAATGCCTTCCTCGCCAAGTTCTTCCCGCCAGGCAAGACGACTGCCCTGCGGAACAAGATATCGGGCTTCCAACAGCTCGCAGATGAGTCGACCGCGGAAGCCTGGGACAGGATGCAGGAGTACGTTCTCTCATGCCCACACCATGGCATGGAAGAATGGCTCCTCATACAGAGTTTCTACCACGGTTTGAGGCCGTCCGCTCGAGAGCACCTCGACGCCGCAGCAGGCGGCTCCTTCTTCTCCCTTAGCGTGAAGAACGCTAAGAAGTTGATTGAGAAGGTGGCGGCCAACCAGACTCATGGTGAACGCCAAGCTCGATCAAGTGGAGTACACCAAGTGGAGACGATGGACATGCTCGCCATCAAGCTCGATCAGCTACTCCGCAAGGTGGAGTCTCCACAGGACCTGCAAGTTGCGGATTCCCGCATGACATGTGAGGAATGCGGCAGCGTTGGGCATATGGGCATCAACTGCCCAAATGCGAGAGAGGAATGCAATTTCCTCAACAATGGCAATGGGTACCGCTCCCAGAACAACTACGGCTGGAACTCAAGGCCTGACCTCTCCTTCAACAAGAATCAGGGAGGTAACAATGGTAATCTTTCCCGTTATGAGCCCTCTATCAAGGATCTAGTTCTCGGCCAGGTCAAGATCAATGACAGCATTAGTAAGAAATTTCTTACTACCGACAAGGCTTTAGAGAGCATAGATGCCAAGCTAGAGTCGTTCAGCACTACTCTGCAGAATCAGCTAAGCCATAACAAGATGCTAGAAACACAAATAGCGCAAATAGCTTCAGCTGTGCAGTCTCCTCGTGCGGGTAAACTTCCTGGGCAACCAGAAGTTAATCCCAAGGAGAGTGTGAATGCAATAACCATCAGGTGTGAAGAAAGCGACTTGGATGCCGCACTCCCCAAGGACGTGATCAGAAGAGATCCCGGATGGCCAACCATTCCGTGTTTGGTCAACGACCGGTGTTTCGCTCGGGCACTATGTGACTTAGGGGCGAGCGTGAGCATCATGCCGAAGGCGATGTACGATGGGTTAAACCATCCATTATCCCCAACGACCATGAAGCTCCAGCTTGCAGACGGGTCACTGCGCCTGCCCTTGGGGATTGTCGAAGAAGTTCCCGTGCAGATCAGAAATCTCTTCGTCCCTGTTGACTTTGTTGTGCTGGATATGGAGGTGGATGACAAGGCTCCTCTCATTCTTGGGAGGCCGTTCTTGAGCACTACCAACGCCAACATCGACGTGGGGGCAGGAGAGATCCACTTAGACTTCAACGGCAAGGAAGAAACGTTCAACTTCAAACCCAAAGTTGAGCAATGCAAGCAAGTACGGGTCATATATGGAAAGGACCCAAGGAGAGTGGAGAAGATTGAGATTACTCCACCCATGCCACAACCAGACAAGCTCATTGCATACATGAGAGACTATCTGGAAAGAGAGAATGCAAGAAGGCTAGCAAAGTATTGGAGGACTCCAAGGAGGATGCCTCAGCCGCCAAAACCACCTCAAGCCCCTCTTACTCCTCCGCAAGAAGGAGTAGGCGAGTCACAATCGCCCAAGAAGAGGAGAGCGAGGCGCTCAAGAAAGAAGAAGGCAGCTACGGTATCGACCGATGAGAGTACAACAAAGGCGCCTAACGAAGAAAAGGTCGCCGCCACCAACACAAAGAAGACAACCAAGATGTGGCGGAAGAAAGAAGTAACCTCTACCTCGCCAGATTCTCCAGCGAGCGAGGTCCAAACAAGTTGAAAAGACATGGAGAACGTCTAGCTCAAAGACGTAAAAATGAGAGCCCTCCGATTGGGGAGGCCATCCCAATCGTTATCCTAGCTAGGCCTAGCACTTGTTTTTCTTTTCATAAATCATAAAAATAAAATAAAAATTGAGAAAAATTTAAAAACAACAAAAATAATAGGATTCCCGGCGATGCTCATTAGGGGCTAGCCACTTGTATCATCCTCACTCTTTTTTGCAGATCAAGAAGGAGGAGGAAGAGCCTGAATCAAGCTTAAGTCTTACAAAGACTCAAGCTTGGGGAGGGCCCCTCAGGTAAGAAGGAGTCAATACAAGCTCGAGTCTTGCAAAGACTCAAGCTTGGGGAGGACCCCCAGGTAAGTATTCCTAACTTTTCTTAATAAATAAATAAACTCCCTGTTTCGAATAAATGCTAGAATCTTGGTGTTATGCTACGCTTAAGGGAAATGATGATCGAGTTACAAATTAGCTTCCCATGTGTCGCATAGATGCAACCTCTACTCCTGACATATGTGTTATTTTTACTTGAGCATGATCACATCATGAGTCTTGCTTATTTCCGTGGGTTGCATTTGTTACACCAAGTCTGAGCATTGTGGATTGTGATATGGCATGATTAGGACTTGTTGCAATTTCTTAGTATGGTTTCATCCAGAGACGTTTTTCTTGAATTGCTGCAAGTACCTAAAACCCTTCTGTTTTGGCACACTTCTCTTAGTGTGAGGATTTATTTACCTACCAGAGCCATATCATAATATTCGAAACAGCCCCACTCATAGCCATTTGTTTGTGCATTGAGTTTTGTTAAGGTTTGATGTACTCTTGAAACTAAGCACTCCTAATTTTGGTCATAATTCCTTCGCGTGTGTTTTCGAAAATTTCTCTCCACCAAATAAAAAGGGGAATGTTTGGATAAATCAACCAAACATTTTTCAGAGTTTGCAAAACTTTTGGTCCATCCAAAATGCTCAAGAATATTTCAAAATGTTTCATTGAACCATTCAAAATTTATGGCCCTTTGCACCATGGAGTAGTTAAAAAAAAAACTCCATGGTTGCATGACAAAAGTCAATGGCTATATGGTTCTTATCATAAACATCTTGAGCAAAATAAAGGACCAATGTTTTTCAAAATCCCCTTCCATAAGTGTGAGTTCATTTTCCCCCCTCCATCACGTCATTTCCTATGACCAAAATAAATGGAGTTGCTATGTTAATTGAGACTCATTCTTTATCTTTACAATATATGCATGACATTTGTGCATTCCTTACCAAGCTCCACATACAAAGCCTCATTTGGTAGAAGGTAGGATGAGTGAAGCTTGTAGGAATAAGACTCACATTGGTAGGTAAGAGAAGTGCCTACCAAAACGAAGGAGAATTTTTGCACCTTACCTTGCAGCACATAAAAACTCTGGATGCATACCTGCTAGAATTGTTTACTTGTTCGAAAATGCCGTTCTAGTCTTCAATGCTGCATGACAAGGTGTGACATATAAGCCCCACGATTTTTTGCAACACTCATGAATATTTTGTGCTCTCGTAAACTTACCACTGTTTAGGGAGTATGTTGTTGCATCTTTATTACCCATGGGGCGCTTCTTTGTAACTCCTGATCCGCCGGTACCCTGAGTTGAGTTTGCTCGGGACGAGCAAAGTTTAAGCTTGGGGAGGTTGTTGGCGGTCGTTAAACCATGTTTTGACCGCCACCCTACCGGTAAATAAATACATAACACCAAGATTTTGTGCATAGTAGTTAGGAATAATGCTACTCCACAAGTTTTGGTGGATATTTGGATGCAGGAGTGAATAATGGAGAAAAGTGGGCCCATGTAACATCCTGGCCCAGGGCTTAATAGGATTGATAAGAATACTCATACCAACAGTTGCAACTTCTTTTCTGGAAGCTCATCTCGAAAGAACTCCGGGGTTAAGCGTGCTTGGCCCGGAGCAATTTCGGGATGGGTGACCGACCGGGAAGTCCTTCTCGGGTGCGCACGAGTGAGGACAAAGTGCGCAGAAAAGACGTGTGTTGGTCTGTGGGGACAGTCTTGAGATCCTAGAGAGCTGCCAGGCGTGCGGGCCCGGCCTCGTGGAGGCGGGACGTCACAAGTGGTATCAGAGCCGACCCTCGCGGTTTCACGGGCGCGTGTGGGCGCAGTTGCTCAGGCATGGTGCGCATGGCTGGTGTGGGCCCAGAGTGGTCACACAGCATGGCACATGCGCTGGCACTGGACGCACGGACGTGGCCAAGAGGGGACGTTCCTGGACTGGGGTTGATCGACGAGGACGTCGATCTCCTAAGGGGGTGAGAATGTAACATCCTGGCCCAGGGCTTAATAGGATTGATAAGAATACTCATACCAACAGTTGCAACTTCTTTTCTGGAAGCTCATCTCGAAAGAACTCCGGGTTTAAGCGTGCTTGGCCCGGAGCAATTTCGGGATGGGTGACCGACCGGGAAGTCCTTCTCGGGTGCGCACGAGTGAGGACAAAGTGCGCAGAAAAGACGTGTGTTGGTCTGTGGGGAC
This sequence comes from Eragrostis nindensis, assembly GCA_012490785.1. Taxonomy (NCBI): domain Eukaryota; kingdom Viridiplantae; phylum Streptophyta; class Magnoliopsida; order Poales; family Poaceae; genus Eragrostis; species Eragrostis nindensis. The sequence continues at coordinate 586,029 of JAAXCT010000037.1, forward strand.
AGTCTTGAGATCCTAAAGAGCTGTCAGGCGTGCGGGCCCGGCCTCGAGGAGGCGGGACGTCACACAACCCCAGTCAGGGAAATTCCCTGGCCGGCCGGCCCCACCCTAGGCCGGCCGGCCCCACCTGGTGGCCACAGGCCCCAGGCTTCCTCCAGTGGGCTGGAAAATAATCTTCAACGCACAATTCAAGCCCAGCTCGGCAGAATACCACCGACATTCTAGAAGGTGGGCCATTTGGGCCTTTACTTGGCCCTCAATCCAATTCTGCCGACCCCAGCAAGAAACCGACCTTCAGACCGCCTTCAGGGAGTGATCTGGAGCGTCCAGGAGCAAGTCGGTGGCAAACCGCCACAGGGGACGGCCGGCCGGCCACACCCCTAGGCCGGCCGGCCGCCTTTGGCGCCACCGCCTCTCCAGCTTCGGCCAGGGTGCTCCCACCGCCTTCACAAGCTATAAATTGGACCCCTCGGCCTCCGAAGCAACTCGCACCATCACACTTCATCCAAGTGTTCATTAGTTTAGTTGAGTAGTAGCTTTGGGAGTTAGAGTAGAGTAGAGTAGAGTGAGAGCTCTCTCGGGCTTCCGGAGTCTTCTCGGAGTTCGGTATAGTTCTTTGTATCTTACTCTTGAGATATTATTTTATTCAATATAATTATATTTAGTTTTATCTTTATTTATTTATTTTAGTAGTTCTTTTCTATTTAGTTTATTTATTCGTTAAGTAAGTGCTCGTAGAAGTCTTGTTGTGGGATTCGTGATTGTTGGAATAGCGAGTACGAGAGAGTGCCGTCGTCGGAGATGACGTCGTGTGAAATCTGTGCTTGTTCATTCTTAGATAGGACTGCTCCGTTGATCAAGAGTAGCTCCTCTAGGCGGGTTGTAAGCGTGGCGCTTAGATCTTGGCCTATGCACGTTTGGCACCCAACCCCACGGAGGATGGTAGCCGCGAGTGTATGTGACAGCTGCACCGGTCTCTGTAATCCACCACGTCCGGGTTGGACTCAGCAGGGTCTTAATTATAGCATACGATTCCCTAGGTTTGAACTTGCTTCATCGGTTGACCTAGCACGTGTGTGCCCCGAAACGACATGACTTGTATGTGTATGAGCTTAGCTAGAGTAAATAACCTTTGTAGACTTGACTGATAGAAAAGTAAATAATAGATAAACATACAGGCAGCCTTAACTCTATCTCGTTGCTCTCCCAAATGTATACTACGATTTATTTTATTACCTTGGATTTGAGGATGTGTGTGCCACCCATATTTATCATGCCTATCTTACCCCCGTCTCAAGTATAGTTGATACATTATTTCTTTCTCCAAATTATCCAATGCATATCTATTATTCAGCTTCCTTTTGCTCTACTTCCCTGCGGAAATAGAAATACGATAACCCTGGAATACTCCAAGGTGAAATGCTACAATGGTGATCCGTGCGCTTGCGGAATTAATGAATTTAATTTTATCGCATAAGAACCGCCAACACTCGGCTCAATTCCCCATCTCTTTCGTCGATCGGCTGATTGTCGATTGCATTCCCCTTCACTTCCATCAACCGATCAACATCCAGATCTGATAACTGCCACAGCAACCGCGGAGTTGCCGATCCTTCCGTGATGCAAACACCCTCATCGGTAACATCCAATGCTTCACCTTCCCAGTAAGTTCCTGATATGCATGGCAAGTTTTCCACCATCATCGGCAGAAAATCTGTAGTAGCCACACTCACCGATCTGTCAGCTTGAATAGTTTCCACCTCGCCACCGACCCACTGGATAAGGAGTTGATGCAGCGTGGAAGGGATACAGCAATTAGCATGAATCCAATCCCTACCCAGCAGTACGGCATACGATCCTTTGCCTTCAATCACGAAGAACGTCGTCGGCAAGGTCTTGCTTCCAATAGTGACCTCGATATTGGTGACTCCTTTGACTTCAGAGCTCCTGCCCCCATAATCCCTCAGCGTCATGTTGGCCTTTGTCAGCTCTTCAGGCAGTTTGCCGATCTTCCTGTACGTCACCATCGGCAAAACATTGACAGCAGCACCACCATCGACCATCATCTTGCTCATCGGCTTGCCTTTGATGCAACCATTCAGGTACAAGGCCCTCAGATGGAGATGATCGACACCAGACGGCTTTTCAAATACTGCTTGCTGTGGACCCAATAACAACTCGGCAGAAGCTTCTTCTTCCGATTCATTAATACCCAAAGAACTAAATTCTCGCGGCAGCATAAATACCATATTGACAGGAGGTTCAACTTCATGTACTTGAGATTTGACTTTTGGTCTCCATACCTTTTTTGACTTGGGCCCCTTGTCATGATCATCCTTCTGGTTCACTTCTTTGTTCAGCTCCCGGCAACGTGCCCTCTGTACCCTTCTCTTCTGAGTCTTGGTAAAAATACCACTCGGACACCATTGCCCTTCTTCTGTGAATTCATCCTGATCTTCCTCTTCATAATCTTCAACTTGATTGACAGGACCAAGCCTCTCCTGCACGGAAACCCTCGATGCTAGTCTCCCTTCAAAGCGATCATGCTGTCTCCGCATAGGGACTCAGCTTGTAGTACCAACTTCTCTGTACAAATCTCCAGATCTTCTGCTACAACCTGGACAGCCTTCAATTGGTGGCAACTTCATACCCTGCTCCCAACAGTACTGGAAGAAAGGACAGTCCCAGTGTGGATCAAAGTCATCATCACTAGTCCTCCTGTCTTCCCTCTCTCTTTTCCTTGAGTATTTGCCGATTAAAGCAGCAGATCCACCAATCATGTTGACTGGAAAATGATGCCCATCAATCTTCATCGGCTTTTGACCAGAGAATTTAATGCGATCACTCTCAATTGCCGATTGGATCTGTTGCCTGAACACCATGCACTCGTTAGTGTGATGAGAGGGAGTGTTATGCCACTTGCACCACTTGATTTTCTTCAACTCCTCAGCTGGAGGCAACGTGCGATTAGGTGGGAGTTGAATAAGCTTCTCCTGTAGCAGCAGATCGAATATCTTGTCGGCTTTATTGATGTCAAAGTCATATTTCTTTTCTTCTGCCTTCTGCTTGACCCACGGGCAAAGAACAGTCTTCTTATTCCTGGTCCACTCAGCAAGAGCAACTTCAGCTTCATCATCAGAATCAGAAGAGTAATCGGCATAAGCCGCCTGAAACTGTCTGCCACGTGTATTCTGGACACGTCTTTCATGAATCGACGCCTTCTGAAAGAGCTGCGCTAAGCCATCGACCTCCTGAGGCGCAAACTTGTCTCTAATCTGAGGCAGCAAACCTTGGTAAGCAATCTCAGCCATTTGCCGATCCGTCAGATTCAGGTTATAGCACCTGCCACGGATGATTCTGAATCTCTGGACAAAATCGGCAACTGACTCCCCAGCCTTCTGACGAACAGCCGTCAAATCTGATATGCTCAACTCTGCCATGCCAGTGAAGAAATAAGAGTGGAATTTCTTTTCCAAATCGGCCCAATTCCGCACGGATCCCGCAGGGAGGGAGGTGAACCATGAGAATGCCGATCCAGATAACGACAGAGGAAACAGACGGACCTTCAATGCATCTTGTGCCGATGCCTCTCCCAACTGTGACAAATATCGGCTAATGTGCTCCACTGTGGACACATTGTCTTGCCCAGAAAACTTGCAGAATTCTGGTAGCTTGTATCGATGTGGCAGAGCAACTTGTTCCATCCACTCTGGATATGGACGTCGATACATAAAGCTCTGCTCCTTGGGCTTGAGATCAAACTGCTCCTTCATGACTTCAGCCAACCTGGCGACTATGTCTTCTGATGTATTCTGTCCTTGCCCCCCAGTCAATTGGGCTGGCTGCTGCAACTGTGTTTGCACTTGGGTAGGTTGCTCCCTGGTGTAGTGCTCACTGTAATCTGCTACTCTATGATAGCCTTGCGGTATCTCCTGGTTGAACAGTGCAGGATTGACATTGGGAGCCACATGATACCTTGTTTGAGGGGTTTGACTCATCCTTGGTTCATTAGATGTACCACCTACTTCCTTTTGCGTGGACATCGGCGCATCAATAAGATTTGGCGCCGATACCCGAGCTGTTCCTGCAGCCAAAGCTTGAGCACTTGGAGACCACAGCTCTGGTGGCATGCCATATGGTTGCCTCTGCTGACCAGCAGCACTTGTCTCTTCTTGAGTTGCAGGTTGACCACCAGGATGTGCAGGACGTGCTGGCGTAGTAGTTGGTATAGTAAATGATGGCTCCACAAACCCAGACTCAAACTGCAGGGTCCCGTCAGCAAATGCCTTGAGCATGTTGTACAAAGTGTTAACAAGCACCCCTGATTGGTTAATGAAAGCATTGTGAACCGCAGTATTCACAACTTCATCCAACAGAGCACGATCTGGCATCTTCGCAGCTTTTATTGCAGCCAACTCTTCTGCTCTTATCACCACGGGAGAAGCTGATACTGATGTAATCTTGCCACGTGTCATCTTGATGGTTTCAAAGTATTTCACTTGACACTCGTACAGATAACTCTGATATGCCTTTTTCTGGTCCAAAGACATCTTCCCCCATGCACTCAACTCATTGTTGGTAGTAACTTCAGAAGAATCTTTATCATCTCGAACAACTGGTACAGGATCATGATCTTCTGGCCCTTTGTATCAACGAGCAAAGTACCATCATCAGCAACAGCTTGAACGAACGCCATCTGCTTCTAAGAACTTGATCTGTCCCACCGGGCGTGCCAAAAAGTGTGTTGGCGGTAAAATGTGTGTTCTACCACTCGGACACGTGGCCTGAGAGATTTGCTTAACTCTGTTCAGGACCAAAACTTGGAACGCGGTGAATTCCGGAGCGTGCCAGTCGATTTTCCCTGCAAATCGACAAAGACAAGAAAAGCGTGTAAAATTCCCGGACTATCGGCCCCGGACAGGCCGATGCGTAACCGCAGCCGATGTTAGTGAATAAAAGATAATAAAATAAGCACTCGGCTGTCGGCTAGAAACGAATCGACATGTCGCAACAATAAATACTCGCACGATAAATAAAGCAAGGCATGCATCAGAATCGGCAATCGGCAAAGCATACCATCGGCAATAACTATCGGCAAACAACATGGTAAGGTGAAACGACATCGACGAAAGAAGGCTCAGACTCATACTTGAACAGGAACAATAAAATATTAAAGGCATGCAAGCATAGATCTGAACGTGGTAAACAATCGGCTAAACACCCCGAAAGAACGATTAAACCAATAGCCACTAATTATACCCATAATCTAACGATCGCTTCACCGAGGACACGTCAACTAAGTGAAGTAAAACAGGACACGTCAAACTGTTCTACACGATCGATAGGTACAAATATAATCGGCAACTACCAGTCCCAGGTACTCAGTAAATTAAATCTAACTCTTAGCAACTGTTTCGCCGAGGACACGTCAACTAAGCGAAGCAGACAGGACAAGTCAAACTGCCTACCCAATCACCAAGAGCAGATCTAATCGACTAAGCACCTTAACCGTGACTCGAATAACCAGATCAAACAGAAATCGACATCAGCAATCGACAAACAAGGTCGCGGCTAGGACAAGTCAACTAACCGTAACAAAGAACTGGACCAGGTCTTAAACAATTCCATGTAGTCGACGCATGATGTAAACCCTAGATTGATCTAAATTACCGGATAACTAGCAGCCACATCGATTTCTAATATGGACAAGTCGACATACTAAAGATCGATGCGCTTACCTGACAAAATCCAGGTCGAAACCGGAGCCCCGATGGACGCCGATGTCGACGGAGATCTCGTCGAGAAATTGTGGCGATGCGCCGAAAAGTTGATTGTATTGATTGGTTGTTTTTTTTCATTACAAGCACCTGGGTTTATATTTATACACCCGAGGCAACCGACTTGGAGACAAACACGTCTCCTGCTTGACCACAACTCGGTCAATTCTTTCTTAATCTAGAAAAAGAATTAAAAAAGGACACAACCCCACATGCGCGCGCGTCTTCGGGATTTCTTTAGCTTCATGATAACCTGCGGGCCACCACTTCGGCACATAATCTTTTCCTACCCGTTGCATACTGTGTCTTCCACTGACAACGGGTCCTGGACCAAATTTGGTGTCAACAGGGGCTCACCCAATCACTGTGAGGAACAGGATAGATGATCCCGGCGTGTAATAGCTTCAAGACCTCTTTCTTCACAACTTCTCTCATCGCATTATTCAGCCTCCTTTGAGGTTCCCTTGAAGGTGTACTTTCAGGATCCGTGGGAATGCGATGGGTGCAGAGAGCGGGGCTGATCCCTTTTAGGTCTTCAAGTGAGTAGCCAAGAACGGAGCGATGTTTTTCAAGCACGGCCATGAGTTTGGTGGTTTCTTCTTCCGAAAGCTTGTCACTTATGATGACGGGAGCTTGCGGATCTCCGTGCAAGAAAGCATAGCGCAAACCGGGAGGTAGCGCTTTAAGATCAATGGGAGGTCGTGGCGGTGGTGTGGTTTGTGGTAGCTCAAAGGTGTCCTCCGAGTCGGCTTCTTCTAAGATAAAGTCTTGTGCATCTTCTTCCAAGGCTAACTCGGGGTCCATGTGAGGAAAAATAGCCATGACCTCCTCCACTTGATATTCCTCAAGTGGTTCATCGGAAAGAGTGTTCCGTGAGGTGGTAATTGGAATGGAGAATGACTCTTTTCCGAGGGTGAAGTTGAGGTTTCCAAATGATGGGGCATCAATGAGGAATTTTTCTATGGGATGCCCTATCATTATGTCGAAGTTTGGGACTTCGAAGACGTAAAAATCCAGGATAACCTCAAGGTCTTCATAATAGAGAGTCACATCTCTGACAATCCCCAAACTCTCAAGAATATGGCCTGATGGGTGCTTGAGGAGTTTGTTTGTTGATGTCCATGGTCGGTTGCCAAAGATTGACAACGCAAATGTATCGGAGAGAATATTGGCACCAACAAGGGGGTTGTAGAGCGTATCCACCTTGGTTCCTTTGATGGAGCAGCATAGGTTGGTTGAGGGAGGGCAGAGCCGAATGATATCCATGGATAGCTCATTCTCCCTCAACCATTCATCGCTCATGATTGAAGTAAGCTCCCGAACAGTCTCCACAAGATATTCTTTTTCAATTGGTTCGGGAGGTGGCAAAGGAACAGGCGGTCTCTTTTGAAACAAATAGTTCGAGGTGTTTCCAAAATCTTCAAAAATTTCTTCCTCAAACTCAAATGGGAACTCAAGAGGTTCATCATCCTCTGTCATTGTTCGTGAATCAGATGAGGACTCGGATGTTGGGTCTACCAAGGTAGACACCTTTTGTTGTGTTTCCACAATGAGTTCCTCATCTTTGACTCCGGCTCCTCGGGTATTTCAGCGGAAAAAGGTGTATTTTCAACAATTCTTTCTAGCAAATCTTTTGCTTCCGCTATGGTCTTATGAGAAAAAGAACCACCGGCAGCCGTGTCAAGATAAAGTGCGGAGTCCTTGCTCAACCCTGAATAAAAATGTTGCAAAAGAACGGGTTCTGGGAGCAATAACTCTGGACCGGAATCTATTAATGAACAGAACCGTATCCATGCCGCACTAAGGGTTTCTTCCTCCTCTTGGCGAAAGTTAATTATTTCCACGCGTAGAGCAGTGATACGAGATACGGGAAAAAATGCTAGACAAAATTTGTCTCGCAATTCTTTCCAATCACCGTTCACTCTCTTAGCGGTGTAAGTGTACCATTGCTTCGCCTTCCCATTGAGAGAGAAGGAAAACAATTTCCACTTTAAAGTTTCATGTGTCATGCCATTGATCAATCGGCATGCACACAATTGCTCAAACTCTCGCAATTGTTCAAAAGGATTTTCATTTTTAAAACCAGAGAAAGAATGTCCTTTGATCAAAGAAATAAAACTGGAGCAGAGCTCATAACTTGTTGAAACAACGAGTTGAGATGAACATGGTGGCTCTAAGAGCTCGCCCCGTGGAGTGGAAAAAGATTGGATTGTAGGTGATGACTCCATGTGTGTATATATTTTTTTTTCTTTTCTAATTTAATTGAACGGGAAATGTAAAGATAAGTTACGAGGGCAAACCTGGTCCGCTACAGAATTAGCAACCGTTCCCGGCAACGGCGCCAGAAATGCTTGTTGGTATTTCTTACACCACGAATAAATCCGCAAGCGCACGGAATACCGTTGTAGCACTTCACCCGGGAGTATTCCAAGGTATCGTATTTGTTTTCCCCAAGGAACGGTGATAATTTGCAGCAAGGTTAGTTTTACCCAAGGACAACAAGAATGGTAGTAGTGTAGGATTGAGAGGATGAATAAAGATCTAGTTGTCCCGCAGGACGATCGCACTCAAGTTCTACTTGTTTACTTCGGGCACTGGTATAGACCTGGTCTGCCAAGTCACGCCAGCCTGTAGCTCTACGACGAACCCGAACGTGGAGGATTACAAGGGAAGGACAGGGCTGTCACCACCTGCCGTCTACCTCTACAAACCGTGGGGCACGCGGCAAACAAAGGTAACCTCTAGCCTAGCCACCACGTCTATGCCGTCGATTACTACTCTAACCCCGGTCCTGGTACCAATCTGGAAGGCTAGAGCACCCCTCGCGGAGCGATGATCTCGTAAACAAGTATAACAAGAATAACGACTAGTATGTAAAGCTCGCTAGATCAATATCACCACGAATACTAATCTTATGAATAAGAACAAGGTTCGTACTATGAACGAACGACGAACGAACGACGAACGATGAACGAACTAAGAACGAACGACGAACGATGAACGAACGACGAACGAACTAAGAACGAACGAAGAACGATGAACGAACGACGAACGAACGAAGAACGAACGATGAACTATTAATAAGATAAATATCTGCCAAGGTACAAGATAAGGAAATAACTAAAAGGAAAGCTATCCCTCTCTTGATCCTTGCCCTCTCCCCTATTCTACTACTGTACAAGAGGCTCTAGGCCTGAGATGTGGGAGTGGTGCTCTCCTCTTGGGATTCTTGTGATGTGTTGTGGAGGAGGGGGTACCCCTTTATTTATAGCCCAAGAAGGTCGGCAACTTGAGGCGGTTCCTTAGGTCGGTGGCATTGATTGCAGGTGGAACCGACCTCTGGAAGGCGGTGGCGAACCGACATAACAAGATGGGCCAGGGGGGCCTCCACCACAGGTCGGCCGACCTAGGGTTTGGGGTCGGCCGACCCCTGGTGGGCCCCTCTGGGCCTGGTCTTCCTCGTGCTGCTTCCCTGGGCTGTGTTGTCCTCTGATCCACCTGCTGTGGGTGGAGTTGAAGCCAGGATATTTGGATTTTAGGCTTCAAGAGAGGAATTCTTTATTCCGGGGAAAGTTGGTGTTTCCAACTTGGGCCTTTTATGCTTCCTTTTCCCCGTTTTCCTATGAATTGCAGCTACACTCACAAATTCACCAAGACTCGTGGAAATCATTAGTTTAAAGACCTAAGTCTATCTTTGGTGATTGTTTCATTATAAAAAGCGCAGCTAGTTGACGGGTAAATATTGGGTCTAAGAGCCGTCAACATCGACCGCGGAAGCCTAGGACAGGATGCAGGAGTACGTTCTCTCATGCCCACACCATGGCATGAAGGAATGGCTCCTCATACAGAGTTTCTACCACGGTTTGAGGCCGTCCGCTCGAGAGCACCTCGACACCGTAGCAGGCGGCTCCTTCTTCTCTCTTAGAGTGAAGAATGCTAAGAAGTTGATTGAGAAGGTGGCGGCCAACCAGACTCATGGTGAACGCCAAGCGGCTACCACCAAGACCCGTGGAGTGCACCAAGTGGAGACGACGGACATACTCGCCATCAAGCTCGGTCAGCTGCTCCGCAAGGTGGACTCTCCACAGGACCTGCAAGTTGCGGACTCCCGCATGACTTGTGAAGAGTGCGGCAACACGGGGCATATGGGCATCAATTGCCCAAATGCAAAGGAGGAATGCAATTTCCTCAACAATGGCAATGGGTACCGCTCCCAGAACAACTACGGCTGGAACTCCAGGCCTGACCTCTCCTTCAACAAAAATCAGGGAGGTAACAACGGTAATCTTTCCCGCTATGAGCCCTCTATCAAGGATCTAGTTCTTGGCCAGGTCAAGATCAATGACAGCATTAGTAAGAAGTTTCTTACTACGGACAAGGCTTTAGAGAGCATAGATGCCAAGCTAGAGTCGTTCAGCACTGCTCTGCAGAATCAGCTAAGCCATAACAAAATGCTAGAAACGCAAATCGCGCAAATAGCTTCAGCTGTGCAGGCTCCTCGTGCGGTCAGATTCCCGGGACAGCCGGGGATCAACGCAAAGGAGAGTGTTAGTGCCATCACCACCAGGGGAGGAAGAGGTACTATGGACCCACCATACCCCAAGGGTGCAGAGAGAAAGACACCGAACGCAGCTCCCAAGGAGAAGGCCAGCAAAAAGGTTCCTGAAAAGAAGGTCCCTGAAAAGGAAGATGCCGAGAAGGAGAGCTCCGAGGAGGAACCAACGACAGATCCTCCCGTTGAGCAAGCTCCACCTAAGGCAGCACCTCACGAGTATTTTGACACTACAGGCTTGCCTTACCCCGACCGCAGGAAGAAGCTCACCGTGGATGAGCGCTTCGATAAATTTGTTGAGGCTATCCGGCATATATATGTGCATATTCCGCTGCTTGATGCCATGCAGGTACCTACTTACACTAGGTATTTCCGGGACATCCTCAACAACAAGCGCCCCATTCCAGCAATGGAGGTAGTGAAGCTTACAGAAGAGTGCAGCGCGGCCATTCTGAACATTCTTCCGGAGAAGAAGAAGGATCCGGGGTGCCCTACTATCCCGTGTTCGATTGGCAGCCAGCACTTCTCTCAAGCGCTTTGCGACTTGGGTGCAAGCGTGAGCGTTATGCCCAAGACGACAGGTTAAACTGTCCGTTATCGCGTACGGCTATGTGCTTGCAGCTTGCAGATTAGTCCGTTTGTCATCCTGCGGGTATAGCCGAAGACGTTCCCGTACAGATTGGAAACTTCTTCGTCCCCGTCGACTTCATCGTGCTTGACATGGAGGTAGATGTCAAGACCCCTCTCATCCTTGGGAGGCCGTTCTTGAGCACCACCAACGCCAACATCGACGTGGGGGCAGGAGAGATCCACTTGGACTTCAACGGCAGGGAAGAGACGTTCAACTTCAAGCCCAAGGTTGAGCAATGCAAGCAAGTACGGGTCATATATGGAAAGGACCCAAGGGAAGTGGAGAAGATTGAGATTACTCCACCCATGCCGCAGCCAGATAAGCTCATTGCATACATGAGAAACTATTTGGCAAGAGAGAATGCAAGAAGGCCAGCTAATTATTGGAGGACTCCAAGGAGGATGCCTCAGCCGCCAAACACACCTCAAGCCCCTCTTACTCCTCCCCCGCAAGAAGGAGTAGGCGAGTCACAATCGCCTAAGAAGAGGAGAGCGAGGCGCTCACGAAAGAAGAAGGCAGCTACGGTATCGACCGATGAGAGTACAACAAAGGCGCCTAGTAAAGAAAAGGTCGCCGCCACCAACACAAAGAAGACAACCAAGGTGTGGCGGAAGAAAGAAGGAACCTCACCCTCGCCAACTTCTCCAGCGAGCGAGGTCCAAGCAAGTTGAAACGACATGGAGAACGTCGAGCTCAAGACGTAAAATGAGAGCCCTCCGATTGGGGAGGCCATCCCAATCGTTATCCTAGCTAGGCCTAGCTCTTGTTTTTCTTTCATAAACCATAAAAACAAAATAAAAAGTAGAAAAACTAAAAACAACAAAAATAATAGGATTCCCGGTGATGCCCATTAGGGGCTAGCCACTTGTATCATCCTCACTCTTTTTTGCAGGTCAAGAAGGAGGAGGAAGAGCCTGAATCAAGCTTAAGTCTTGCAAAGACTCAAGCTTGGGGAGGGCCCCCAGGTAAGAAGGAGTTCAACACTAGCTCGAGTCTTGCAAAGACTCAAGCTTGGGGAGGACCCCAGGTAAGTATTTCTAACTTTTCTTGAATAATAAAACTCCCTGTTTCGAATAAATGCTAGAATCTTGGTGTTGTGCTACGCTTAAGGGAAATGATGATCGAGTTACAAATTAGCTTCCCATGTGTCGCATAGATGCAACCTCTACTCCTGACATATGTGTTATTTTTATTTGAGCATGATCACATCATGAGTCTTGCTTATTTCCGTGAGTTGCATTTGTTACACCAAGTCTGAGCATTGTGGATTGTGATATGGCATGATTAGGACTTGTTGCAATTTCTTAGTATGGTTTCATCCAGAGATATTTTTCTTGAATTGCTGCAAGTACCTAAAACCCTTCCGTTTTGGCACACTTCTCTTAGTGTGAGGATTTATTTACCTACCAGAGCCATATCATAATATTCGAAACAGCCCCACTCATAGCCATTTGTTTATGTATTGAGTTTTGTTAAGGTTTGATGTGCTCTTGAAACTAAGCACTCCTAATTTTGGTTATAATTCCTTCGCGTGTGTTTTCGAAAATTTCTCTCCACCAAATAAAAGGGGAATGTTTGGATAAATCAACCAAACATTTTTCAGAGTTTGTAAAACCGCTGGTCCATCCAAAAGCTCAAGAATTTTTCAAAATGTTTCTTTTGAACCATGCAAAAATTTATGGCCCCTTGCACCATGGAGTAGTAAAAAAAAAACTCCATGGTTGCATGACAAAAATCAATGGCCATATGGTTCTTATCATAAACATCTTGAGCAAAATAAAAGACCAATGTTTTTAAAACCCCCTTACACAAGTGTGAGTTCATTTTCTCCTCCTCCATCACATCATTTCTTATGACCAAAATAAATGGAGTTGCTATGTTGATTGAGACTTATTCTTTAGCTTTACAATAAATGCATGACATTTGTGCATTTCTTACCAAGCTCCACATGCAAAGCCTCATTTGGTAGAAGGTAGGATGAGTGAAGCTTGTAGGAATAGACTCACATTGGCTGGTAAGAGAAGTGCCTGCCAAAACGAAGGAGAATTTTTGCACCTTACCTTGCAGCACATAAAAACTCTGGATGTATACCTGCTAGAATTGTTTACTTGTCCAAAAAATGCCGTTCTAGTCTTCAATGCTGCATGACAAGGTGTGACATATAAGCCCCATGATTTTTGCAACACTCATGAATATTTTATGCTCTCGTAAACTTACCACTGTTTAGGGAGTATGTTGTTGCATCTTTATTACCCATGGGGTGCTTCTTTGTAACTCCTGATCCGCCGGTACCCTGAGTTGAGTTTGCTCGGGACGACCAAAGTTTAAGCTTGGGGAGGTTGTTGGCGGTCGTTAAAACATGGTTTGACCGCCACCCTACCGGTAAATAAAAGCATAACACCAAGATTTTGTGCATAGTAGATAGGATTAATGCTACTCCACAAGTTTTGGTGGATATTTGGATGCAGGAGTGAATAATGGAGGAAAGTGGGCCCAGCCAGGGAAATTCCCTGGCCGGCCGGCCCCACCCTAGGCCGGCCGGCCCCACCTGGTGGCCGCAGGCCCCGGGCTTCCTCCAGTGGGCTGGAAACTGATCCACAACGTACAATTGAAGGCCCAGCCCAGCAGATTCCACCGCCATTCTAGAAGGTGGGCCATTTGGGCCTTTACTTGGCCCCTACTGCAATTCTGCCGACCCCAGCAAGGAGCCGACCTTCAGACCGCCTTCAGGGAGCAATCTGGAGCGTTCAGGCAAAAGACGGTGGCCAACCGCCACAGGGGACGGCCGGCCGGCCCCCCTACTAGGCCGGCCGGCCGACCTTGGCGCCACCGCCTCTCCAGCTTCGGCAGCAACGCTTCCACCGCCATGGAGAGGCTATAAATAGCACCCCTCGGCCACAGAAGCAACTCGCACCATCACACTTCATCCAAGTGTTTCATTTTCTTGTTTAGTAGTTACTTTGGGAGTTAGAGTAGAGTAGAGTAGAGTGAGAGCTCTCTCGGGCTTTCGGAGTCTTCTCGGAGTTTTGGTATAGCTCTTTGTATCCTTACTCTTTCGAGATATTCTTTTAGTTAATATATAATTAGTTTTATCTTTATTTATTTCTTTTAGTAGTTCTTTTCTATTTAGTTTATTTATTCGGTTAAGTAAGTGCTCGTAGAAGTCTTATTGTGGGATTCGTGATTGTTGGAGTCAGCAAGTACGAGAGAGTGCCTCCGTCGGAGATGACGTCCGCGCTTGGTGAAATCTGTGCTTGTTTATTCTTAGATAGGGCTGCTCCGTTGATCAAGAGTAGTTCCTCTAGGCGGATTGTAAGCATGGCGCTTAGAACTTAGCCTATGCACGTTTGGCACCCAACCCCACGGAGGATGGTAGCCGCGAGTGTATGTGACAGCTGCACCGGTCTCTGTAATCCACCACGTCCAGGTTGGACTCAGCAGGGTCTTAATTATAGCATACGGTTCCCTAGGTTGAGCTAGCAGCATCGGTTTCAACCTAGCACGTGTGTGCCTCGAAACGACATGACTTGTATGTGTATGAGCTTAGCTAGAGTAGATAATCTTTGTAGACTTGACTGTTAGGAAGAGTAAATAATAGATAAACATACAGGTAGCCTTAACTCTATCTCGTTGCTCTCCCAAATGTATACTATAGTTTTATTTCTTTTATTACCTTGGATTGAGATGGTGTGTGCCACCCATATATATCATGCCAACTTACCCCCGTCTCAAGTATAGTTGATATATTATTTCTTCTCCAAATTATTCAATGCATTGCTACTATTCAGCTCCCTTTTGCTCTACTTCCCTGCGGAAATATAAATACGATAACCCTGGAATACTCCAAGGTGAAATGCTACAATAGTGATCCGTGCGCTTGCGGAATTAATGAATTTATTTTTATCGCATAAGAACCGTCAACAGGTACTATGGGCCCATCTACAGTGCATGGCTTGTCCCCCTCTTTGGCCCACAGCCCCCAACGGCCATATTGACGATGACCACGGTTGCTTTGTCCAGAAAATCCTCAAAATTATTTGCTCAAAAAGGTTTCCAAGTAAAAGGTTGCCTCGAATTCAAATATTCTTCAAAAATCACAAAAAGGAGATGTTTGAGAAAAGTTCCAACATGCAAAATGTTTTTAGCTTTTAAGGGATACAAGTGTTGTCCAAAATTTTCTATTAACGAAGAGAAAATTTGGACGCAAAAGTTTCTTTTTGAAAATTTAGATTTTTAAATGCACGGCGAGGGAAAAATCAAACATGCTGGTGGAAAAAAAATTCAAATAAATTCTTGTGGAGGAAATAGAAATATGCAAGGTGGTTTGGAAAATCCGAATGCAAATTGGTGGTGGAAAAGTCAAAAAAAGAAGCGAATAAACTCGAATGATAATGCCGGTTATCCTGACGGCCAGGGCCATGTCGTCTAAAGTCCTAGCTAGCTTGGTGGCGCGGGCCCTGTCCTTGGAGATGAGGATGTGGATGGCTGCGCCTTGACTTGCCACACTTGTTTCATCTTTGGTGGTGTAGGTGGCTTTTCGGACTTTGGGACGGGCTTCTTGGCCCATAGTCCCGGCCTCTTTGTCGCAGGTTTCTTTGGTTGAAACTGCGATGGATTTTCAATTTTGGCTAAGCTCTTCCATAGAGCAATGAGGCTGTCCGTCTTCCTAACTGTCACTTCGACTTCTTGGATATGAGAGGTGTTTGGCCCATACTTGACCTTGATCATCGAGCATTTTTCTTTCCGAGGTTGAAACTCGAACTTTTCCTCCTTTCCATTGATGTAGAGGCAGATTTCTCCAACTCCAACATCAATCTGAGCCTTCGCGGTGCTAAGGAAGGGACGTCCCAAGATGAGGGGCGTTTCCTTGTCAATATCCATGTCGAGCACCACGAAGTTCACCGGAATGATGTGGCCTCTTACGAAAACTGGCACATCTTCCGCGATTCCCATTGGGAAGCGAAAGGATGAGTCAGCCAATTGTAGCCGCATTGCATTTATTTTTTATTATTTTTTTTTTTTGCCAAAGGCTGCCAATCGAAGTTGAAGCAATTAAAAATGAAGAAGAACTGAACAGCCCACACCTGCAGTAGTACTATCATTCAAAAATTGTATCATGCATCTGGTATGAACGCAAGGAAAAAAAATCTATCAAATATCAAACAATTGAACTGGTTAATCAGAGGATAGAAATTAGCTCAACCAAATTTATTTTGTATCAGCTAAAGAAAGGAACTCATAATCGATTGCTGCAAAAATCACAAATAAATGCAAATTACAATTAACAGACTGCAATTGGATGGTGGTCTGAAAATTTTGTCTGCCAGCAGAGGTGGGAAAGCGGCACAGTCCCTTCACCATGACAAAGAATTCGGTCACACCTACAAAAGGTTGTAGATGCAGCACTGAACATTTCAGTACTCTCACACATTGACAAATTTCCTAAACGTTGTATACTGAACCTGGAAAAAACTGCATGCTTGTTCTTAAATTACATGACATTTTTTTAATTGCATTAAGGACAAAGTGTGGTAGCAGGTCTTAACATGTATAGGTGTTCGCTTTCTTCAATGTGACGTTCTCTTCTCCTTGACATAATTGTCAGAATTTCAGGAGTACTTGTATGTGGAACCAAATAAGATTCTGTTTTCATTCCAACCTCTGAAATCTCCTTTCTCTCTTCCAGTGTCTTCAGCTGCTAAATGAACACTTGCAGTTGCAACTTCGACAGAGTATGTTTAAAATGAACACTTGTAGTTGGTTAATCACCTGATCCCTCTTGAGGAGAGTGGCCCACTCGTTAGCCTAGCTTGACAACCTTCTTGTGCCTCCGAGTGGTTCAGAACATCCGGTAATTCAGATCACTGGGCCAGGTCACCTTTCTTGCCATCCAATCTCAATTCCAATTATTTCACCCTTCTTGCCTTCCATTCCCAATTCCATATCCTCTATATTGTCCCTATTCCGGATCCATTTAAGCAAATCAAATTCACACATGCAGAACTGAAATCTCCTAAAGCAATAAGTCCACCACCACTAAAGCATCAGAATTAGAAAACTCTAGCAAAATCAAGAGCTTTTCATTCTCTCAATCTGTGAACTTGTAATAATCTCCTGCATAACAGAAAACAGAAACCTTGTCATTCATCTGTCTACTCTAACCGAGAGCTAAAGCCAACCAAAATAAATAAAGAGGAATTCAATGCACGGAGTTACCAATATCCAGCAGAAGAGAACCAGTTCCACCCTGGTAATCAAACTCTACACAGACCAGGAAAAACAAAATTGTGCAGATGGATGAGGATCAGGTACAATGGCCGAGCAGAGACACATCCTGGAGCTACTTGCGGCGAGGTCATCGGTAGTGAGCATATGGGATGTTGAGGCCGCGAGCAGCAGTAGGTGCTAGCGAGGCAGTAGAAGGAGGTGGCGAACGACCATCAGGCCGACGCATGACGGCTGCGGCGGCAGGGTCATTGCCGCAGACCGGCGTGCCAATTCGGGGTTGCCTCCATCGGTGTAGAGAAGGATAGCGATGAGGTACGATCATCTTCCTCTATCCATTTTGCTAGCTCCGGCCTCCGGGAAGGCAGGGGCGGTCGGATTTGTCGAGGTGGTGGCGGCTAGGGTTTGGAGGGGAGCTCGGTTGAGAGAGAGGGGAAGGAACGTGAGAGGAGTCGGGGAAGGGGAGGGGAGCCCAACCTCGAGAGCGAGGGCTGCATCTTGCGCTCAGCCGGACCCTATCCGCAGTCCGCACGGCGGGGTCGGTGCTGGGAGGAGGCGGAGCCGCCGCCGCCGAGGAGACCGAGAAGGGCGGAAGAGGGACCGCGCGATTAGAAAAAAAACGTCGCGCAAGTAGGCGGACCCACCTGTCGGCGCCAAGTTTGATGGGTGAGAGAGGGTGCGACGCACGCAGACTCACAACGAAAATAAGAGAGAGTAAAGATATGACATTGTAACACATATTATATGTTACATTGTTCAATGTGTTACAAGGATGTGTTACTATATACATGTTTTGTTGTAGTGTGAGTGCCGGCACTCGGCTTTAACCGGATTTTTCAAAAAAAAATTGGCACTGCGTGGGATCGAGCCCACGCCCTCCCGTGAGGGAAAGTCATCCCTAACCACTTGACCACGCTTGTGTTCCTACCAAGGACCGGCTTCTTTTCTAAAAATATTGATCTCTCCTCAGAAAAATGGAAAAAGGAAAACCACCACCAACGCAATGATTCGGCAGAGATTAGCACTACCGGATTCCGCCTATATGCCGAGTGCCGCCCTCTTTGCCGTGTGCAAAAGGTCGGGCACTCGGCATATAGCCAGTATGCCAAGTGCCGCACAGAAAACACACGGCATACGACAGGCACTTGGCATATCGGGGCAATGTCGAGTGGCAAGAGGGTGGCTCTCGGCATACCTTGGGAAATGCCGAGTGCCAGGAGGGTGGCACACGACATCCTCCTGTTGGCGACAGATTTTTGCACAGTCAGTCGACGAATATAGAACAAGGAACATGCCGATGTGCAGCTCGACTAACCGATGAGGACTGCAGAGTAGCCGATGGGCCAGGATAATGAAACCCAGCAATGAAAGGCGTCGGCCCATTAGCCAAAGATGGCATGAAGACCGAAGACGTGTCGATTAGATTAGGTTTGAACAGTTTTTAGGTAATTGTTGAGTTCGACTCATGCCTGAGTCCTAAAATAGGAGAATTAGTTTCTTTGCGTCAATTTTTACTCTTTCGTAATCATCATGGAGTCTGTACTTCCACGCTATAAATAAGCCCCGATAGGTCGCCAGCTTGCTTTGTTAGCTGAGATCTGTTTATTTAGCTTATACACAATTAACCGTGCAAGGCCGATCCGCGGGTTATTTGCTTGCTTTGTTAGCATTGATCTGTTGGTTTGTCTTGCACACAAGTTGTCGTGCAGATTAGATCGTTGGTTTATTAAGCTTGCTCTGTTAGCTGTAAACGATCAATCTAGCTTGTACACAAGTTTTCTGTTTTATCCAGGGTTTCGTGAAGTTTACCTTACCGAATCTTTGGATAAATTAAAGCAACCCTAGACTAGATCTATCTGATAATCGGCTTCTTAATCTTCATTGATTTTATATAGCTGATTATTCCTAGATCGGTTCTATTGCTTTATATATCGGCTTCATTGCCGATATACTGCCTGCTGATCTGGAATCCCAGCCGATCGGCAAGAATTTTATTGTTTTTCCTTGTCAATTACAGGTCAAATTGACTGGCACACCCCGAACCTCCCAAGATTGCAGGCTTCTGCATCGAAGGCGAAGCAGATCTCTGAGGCCTTACGCGTGGTTCGGTCGAAAAGCTCGTCAGACACTTTTCGCACCAACACGCTCTTGGCACGCCCGGTGGGACACGAAGATTATTCTCCATGGCTAATGACGATAAGACCAAGCCTCAGAGCCTAAACTCAAAGGTGCTCATTCTGAGATCTCTGATGCCAATACAATTCTGGTTGAATTCGATGAACTATCAGAAGACCAGAAGCGAGAAGTGTAGGAGAACATGGCCAAATATCGAGATGCATGTTTGGCCACTTTCAGCAAGACCAAGGATGGCAAGGTTGTGCCCAAGTATACTCTACCTGAAGCAATGGGTCATTCAATTGCTGAAACTTCTGCTGGGTTCCAGAATATGATCAATTTAGGAATAAATCGATCACTGATCAATCAGAGTTCGGTCTTCCAGAACATGGTACATAATGCCATGATTGATTGCATCAAGACCTTGAAACACCGGTGGAGGACCGAAGGGACCTACATACATGATGGGATCATCGGTCGCTGGAGGTTCTGGTGCAAGTCAAGTGCAAACAACTCCACCACCAGAGGCACCAGTAACTCCTCCACCACCGGCGACAACAGTCATGACAGATGCATCGGCTACACCAGCAGCGCATGGGGGATTGTTCCCTTCGCCAGGCTATGTTCCTGGTACATTAGGTATGCCTGAAGGGTTCTTGCCTCCTTATCAGACTCTGCTGATGACTAGTTCAATGGCTTCTGCATCGGCTACTCTGTTTTCTACTGGACAGAGTCTGCCGATGACGACTTATTCGGCTCCCTTGCCGAATAGCAGTTACCCTCAGAACACGAGTCAGATGACTGTGTTCCATTCACAAACTCCATCGCCTTCCAGAGCTACACCTTACCAGGGGCAGTACACTGGGGGCATCCCAGCGCCGAATCGACAGGTATACGATCCGGCAACAGGTCGTGGTATGTTCAAGCTACAAGTCCTCCACGACAAGGTGCAACACAGGAGGTTCACCAGCATGCTACGCATCATGGTGCACAAAATCAAGAACAACCTCAAGCTCCTCCATAAACTGTGCAGCACCAACAGGAGAATCAACCACAAGCTTACCAGCATCCTGCTCAGCCATAGATAACTCAAGAAAACTGGCTCAACGCATTGGCTGAAGTGATGCAGAATCAGTTTGGGTTGAAGCCCAAGGGACAATCGTACCTGTATCGGAGACCTTACCCCGATGCATACGAGCAGATCGAGTTTCCTCCAAGGTACAAGATCCCTGACTTCACCAAGTTCACGGGTACCGGCAACACTTCCACTGTTGAACATATCAGCCGATTCATAGTACAATGTGGACCTGCTGCTGCCATGGATGCATGGAAGATTCGCTTGTTCCCACTCTCTCTGGCTGATTCGGCCTTCGGATGGTTTTCGGCATTACCTGCCAATTCCATTGTCACCTGGGCCGATTTAGAACAGAAGTTTCACAAGAATTCTTTGCTGGCATGCATGATCTGAAGATTACAGATCTGACGGCCGTCAAGCAAAGAAACGATGAACCAGCATCGGACTATCTTAGAGATTCAGAGATACAAGAAGCCGATGCTACAGTTTGAATCTGGAGGAGAGCCAACTCACCTCCATAGCTTTTGAAGGATCCTGTCACACATCGAAGACAAATACGCTGCACAGGAGTTTGACAGTTTGATCCATATGGCTCAAAGGATGGCTTCTGTCAATGTAAGGAATCCAGACTTCAAGAATCGGACATTCAGCAAGAAGGTGAACTATGTCCAAGGGATGGCCGATTCTGATGAAGATCAAGCTATTGAAGCCCCACAAGCTGAGATAGATCTAGCAGAGTGGGTGAAAGATTCAAAGGTACCATCACTATTCCCATCGGCAGCAAACAGACTGAATCATTCAGTCTTGATGTCAACAAAGCCGATAGGATATTTGACATTCTGCTGAGGGAGAAGAAGATCAATTTATCTCCCAACCACACGATCCTCAAGAAACAGAAATACTGTAAGTGGCACAACTCTGTCTCTCATACTACCAATGATTGCAATGTGTTCAGGCGAGAGATATAGTTGGCCATTGAACAAGGAAGGTTAAAATTGAAGAAGCTCCAAAGACGATGAAGATCGATCAACATCTTTTCCCCTCTGTAAACATGGTAAGCATCAAAGAGATGGGGAAAGGCAGGGCCGATGAACCTGAGGTACCTGAAAGGCAACCATTGGCCCCAAAAAATAAAGTTTAGGTCAAGCTTGGTAAAAATCTTTGTCTCGGAAGGTCACTCATCGGATACTATTAATGAAATATCAAAAACAGCAAGAGAGGGCCATAAGACATCAAGAAAGAGAGTCCAGGCAATTCCATGAAAACAGAAGGCGTCACCTACAAGATATGAGACGCGTCGATGAAGAAAAAAAGACATCGGCACGATGAGCAATATGCCGATGCTAGGGAAGCTGATCACTGGCGCTGCCCTTCTTTGTGTATTGCTGGAATGAAGGCCTTCGTCTACCTTCTGCTCGAAATTGCCCTGAATGCAACGAGAGGAGACACAAGAACCGGTTCTCTTACAGGAAGCCTCGGTCTGAAGGTCAGGGCAGAAGATCAGTCAAACGGAGAGAATCTTCAGGAAGATCCTCGTCGCATGATCGGTCTGAAGGCCGACCAAAGATGTCTGAAAGGCTCCAACAAATAGCTGATGCACATGTTCCTGACGAGGATGTCATGAACAGGGATCCTAACATGGAACATGACAAGAAGCCCAAGATGAGGAAAGAACCTTCAAGCGAGAAAGAAGCTGCTCATCAGCTCAATTATCGTTATAATCCTGAGTTGCATCAGCAATGGTGTATAGGTGGACTAAACAAGACTCAAAAAAGAAGGGTTCAAGGATGCGCCAAAGGGAGCAGGAACAAGAGAGATCTCAAAGTGAAGAATCTCATAAAGAAGAGCGTCCTAGGATATGGCAAATCAAACGCCGTGATTAAGCTGCGAAGGCGACATGAAGGCTAGGGGCAGATTCACATCGGCTAATGTATTAGGAAAATCTAAATCATAGCCAATGCAGGTTGATTCTGAAGAAGCTATTAGAAGACATTTTCAAGAAAGGAGATCCCAGCCTTCATGATCCCAAAACTGATCTACGATAACTGATTGATTGGATGACCTTATGGCCGATAGTGTTACCTATCGCCCTTAGTACAAAAGACAAAATCTAAATTCATATCGACTAGTGAACTAGACTTATGTGTAATGAATTCAAAATTACATGGCCGATGTTTTTACTATATCGCCCAAGGTGTGAAAAAGAAGGATTGCTCTATGATTTATAACATATTCATCTATCATCATCAGGAAGAAGATTGATTCTTTTTACTAAAAGAGTGAATCCTAGGATATGGTCGATGTGTAATATTATCGTCCTGAAAATTCAGAAGTTATACACGCAACGCGTAAGATGGAGCAACTCGGCTATCACGGGCGAAGGGTAGTCTTTGACACTATCATTCGTTGCATCAAACAAGAGAAACAATGGATTCGATCATTGTTGATCAAGGACGTCATTATGAAGGATCAAAGGAAGACTAAGCAATGGACTACAATTCATCCCATGTAAACCTGCTCCACTACACCGATCAGGTCAGCTTCTGCAGTAAATGCCCGTGCTGGGTCCTCCAATTCTTCAACAAGATCGTCAAAGGAATATTGATCTTGGGTAGAGCGCCTTATAGGAGTAATGGTAGCAGCATCTATATCCAGCCTTTGCTGCACTTCGGCGAGAACCATGGCTGCACCAATGGGTACTCCATGACCAGCAATCTGTTCAACGCATCAGGGAATGTCATGGAGTCGTTCGGCGGGAGAGTTTTCGATGGCATTGACAACAGCAATAGCAATGGTAGCAGCGTTCTCTAACCAAAGCAACTGACCACGCAGATCTGATGTGCCGAAAGATGAAATTAGTATTTAAAAGAGTTGGATCTTTTGAGAAAAGAGATTCGAGAACTTACTGACGATTTGGTCTTCCAGAGATACTACTTTTTGCCCTCAAAGAAGTGGCTTCGTCCTTTGATGCCTTCAATCCCTGACGAAGCCAGTCTACATTGGCACATTCATCAGCATAATGGTTTCAAGCTTCATCCAATTGCATCATCAATTCAACATACAAAGCTTTACCATTGTTGTCAAAATCTGGAAGATCTTCATCTTGCATCGGAACGTCCCGCAATTTACCTTCATCTTCGTTTTCCCTAAAAACGAAGTAATAGCGGAATGATCCCGGTTACCCAGAGAGTTTATGGATCCAGAAAGAAAAGGCTTCTAAAGCGCTTACCCGTCATGAAGAACGTGGATCACCAAAGGCCGAGAAGGAATTTCTTCATCGACGGTACCTTTGGTCGCCATCGGCCCCAGAAAGAAAGATTGAATTGAATTCCAAATTCACTGTCGATCGTCTTCTTGGAGAGGTTGAGTATTTATGAAAAGAAGCAAGACAATTCCGTCTGGGATACCCCAACTTAAAAGAAAAAGGACTACTATGTTGGGTCTCAAACCTATTCGAGAAAGAGACTAGAAACAGAAGTGGACCTACCCCAGTCGTCAGCGTATCATTGACTAAAGGATATTCATCGGGACAATGTCGATGGAAGGAAAGAAGTCACGCATCAGCCGATGAATATTCAATAGAGATCGGCTAAGAAGAAAGGATAGCTGATAATAGTTTTTCGTCAAAAGATCAATGAAAAAAGCCTCAATATGTGCCGTCCTGGTATCTGGGTTGATTCTTAAAACCGATCTACCTTCAGTAACTGATCAGGTGAAAATTATGATCGATGTTGTTACCTATTAAGGCAAAAGAAGTACAGACAGAACACATGGTCGATAAAGAGTTATTTCCCTGAATATCAGAAACAAAGGAAACCAGAGGTTAAGTTTTGCAAATGTAT
The DNA here is from genome assembly GCA_012490785.1 of Eragrostis nindensis. Classification (NCBI taxonomy): domain Eukaryota; kingdom Viridiplantae; phylum Streptophyta; class Magnoliopsida; order Poales; family Poaceae; genus Eragrostis; species Eragrostis nindensis. The sequence continues at coordinate 610,243 of JAAXCT010000037.1, forward strand.
CAGAGAATATATTACAAGGTATTCAAAACTCATCTGCTATCAGCATGGGAACAAAGCTTGGTGTTGCTCTCTCTGAACAAAAGAAGGAAGAACGATGAGCTTATTCCTCATCGTCGAAGACCTGGTCTACCACATTATCCAAATCGGCATTCGCCATCAAGTTCCCAGCAACGTCATCCAAATCCTCGACATGTTCATCAAACATGGCTTGTTCTTCTTCATTGCGTTCAATGGGGACAATATTGGAGGCAAGGAGGAATGATTGAAGCTCAACTTCAGCAAGGGCAGTAGCGGCACCAATTCGAACACCATGCCTGGCAACATGCCTTGTACGCCTTTGGATGTCATACATACGATCGGTTATGTTAACACCCTGGGCGTTAATGCGATCGGCAGCAACGGTGGCAACATCCACCACCCTCTTCAGTTCACTTTCTAGGTCTGAAAACAAAAATCCAATAAGAATGCCAGATCATTACGATCAGCTGAAATATTAGATCTTGGAAAGACAAAGCAGGGCCTACGGATCTTTTGCTCATCCAGAGTTACTATCTGGTGGCGCAATCGCTTGGCTTCTTCTCCAGATGCCTCCAACACCGCTTTGGCATCTTTAAGTTCCTTCCGGAGCCAAGCCGATGTTTTGCACTCCTCTTCATAGCGATGGCTCACCTTGCTCAATTGGGCAATGAAATCTTGATCAATGTCGCTTGGAGAGACAACGGGATTAACATCGAGCGGCATGCTTTGCGCTTCGTCACTCCTAGGGTGAAAGCAACAGTTACCAATCCAACACCGCTTGGAGGGGAACAATAGATGAGTAATGTGATTACCTGCTCGGACGCGGACGACCTGCAGGATAAGAAGAGTCGATTCCGTCAGCGGCGCGCTTCATCGTCAGAGATTGAATCCCCGGCGGATTTAAGGTTAATGGTTTCCTTCGATGTGGTAGTTCTTCTTGAAAGAGCGACTATTGTGCACACCCGGAAGGGGAAGGGCAGAGCCTTTATGGTAGCCGGTGCAAGTCGGTTCAATAAGAAAGGTCGGATTGGCCACCATGCCAAGATCTAATGCAGTTACAAGGGGCCAAAGAGACAAGGGCACTTTCGTCATTCTTCCTTAGCCGATTTCTTCTGTATTTATCCATTGTGGAGTAGCGGTATGAAGAAGGAAATATCATCGACAGAAGTTCAGTCCTGCAATTTCAGAACAAAATAATATTTTGTCCCGAAATAGGGGGGCATTTGTTGGCGACAGATTTCTGCACAGTCAGTCGACGAATATAGAACAAGGAACATGCCGATGTGCTGCTCGACTAGCCGATGAGGACTGCAGAGTAGCCGATGGGCCAGGATAATGAAACCCAGCAATGAAAGGCATTGGCCCATTAGCCAAAGATGGCATGAAGACCGAAGACGTGTCGATTAGATTAGGTTTGAACAGTTTTTGGGTAATTGTTGAGTTCGACTCATGCCTGAGTCCTAAAATAGGAGAATTAGTTTCTTTGGTGTCAAGTTTTATTCTTTCGTAATCATCATGGAGTCTGTACTTCCGGGATATAAATAAGCCCCGAACCCCTTCGGTCAATACAATCTCACATTCAACCACAAAACCTTTACTTTTCCCGTACCTGTTTTTACTTTTCCTTAGGTTTAGTCGACGAGTTCTTCTCAATCAAGCAGGGCTGCATCGTCTCTGATCTCCGGCTTGTTTGTAAGTCCACGTTATCGGTGCTCTTCAATCTTAGACTTCCGGGCGCATCGCTGTCGCTAAGCTCAGCTATCCTAAGAGTTATCGTATCGGCTAGGTCGATAGATTATCAGCTTGCTTTGTTAGCTATAATCTGTTTATTTAGCTTATACACAATTTATCGTGCAAGGCCGATCCGTGGGTTATTTGCTTGCTTTGTTAGCATTGATCTACTGGTTTGTCTTGCACACAAGTTACCATGCAGGTTAGATCGTTTGTTTATTAAGCTTGCTATGTTAGCTGTAAACGATCAATCTAGCTTGTACACAAGTTTTCTGTTTTATCCAGGGTTTCGTGAAGTTTACCTTACCGAATCTTTGGATAAAATTAAAGCAAACCTAGACTAGATCTATCTGATAATTGGCTTCTTAATCTTCATTGATTTTATATAGCTGATTATTCCTAGATCGGTTCTATTGCTTTATATATCGGCTTCATTGCCGATATACTGCCTGCTGATCCGGAATCCCAGCCGATCGGCAAGAATTTTATTGTTTTTCCTTGTCAATTACAGGTCAAATTGACTCGCACGCCCCGAACCTCCCAAGATTGCAGGCTTCTGCATCGGAGGCGAAGCAGATCTCCGAGGCCTTACGCGTGGTTCGGTCGAAAAGCTTGTCAGACACTTTTCGCACCAACACCTCCCCTTTGGCGGCCGCGCAGGTCCTCTCCGTTAGAGGACGGACCAGACATCGGGGGATGCCGAGTTCGGCATTAGATGCCTAGTGCCGGCACTCGGCTTTAACCAGATTTTTCAAAAAAAAAAAAAAAAATCGGGGCAATGCCGTGTGCCAAGAGGGTGGCACTCGGCATACCTTGGGAAATGCTGAGTGCCAGGAGGGTGGTACACGGCATCCTCCCCTTTGACGGCCGCGCAGGTCCTCGCCGTTAGACGACGGACCAGACGTCGGGGGATGCTGAGTTCGGCAATAGATGCCGAGTGCCGGCACTCGGCTTTAACCGGATTTTTCAAAAAAAAAAAATGGCGCCACAGGGGATTGAGCCCACACCGTCCCGTGAGGGAAATTCATCCCTAACCACTGCGCCGTGCCTATGTTTCCTACCAAGGACCGGCTTCTTTTCTAAAAATATTGACCTCACCCGTAGTAAAACCAGCCCCTACTATCGCGCCGTTGTGTCTTTCATGACATGTATTGGTTGTGGATCTTTCAATTATATATTTCACTTGCTGTAAATCGCATGTTTGAGGGACCAAACGGATTCAAAAAAAAAAAACTTTTGAACTACAAAATTCTATATGTTATCGGAGCTACAACTTTCGTTTTGGTAGAATCTTCATAAGAGGTCAATTTGAATTTTGAATTTTCAAAATTTAAAAGTTCAAACTTAGTTTTCTTTGACAACATGATTTCAAATTAAAAACTTGTGAACTACACAGATTCTTATCTTTTCGAGATGTACACCTTTCTTTTTGGATGTTTACCCATCCGAGGTATTTAAAAAAAAACCTCAAGTTTGAATTTGTTTAAATTCAAGTGTAATTTGCGCCGTCAAAAATACTTCAAATAAAAAATATTTGAACTACAAAGTTGTCAATATTGAGAAGAGGAACAAGTTTTATTTTGATATTTTATGCATTTGACAAAATAATTTTGAGATAGTTCACTAATCCTATTGATCTCTGTGTTGATTCTATAATCATCTCCCAGAGCTATCCGGTTTGTGAACAATTTTACGGTCAGTTTGTCAAATGAAAAAAAATTATATATAAAGTTGTAGATATTGACAAAGCAAACAAATTTGTAGTTAAAAATTTTTCATTTGAATTTAACTAAATGGTGGAAATTCCATTTCAAAATTTATTTTGCTGAATGTCATAAAGAAAACACTCGGCATAGGGCTAGATGCCGAGTGCCAGCGTGGCGACACTTGGCATATCTATCATATGCCGAGTGCCCAAGATCCAGCACTCAGCATAGGGCTAGATGCCGAGCGCCTCAGATCTAGCACTCGGCATATGGGGGACACTCAGCATCGTTTCGAATACATGCCCCCCCCTCCACGGCACACTTAGCCATTCCTCAGCTCACTGCCCGCTCCCTGCTGACGCCGCCCCCTGTCCACCACGCCGCCGCCTCCCCGCTCGCCCGCGCCGCCGCCTCCCCGCTCGCCCGCCCGCCGCGCCGCCTCCTCCCCGCTCGCCCACCCCCGCGCCGCCGCGTCCCCGCCTCCGCGCCTACCGCACCGCAGCCTCCCCGCATGCCCGCCCTCCGCCGGGTGCCCGCCGCCGCCCGGCCGCCCGCGCCGTTAGGGGCACGCCCGACGCCGGCTGACACCTCCACGCGGCCGCCGCCTCCACGCCGCCGGCCGGCTCGGCCCCGTCGTCCGACACCTCCACGCCGGCGGCCGCGTGCTCCACGCCGCTGGCCGCCTCCTCCACAACGACGGCTGCCACCTCCACGCTGGCTGCCCATCCCCATGCCGCCGCTGCCCCCTCCTCCTTTGCTCGGCCGCCAGGTCTCTTAGCCATTGAGGTGACAAATGATTTGCTTTTATTTTGCACTAAGTTTAGAAATTTTTTAGTTTCATTAGGTTAGAGTAGTGAGTTTAGTATGAATTAGTTGATATATATATATATATATATATGGAATGAAATATATGAATTAGATGTGGAATGTAATTAGACATGGAAGAAATAGCTATTAGTTGAATGCATGTGGTTACACAAGAGTGGGCACAGATGGCGCAGATGGTTCACTGGATGCAGGGTCTAAGGCAAACCATGGGCGCGGCCGTGAACTACCCGCCGCCACCAGTTGTGATGTGGCCTCCTCCTCCACCGATGCTTCCTGCAGGTGCCCCTGCAATCACTCCTGTGAGCAGTTCACTCCTTTCTATTTGATGCGCTCAAGAACTATCTTTACTATTGACTCACAAATGGCACCTTTCTCTTGTTTGTGCAAAAGGGATCGGGAGCGGCATCTAATGTCGATCCCCCCGGACCAGGAGTCGCCGTCACCCACCGGACGTCAATAAAGGTATGTCTTAGTGATGCAATGGAATGAAATCGATGAACTAGATATAAAATGCAATGAATTTGTTGACATTGGATTCCATATTTGGATGGAAGTAGTGCAATTTGTGAATATGATGAAAGGTTTTGAATATTGATACAATTTGTTGTATGATTGCGGCGAAAGATTGTGTATGTGGTGGTCGGCCATCGTGCCGTTTATTTATTTGTTGCAGTTTTTGGAAACCTTCCCGTGCAGGGGAGGTGCTGCCGAAATTTTCATTGGAGACTACTGCATTCTTTTCTATTATGCAGGAGGGCTAGCGGTACCGTCCATCACCGTCCACCTGACATCAATGAAGGTATGTCTTAGTGATGATGGAGGTGTTCGAGGAGTTCCAGGACTTATAATTGTTGAACTTGTTGGAATTGAGGACTTATGGGCTTGTATGACTTGTTATGTTGGACTATGTTGGATATTTGGACTTGTATGACTTGAGAATCGTGATCCATTGTGAACTATGTGAGAATTGTGATCAATATGTGACATATGCGTGAAATATGTGGTATATGTGATATATGGACTACCTGTGATGATATATGGACTGCCTGCGATGATATGTGTCAATATTATGAATTTTGATTGAAGGGATTGCCAGAAAAAAATAACAAAAAAGCAAATTTTTTTGCTTTGCCGAGTGTCAAAGCCTGGACTCGGCGAAGGTGGGTTTCTGGGCAAGACGCCTGGCCAGGCATATACTCCCTTGTAAGGATCGTATAACCGAGAGGGGGGTGAATCGGGACAACATGAACTAAAACTTTTTGCACTTCTAGCTACTCTAACTAATTGCACAAGTAAAGGATCCTTAACAAGCGAGTACATGTGCACTATGTGATAGTGATCAAGCAAGGATAACCATGTGCTAGGACTTGTACATGCTAGAAGCAAGGTATACATGAGCATATAAGAACAACCTAGCATATAACAATAAGCTCAACAAGTCCTACACATACTAGTGTATAAGCTAAAGGCAATCAAGCAATCTAGCATGCATATGGGTAACACATACGGAAGCTCAAGTAAGTCCTACACATGCTAGTGTATATGATAGATAGACAAACAACTAGCATGCATACAAGTAACACATGGGGAAGCTCAAGCTAGTGATCATGACAACAAGATAGATACAACATAAAGCATAACAAGATCACTAGATGATATCAAACAAGCGTATGAGCTATGAGCAAGTAAGTACACATAGGAAAAGCGCATACCACTAGAGATAACATGGAGCTAGCACACGGAAACAATCATTAAGCAATCATATAGTAAGCACAATATCTACTACAAGCATATAGGATAAACAAGATAATAAATGCAAGTAGTAGAGAGTAAGAGTAAGAGATTGCTCATCGATTTTTCCCGTGGTATCGGAAGGATGGCGCCTTCCCCTAGTCCACGTTGGGTCACTCCCGCCAGAGTCTCGATGCCATCCCTTCGCTCGATGGTGATCCCCTCTAGAGCACACTCCACCCTTTAAGCCGGTGATGTCCCCCAAGAGCACGCTTCACTCCTCGAGTGAAGTCGCGGGCTTCACTCCGCCGCACACCGGCAATGCTCTCCTCCTTGAGACCATCCACCGCTCTTGAGTGAAGTCGCGGGCACGTCCCGCCGGGCTTCTCCCGGGTACTCCTCCGAAGGTAAGGCTCCGCACTTGATGCGTGCCAAAAGGCGCTCCACTAGTGATGCTTCTTTCGCACGGGAAGCTCCAAGACCGTGTACAAACTTGTGTTGGCTTCCACACTCTCTTTGGGAAGCTCAACACCGACGTCTAACCAGTCTAAGCCTTGCCATAGACCAAGGGTAACAAACCAAGACTGCCTCCCTATGACCACACTAGTCCTAGAGGTGGATGGATGCTCTCAACCCTCTCAAGCACTAAGCTTCTTCTTCTTCTCAATCTTCAAGCACCAAGATTCTTCTCCAAATCTTCCCCAAGTGCCTCTCTTTCTTCCTCTTGGCTTCCACTATGTTTCCCCACTGATAACAATGGCCAAAGGCACCCCAAAGGGCCAAGCAACCGGCTATTTATAGCCCACCAACCATAAACTAGCCGTTGCAACAAAAGTGCCCAGAAACTGTAGTCACCGTATGATCAACTCAATAGTCACCATATCATACGGTGCTCCCCAGACAGCCTGCAGTATTTTGCTCATAACGCCTTGCTCCGAACTCCGATTGGGGTGTTCTATATATCAATGGAAAGCTCTTGAAATTCCCCACAACTTTGCAATTGATCCAATCTTCAGTATCTTCCATCTTCAAGCTGATATGGCCACTTAATCAGTTAAAGGTCATTTCCATAACAATTCTCAGGACAGCCTCTAGTATTTTGGTCATAACTCTCAGCTCCGAACTCCGATTGAGGCAATCTGCATATCCACGGAAAGCTCTTCAAATTTCCTACAACTTTCATGTTGGGCTCATCATCAGATTCAACCATCTTCAATCCCATATGGTCACCGTATGATACGGTGACCGTCACCGTGTGATACGGTGACTTCATCTTCTTCAGCTTCCCGCGAACTGCCGAGTCTCTGGAAATCATACGGTGATACCACCGTGTCATACGGTGATTACCATCGTATTATACGGTGAATCCATCTCTTTTCTGTCCAGAAACTTGTGTCTTCATCACCATTAATCACCGTGTCATACGGTGATTAACCCCGTATTATACGTTGACTCTGCAATCTGCTCCTTCTTGTTCCGGCCATAACTTTTCACTCCGAACTCCGATTTCAGTGATCTTGGACTTGTTGGAAAGCTTGTGAAGATCTCTACCACATTCCAAAGAGATATTGAGCTCATCACCATCTGATCAATCTTCAAACTCTTGAGACAAGTCCAATGCATTCCTCTCTTTGTCTCGGCTTCGGTTCTTCAACAAACTTGGTTCCTCTTCACCTCAGCTGTCACCCTAGTGCTTGAGAGACTCTCTGAGCATCCACATACCTCTACCACTAGTGTGACCTAAGAGAAACGACTCGATCCCCCTTGATAGTCTGGTGTTTCCTATGGACTCAAGCCTACATCTACACCAAGCCAACACTTGCTTGGTTTTAGCATGTCCTTAGCCTTGATCCATCTCCTCAACCGCGACCTTCATCAAGTCCAAAGATCCTCGTCGTCTTCCATCGTAGAGGCAACCAATCACCGGGATGTAGATAGAAGATTGTTATTGCTCAACCAATTCTTCCGATCATGTGACCATATGAAAACCTTTCCTTCATCCACAAATGTTAGTCACAATGATCTTGTTGCCACAAAGGACAACCCGATCAAAACATAATGTGCATAAGATATGTAGATAAAAACATCATCACATAATAGACAAGATCATCATGGCATATGACATAAGGTAAGACCAACATGATGATCAAGAGTATGTCAAGGTATAAGATACATAGGGGAACACATGACATACTCACCTTGTCTCTTACCTCATGTGCGTAGTAGTCACCTCGTAGAGTAGTCCTCATGTTCACTTCTCCTCTTTATCAACTTTCTTGCAACCATTGAGGTGTTGGCACTCCAATAGTATATCACTACATCCATGCGACTAAACATCTTGCACACTAGCAAACCTTGTTAGTCCCATTGACCATGTTGACATCAATCACCAAAACCTATGAACCATGCTCTAGGTTCATTGATCTTACAATCTCCCCCTTTTTGTTGATTGATGGCAACACAACCAAAGCAAGAGATAATAGATAGAATGAAGCACAACAACTTGCCTCGGATGTATTGGCAACATAGAATACCTTTGCTCATACCTCACGTCCTTGATTGAATCTTCACTCCATGGTTGCAAGTACTCCTCCCCTTTGACATGTTCTCCCTATTTGTGCCTCATGTCTCTTCTCATTCCGCAACTACTTGCTTTGGTGGATATACTTCTCCCCCTTTGACATCAAGCACCGAAAAAAAACAAACAAGGCAAACGTTAAAAGCACAAGGGAGCTTCATAGATAGTGATCCTTTGGATGTGGATGAGATATGGATCAAAATCTTGAAGCCTCATAACATAGACTAAACTCCCCCTAGATTTGTGCATACATATGATGGAAGGCAAAATATATGCATAATTTAACAATTAAGTCAAGTGGGGGACTGTTGGCGGTTCTTATGCGATAAAATTAAATTCATTAATTCCGCAAGCGCACGGATCACCATTGTAGCATTTCACCTTGAAGTATTCCAGGGTTATCGTATTTATATTTCCGCAGGGAAGTAGAGCAAAAGAAAGCTGAATAATAGCTATGCATTGGATAATTTGGAGAAAGAAATAATGTATCAACTATACTTGAGACGGGGGTAAGATAGGCATGATAGATATGGGTGGCACACACATCCTCAAATCCAAGGTAATAAAATAAATCGTAGTATACATTTGGGAGAGCAACGAGATAGAGTTAAGGCTACCTGTATGTTTATCTATTATTTACTTTTCTAGCAGTCAAGTCTACAAAGGTTATTTACTCTAGCTAAGCTCATACACATACAAGTCATGTCGTTTCGGGGCACACACGTGCTAGGCCAACCAATGAAGCTAGTTCAAACCTAGGGAATCGTATGCTATAATTAAGACCCTGCTGAGTCCAACCCGGACGTGGTGGATTACAGAGACCGGTGCAGCTGTCACATACACTCGCGGCTACCATCCTCCGTGGGGTTGGGTGCCAAACGTGCATAGGCCAAGATCTAAGCGCCACGCTTACAACCCGCCTAGAGGAGCTACTCTTGATCAACGGAGCAGTCCTATCTAAGAATGAACAAGCACAGATTTCACACGACGTCATCTCCGACGACGGCACTCTCTCGTACTCGCTATTCCAACAATCACGAATCCCACAACAAGACTTCTACGAGCACTTACTTAACGAATAAATAAACTAAATAGAAAAGAACTACTAAAATAAATAAATAAAGATAAAACTAAATATAATTATATTGAATAAAATAATATCTCAAAAGAGTAACGATACAAGAACTATACCGAACTCCGAGAAGACTCCGGAAGCCCGAGAGAGCTCTCACTCTACTCTACTCTACTCTAACTCCCAAAGCTACTACTCAACTAAACTAATGAACACTTGGATGAAGTGTGATGGTGCGAGTTGCTTCGGAGGCCGAGGGGTCCAATTTATAGCTTGTGAAGGCGGTGGGAGCACCCTGGCCGAAGCTGGAGAGGCGGTGGCGCCAAAGTCGGCCGGCCGGCCTAGGGGGTGGCCGGCCGGCCGTCCCCTGTGGCGGTTTGCCACCGACTTGCTCCTGGACGCTCCAGATCACTCCCTGAAGGCGGTCTGAAGGTCGGTTTCTTGCTGGGGTCGGCAGAATTGGATTGAGGGCCAAGTAAAGGCCCAAATGGCCCACCTTCTAGAATGTCGGTGGAATTCTGCCGAGCTGGGCTTGAATTGTGTGTTGAAGATTATTTTCCAGCCCACTGGAGGAAGCCTGGGGCCTGTGGCCACCAGGTGGGGCCGGCCGGCCTAGGGTGGGGCCGGCCGGCCAGGGAATTTCCCTGGCTGGGCCCACTTTTCTCCATTATTCACTCCTGCATCCAAATATCCACCAAAACTTGTGGAGTAGCATTATTCCTAACTACTATGCACAAAATCTTGGTGTTATGTATTTATTTACCGGTAGGGTGGCGGTCAAAATATGGTTTAACGACCGCCAACAACCTCCCCAAGCTTAAACTTTGCTCGTCCCGAGCAAACTCAACTCAGGGTACCGGCGGATCAGGAGTTACAAAGAAGCGCCCCATGGGTAATAAAGATGCAACAACATACTCCCTAAACAGTGGTAAGTTTACGAGAGCACAAAATATTCATAAGTGTTGCAAAAAATCGTGGGGCTTATATGTCACACCTTGTCATGCAGCATTGAAGACTAGAACGGCATTTTTGGACAAGTACACAATTCTAGCAGGTATGCATCCAGAGTTTTTATGTGCTGCAAGGTAAGGTGCAAAAATTCTCCTTCGTTTTGGTAGGCACTTCTCTTACCTACCAATGTGAGTCTTATTCCTACAAGCTTCACTCATCCTACCTTCTACCAAATGAGGCTTTGTATGTGGAGCTTGGTAAGGAATGCACAAATGTCATGCATATATTGTAAAGCTAAAGAATGAGTCTCAATCAACATAGCAACTCCATTTATTTTGGTCATAGGAAATGATGTGATGGAGGGGGAGAAAATGAACTCACACTTATGGAAGGGGGTTTTGAAAAACATTGGTCCTTTATTTTGCTCAAGATGTTTATAATAAGAACCATATAGCCATTGACTTTTGTCATGCAACCATGGAGTTTTTTTTTTTTTTTTTTTGTGACTACTCTATGGTGCAAGGGGCCATAAATTTTGAATGGTTCAATGAAACATTTTGAAATATTCTTGAGCATTTGGGTGGACCAAAAGTTTTGCAACTCTGAAAAATGTTTGGTTGATTTATCCAAACATTCCCCTTTTATTTGGTGGAGAGAAATTTTTGAAAACACACGCGAAGAATTATGACCAAAATTAGGAGTGCTTAGTTTCAAGAGTACATCAAACCTTAACAAAACTCAATGCACAAACAAATGGCTATGAGTGGGGCTGTTTCGAATATTATGATATGGCTCTGGTAGGTAAATAAATCCTCACACTAAGAGAAGTGTGCCAAAACAGAAGGGTTTTAGGTACTTGCAGCAATTCAAGAAAAACATCTCTAGATGAAACCATACTAAAAAATTGCAACAAGTCCTAATCATGCCATATCACAATCCACAGTGCTCAGACTTGGTGTAACAAATGCAACCCACGGAAATAAGCAAGACTCATGATGTGATCATGCTCAAGTAAAAATAACACATATGTCAGGAGTAGAGGTTGCATCTATGCGACACATGAGAAGCTAATTTGTAACTCGATCATCATTTCCCTTAAGCGTAGCATAACACCAAGATTCTAGCATTTATTCGAAACAGGGAGTTTATTTATTTATTAAGAAAATTAGGAATACTTACCTGGGGATCCTCCCCAAGCTTGAGTCTTTGCAAGACTCGAGCTTGTATTGAACTCCTTCTTACCTGGGGGTGCCCTCCCCAAGCTTGAGTCTTTGTAAGACTTAAGCTTGATTCAGGCTCTTCCTCCTCCTTCTTGATCTGCAAAAAAGAGTGAGGATGATACAAGTGGCTAGCCCCTAATGGGCATCACCGGGAATCCTATTATTTTTTTATTTTTAATTTTTTTTTCAAATTTTTATTTTGTTTTTATGATTTAAAAAAAAAAACAAGTGCTAGGCCTAGCTAGGATAACGATTGGGATGGCCTCCCCAATCGGAGGGCTCTCATTTTTACGTCTTTGAGCTAGACGTTCTCCATGTCTTTTCAACTCGTTTGGACCTCGCTCGCTGGAGAATCTTGCGAGGTAGAGGTTCCTTCTTTCTTCCGCCACATCTTGGTTGTCTTCTTTGTGTTGGTGGCGGCGACCTTTTCTTCAATAGGCGCCTTTGTTGTACTCTCATCGGTCGATACCGTAGCTGCCTTCTTCTTTCTTGAGCGCCTCGCTCTCCTCTTCTTAGGCGATTGTGACTCGCCTACTCCTTCTTGCGGAGGAGTAAGAGGGGCTTGAGATGGTTTTGGCGGCTGAGGCATCCTCCTTGGAGTCCTCCAATACTTTGCTAGCCTTCTTGCATTCTCTCTTTCCAGATAATCTCTCATGTATGCAATGAGCTTATCTGGCTGTGGCATGGGTGGAGTAATCTCAATCTTCTCCACTCTCCTTGGGTCCTTTCCATATATGACCCGTACTTGCTTGCATTGCTCAACTTTAGGCTTGAAGTTGAACGTTTCTTCCCTGCCGTTGAAGTCCAAATGGATCTCTCCTGCCCCCACGTCGATGTTGGCGTTGGTAGTGCTCAAGAACGGCCTCCCAAGGATGAGAGGAGCCTTGTCATCTACTTCCATATCCAGCACAACAAAGTCAACGGGGACGAAGAGATTTCTGATCTGCACGGGAACTTCTTCAACAATCCCCAAGGGCAGGCGCAGTGACCCGTCTGCAAGTTGGAGCTTCATGGTCGTTGGGGATAATGGATGGTTTAACCCATCGTACATCGCCTTCGGCATGATGCTCACGCTCGCCCCTAAGTCACATAATGCCCGAGCGAAACAACGGTCGTTGACCAAACACGGAATGGTTGGCCATCCGGGATCTTTTCTGATCACATCCTTGGGGAGTGCGGCATCCAAGTCGCTCTCTTCACACCTGATGGTTATTGCATTCACACTCTCCTTGGGATTAACTTCCGGTTGCCCAGGAAGTTTACCCGCACGAGGAGACTGCACAGCTGAAGCTATTTGCGCAATTTGCGTTTCTAGCATCTTGTTATGGCTTAGCTGATTTTGCAGAGCAGTGCTGAACGACTCTAGCTTGGCATCTATGCTCTCTAAAGCCTTGTCGGTAGTAAGAAATTTCTTACTAATGCTGTCATTGATCTTGACCTGGCCGAGAACTAGATCCTTGATAGAGGGCTCATAACGGGAAAGATTACCGTTGTTACCTCCCTGATTCTTGTTGAAGGAGAGGTCGGGCCTGGAATTCCAGCCGTAGTTGTTCTGGGAGCGGTACCCATTGCCATTGTTGAGGAAATTGCATTCCTCTCTTGTATTCGGGCAATTGCTGCCCATATGCCCAACGCTGCCGCATTCCTCACATGTCATGCGGGAATCCGCAACTTGCAGGTCCTGTGGAGACTCCACCTTGCGGAGTAGCTGATCGAGCTTGATGGCGAGCATGTCCATCGTCTCCACTTGGTGCACTCCACGGGTCTTGGTGCTCGCCGCTTGGCGTTCACCATGAGTCTGGTTGGCCGCCACCTTCTCAATCAACTTCTTAGCGTTCTTCACGCTAAGAGAGAAGAAGGAGCCGCCTGCTGCGGCGTCGAGGTGCTCTCGAGCGGACGGCCTCAAACCGTGATAGAAACTCTGTATGAGGAGCCATTCTTCCATGCCATGGTGTGGGCATGAGAGAACGTACTCCTGCATCCTGTCCCAGGCTTCCGCGGTCGACTCATCTGCGAGCTGTTGGAAGCCCGATATCTTGTTCCGCAGGGCAGTTGTCTTGCCTGGCGGGAAGAACTTGGCGAGGAAGGCATTGGAGCATGCCGTCCACGTGTCGAGGGACTCTTGGTTCGCGTAGAACCACTGGAGAGCCTTCCCCAACAGAGAGAATGGGAAAAGCTGTAGTCGGATAGCGTCCTGAGGTGCATCCTTTATGACGAAAGTGTTGCACGTCATCAGGAACCTTTGGAGGTGAGCATTTGCATCCTCCGACGGCTTCCCACAGAAAGGACTGGCCAAGATCATGTTGATCAAGGCTGGCTTGAGCTCATAGTCCTTGTTGGTGATGCGCGGGTTGGGTCCCACGCGGATGTTCTCCGTAGTTGGCGCGGAGAAGTCATTGATCGTCTTCTCAACAACGGGGTCGGCCATGATGTTGTTCGTTGAGGAGGCCCTGTCAACCGGTGGAGGAGACGATTCGAGAGCCAGAGCGTTCTTGCGGATCTGTTTGGTGAGTTTTGCTCGAACTTTCCTCAAGAACTGCTCTGGATCTGAGTGGAAGTTTTCTGGTAGGTCGAAACCAGTCATGCACAGTCCTGTTTCAAATGTTCACAAGAAGAAAAACCAGGACAAGGGTAAGCCCGCAAAAGTAAGTGATAATTATTCTTCTCACAAACTTCAATGCATTTATTCAGTTCCAAGCTGCTACTTCCCCGGCAACGGCGCCAGAAATGCTTGTTGGCGGTTCTTATGCGATAAAATTAAATTCATTAATTCCGCAAGCGCACGGATCACCATTGTAGCATTTCACCTTGGAGTATTCCAGGGTTATCGTATTTATATTTCCGCAGGGAAGTAGAGCAAAAGAAAGCTGAATAATAGCTATGCATTGGATAATTTGGAGAAAGAAATAATGTATCAACTATACTTGAGACGGGGGTAAGATAGGCATGATAGATATGGGTGGCACACACATCCTCAAATCCAAGGTAATAAAATAAATCGTAGTATACATTTGGGAGAGCAACGAGATAGAGTTAAGGCTACCTGTATGTTTATCTATTATTTACTTTTCTAGCAGTCAAGTCTACAAAGGTTATTTACTCTAGCTAAGCTCATACACATACAAGTCATGTCGTTTCGGGGCACACACGTGCTAGGCCAACCGATGAAGCTAGTTCAAGCCTAGGGAACCGTATGCTATAATTAAGACCCTGCTGAGTCCAACCCGGACGTGGTGGATTACAGAGACCGGTGCAGCTGTCACATACACTCGCGGCTACCATCCTCCGTGGGGTTGGGTGCCAAACGTGCATAGGCCAAGATCTAAGCGCCACGCTTACAACCCGCCTAGAGGAGCTACTCTTGATCAACGGAGCAGTCCTATCTAAGAATGAACAAGCACAGATTTCACACGATGTCATCTCCGACGACGGCACTCTCTCGTACTCGCTATTCCAACAATCACGAATCCCACAACAAGACTTCTACGAGCACTTACTTAACGAATAAATAAACTAAATAGAAAAGAACTACTAAAATAAATAAATAAAGATAAAACTAATATAATTATATTGAATAAAATAATATCTCAAAACAGTAACGATACAAGAACTATACCGAACTCCGAGAAGACTCCGGAAGCCCGAGAGAGCTCTCACTCTACTCTACTCTACTCTAACTCCCAAAGCTACTACTCAACTAAACTAATGAACACTTGGATGAAGTGTGATGGTGCGAGTTGCTTCGGAGGCCGAGGGGTCCAATTTATAGCTTGTGAAGGCGGTGGGAGCACCCTGGCCGAAGCTGGAGAGGCGGTGGCGCCAAAGTCGGCCGGCCGGCCTAGGGGGTGGCCGGCCGGCCGTCCCCTGTGGCGGTTTGCCACCGACTTGCTCCTGGACGCTCCAGATCACTCCCTGAAGGCGGTCTGAAGGTCGGTTTCTTGCTGGGGTCGGCAGAATTGGATTGAGGGCCAAGTAAAGGCCCAAATGGCCCACCTTCTAGAATGTCGGTGGAATTCTGCCGAGCTGGGCTTGAATTGTGTGTTGAAGATTATTTTCCAGCCCACTGGAGGAAGCCTGGGGCCTGTGGCCACCAGGTGGGGCCGGCCGGCCTAGGGTGGGGCCGGCCGGCCAGGGAATTTCCCTGGCTGGGCCCACTTTCCTTCATTATTCACTCCTGCATCCAAATATCCACCAAAACTTGTGGAGTAGCATTATTCCTAACTACTATGCACAAAATCTTGGTGTTATGTATTTATTTACCGGTAGGGTGGCGGTCAAAACATGGTTTAACGACCGCCAACAGGGACCTTAAGCTATGTTATGGAAGGTAGCCAGATAGATAATGCAAGAATAAAGGAAAACTATTACCTTCTTGCAAGAATGAAAGCTTAGCATACCTTCGGGGATGTGATTTCTTGCCAATGCATAATGAATGTGTGTCATTTGAGAATCATGGCACCTCAAAGTGGATGATCATCAACTCATGGCATCTCAACATGGATGATCATTCCTATCAAGAGACTAGACAAAGATAAACTTGGAAACACATTAGTCTCAAGGATTCTCAAGACATAGGATAGACTCCCCCTAAAGTTGTGCATCACATGCACTTTGTCAAGAAAGACAAGTCAAGGAGACTACCCTATATCTCGGACCATGGCATATAAAGAGATATGAAATGAGTGCATAAATAGATGCCACTTGTAAAGGATATGAGTGAAAGCATACAAGAATTTACCACTTGTAAAAGCATATACATATGAAGCAAAAGACAAGGGTAAAGCAACTCAATCACAACAAGGCATCATGCGATAAATATAAGGATACTACACACAAGATGGTAAGTAAGACAAGCATGCAAGTCATTGCTCAAGATAAGATACCATTTGAAAGATAAGCAATATATAGCAACAAAGGGTACCACAAGATAAAGCTAAGCACATGGAGCAAATGACAAGCATGAAGGAGTGATGATATGAAAAAGAACAAAACGCAATCAAGCACAAACATATCATCATGGGATATACATAAAAAGGCAATATATGATGAAGGAGATGTTACCTTGATGTTCCGGTCGAGGCAAGTCATAGCTCATAAGACGTCATAAGTTAGAGCAAAAACTCATACACAAGTTAATATAAGGCACAAGGAGCTATGACAAGCACAAATACTATGGTGACAAGTAAAAGGACAACTAGCAAGAAAAAAGCTCATCACCATAGGATCAAAGAGATTACCTTCATACTTGCCTTGTAGAATGTTGCTACCTCTTGACATTCGGCATCATCTCAAGATTGTTGTGAAGATCGATCATCTTGATCACTTGATCTTCTCGTGCACGAACTCCCCCTTGAGATGATCTCGATGTCTTCATCATTTTCTCTCCTATTTCTTGTTTCTTATATCTCCCCCTTGTTCCTATTGATCTTACAACAGAGAAAAGAACAACAAGGGCAAACGTTTAAATGCACACAAGAGCTTCATGAACCATGTCCTTTGGAGTGGAAGGCATTTGGACCATGATCATGAAAGCCTCATAACATGGGCTAAACTCCCCCTAGAGTTATGCATACTTCTAATGGATGGCAAGATATCATTGTGTGAAACACATGGGGTAGTTTAAACTATGTTACGGATGGTAGCTAGAACAAAATATAATTGAAAGAGATCGGTTCTAGGCATACCTTTCGGAGAGAAGACATTATGACATGTAACCTCATGATAAAAACTAAAACAAAGAACACATGAGTGAAAGACTCCTTTGTGATTTCCTATATGCAATGCATGAACAAGCATATAATACAAATGCAAGGGAAAACTTAAACATGTCATGATGAATGCATGCAAGATTAAGAAAAAGCATAAAGGAAACCTACTCAAGGTCAAGTTTGAACCTCTCTCAAGCTTACTCACTATAAGCCAAACCTTGCCTTGAGTCCATCGGTCCACCAACTCAAGCATCCCCATGCTCATAGCTATCTTGAGAAAGTTAGACCTCGAACTAATATTTTTGTGCTTTAGGTTTTTACATTATGCATGAAAGTGCACAACATACTATTTCACAAAGGAGCTACTAAAATACGAAGGAACTAGAACGAAAAGAAACTACACTAAGATGCAAGATACCTCCTTGAAGAGTAGATGTCGTTGTTCATGCCCTTGACTCTTGTGGTGGCCTTCAATGATCTCTATGTATTGAATTCGGTCCATGTTGGCGGTCATTAAACCATGATTTGACCGCCACACTTCTGGTTAATAAAAGCATAACACCAAGATTTTGTGCATAGTAGATAGGAATAATGCTACTCCACAAGTTTTGGTGAATATTTGGATGCAGGAGAGAATAATAGAGGAAAGTGGGCCCAGCCAGGGAATTTCCCTGGCCGGCCGGCCCCACCCTAGGCCGGCCGGCCCCACCTGGTGGCCGCAGGCCCTAGACTTCCTCCAGTGGGCCGGAAACTGATCCACAACGCATAATTCAAGGCCAGCCGCATATTAGCACCGCCATTCTAGAAGGTGGGCCATTTGGGCCTTAACTTGGCCCCCACTGCAATTCTGCCGACCCAAGAAGAAGCCGACCTTCAGACCGCCTTCAGGGAGTGATCTGGAGCGTCCAGGAGCAAGTCGGTGGCAAACCGCCACAGGGGACGGACAGCCGGCCACCCCCCTAGGCTGGCTGGCCGACTTTGGCACCACCGCCTCTCCAGCTTCGGCCAGCGGGCTCCCACTGCCATGACAAGCTATAAATAGGACCCTCCGGCCTCAGAAGCAACTCGCACCATCACACTTCATCCAAGTGTTCATTAGTTTAGTTTTGTAGTAGCTTTGGGAGTTAGAGTAGAGTAGAGTAGAGTGAGAGCTCTCTCGGGCTTCCGGAGTCTTCTCAGAGTTCGGTATAGTTCTTTGTATCCTTACTCTTTTGAGATATTATTTTATTTAATATATAATTAGTTTTATCTTTATTTATTTCTTTTAGTAGTTCTTTTCTATTTAGTTTATTTATTCCGTTAAGTAAGTGCTCGTAGAAGTCTTGTTGTGGGATTCGTGATTGTTGGAGTACGCAAGTACGAGAGAGTGCCTTCGTCGTGATGACGTCGGGTGAAATCTGTGCTTGTTTATTCTTAGATAGGACTGCTCCGTTGATCAAGAGTAGTTCCTCTAGGCGGGCTGCAAGCATGGCGCTTAGAGCTTGACCTATGCACGTTTGGCACCCAACCCTACGGAGGATGGTAGCCGCGAGTGTATGTGACAGCTGCACCGGTCTCTGTAATCCACCACGTCCGGGTTGGACGCAGCAGGGTCTTAATTATAGCATACGGTTCCCTAGGTTTGAACTAGCATCATCGGTTAACCTAGCACGTGTGTGCCCCGAAACGACATGACTTGTATGTGTATGAGCTTAACTAGAGTAGATAATCTTTGTAGACTTGACTGCTAGGAAGAGTAAATAATAGATGAACATACAGGTAGCCTTAACTCTATCTCGTTGCTCTCCCAAATGTATACTACAATTTATTTCTTTTATCACTTTGGATTTGAGGATGTGTGTGCCACCCATATATATCATGCGTTTCGCTCTAAATTATAGTTGATACATTATTTCTTTCTCCAAATTATTCAATGCATTGCTATTATTCAGCTCCCTTTCGCTCTACTTCCCTGCGGAAAAATAAATACGATAACCCTGGTATACTCCAAGGTGAAATGCTACAATGGTGATCCGTATGCTTGCGGAATTAATGAATTTAATTTTATCGCATAAGAACCGCCAACAGTCCACCACCTCCATCACTTCATGTCTCGTACTCGAGCGCCTCCATGTGATTGGCCGGCATCATCCGGTCCACTAAGTTCTTGGGCAACCCAAGGTCCTCATCTTCCTCCTCCTCTTGCGAGTCTTGTGAATGCTTGCATCATTGACTCACTCTTCTCATTGAGTTTGTGGTATTCCTTCGAAACAATGACTCAAGAGAAATAGTTCTCACAAGAGAGGGTTAGTTCATCAAAAATAGTAGATGCATGTGAGATTGATGAACTAGGAGTAGTGGATGAAGAAGAAAAGAATTAGAAGAGGTTGATAGCTTGATAAGAGATCTCAAGGTTCTCATACTTCTCATGAAACTCAATGTTATCCAACTTGAGCCCTCAACTCGTATGTAGAGCCTCATGAGATGACATGTGATACTTGAGCTCCTCATCAAGCTCACCAACACGAAATATGGCCATATCATTCTTTCCTTACCTCCTTTACCTTGAGGTGCATGTCAAGATGAAGACCAACAACATGTTTGCATATGCTCTTGAAGAAGAGTCAATCTCGTAGTCTTCATTATTGGCAATCCTCTCACCAACAAGAAAAATCTTTATGAGATGACATCTCCTTCTTCTTGAACTTGGTCTTGTCTCACAAGCTTCTTGTATTTTGGCCTTAGCATCATCTTCTACTTCATCACCACTCTCACTTGATCCTTCCATCACCACCTTCTTCTCTTTGTTTTTTGACCCGCAAATCATGTCTTCTAGTGAGGCACACGGGTGGAGATAGAGAAGGCGAAGTCTCCATCAAGATATCAATATCAGCTTGATCTTCACCATCGGTTCATAGTCACCTTGCTAACAATGAGACACAAAGATGAGTTAGATAAACAATTGAAATTCGGTTCTAGATATACCGTCATCTTTGCATTCTCCGAGGAAGATGTAGGTTCACTTGAGTGATCAAAGAAGTGAGTATTCCGAGCTTGCATTATCTTCTTCACAATTGCTCGCTCTTCAAGTGATGGAAGCTTGCTCACGGTTGTAGATTGATCTTCAATAGAACCACCATCACCAATTGACATGTCCTCAAAATGAGAGACATTTCCTTGAGTGCTCATCATGTGAGATGGTCATGAGCAAGACTTCTTCAAATTGTAGCTTCTCAAGATCTTCATGTTGAAGTGCAAAAATGTTGTCGCCAAATCTTGAATGAGGAGGTGCTTTCAAGATCTTCATGATAACCTCACCACTTGAGCTTTTCACTTGTCATATGAATCGATCCTCTTATCTAGCATAACCAAGCGAAGACACAAGTAAGTGATTCATTAAAGAATATGGTAAGATTATCAAAATCACTCCTCAACAAGAAAACTAGCAACAATATCACCATGAACCATAAGCACACAATCATGATCATCACAAGATATAACAAGAACAACAAGATCATCATGATAACATGGCTTTACATGAAAGTGCTAGAGAATTTATTCATGGTATCCCACAATTCTTTTGGAACTATGGACTTAAGGTAGCTATTCAAGCGATTCTTTCAACGTCCAAAGCCCAAACCCATAAGGGATGAAAACCCAAACTCATTCGGTCACATCTCAAAGGCGGTTAAGCCCTAAATTGAGCACTTGGCTCTGATACCACTTGTAAGGATCGTGTGACCGAGAGGGGGGTGAATCGGGCACACCATGAACTAAAACTTTTTGCACTTCTAGCTACTCTAACTAATTGCACAAGTAAAGGATCCTTAACAAGCGAGTACATGTGCACTATGTAATAGTGATCAAGCAAGGATAACCATGTGCTAGGACTTGTACATGCTAGAAGCAAGGTATACATGAGCATATAAGAACAACCTAGCATATAACAATAAGCTCAACAAGTCCTACACATGCTAGTGTATAAGTTAAAGGCAATCAAGCAATCTAGCATGCATATGGGTAACACATACGGAAGCTCAAGTAAGTCCTACACATGCTAGTGTATATGATAGATAGACAAACAACTAGCATGCATACAAGTAACACATGGGGAAGCTCAAGCTAGTGATCATGACAACAAGATAGATACAACATAAAGCATAACAAGATCACTAGATGATATCAAACAAGTGTATGAGCTATGAGCAAGTAAGTACACATAAGGAAAGCGCATATCACTAAAGATAACATAGAGCTAGCACACGGAAACAATTATCAAGCAATCAAAAAGTAAGCACAATATCTACTACAAGCATATAGGATAAACAAGATAATAAATGCAAGTAGTAGAGAGTAAGAGTAAGAGATTGCTCATCGATTTTTCCCGTGGTATCGGAAGGATGGCGCCTTCCCCTAGTCCACGTTGGGTCACTCCCGCTGGAGTCTCGACACCGTCCCTCCGCTCGATGGCGATCCCCTCTAGAGCACACTCCACTCCTCAAGCCGGTGATGTCCCCCAAGAGCACGCTTCACTCCTCGAGTGAAGTCGCGGGCTTCACCCTGCCGCACACCGGCAATGCTCTCCTCCTTGGGACCATCCACCGCTCTTGAGTGAAGTCGGGGGCACGTCCCGCCAGGCTTCTCCCGGGTACTCCTCCGAAGGTAAGGCTCCGCACTTGATGCGTGCCAAAGGGCGCTCCACTAGTGACGCTTCTTTCGCACGGGAAGCTCCAAGACCATGTACAAACTTGTGTTAGCTTCCACACTCTCTTTGGCAAGCTCAACACCGACGCCTAACCGGTCTAGGCCTTGCCATAGACCAAGGGTAACAAACCAAGACTGCCTCCCTATGACCACACTAGTCCTAGAGGTGGATGGATGCTCTCAACCCTCTCAAGCACTAAGCTTCTTCTTCTTCTCAATCTTCAAGCACCAAGATTCTTCTCCAAATCTTCCCAAAGTGCCTCTCTTTCTTCCTCTTGGCTTCCACTATGTTTCCCCACTGATAACAATGGCCAAAGGCACCCCAAAGGGCCAAGCAACCGGCTATTTATAGCCCACCAACCATAAACTAGCCGTTGCAACAAAAGTGCCCAGAAACTGTAGTCACCGTATGATCAACTCAATAGTCACCGTATCATACGGTGCTCCCCAGACAGCCTGCAGTATTTTGCTCATAACTCCTTGCTCCGAACTCCGATTGGGGTGTTCTATATATCAATGGAAAGCTCTTGAAATTCCCCACAACTTTGCAATTGAGCCAATCTTCAGTATCGTCCATCTTCAAGCTGATAGGGCCACTTAATCAGTTAAAGGTCATTTCCATATCAATTCTCAGGACAGCCTCTAGTATTTTGGTCATAACTCTCAGCTCCGACTCCGATTGAGGCAATCTGCATATACACGAAAAGCTCTTCAAATTTGCTACAACTTTCATGTTAGGCTCATCTTCAGATTCAACCATCTTCAATCCCATATGATCACCGTATGATACAGTGACCATCACCGTATATTACGGTGACTTAAACTTTTCTGCTTCCCGCGAACTGCGGAGTCTCTGCAAACCATACGGTGATACCACCGTATCATACGGTGATTATCATCGTATTATACGGTGAATCCATCTCTTTTCTGCCCAGAAACTTTTGTCTTCATCACCATTGACACCGTATTATACGTTGACTCTGCAATCTGCTCCTTCTTGTTCCGGCCATAACTTTTCACTCCGAACTCCGATTTCAGTGATCTTGGACTTGTTGGAAAGCTTGTGAAGATCTCTACCACATTCCATAGAGATATTGAGCTCATCACCATCTGATCAATCTTCAAACTCTTGAGACAAGTCCAATGCATTCCTCTCTTTGTCTCGGCTTCGGTTCTTCAACAAACTTGGTTCCTCTTCACCTCAGCTGTCACCCTAGTGCTTGAGAGACTCTCTGAACATCCACATACCTCTACCACTAGTGTGACCTAAGAGAAACGACTCGATCCCCCTTGATAGTCCGGTGTTTCCTATGGACTCAAGCCTACATCTACACCAAGCCAACACTTGCTTGGATCTAGCATGTCCTTAGCCTTGATCCATCTCCTCAACTGCGACATTCATCAAGTCCAAAGATTCTCGTCGTCTTCCATCGTCGAGGCAACCAATCACCAGGATGTAGATAGAAGATTGTTATTGCTCAACCAATTCTTCCGATCATGTGACCATATGAAAACCTTTCCTTCATCCACAAATGTTAGTCACAATGATCTTGTTGCCACAAAGGACAACCCGATCGAAACATAATGTGCATAAGATATGTAGATAAAAACATCATCACATAATAGACAAGATCATCATGGCATATGATATAAGGTAAGACCAACATGATGATCAAGAGTATGTCAAGGTATAAGATACATAGAGGACCACATGACATACTCACCTTGTCTCTTACCTCATGTGCGTAGTAGTCACCTCGTAGAGTAGTCCTCATGTTCACTTCTCCTCTTTATCAACTTCCTTGCAACCTTTGAGGTGTTGGCACTCCACTCATGTTCACTTCTCCTCTTTATCAACTTCCTTGCAACCTTTGAGGTGTTGGCACTTCAATAGTATATCACTACATCCATGCGACTAAACATCTTGCACACTAGCAAACCTTGTTAGTCCCATTGACCATGTTGACATCAATTTCCAAAACCTATGAACCATGCTCTAGGTTCATTGATCTTACATCCCTCCGTTCAGAAATGTAAGTCGTCGTTGACTTTTATATGAATTTGACCATTCATTTTATTCAAAAAAATTATACATTTTTATTTATTTTGATGCGACTTGTTTTATCAATAAATATACTTTAAGCATTAACTCATATTTGCATGTGTTTGAACAAATTTTTTGAATAAAACGAATGGTCAAACTTCGTATAAAAAGTCGACAGTGACTTACATTTCTGAACGGAGGGAGTATATTCTAAGCGCAAATGAACGTGTACATAGACACTTGGTTTGTCTCATGCATGTACGTACGTGCTCGATCAATTGGTTCAATTTGTCTCGTACAAGTGTTGAATAATTAAAATGAAAATATACAGCAGGGAAGTTAACCATGTATGCTGTTGGCGGTTCTTATGCGATAAAATTAAATTCATTAATTCCGCAAGCGCACGGATCACCATTGTAGCATTTCACCTTGGAGTATTCCAGGGTTATCGTATTTATATTTCCGCAGGGAAGTAGAGCAAAAGGAAGCTGAATAATAGCTATGCATTGGATAATTTGGAGAAAGAAATAATGTATCAACTATACTTGAGACGGGGGTAAGATAGGCATGATAGATATGGGTGGCACACACATCCTCAAATCCAAGGTAATAAAATAAATCGTAGTATACATTTGGGAGAGCAACGAGATAGAGTTAAGGCTACCTGTATGTTTATCTATTATTTACCTTCCTAGCAGTCAAGTCTACAAAGATTATTTACTCTAGCTAAGCTCATACACATACAAGTCATGTCGTTTCGGGGCACACACGTGCTAGGTCAACCGATGAAGCTAGTTCAAACCTAGGGAATCGTATGCTATAATTAAGACCCTGCTGAGTCCAACCCGGACGTGGTGGATTACAGAGACCGGTGCAGCTGTCACATACACTCGCGGCTACCATCCTCCGTGGGGTTGGGTGCCAAACGTGCATAGGCCTAGGGGGGTGGCCGGCCGGCCGTCCCCTGTGGCGGTTTGCCACCGACTTGCTCCTGGACGCTCCAGATCACTCCCTGAAGGCGGTCTGAAGGTCGGTTTCTTGCTGGGGTCGGCAGAATTGGATTGAGGGCCAAGTAAAGGCCCAAATGGCCCACCTTCTAGAATGTCGGTGGAATTCTGCCGAGCTGGGCTTGAATTGTGCGTTGAAGATTATTTTCCAGCCCACTGGAGGAAGCCTGGGGCCTGTGGCCACCAGGTGGGGCCGGCCGGCCTAGGGTGGGGCCGGCCGGCCAGGGAATTTCCCTGACTGGGCCCACTTTTCTCCATTATTCACTCCTGCATCCAAATATCCACCAAAACTTGTGGAGTAGCATTATTCCTAACTACTATGCACAAAATCTTGGTGTTATGTATTTATTTACCGGTAGGGTGGCGGTCAAAACATGGTTTAACGACCGCCAACATATGCACAAGTTGATGAACATCCTATAGACTAATTAATTAATATCTACGATACACATACAAAAATAAACTGGAGATGTGCCTAGTAAACAACGGAAACTAACAGGCATGATATCATATATACACATGGTATCTGTCGAGGTTTTGGGGCCTCGATAGTTATTTTATGGGTGTACGAGAATCAAGAACACGATGGTAACACAGGAGACGAGGGTTTTTACAGGTTCAGGCCGCTGTTGGCATTTCTTACGCACAGAGATAAATATCAACTCCGCAAGCGCACGGAACACCGTTGTAGCATTTCACCCAGGAGTATTCCAAGGGTATCGTATTTATATTTTTCTCAGGGAAGCAGGGCTAAGAATATCATGAATTAACAAGGAAACATCTATTATTTATAACTTGCAAACTAGACCAGAGCAGGGATACATATATGATGGGTGGCAACCAAACACACACAAGAATTCCATATGAAGATAAAGAGATAGAACTAGTCAACTGGGAGGACAACGAGAAGAAGGGTATCAGCCTAGGGGTTAGCATTTAGTATTTCCTGATAGTCTACAATTACTTGCTTAAGCTTTCATTACAGATACGTTCCTGCATATCGGGGCACACGCATGCCAAGGCAGCAACCCGAGAATTAGGTTCAACTAGCTTGGGGAACTACGTGCTATTGACCTCCCTACTAAAACCATCACCCGGACGTGGTGGATTACAGAGACCGGTACGCCTGTCACACGTACTTGCGGCTACCATCCTCCGTGGGGTGTAGAGCAAACTCACGTCTAGAATAATTCCTCGCACCATGCAAGCAAATATCCTAGATAACTTAATCTACGCGTAAGAGCAAGCCAACCATGCATAACAAATCTATGTGGATTGTGTAAGCATTTGCGGTGCAAACAACCCATGCAGATAGACATACCATACACAGACGTGGAACCAACACAGGAATTTCTCTATAATAATTACTTAAATAAATATAAACTAAAAGGAAAACTAAATTAAATAAATAAGAAAATAAATAAGAAATAATTATATTAAAGAAAGTATAAAAGAAAAGATACACGAGAACTTTACCCAAACTCCGAAGAGAACTCCGGAGCTCCGAGCGAAGCTCTCACTTCTACTCTAACTCCCATGACCAACTAGCCTACTCTAAACTACACAAGTGGAATGATCACATGAGAAGAGCGTGACCCTACATTGGATCTTCTCTTCTCAAGTGTGAAGGTGCGAGTTGAAATGGAGCCGGCCACCTCTATTTATAGCCTCCCCAGCAGGGAGGGGTACTTATGCTCGAAGCTGGGACGTCGGTGGCGCGAAGATAGGCCGGCCGGCCACCCTACTAGGCCGGCCGGCCATCCACTGTGGCGGTTGGCCACCGCCTCGCCTATGGACGCTCCTGATCGCCTCCTGGAGTCGGTCCGAAGGTCGGTTACTCCGTGGGGGCGGCAGAATTGTAGTGAGGGCCGAGTTAAGGCCCAAATGGCCCACTACCGGTAAGTCGGCGCAAATCCACTTGAGTGGGCTTCAAATTATGAAGTTTGGGCTTGTTTACTGCCCACTAGAGGAAGATCGAAACCGGTGGCCACCGGGGTAGGCCGGCCGGCCTATGGTGGGGCTGGCCGGCCAGGGTTTTCCCCGGCTTGGGCCCACTTTCCTCCATTATCTACTCCTTCATCCCAAAATCACCAAAACTCGTGGAACTATGTTAATCTAAACTAATATGCATGGAATCTTGGTGAAAAGCTATTTATTTACCGATAGAGTGGCGGTCAAAACATGGTTTAACGACCGCTAACAACCTCCCCAAGCTTAAACTTTGCTCGTCCCGAGCAAACTCAACTCAGGGTACCGGCGGATCAGGAGTTACAAAGAAGCGCCACATGGGTAATAAAGATGCAACAACATACTCCCTAAACAGTGGTAAGTTTACGAGAGCACAAAATATTCATGAGTGTTGCAAAAATCGTGAGGCTTATATGATACACCTTGTCATGCAGCATTGAAGACTAGAACGACACTTTTGGACAAGTAATCAATTCTAGCAGGTATGCATCCAGAGTTTTTATGTGCTGCAAGGTAAGGTGCAAAAATTCTCCTTCGTTTTGGCAGGCACTTCTCTTACCAGCCAATGTGAGTCTATTCCTACAAACTTCACTCATCCTACCTTCTACCAAATGAGGCTTTGTAAGTGGAGCTTGGTAAGGAATGCACAAATGTCATGCATTTATTGTAAAGCTAAAGAATGAGTCTCAATCAACATAGCAACTCCATTTATTTTGGTCATAAGAAATGATGTGACGGAGGGGGAGAAAATGGACTCACAATTGTGGAAGGGGGTTTTTTTTTTGAAAACATTGGTCCTTTATTTTGCTCAAGATGTTTATGATAAGAACCATATAGCCATTGACTTTTGTCATGCAACCATGGAGTTTTTTTTTTTTTGACTACTCCATGGTGCAAGGCGCCATAAATTTTGCATGGTTCAAAAGGAAACATTTTGACATATTCTTGAGCGTTTTGGATGGACCAAAAGTTTTGCAAACTCTGAAAAATGTTTGGTTGATTTATCCAAACATTTCCCTTTTTATTTGGTGGAGAGAAATTTTCGAAAACACACGCGAAGGAATGATGACCAAAATTAGGAGTGCTTAGTTTCAAGAGTACATCAAACCTTAACAAAACTCAGTACATAAACAATTGGCTATGAGCGGGGCTGTTTCGAATATTATGATATGGCTCTGGTAGGTAAATAAATCCTCACACTAAGAGAAATGTGCCAAAACAGAAGGGTTTTAGGTACTTGCAGCAATTCAAGAAAAACATCTCTGGATGAAACCATACTAAGAAATTGCAACAAGTCCTAATCATGCCATATCACAATCCACAATGCTCAGAGTTGGTGTAACAAATGCAACCCACGGAAATAAGCAAGACTCATGATGCGATCATGCTCAAATAAAAATAACACATATGTCAGGAGTAGAGGTTGCATCTATGCGATACATGGGAAGCTAATTTGTAACTCGATCATCATTTCCCTTATGCGTAGCATAACACCAAGATTCTAGCATTTATTCGAAACAGGGAGTATTTTATTGATCGATAGGGATACTTACCTGGGGTCCTCCCCAAGCTTGAGTCTTCGCAAGACTTAAGCTTGAATAGGCCGCTTCCTCCATTCTTCTTGTGTCTGCAAAAAGAATGAGGGTGATACAGGTGGCTAGCCCCTACTGGGCTTTGCCGAGAACCTAATATTTTTGTTTTTTTTGTTTTTTTTTTAGGAAAGGGCACAATTCAAGAAGAGTATAATATCGTATACAGAAGTACTCACCTGGCAGTCCCTCCCCAAGCTTAGCTCTTGCAACTATGTGAAAAGCTAAGCGATTAAATCTTTCATGGGGAAGCATTGGGTCCGCCTTGTTGGTTTCTTCTTCTTGAATTGTGTGCCTTTCATGTTGCCTGGTGGACTTGGTTTGCTCTCAGAAAGATCCTGCATTGGTTAGTACAAATCCATTCGTCTACATTGCACATATCTCTTTAGTTTCATTAATCAACCTAGACACCACGTGGGGGCGGCAGAATTGTAGTGAGGGCCGAGTTAAGGCCCAAATGGCCCACTACCGGTAAGTCGGCGCAAATCCACGTGAGCGGGCTTCAAATTATGAAGTTTGGGCTTGTTTACTGCCCACTAGAGGAAGATCGAAACCGGTGGCCACCGGGGTAGGCCGGCCGGCCTATGGTGGGGCCGGCCGGCCAGGGTTTTCCCCGGCTTGGGCCCACTTTCCTCCATTATCTACTCCTGCATCCCAAAATCACCAAAACTCGTGGAACTATGTTAATCTAAACTAGTATGCATGGAATCTTGGTGAAAAGCTATTTATTTACCGATAGGGTGGCGGTCAAAACATGGTTTAACGACCGCCAACAGCCGCCAAAGGCGTAATACCCTACGTCCTGTGCTGGTATGATGTATTGCGAGAGAGTTTTCTTTAGGTCTCCTGCCCGCCTTATATATCCGGAGGTGCAGGGTTACATGGCGAGAAACCTGGTCGGTTACTATACAATTCGCCTTGTACTACAAGATAATAATTGTTTATATGGCAGCCGACTGACCCAACCGACCTCGAGTCTATTGGGCCACCCGGGCCTAACTGAGCCAAACCGACTACCCATAACTGGATAGCTCGGCCTTGTTGATACTTGAGTATACCTGGTTCCCATATCATCGACAGTAGCCCCCGAGTTCTATTTGATTGATCTTGAAGACCTCCGACTGGTTCTGACTCCATATATAATTATTCTCAGCATAGCTGGTCAATAAAAAGAACTCCAAAGAGTAATAGTTACCGAAATATCCAGTATGAAGAAACTGAAACCTGGGAATACCAAGATCAGCAAGGCCTTGAATTAGGCATAATAACTAAATAACACCTAATGCCTCCGTCAGGATTTTTGCAAAAAACACACCTATAAGGTGCAGCCCCCGAGCTTCTGTGTAATCCAAAGAATTAGACAGAAGGTCTAAAAGAGCCTGGGTATAAAGCTTCCCGAAGCCTGGCATTATAGCCTAGTGAGAATCCATCGATATAAAGCTTATAGAGCTTGTCCATCATCTGACCGAGTGAAGAAACGTAGGGTGCACGTCAAGTGCATCCTATGGATGTAGCCCCCGAGTCTATGAAGAAGTGGAACAATTGTTCATAGACTCCAAAGAAGCTGAAGAGTATAACCATGAAGAAATCCGCCGAAGTAAAGCTCGTAGAGCCTGGCCTTCCGGCCGAGTGAAGATGAAGTCCGCCGAAGTAAAGCTTGATCATTTGACTGAATGAAGTGCGACGTGGCTAGCCCCCGAGTCTATGAAGAAGTGGAACAATTGTTCATAGACTCAAAAGAGACTAACAATCTTGTAATACTGTAGATATAGCCGAATAGGCATCGTCAATAGACGGTCGAGTAATTTCTATCAATAAAATTGTTGCGCCACTGTTGTTGTTGCCAAATAAGTGTAGCCGACTGATTGAAGCCAAAGACATGAATAAACTTTGACTCTAACTGTGGTAGCCGAGTGATTATTCGTCAGTCCGACTGATGTGAATAAATATTGAGTCTGGCTATCTAGCCGAGTAATATGTTGCCTGAGTGGTGTCAGCTTTATACAAGCCTATCCAACTGGTATGGTTGCCTCCGATGTTCAGCCGACTGACCTCCTCTGATGTTAGCTTGTGTAGTAGAGATTCTCAGGTGGAAAACGTAGCTGTCTGTACTAGCTTAGACCTCAGCAAAGAGAAACATGCAGCCTCACCACTGAATGATCGTGTAAGCCCTGACGACTGATGTTAGCCAAGATTAAACAAGCCCTCTGGTCTGGCATTCAGCCACTGTAGCCTTCCTTGAGTTGAGATAAGTCGCTGTTGACTGGCAGAGATTAAGAAAATTCATAGAATAATTCCGAATGAATATTGCGATGATGAATAAATTTCCAGACGAAAATACCAATGATTCCAGATGAAAATTCCAATGATTCCGGTTGAAGGTTCCAGTAACAATCAATGAAATTCCAGAAGAAAAGCCTAAGGATTCCGGTTGAATATTCCGACGATCAATAAAATTTCAGGCAAGAATCCCAATAATAAATAAAATCCGAAGACGAATATCTTGAGAATTCCAGCTGAATATTGATGATGAATAAATAGCGATGACGAAGACCCATAAATAAATGATAATCGCCGAGTGGCGTCAAGCCCCCGAGCATAGATAATAGGCTCATCAACTCTGACTGATAATATTTTGAATTCCTGTGTATGTAAACAAGAAAAAACAGTATGTAGTATACACATGGTATCCATATCTCATATATCTAGTATTAATTAAATGAACTCTTCTGGCGAAATTTGCTCCATTTCCATGTATATATGCTCTACGGTATAGTATAAAACCTAGCTAGATTTTCTGATACCTAAAGCCTAGCGAGGTTTTCGGATCCTGTTGGAAATGTGTTTTTATCCAAATCCCCAATATTTTTGTTTAGGAGAAGTTTTTGGGTATCTTTTGGAGATTCTCTAAGAATTAAAACAAGATGTGTTGTGCCAACTTGCATTAACGTAAGCAACAATGGCTACATTATATGGCTATCTATGTTAACACTAACTAATAAAGGTACTTGGTTTATATGCAAAAACAATAGTGAAGAGAGATAAGAAACAAGTTTCGTAACATGCTATGAAACTATACACGTAATATGCATTGAATGTAAGCATTTCGATAGGAAAATTTGATCAATGACAATGGAGGATTTACATGCTATGATAAAACTAGGAAGCAACAAAAACTAAACTTTGCATTGCACAAAAGTGTTTCAATAGTGCTCCCTACATGACGTCTTATTGTTTAAAAGTATGAAATAAAATTCTAATTAAGATTTGTGATGCAAGCTGGAGCAAGGTATCTTATTTTAACTGTGGTTGAAAGTGCAAGACCTTGTCCCAACACAAGTTAAACAGCACTAGAATGGCAACTCCCCTCCCTCCAAAACCCGGGGGGGGGGGGGGGGGGGGGGGGGGGGGGGAGTGGGTGCTTTATCTATAGCCCCTGTTGAGGTGTTTGAGATTACAATTGACCCGCTGGCAACCCAACCACTAAAGATGCTAGAATATGCCAGTGCAGCGGGGTCTTTTTACATGATGCTAACTCTTTCAATAACATTTAAGCTACTACGAGCGCTTCGACCCCAAGGCTTCGCTCTTTGGGCCATGCTTCACATTTGGTCAGTCCCGCTACTGAAAAGCTCCCCGTCCTGGCTGCATCGTGCTCCACGCTGGGTCCGCTCTGCGCTCCGTGCTCTACGCCGGGATCGGTCGGCGCTCCGTGCCGGGACCGCTTCGCACCCTGTCAGAAATGATTAGTGGGGCATCTCATACATACAGCCAAAGGGAACTAATGCCGGTACCAAACAAATTCTTCATAGAAAGCAAGTCTTCGGCCAGTATTATTCTACCATGCTAGTTTGCTTACTACCTCCGTCCCACAAAAAAGTCCATGAAAGGCTTGAAAATTTGTCCCACAAAAAAAGTCTATAGGGGGAGTATGTGTCTATCTCTCTCCTCCTTCACTCCTCCTCATTTCCTGTGCACACTCTATCTCTCTCATCTTCCTTAATTCTCGTGCCCAAACCTTTCATGGACTTTTTTTTTGGGACGGAGGTAGTACATTTTTGCTTAGCCAGACAGGGCTGTCATCTGTATGTGTGTAGAAACAGCTCATGGGAGTATAAAGTTTAAGATGCGTACTCGGTATTTGGAATCTGCATGTGGAAGCATCTTTAGAAGTAATAAGATGGACTGCAAGCAACAGATACGCTTTATGCTATTAAGCTTAAGATACGCCATTGGTTGCAGAATCAGCACATTGGTGCACATGGCCCTCCAGCGGTTAACTCGAGGGCCGATCTATAGTAGATGATTGAGCCAAGGTTTCATGAGTAGAAAACTCAGCTTCATGGTACCCTTTTGTCTCCAAGACTATAAGAAATTGTACCCTTTGTCTGTAGGACACCGTAGCAAAATAAGTGGCAACTATAAATTTTTTATCTCCATGTAAAAAATACATTGCATATTGAAATTTGGTACAAAAGACATTGTTGCATTCCCAATCAATATGTTTTTTACGGATTTATTGTTGATGGTTTGCATTGCTTAATTTTAAAAGTGAATATTCTTCTGCCTAAAATGTTATGAAACAACTACCAAAAAATTTGTAAAAATACAGGGATAGAGAATGCAATAGTGTATGCTTAGAGGCGGTCGTGGTGCCCACCCCTGTATACCTGTTTTGCCCGCCAGAGGAAATGTTTGCTGCAGTAGTGAGAAGAAAGGAAAGCCCTGTACAACAGCTGACAGGTGGAGAAAGCCCAGGAGCTCCTAAGTGATTCTATCTACGCAGCTGAGGAACGGAGTTCTAATTAGGAGACTCCTTTATTCTTTGAGCCTGTAGGTAGCATTCGTCTTTGAAATTCTTATTCCAGTCAGCTAGACTTGCTGGGCAGCGCTCAAAATATGACTCCATTTTGTTGCTTCCGTATTGGTTCAGTTTTCTCTCGTGTGCAAAATTGTTTTGTAATTGCTTCAAGCATCTCGGACCTAAAGTTACCTGTACCTCTTCTTGGTTTATCTTGGATGTTATTCCCGAGACTGAAAATGCTAGCGTTTACTATCAAAGTGAGAGTGTTTCTTCAAAATTTTCTTGGGTAAGTAGTCATCGTAAGCAGCGGCAGCGTGGTGCAGTGACCTGCACTGCTGTAAGCTACCCTATGGCAACATAGTGCTGTGAGACCATGTCTTCAAGCTCAAAGACGCACCTAATTTAAAATTTTTGTGGACCTATTAGCAAAGCATGTAGGGAATTTTGACATGTATATACTTCCACAAAGATGTCAGATATACCACACCCACAAGAGAAGGGTCCATGAGGATCCATTCAAAAAGATGCATGACCCCTTCAAAATGGATCGTAAAGAGATCATATTAGATGAGCGTCGTCTAGATGTCAGACGTACCACTGCCCTTCAAAAAGGGCACGCAGCAAGCTTTTGAATCCAGGCAGGTTAACGTTTGGTTACACATGCAACAGAAAAAAAAGTTTAGAAACAATTGGCTTTTATTTTGTCACTAGACGATCCAAAATACTCCAACTGCTACAGAAGAGGATTCCATTGCATGGCACATGCTGACAATTTATTGGGTCAATGGCAAAATCAAAAGTGTCTAATTTCTTTATTATTAGCACTTTATAATTCCGTAATTATTAATTACTATAATATAATTAAAAAGTCAAAAGTATGCAAAACAAACGCTATCATTGGAGATTTCTAATCGAGTTTGCTTGGTTGATCGGGCTCGCCTATTTAATTTGAGTAAAGCGACAAAGACTTCCGTTTTACGAGGTCAAGTCCTAAGAATTAATTAATATAAGATTATTCCATGCATCAATCTAAGAGGAAGACTAATAAAAGAGCCGGCTACTGTATTTATGTGCACTTGCTGTCGGCATCAAAGAATACTTGTATAATAAGCCTGGCTATTCGGTCGGAGGCTCATTTTAATATTAAATTACTCACTTTTCCTTGGAGTCATTCGCCTAAAATCCAGCTAGCTGCGCAGTCGGTGGTGTGAATGCCAATTGGTTAGGGGGGCAAGGTTGCCGGGCGAACGGTGCCGGTTTTTAACAAAAACCGGTAGAGATGTGTTTCCTACCGGTTCGTACTAGGCACCAATAGGAATGACTTAGAACATACCTACCAGTCCGTATTTCAAACCGGTAGGGAAGACATCCCTACCGGTTTGTCCCTCAAACCGGTAGGATGTAGGGCCATCCCTACCGGTTTGTGGTTTGGCGCCAAAATCCGGACGCGGGCGGGGCCTCCCTACCTTTGAACCGGTAGGGATACACACATCCCTACCGGTTCGTTGATATCCTGTAGGGATAAGGGAGTGGGGATTGATGGTTCTGTAGTAGTGTGAGGATAGTCTAGATATCAGATATAGCACAACCCTTCAAAAAGGGCTCGCAGCAAGCTTCTGAATCCAGGTAGGTTAACATTTGGTTACACGCGCAAAAAAAAAAAAAAACGAACGCTATCATTGGAGATTTCTAATCGAGTTGCATGGTTCATCGGGCTCGCCTATTTAGTTTGTGTAAACCGACAAAGACTTCTGTTTTACGAAGTCAAGTCCTAAGAATTAATATAAGATTATCCCATGCATCAATCTAAAGACAAAGAGCCGGCTACTGGATTTATGTGCACTTGCTGTCGGCATCAAAGAATACTTGTATAATAATCCTGGCTATTCGGTCGGAGGCTCATTTTAATATTAAATTACTCACTTTTCCTTAGCGTCATTCGCCTGAAATCCAGCTAGCAGCGCAGTCGGTGGTGTGAATGCCAATTGGTTAGGGGGGCGAGGATGCCGGGCGAAGGGTGTTGCCGGCGGGCATAGAAGGAAGGTTCGGCCACGGAAGGCGAGCCCGGCAGTGGCGGCGGGTGCGGGATGGGGGCAGGACGGCGAGGCGTTGTTGGCGCCGCCGGCAGCTGGCGGCAAGGAGAGGGCGGGGGCGAGCAGCGCCACCGGGTTAGCGAGGAAGCGGACATCGGCAGCGGATCCGGCGAACGGTGGCAGGCAGGTGGGGCGGGGGCGCGAGGTGATGGAAGGAAGCGATCGCGCCGGAGGTCGAAGAAGCTGTCACTATCGTTTGATCAAGATGGGGCGGCTCAGATCCGTCGCCTGGTGTCCTTACACCGTCTTGACGTATATTTATTATAGTTTGTCATATGCGAGTGGGTTTATTATTGCACCGTCCTGACCGTCGATGCCAACGAAGCACATGGGCTGAACGATCAGAAAGTCAGGTCAAGGTTTCAAACTTCTCGTAATTTTATAATAAATCACCTTTGCATCCCTGCCATATAAAACTATGCTGTACTATGTGATATGCCTCAAAGGTTCTTATGAAATAAAGAAATTGCTTCAGGGGCTTGACGCCAATTTCTCGGCAATCTCTGTCTGTCCCATCCCGCCCTGAGTTTCTTTCTTATAGCCTCTTGGTCGTCATTCTACTCGCATTGTTCCTGCACTCAAGGCCTTCCACAGGTTCGTGCGAATTGAGGGTACGTAACACAAATTTCTTCTATTTTTACTATGATTTATTCTAGTATCGTTCCTTGCATGAACACCTTGTTAGCTTTTGAAGAAACTGCTGCGCAGCAAATTAGTGGCTTGCAATTTTCAGAACCGAAATTAGCGTATGAATCTGCTCAGTTCTGTCTTGTAGATCTACCTTTGTAGTGCTCCAGATCTGGCTTTAGTTTATTACTACACCATGCTTGATGTTATTGAACTCTACTGAATATTTGCCTAAAAGCCGGATCTATTGTCGTGCATACTTTGGTTCAGATTTGAAAACTTTTTTCCTTGGAACCTGGTTGGTCCAGGGTTCAATCACAGCTAGATATGTGCGTAAAGTTCCTGACAGTGATCGGTAGAGCAAATAAAGGTCCAAAGGGCAAGCATATTAGAACTGAGCTGGTACGCATTTCCTCATTTGAGTGCTCTCAAAGCTCACGAGTTTGGAATGGATTTCTGAAAGAATTTTTTAAGGAAGTTAATTATTTTTTTCCTCTCTGTAGTTTTGAAAGCTAAGCGCCCTGTGCACTTGGAATGGAGGACGGAGATGAGGAATATTATAATAACTTGGTGGAGCGCATTCTTGCTGGAACCATGGAGCCGAGACGTCTGCCATTACAAATTTTAGCCCGCATCACGGAAAATTTCTCTGAACAGAGAAAAATCGGTGAGGGTGGATTCGCAAAGGTTTACAAGGTAAAATTTGTTGTCTAGATAATCGTCTCTCCGTTCTTACATTCTTGTGCTTAGGGCAACAACTTCAGTTTATTTTGAACTTGTCCTGACAACAACTATATAAAAACGGCGGGAGTACTACACAAGGTCAAATTATTAGTATTTAGGGAATAGTAGGAGCCGGTCCAAGGATGCAGAGATCGATTTGTTAATGTTTCACTCTGTTTTCCTCGTATATGGCCAAAGCCAGATTCTCCTTCTGAATATACATACATATTTTTATCAATTTCCAGTTACATGTTATGTACATATTCCTCGGATTTGTTATGACGATAGTACTGAGCATGGTCTATATGCTGACAAAGAGAAATGGAAATTTACAGGGTGTTCTCCACAACCAGGACATTATTGCGGTGAAGAGGATTAAAATGAATAGCGATACAGTTGACGACGGTATATTCAGTCGTGAGCTTGAGAACCTGATTCATACTATGAAGCATCCAAATGTAGTCCGGTTTCTTGGCTACTGTTATGAAATAGTTCACGAAGGGATAAAAGAGATAGCACCAGAAAAGTTTCGTTTTTCCCAGACAAGTGAAAGATTACTGTGTTTCGAGTATATCAGCAACGGAAGCCTTGATAAGCATATTACTGGTACGACAATGTTTCATTCATGAAATTGTTCTAATAACTACATGCGTCCCATTATTGTTTGAGTATTTCTGACATTGTTTCAGGATAAACAGATTCATAGCAATTTATATGCACCTGGATAAGCACTTATCCAGGTCTATAGAACATGCTATGTATCAGGTACATAGCTAAAAATACTTATACGATGGAACGGAGCAAGAACTTTACCAATATTTTTAAATTCCCCACAATGATAACACAAAATTGAATTGAATTTTTTTAACTTGAAGATTCCACTCTTCCTTTTTTCTTATTCAGATGAATTAAGAGGACTCGAATGGAATACGCGTTTTCAAATTATCAAGGGAATCTGTGAGGGTTTGCAATATCTTCACAAGGAAAGGGACATTATTCATATGGAGCTCAACCCAAGAAATATAATGGTAGACCATTTTATGGTGCCAAAAATTACAGATTTTGGTCTAGCAAAGCTAGCTGAAAATTCACATACTACCGGTCAACCTTTTGAAACACGGTAACCAATACATCTATAGAAATTGAATTTCTTGATAATTACACTCTATACATTTTTCTTTATGGAATATTCATTAAATGTCACATATTCGTGCAGAGGATATTTTGCTCCCGAATACGGGAAAGGTGGCACGACGTCAGTTAAATGTGACATTTATAGTCTGGGTGTTATTATAGTAGAACTGGTAACTGGTCTAAAGGACATACCGGATAAAACCAATGTAAGATTGATTTATCTCATCACGTACATAGCTAGACGTTAATTCTCCTTCTTACTTTTAAACTTGGCGTGTCTCATCAATTCAGCCAAGTCATCGTAATTAATTAGCACAAACCCATCAAGTCAAGCTCCTGCACGGGCTAGCAATTTTAAATATTCAAATTGGTGGATACATTTTAGACATACGTAGTTAATCAATATTATTTATCTTTGCTCTTTTATTATATCATATTTTAATACTCCCTATATTTTAAAATACTTCACGTTCAAAGTTAAACTAACCAACGTAAAGTATTTCAGAATGGAGGGAGTAATATTTATACTCTTTGCCGGTCAGACTTTAATTATCAATTACAATGTCTTATTTGTATATTTGTAAATTTTCTTCTTTATATCGCACATTTATGTATATCTTCATCCGCCATGTGAATATAATTATTTATTATTATATGTATGTGTATTGAATTTAGTTGTCATATATTTTAGTTACGAATTATTCTATCATCTATATTTATTGTTTGTCTTTTTATGTCACATATCCATATGTATTAAAAAATATTTAGTTGAAACCTAATTATAATACTTTGTGCTTTTATGAAATCAATATGCTTTTCATCGCTAAATACATATCTATATATATGATTTGCTTGATGACACACATCACGCATGTATGTATTATTCAACATTAGTTAAAATGAAATGGGTAATTTAGAAAATATTTAGATATCTCTTTGAGTATTTCTTTTCAATAGGTTAACTCAATAATGACATAAGTAATGAATTAGATATACATTTAGAAATTTATTTTAATTTTTAAATAGAAATCTACTTTATTTCTATTAATTTTTAGACATCCTTTAATTATTTTTATAATTTTGGAAATCTATTTAACTTTTATAATGGCATAGGTGGGTATATAGATCAAAACCTAGGGGTTACTTAAAGTTATTTATCATAATGGCATAAGTGAGTAATTTTTATATATATTTAGGGTGTTATTTAAGATTATGTCTCATCATGGAAATTGTGGGTAATTTTTTTAGAAAATATAAGAGATCCAATGGTTATTATTGTTGATTATGCTTGATTGATGGTTGGATGCTTTTTATTTTTGTGAGAATTTCTAGGATTCTATCTATTTTTATAGCGTGTCTCATGAGGATTAATATGGAGAACTCAAAAGGAATCTCCAAATAATAATAGTAAGATTGGCAACCATCATGGTGCATGCAAGCTATTATTCTAACTACTACATACTGTAACAATAATCTCAAACAAATTGATACGGCAACTTGTTCTAACTGCTTTAAGTAATCGCATGTGGTCATAAGCTAATTGGTGACAGATGATGTGTACTCTTTATGGTAAGACCTGGATTGTAGTCAATAATATGGAAACCGGCCAGGGAATAAAAAGTAAAACATCCTTACCATTATGAATTAATCCATAGAATTGAGGATACATTTTTCCTTTTTTTTTCTTGTAACTCTTAAATTGCAATAGTTCACATTTAATTTGATTATAGCATATTATTCTCTTATAAGAAAAAGTATTCCTTCCAAATTTAATTCGCATTAAATTCCCTAGCTACTCAGAAAACCCGTAGGTGTTTATCAATTTTGAATGGAGTATTTTGTACTATATATTCAAATATGCCTTGCACTGCAGAAACAAATCTCAAAGAAGATAGAATATGTAACAAACAGTGAAAACGTGATAAGTGCCTAACTGCTCATAGTCCCCGTAAGTGAATGATGCACAATGCAACAAAACATGAACGGAGTGCACTCAACAAAGATATAACTCTTGATAGAGGTAAACTTAAAAGCTGGGATAAACTAGTTTACAATGAACTAGAACATGCAAATCAGAAAGCAAGAGACATAAATGTAGTCCTGGACAAACCTTTCTCTTATATATATATTTTAAAAATATATGTATAAAATAGCAATTCGCTATTACCTCCATATTGTCGAGTGACTCGATCCTTTGTCATGATCAAAATTTATTTTTTTCCTATGGGGCTTTAATTCAACAACATCTGATATGGGTCAGGAAAAGTCATTGGCCACAGTTTAAGGTCATGGACATAAAAGAGATTACTCCCTCCATTCCAATTTATTTGTCGCTCCGACCATCCGGCGTAGGCCATTTTGCGCATACAACAGAATTTCTTTATGAATGTGCCAAATTCTGGTGTCAACATGCACGCATGTCCGAAATGATAAATATAGTCGAATGGAGGGAGTACATTTTATAGGGTAATCTACTAGTACAAAAAAATAAAATGTAAATATTATTTGGTACACTAACGTGCCGACGATATTAGCTTAGGGATTCAATCAATAACTTCAGTCTTCCCATAAAATGGTACCAACGGAGGATGAATTGCTAATGGTAAGTTACAATAGTCAGTTATGTGTAACAATCCAAAAACCGGTGCAGTTTTGTGAACAGTTGGCAAAAAAGGTGTGGTGTTTCCATGAAACCAGCTCAAAATTTGGTGTTCGATTGTTGTGCTACCATAATTATAGTTTTTGGGTATTTACTGGTTCTCGAATTATGCTCATAGCATTTATGAAATGTAGGTACTTCGACGATGGAAATGGAGTTACAAGTGGAATATACCAGCTAGGCAGGAACCTCTACAAGCCGAACAAGTGACTAAATGCATCGAAATAGGAGAAAGGTGCATGCAGGAAGAACCAAATAATAGACCGGATTCTATATCAGAAATAATATCCAATCTCAACGAAATTGAGAACACGAGTGGCGACATCTTTGCTGTTGACCTGGTAAGCTCGTCTACTCCGATCCAAGAAATCACCTTGAAGCTTTGTTATTGTACTAACTTATGTAACACAAGTCCAACATAACTTCTGTACATTTTCACTAGTAAATGTATTGCATTTAGAGTACCAAAAACGTTGCTGTAAAGCGAACCGATAGAGAAAACCGAACCATACACATTGTGGACATCTCACCAAGCGAGGAGAGAGGGGTGCCTGTTTTCGGTTTGAACCAAGCTGAACCATAGGGAATAGAAAAATGATTTAGATGTGCGCCGTGAGGGAGAGAGTGGGGACACGCCCTAATCAACTGGTCCAAAAGAGAACATGAGAGATTCTTTTATTCAGAAATCTGGTCCCACCACAGGGGGCTACTCAGGGTCGCCTAGGCGACTGGGAACCGCCCAATTGCCAAAGGCACACCCAATCCCCACGGCCCAGCTGGGAACCATAGCCGGCGCGGGGCTTCGGTGGGGGTCGGCGAGTGGGATGGCGGCAAGGAGATGGGACGGCGGCGGAGGCCGGCGAGCATCAGGGCGCCGGGGAGTTGGGGCGACGGTGGCGGACGATGAAGAAGAAGAAGAAGGAAAGGAGGAGGAAGAAGAGGTGGGGGTTGGCGAGTGGCGCGGCACCGAGGCGTTGGGGCGGCGGTGGAGGCCGGCAAGCGGCACGATGCCGCGGAGGTCGGGCTGCGGCGGAGACCGGCGAAGGAAGAAGAAGGAAATGGAGAAAGCAGCCGGCGGCGGAGAAGAAGGAAAGAAGGAGGAGGAAGAGGAAGGAAAGAAGAAGAAGAAAGCGGCACGGGAGGAGAAGCAGCCGGCGGTGGCGCAGGAGGCGGTCAGCAGTTGGCAGCGGTGTGAGGGTGCAGATGAGGAAGAGGAAAGGAAGAGGAAAAAGAGAAAAGAAAAAAAACACACTGACAGGTGGGGACGATGGGGTCCCCCGCGCTTTGGCGACCTGGTGACTGCCAGTAGCGCGGACGACCCGAGTATTTTCCCACATCACATGGGAGGCATCGAACCAAACTAACGTTCGATTTATCTATGGCTCCCGCAGTGAACAACAGTTGTTGGTGCTCTTAGGGACACGACAATACAGTGATGTTTTCAGCTTGCACCACGTTTTTGTCAAAACCTAAATAGGACCAGGTATATTTGGTGTAATAAATAAATTCACAAATCTAGCAAACCAAAACAGATCTAGCAAACCCCCCATATATTGGTTCTCACACACCGATACGGCCCACCCAAGTAACCACCAGGCACATCTCATTCCCACGACGCCTCTGCAGCCTGCTCCGCCCACCGTTCTCCGACCTTCCCGTGGCTCCGGAGGCAACCCACTGCGGTAGATGAGAGGTGTTTCTGACCTTCCAGGCCTCATTTGGCAGACTGTGGAGGGACATACATTCTTGGGAGCGCGCTACCCCCATTCCTCTGCTTCCCCTGCGCTGCTTTCCCTCTACTTTACGCACTGAGATTAGGCAAAGAGCAGGAGAGCACAGCACCGGATGGGTCCCACCACATGCAAAGGTATAGGTGTGAGCTAAAAAAAACTTGTATCTCCCTCGTATGAGCTCCGTTTTCAAAAACAATTGCACCATTGTATTCTATGTGACGAGAGGAGTAAAACTAGATCTCACTTGCATATGTTTTGATGATGTTTTTCACTCATAGCAAGTTCATATGCGTTATATACATAAATTGCCAATGTTCATACACATAAGTTGCCACGGTCGTGAGATAGAGGTTACCAAAAAAAATAGCATTTGTTTGTGTAAGTTGTCATTAAAAAATAAAAATTACCACAAATCTTAGTTTGTTATGGACGTAAGTTGTCAAAAAAGAAAAAAATAGAAAAAAGAGCCACACACATGAGTTGCAAAAAAAGATGTTATACCAAGTTGCCATACTTGTAACATATAAGTGTCAAAAAGGGAAGGTATCTTACATATAAGTTGCTACACATATAACACATAAGTTGCCACAAACACACAAGGGTGTCATACACATAAGTTGCCACACTTACAAAACATAAGTTGCCACAAAAACAGAAAAGGTGTCATACATACAGTGCCAAAAAGAAAAGACATAATGTATCATACACATAAGTTTTCATACTTGTACGATTGAAGTTGCCACAAAATATGCCCATAAGTTACCACACATATAACACATAAGTTGCCATATGAGTTGTTGGTGGACACTTTATTTTTATGACAACTCCCCACAAACGCACAAGGGTGTCATACACATAACATGCCACTCTTACAAAACATAAGTTGCCATGCTTACAAAATATAAGTTGCTAAAAAACAGAAAAGGTGTCGTACGCACAGAGCCAGAAAAGACATAATGTATCAGAAACATAAGTTGACATACTTGTACGATTGAAGTTCCACAAAACATGCACATAAGTTACCATACATATAACACATAAGTTGCCACAGTTGTTGGTGGACATTTTATTTTTATGACAACTCACATAAATAAAATGCTATTTTTTGTAGCAACATGCATCTTACAAGGGTGGGAACTTATGTCTAGGACATCTTTTAAGTGGCCTCTTATGTTATAGCATATAGCAACTTTCTATTGTTGCAAAACATCGTCAAAACATATGCAAGTAAGATCTAGTTTTGTTCGGCTCGTCGAATAGAACGCAGTGGTGCAATCGTTTCTCGAAATGGAGCTCATATAAGGGAGATTAAATATTTTTTTAGGAAAAAAGAGATGGGCCCTGTGGGCTGCATCCCCATCGGCAGGCCACAGCTAGAGGTGAACAGCGAGCCAGCTCGGCTCGGCTCGCTCCAGCTCGTGAAACTAACGAGCTGGTTTGGCTCGGCTCGTTTCTGGATCGAGCTAAAAGTAGAGCTTGGCTCGGCTATCAGCTCGCAAACCGGAGCGAAGGTGTAGATGCGAAGGGTCGTCGGTGACTCCAATGGGTGCCCCATGGATGTCTGAGCTATGACCGGTGCATGTGGCTATCGGGGCCACGGCTCTGTGGCGGCGGGTGGTGGTGTCAGACCAGGCCACAACCAATGCGGACGGCGGGCGGGGGCTGGGGCCTGTGCGGTGGTGTCGGGTTCAGGGCCTCGGTCGCCGGCGGCCGGTCATGGGAGTCGGTCTGTGGCCATCTAGGGGATAGGGAGATGAGAGTGAGACTGGCCACCAAAGCTGCGGACACCGAGAGGCCGTTGCGGCGACGTGCGAGAGTGGTGAGAGAGGTCGAGAGTCACTGGACACAGGTTGTGGCGGCGCTGCTTGAGGGAGAACCGGACTACCGGAGGCAGCGAGTGAATAGATTGAGACATAGGGTTTCGGTGACTTGTTGTTGTACTGGAATTGAGAATGAGTTGATGGGCCGGCTAGGCCTCCGCCTTGTGGGCTATTGTGTACACGAGCTGCTGCCTGTTGCCCTTTACTGTG
Source organism: Eragrostis nindensis (assembly GCA_012490785.1). Lineage (NCBI taxonomy): Eukaryota > Viridiplantae > Streptophyta > Magnoliopsida > Poales > Poaceae > Eragrostis > Eragrostis nindensis. The sequence continues at coordinate 654,880 of JAAXCT010000037.1, forward strand.
CTCCTTGGCTCGTTGGGCTTGCGAGCCAGCTCGTTTCAGTAGCCAAACTAAAAGACTGGCTTGGCTCATTACGAAAATGCAACGAGCCGAGCCGAGCCGAGCCGAGCCGAGTCAGCTGCGAGCCGAGCGAGCTAACGAGCCTCGAGCTTTTCGTCCAGCCCTAGTCGTGGCACAGGCCGCCGGGGTCGCGCGCTTCTGTGCTGGCGCAACCCTGCACCTGTTAACTTTTCCGCTCCCCTACGGGTAGTTCACCTCGCACACCGAACCCCGGGGCCCGTGTTCCTCTGCGGGCACCGTTTCCTCAGCGCCATTTTGGAGCTCGAGGGAGGTTTTAGGTAGGAAAAAATTAGAAAAAATAGCTCCAAAAGTTAAGAAAAATTCATAAAATCAGAAAAATCCCAATACGAAACGCACTGCTTATAGATTCAGGTCCCAGTTCCGATGTACACAGAAACAATAGATACAGGGAGGGGGGAAAACATGTACATGCCAATGCATGGTTGGTGCTTTTTCCTTAAAAAAAGGATGGTTGGCCGGTTGCTTGAACATTAAAAGTGATCATAACCAAACTATGAAAAAACTAAAAATTAAGTCTTTCAGTTTAATCAAATCATAGATAGGTAATTCTAAACCACATTAACTAAAATAAACAATTCTAGCAACATGAACTCACCAACATGAAATTTTCATTTCCACCTCTCGCTTGGACTAATTTATTTGTTACATCAGGCCCACTGCTAGTGCTATAACTAATTGAAACACAAAAAGAAAGATATTAGGTCCCAGTATAAACATGAACATATTTGATAAAGCAGTAATTCAAAAGACAAGGCAAGAAAAATAATCATATTTGAATAGTCAATGACAATGTCGTAACCATTTTTAGAGATGAAACTAAGTAATAACCAATTGTTGTTAAGCCATAGCAACCAAATGCATAACATCACAGAAGCACATTTGGCCATTTTGGGCCATTTTCTTTGGGCAGATAGAAACTTTGTTTTAGTTAACTCTAAAATTAATTTCTAATTCAAAAGGTTAGCTTCAAATTATTGATCAAGTCTTCTATGCCTTCTGAAGTCTGAGATACTGGACAAAGAAGCTTCTGGTCTTTGGAACTGGAAACATGACCCCTTTCGAAAATAATACAAAAAATCTTCTACCATATACATGCTTAGTGAGTTAGTGTAGAAATTCATGCAACAAGTACTTAACTTTCTAAAAAGTGGTGTGTATATCCTTGAGATATATAACTTGGCAAACTGAAGCTCATATATATATACTTATTTAGTTCCTTCTAGTTATACATGACACATGCATGAATCATTCAATTGATTGACAACTCCAGAGCTGCAGAGCTCAAGCTGTGCCCCTTTTATTTGCTTAATTCTAAACCAATCAGAACTCAATTGATTGACAACTAAACAGAGATTAAGGAAAGAAACAATCAACCAAAAATCATGGACCTGTTAAGAAATCAGCTTCTTACCCACACTCAAGCAAAGTGCACACAAAATAGGGAGGAAGAAGGATGTATTTCATTCACTGGTTCTTGATTGATTTACAAGGATGAAAGAGACTTCCGATTTATGAAAGACACAGTGCATAATTATGTGCATCAGTGCATGGTATTGCAAAGAATGAAACATTAAACAAATTTCATGTTAGCAAGGCACTACTGTTAAACACCTTCGATTCTATTCAAAAAATTGAAGTAGCAGGAGAGCATAGGGTCAGATCCAGAATCTGGCTAATCACAGTCACAATTTGGTTCTTAAGTATTCGTGTGCAACATCTACTATAGACATTATGTTAGAATTGAGATCGGAGAGCTCACCACGTACTCGATGCCAAGGATGAAGACGAAGTGAAGAGCCAGGTGGATGCGTAGGAGGAACCAAGGTAGAGGAGCAACGAATTGTCGGGGAGGCAGCGCGGCGGCGGGTCGACGGCCGCGGCGCTTGACGGGGAGATGGACGGGTGGGGCGCCTGTATGGGGAGGCGACGGAGAGGACGAGGAGGTGACGGAGGATGGGGAGGCGGAGGGGCTGTGTCTCTTGGATAGGGAGCCGAGGGAAGACGGGGAGGCGGAGGACTGGCGACTAGGACAAGCGGCCGAGGCGGCTGCGCGGCTTCGGCGGGGAGGTGGAGTGGTGGCGCAGCTTTGGTGGGAAGGCGGAGTGGTGGCACGGAGCTGTTTGGTTGGCCGCCTAGCACTGCCACGCCGCCGTGGTAGGGGCGCCGAAGGTTTGGTGTGTGGCGGGGAATTTGGACGCCCCCGCTTAGGCTTGTTTTTCTGCTGGGAAAGTTGGTAGCTGCCACACGCATGCTCTGAACCATGCACCTGCCAAGAGCTGGTGGCTGCCAGTCCATGGTGTGGCGAGCTATGGCGGGCAATCAAACAGCCCGAAAGTAAATACTCCCTCCATATCTAAATTGCGCCGTTGACTTTTTGTTACAAGTTTGACCGCTCAGCTTATTCAAAAAAATTTATCAATTTTAAAAATCTTATGTATAATTCACTTCATCATCTAACTTACTCTAAGCACGGTTTATGTGTTTTGTATGTTTGCACCAATTTTTTGAATAAGACGAGTGGTCATACTCATGAAAAAGAGTCAATAGCGACATCTATTTAGATACGGAGGGAGTACAATCTAAGCCAATCTATTACGATGCTTCCATCCTATGTGAACATCTCCTTTTTATGATCATCGTCCTAGTGCTACAGCTACGACCAGAACCGCAACCAATATCTCATTATGAAAAGATCCTTCATAAATGCGAAATATCTGGTTTTGTCAAATATAATATTATATATTATGTTATCTCGAAATAGGCCAACATGAAGCAGCCATCCCAACCAATATCAGAGGCAAAATCTTGTCATCTAGATTAGAAATCCAACTCCTAAACATGCAGTAGGCTGAAACAAAATGAAAAGGTGGGGATGCTCCCCACACATCACCTGCCCCACCCCCCCACCCTGAATTCCTCGCCAAAAAAAATGTTAAGTCTTTAAATGCCAGACTAGTTACCTTCCAGCATATTGGTGGAGTAACTCATCATAATTTATTGTCTTGGCCATATTTGGATACTCTAGCTTTGTTAGAAGTTAGATTTAGTTTCTAGCTCAACTCTAGCTATGTCCCTGTTTGGATCCATGGGCTACAGCTAGTCTTGGCTAGTTTGCCTCCAACTAACCCCAATTTCTCCAAACACGGTGGGCTAGAGTTGGCTAGATGGAACTAACCCACCCAAAAAAACTATTCCCTCAAAGGGATGCTTATTTGGTCTAGTTCTAGTGGGAAGAGGAGTTAAATGAGTCTCAATGATCGGAAAAGTGCTTTTAAGCTCAATCTAGCCCTTGCATCCAAACACCTTAAGGGCTACAGTTAGTTGGGCTAGAGTTGAGGGTTAGAAACTAACTCTAGCTTCTAACTCTGCTAGAGTATCCAAACGGGGCCGAACTAACTCTAGCTAAAGAGGTATTTGGATCCATAGGTTAGACTGACAATAAAATGCCCCTTTCCAGTGGGCTCCTCCTGAACTAGCTCTAATAAACACCCTTTTATTTCGAGTGGGCCCCACCTCAACTAGCCCAAATAAGCACCCCATGGAGGGGATAGTTTTTTGGGTAGATTAACTGCATCTAGCCCCAATCTAACCCTCATGTTCGGATACTTTAGGGCTATTTGAGCCCAAAATGTGCATGTGCTCCATATTTCTGATTTCCCTCAGATAAAAACTTCTGATGATGATATGCTGGGGATTAAGCCGTTGGTGCTGCGTTTTGGCATTCAGACTAACAAGCAAATATCATCTGAGGTTGAGGTTATGCTGACCAATGAGACAAGTTGCCGGCTTGCCGCAATTTGATTGGCTTGTTGCCAAAGCTTGGGTTTCGAATATCCCTCTCAACCCTCGTGTATGACTATAACGAACTACATGTAACATCCTACTCATATATTCACTCTTGAAGTAAAAAATTTTAAGATAATGGATAAACAACCGGCCTCTATATACAATAGGTACACAGCCTCTAAATTGTTGCAAAACGGTCCCAATATCTGAATAAAAGAGGGAAACCAAACAAAGGAAATACAATCTAAGCCAATCTATTATGATGCTTCCATCCTTTGTGAACATCTCCTTTTTATGATCATCATGTTGCATGCTACACTACGCCAGCGAAGCCTTATACAGGTGGCCAAAACGGCTTTACAGAGGCGGGCATCGCGGCCGCCTCTAGCAAAGGGCCTATGCAAATGGGGCTATTTGCAGGAGCGGTCGCCGTGCCCGCCTGTGTGAAAGAAATAACACAGGTGGGCTGAAACATCGCCCGCCTCTGTAAACCAATTTACAGAGGCGGGCGGAAATAGGTCCCTCTGAGAAGATCATTCATAAATGCCAAATATCTGGTTTTGTCAAATATAATATTATTGCGTTATCTCCAAATAACCCCATATGAAGCAGCCATCCTAACCAATATCAAAGGCAAAATCTTGTCATCTAGATTAGAAAGCCAACTCCTGAACATGCAGTTGGCTGAAACAAAAATGAAAAGATGGGAATGCTCCCCTCCCCTCACCCCCCCCCCCCCCCCCCCCCCCCCCCCGAATTCCTCGCAAAAAAAAAAAGTTAAATCTTTAAATGCCAGACTATTTACCTTCCAGCATATTGGTGGAGTAACTCATCATCATTTATCATAATTTATCACCTTGTGTCAACTTCAATATAACATATGTAGATCCTGTTACCTTGGGCTATAATAAGTAACTTTGTTGTGCTCCATCTACCTTGTTTCCCTCAGATAGAAACTTCTGATGATGATATGCTGGGGATTAAGCCACTGGAGCTGCGTTTTGGCTTTCAGACTAACAAGCAAATATCATCTGAGGTTGAGGTTATGCTGACCAATGAGACAGGTAACTGCGTTGCCTTCTACATCGAGGCGGGACTACCACTGAAGTGCAGCAAAAGAAAAGGAATTGTGCAAGCCAAGCGTACTTGTGTTGTGATTATTGCACTGGAAGCGCAGGAGGCAACGACCCTGTCATCTATGCCTGATATGATTATTGTAAAGAGCACAAAAGTGAAGGAAGGCCTAACAGATGAGGATGTAACTGAACACATGTTCGATCACGAGGCCCCGAATGTGGTTGACGAGGTGAAGTTGACGGCTGTATATGATGAACCTGCGAAACACGTGTCCAAGGTATGAGCTATCTAATCTATCAAGCACAGCGCCCGTTATTACTCTATAACGATCGAGATATTTCATTTTTATTACATAGCCTAACTAACATCATATATACTGCATTGAAGGACGACAACATCACTTCTAGCAGCCCTAAAGACTGGCGCCTTAATTTCCTCCCACCACACAAGATACTGGCTAGACAAGCAATCAATAAACAAGCAAGCAATAACCAAGCCGTGGATGTGGAGACAGGTGCCATGGGACCCCTGCTCTCCAAGCTGTGCCAGCTGATCAAGCTGCGCACAATCTGCGGCAAACCTGGACGGAGAAGGACATGAAGCGTCTCAACAAAGATCTAAAGTACATCCAGGCTAACCTATCCATGGTGTTACAGAAAAAGCATGATGATCTACTTGAAACTGACAAGCTTTGGGTCCGTGAAGTGAAGGAGCTGTCATATGACACAGAGGATCTCGTCGATGGCTTATTACGGGTATGCACGGAGGGCTCAGAGCCTACAACCAACCAACAGGAGCTCCAAGAGACCATAAATGACATCACGGACAGAGCCCATGAGCTGTATGAGAGACGTCCCGAACAGACGGCTGGAGATAATGTGGCTACTCCTGCCGCGGACAAAAATTATGACCCTCGCCAGATACCTTCGAAAGAGGATCATGAAAAGCTTGTTGGTATTGTTGGCACAAGGGATGAGTTAGTCAAGAGACTAAGTGTGAACACAAAGCAGCTCAAGATTATGTCAATCTTTGGAGAAGGCGGGGTGGGCAAGACAACTCTTGTTAGAGCAGTGTATGACTATCTTTCGGCTGTATACATTCTTAAGGCTTTCGTTATGGTGGGTCGTAATCGTGACATCAACTGGGTTCTGGAGGAAATTCTGTTACGACTTAATAAAGACAAGTACTCAGACATTCACACCAGAAGATGGGATCAGACGATGCTCATTGAGGAACTTCGTGATGATGCACTTCAGAACAAAAGGTATGCACCACCCATCTAATGACTACAGCTGGCGATTTGCATTGATCATATTGATAATCAAACTAGTTGATTGATCTGCGCATTGGCGCGGTAAGTATTGATAACCTAACTAGAATTAATGTTCTATTATCATAGATATATCCATAACTTATCTTTCTATGATATATTTACGGATGTTTATTTACGTAATATCAACAGTGGTTAATACTTAACTTTCTATCACATACTTGCACACAATTATTTACGTAATGAAGCATGTGGTAATTGTTAATTTACACATGGATATTTTTTAACTTATTTCTCTATCATATATTTCAACGAGTGTTTGTAATAGCAATGGTGGGTAATTTGTTAAAAATATTGGGCAAGCCATATCCTTGTTTGATTTTAGGGCTGCGACTGCGACATGCGCTCTTTCTGATTCAGCCACATGGGAATATATATGTTCTTTCCATAGTAAATAATAGGAAAACACATATAGCTTGTAGGAAGTTCCTATCGAACATCATTCCAAGAACTCCACTTCACTATTCAGGTCCACTCTATCATTTTTTTATACTGATGTGTCAGTGAACTTATATCAAGTGCCTGCTTGAATTATGCTAACCCAAAATCATGCAACCAGCTATGTTTGACCACATCAGCAGAGCGTAGGATTTACGTAAAACATTTTTTGTAAGTGTAGCACTGTTATTTTTCTTTATCTAAATGACTTCAGATGAAAAATTTAGGTATAAGTAAGTTGTTGATTTTATTCGGTACTACAATTGTCCATGCAAAAACCTTATCCATCCGAGTCACGTGAAAACAACATTGATTTCTTAAACATCAAGAGATAGGAACTAGCGCTAGGTGCCAACAAGCCCATGTCGACACTAATCACTGATAAGACCATTAATTTTGGCAAAAGGTACACCATTTGTACAGTTTCTATTTAAATAATGTTACTTTCAACAATAACAAATTTTTTAAGCATCAAGTTATATATAGGAAGGGCAAAATCGTTATACAAGTAGAGACAGTATGGGAGTACTATCTCTAAGGTTTCTTTTTACCAGCCAAGTATAGAAATGAATATTTAATAAATAAATATACCAATACATACCTACTGTAGCAAATAAATTAGTAGAAAACTAGGTAATATAAAAATATTTTACATTAATAAACAAATAAAGTAATGTGTACTAAAATAATGATGTTAATACATCAAAAATTAAACAATAAGTACATTTCAATAAAAACAAAATGAGGCATAAAACCAAATAGTTGTAAGATATTATTTTTGGATACGTGTAATATGGGAAATAATTCATTTTTAACATTTTGTTTTAGACAAATATGAATTGCATCATGAAAAATGAATATTGACAGTTTAGATTTCAGATACTTGAGATAAACCGATACAGATATGGAAATCCATATTGACAATTTTGAGCACACGAATATAGGATATTTCAGAAATCTGGTAACAATTCCTGACATTACAAGAAAACTACCTTTGCATTTTTCACATTACAAGATAAAGCTTGAGCTAGACGTTTTAGCGGATATGAATATCGAATATTTTAGATATATAGTTACATGCGAAATGGCCTCTAGCCTAATGGTTAGAGTACCCTGAATAGCATCCCACTACTGACTTCCATCAAAAACATATCTAGTAACATTTTCTACCCAGAATTAGGATGGAGATGGATGCATAGGAAACAAGAAGAGAGAGAAAGAGAGAAACATACATTAGGATGCAAGCAAGTCAAGTAAATTAGGAAACGTTAATGTTTGTAGGATGATAAATGAAGAAGTAATAGGGAAAGACTAGCACTCGGACGTCCGATGGGGGCTCCTCCCATCGGACGCCCGCCGCAACATTCAAAAATTATAGTCGCAACATTTGAATAGAACGTTCGCAACATTGAAAATTAACGCTTGGAACATTAACACTTGCGCACCGAAAATATATCAAACCTCATCCGTCAGCAACTCACCTCCCGCCGCAACATTGACAAATGTTGGATGCAACATGTCGCGGCTTTGCAACATCCAAAAATACGTGTGCAACATTGAAAGGTAATGTCTGCAACGTTTGCAACATCGGGTCGTGCACACAAAAAAAGTCCACCAAACCATCCCCTCGGCAGCTCCACCTCCCGCCGCAACATTTCATGCAACATACCCCAGTCAATAACATTTGCAACATCGATGGTCCCATTGCAAAGTAGAGAAACAATATATTCAACATTTGAAATTATCTTTTGCAACATCGAACTGTTTGCAACATCTCAACACTTACAACAACTTCAACATCCCTAAATCCCCAACATCCGTGCTGCAACATCGCAAATCACAAGTTGCAACATCTCAGATTAATAACTCCAACATCCTAAAAACATACATGCAACAAAGAAAAAAAGAAAGTCCACATCACAGAAGAACTCCAGACGGGGGCGTGCTGCTACCGAGCTCCTGGTGGTGTGCGGCGAGGGGGACGACGGCGAGCGGCGGCCGAAGCAAAGGACGACGGCAAGCTGCGGCTGGAGCTGGGGACGACGGCGAGCGGCAGGCGCAGAGGCGGCGGCCGGAGCGGGGCGTGATGGGCCTGGCGGTGGCGAGCGGCAACCCGCCGGATTCGAGCGCGGAGGGCATCGGCGAGGCGCGCGGCCGCCTGGATCCGGGCGCGGAGGGTGCCGGACGGCGTGTGGCCGCCTGGATCGGGCACGGAGGGCACATGACGCCGGTGACTAGGAGGCACGGGGACGGGGTGCGATGGGGGCGCCGAGCACCGAGGCTGAGGGTGGCGCGAGGGCTGCCGATGGGGCTAGAGGCGCCGTGCGGTGTCGAGCATGGGCGGCGCCGCGAGGAGTCAGCAGGGCACGGGCCGCGGGAGGTCACCGGGGCGCCGAGGGGTGCGAGCGAGGCGAGGGGGTGAAAAAGAGAGCGAGGTGGAAGAAGGCATCCGATCCATCAGACGCCCTACATAGAGTATTTCCATAAGTAATATGAGATGGATGGAGTAGTTTTTAAAGCAGGTTTCTTAATGGCATGGTCGCTACAAAATTAAAGGAGTAAATTATTTATTTGGCCTTAAAAAAAGTTGCTCTTAGATTCTTGGCCCTTTATTTCTCCAATTTGCTTAGTTGGCCTACTTTCAATTTTGGTTTGCTTTTTTGGCCCTTCCATCAACTTCCGTCATGGTCTTCCGTTACTGCTACACCGGGTCCACGCATCAGCCGTGGCCTCTTCCACCTCAGCTACTCCTGCTTTTTAGGTTGCATTGCCATTACGTACGAAAACGGAACCAAGATTTGCGGGTATCTTAGATAACAATAGCAACCAACATTCCTTCAAAAAAAAAAAATAGCAACCAACAATTAGCTTTGAATACTAAGGTTAAGGGCAGTGTTACATTGCTCCCTGGCAACTTCTCTTTTGCACCACAGGGTGCAAGTGAGGAAATAAATCTCAGCCATTGATATTTTTAGAAGACATTTATTTAAAATTTGAATTAGTTGCACCAGATGTTTTATTATATTGGCGTGTATGTGACGTTTGGAAAGTAAATTAGTTCTACAAGAATTACGTGGCACGTGCATGTCAAGATGTTTCATTGAGCATGTGACATGTCACGTTTCAACCCAAAACAGGCAACATTGGGCCTCCATGTTAATATGCTGGTCCAGAGACTAAACAATCTGGCCGAGGACCTGCAGCTGATCAGCAGCAATGGGCGATAAGGGTACCTGAAAATTTCTCGATGCATCTTGTTGCAGAAACTTTTTAACTGATATGACCTTATTTCTCACAAAGGAGAAAAGTTGAGAGAACTGCTGCGAGAGCACTCCAGCATCCCACTGATCTTGCCAGAAGCTAACAGTGATTCCTTTGTTGACCTTGCAAGAAGACATTCCGAGAAAGTTGTCCACCAAGGACATAACATAACGCCACCAAAAGGAACCTACTGATCATTTAAAGTTTCAAAAATTCGTAGGTTTGAAAAGTCCCATTTAAGACATCACTGCCGGTTATTAACAATAACTGGGAGTGAATGGTCATCAGTGATAGATCACTGCCGGGTGCACAGTGCCTATCACTGCCGGTTCTTGTTAATAACCGGTGGTGATGAGCCGGCATGGATAGCCATATCTACCAGTGCCTATCCGTGGCGCACCCCGCTTCTCTCTCTCTCCTCGCCAGATCGGCACGCGGGTGGCCACTGCCGCCACTGCCACCGATCTCGCCGAGGGAGCCTTCCCGCCGCCGAAGCTCACCGCGGTCACCTCCCCGACGCTTAATCTCCTCGCCACACCTCCGCTGGTCGCGTCCGCACTGTTGCCACTGCCCCTCCACCAGCACGGCTGGTGAGGACGACAGGGCGGCAGCAGCTGGTGAGGACAACAAGGCGGCGGTAGGGCTACAGCAGGAGAGGAACGGACTAGAAGGGAGGTGCCATTTCGGGTTTGGAGCCGCCACGTCCTTGAGGTCCTCAGCTGCAGCTACCCGTTGCCCCCGCCGCCGCGTGGAGGAGCTCGTCGGTCGCCGCCGCGCCATGGCCGCCACGTCCTCCGCCGGAGCCCGCCGTCTGCCTCCTCCTCCGTCGGATCATGCTACCTGTCGCCGGATCCCGCTGCCACGACGTCCGCCAAAGGGAGCAAGGTGGTCTCTGACGGAGGGAACGAGGAGCAAGCGAGAATGAGCAATACGTCATGACGTGATGCAGGGCTCGGATTTGGCATATCCGCTAAATCGGGCCCCACACGTGAGACCGCCCTGTTTCATGTGCTGCTTGCCACTCAGTGCAGAGTGCCTAACAACAATGTTGTTTTTTGCTGATGTGATTGCGCGAAATTATTAGACAAGGCCCATTACCAGCCCAAAAGATTATTCCAAGCCCGAACCGACACCTCTATTTAAAACAAGTCTCTAGGTTTCTATTCCATTCTCTCTTCTTCAAGCCGCCATTTCTCTTCCTCCATGCTGCCTCTCCTCTCTTCTCCACAGCACCCCACCTCCACGGCACGCGCTGCCACCAACCCCCTTCTCTACGGCGAGCAGTTGCTGCCACCTCCACCACATTATAGTGCGCTGCCGCCGGCCGCCTCCGCGATAGTGAGCGTTCCCCTCCCCTTCCACCACATCGTCCACCGCCGCCGCCCCCTTCCTCCACAGCACGCGTCCGCTGCCCCTCTACTCCATGTCACGCACTGCGGCCACGCCCCTCAGGGGCGCGGATCTTGCGGTGGTTGAGGCGGTGAGGCAGAAGCGGCGACGAGGAAATGGCGTGCAGAGGCAACTGTGGGGACAAGGCACGGCAGCTGTGGCGACACGGTGACGGCGTGTGGAGCCGACGGATCTGGCTAGCCGGTGATGGGGATGGGACCAGCAAGCATCAGGGGAACTAGGGAGAGCACGGCGCGTCGGCAGCAGTGGGAAATCTTATGTATAACTCACTTCATCATCCAATATAGTTCAAGCACGGCTTATATGTTTGTATGTTTGCACAAATTTTTTGAATAAGACGAGCGGTCAAACTTGTGAAAAAAAGTCAATGGCGACATCTATTTAGATACAGAGGGAGTAGTGTATATGCTCCTTGGAGAAGCATTCATTCATCTCTGTTTATTTACAGTCCTTATGGATTAGTGCCTTTTTTAATCTAGTCATGACAGTTATCGTTCTTATGATTTTACTAATTCATATAGCTCTTTTGTTTCATCTATACAGGTACTTAATCGTTATTGATGATATATGGGATAAACAATTATGGGATATAATTAAGGAGGCTTTCAGAGGTCATAATTGTGGAAGTAGAGTAATCACAACTTCTCGTGTTTACAAAGTTGCAGCATACAGTGATGAAGTTTACAAGCTAGAACCACTGCCTGGTGATCATTCCAAGGAACTATTCTATGCAAGATTACAATCTGGTGGAAAGAATATGTCCAATTTAGATGAAACGGAGGAACAATGTACTACTGAAATTTTAAAGAAATGTGGTGGTGTACCATTAGCTATAATTACAATGGCCAGTTTACTGGTTCACAAACCAATGGAGGATTGGCCTGAGGTATACAAATCTATTGGATTTGGGGACGAAAAAGATGGAGATGTGAACAGGACAAGGAAGATATTGAAATTTAGCTACTATGATCTACCACGCCATCTAAAGACATGCTTATTATATTTAAGCACATTTTCAGAAGATAGTGAAATTGAGAAAAACACATTGGTATGGCGGTGGGTAGCTGAAGGTTTTGTGCATGAAGAAAAGGGGAAAACACTATTTATGGTTGGGGAGAGCTACTTCAACCAGCTTATTGACAGGAGTTTGCTCCAGCCTGTAGAGGGTACATCTTACACAATACATATTTGTCACGTGCATGACATGGTGCTTGATATGATTTGTTCTGTGGCAAAAGAGGAGAACTTTGTTAGTACTATGTTGGATAGCATTGAGCAACATCCACCTTCTTCTAAAAGTATTGTTCGTAGACTATGCGTTCAAAAGAGAAGCGTGACGCAGCAAGACCTGGCTCAGACATGCATCCCAAAAAAACTGAGGTCATTTAATGCCAGTTGGTGCCGCTTATCATGGCTCCCAAGTTTTGAGGTGCTGCGTCTCCTTTCTATGGATGATTGTCTGTTAACTGGAGATCATGATGTCCAGAGTATTACGGGATGTCATCACTTGAGATACCTTAGACTGTCTCGAACAAATATTGGCGACCTGAGAGGCATCGAGTTCAGATATTTACAGACACTAGACTTGAGAGGCACCGAGTTAAAGGCACTGCCAAAGAGTGTTACTTTATTGAGACAACTCAAGTGCTTGAGATCAGAGGGCACAGAAATGGCATTACCAGATGGAATGGGAGACCTAACATCATTGGAGGAGTTGCGGTTGGACAAAGTTGTTGGTTCCCCAAACTTTGTTAAGGAGCTGGGCAAGCTGACCAATCTAAGGATTCTCCACATTGGCACATATATGTTCGGTGATAGCTTAAACGAAGCCTTAGTGGAGTCTCTAAGCAGTCTGAAGAAAATCGAAGAACTGGAGCTTTGTGATGGTGGAAGGTGCAAACCGCCTACCTGGCACAATTTTTCGCCCTCTCGAGAACTCCGGCACCTGCGCCTACATAATATCCGTTACTCCCATGGACTGCCAGAGTGGATCAAGCCCTCATTTATTCCACACCTATGCCATTTAAATGTACATGTGAAGTCCGCACAGGCGCAAGATCTAGTCAATCTTGGGAATTTCAAAGAGCTTGCATCTCTATGTCTGTTCATAGCGAGGGACCGGATCGCCCCTCATGCCATTGCCCCTGGTGCATACCCCAAATTGCAGTACTACTACATGTTTTCCCCACTGATGTTTCTACCGGGAGCTGCGCCATACCTTCAAACTGCTGAGTTTCACGTCGATGCGAGGGCATTCAGGGATCTGAAACCCAAATTGGACAGCTTGGTGAACCTCCCTTCGCTTGTGCGAGTCCATGCTACAATCATCTGTTGGGACGTGACAGTGCAAGTAGTAATGGCCGCGGAGGAGGCGGTGAGGCGGGCTATCAGATGCCATGACAAGCCTCCCATACTTGTCCTCAAACGTACTGGTTCCTGTGTAGACTATAAGGTGCCACTATTTTGCTCATCAGATGTCAAATAATTTTCCTTAAATTTTCGTGTTCCCTAATCCAAAACTAAACCCTTTTCTTGTCATTGTCTTTCGCAGCTCAAAAGCAACACCGACATCATGAGTGTAATTCTACGTAAGCTGAACGTAATTCGCCCACCAGAGGAAGATAAATTGGAGGAGGAATTAGACCCTATGGATCCAGAGGTATTAACTACTTTTTCTCATCATCACAAGCATAACAACCAACTCCTTGTTTCACTCTCAAAAAAAAAAAAAAAAAAAAAACTCTCATTGTTTCTGTTTGCGTTCCCGGCCCATACATGTGCTCCAACATATTGATTCCCGTACAGACAAAGCTAATTAATGTTCTGCTACAGTGCCCATCAGATGTGGGCTAATTTTCTTTTCTCAGATCCCCTGACCTAACCAACATCCTTTCCTGGCCATTGTTTTTCATAGGTCATCAGCCGCGACTTTCAAGCACCGTCTATAACTGAATCCCTTTTGGATGAAATGATAGACGATGAACTACCGTCTATGCTTGAATCCGTTCTCATTGAAATGCTAGCCGAATGCAGACAAAGAGAGGGAGGGGCTTCCAGTTCTCGTCAGGTATTAACTACGCTGTTTCACTCATCATAAGCACAACAACACGGTCTGCTTCTGCCTATATATGTCCCCATACTTGTCCCAAAACATTGACAAATATAAAGTGCCACTACTGTGCGACCATCAGATGCAAGATAATTTTCGTTGTCATGTTCCCTAATCCTAACCAATGCCCTTTCCCTGGCCATCGTTTTTACAGGTGATCAGCCACAACTCCAGTCCCGCAGGTGTACTAGCGTCTATGATTAAATCCATTATCAAGGCTACCAAATCCATTATCAACGTAGTAATGCTATATGAAGGTGGACCAGGAGGGGCATCCAATTCTGAGCAGATAGACTCCTCAGACATAGAGGTATTAACCACTCTTTCCGCTCATGACAAGCACAATAACCAGCTCTTTTTCATTCTATACATGCTTCCATGTCAGAATAAACACGCCATCTTTGAGCGTGGCGTGTGTGTGCGTCTGTGTATCATGTTCAGCGTACGCGCCGCGTCGTGTTCACGTCCTGCATCATATTTGATTGAATATGTGTCGAGTCCAGCAGGATTGCAGCGAGGTGTAGGCAGACTCGTAGAGTCGTAGGATAGGTGGAGTGCATTGCGCCGATCTGCACAGAGGGAGAAGCCATGACCGGGACAACAGAGTGGCTCACTGGTCCTGCAGATCATGGTGCTGAAACCGGGCATGGAATGTGGCTTCATGATGTCTTTTTTTTAATAGAAAAAGGAATATGTATTAATATTTCAGCCTCCGTATCAAATCTATAGCTATAACCGTTCAATATTACAAGTCTAACAAAACAACTAGAAATATTCTCATCCAGGAAACATGTTAATGCCATAACAATACAAATAAAAGGAATTCTATTACAAAAACACCATCCATTTGAAGCGAACACCTCCATCATGGCAGTCTCAAGAACATGACAGCCCCACTTTATTTTGCGGTCTTTCTTCTTCCTTTTGTATTAGTGCCTAGAATCGGATCCAATGTGTTCCTCTAAACAATATGTGCATGATAGAGCAAACTCGTGTCTTCTTAAAGATATTATCATTATGACTCAACCATATTGCCCAACAAAAAGCAGTAAACACTAACTACATCATGATGTTTTAATTTCTTATCTAACCACTGTAACCATCCATTGAACGTGTGTTGTACATTAAAAGGTGGGGCTATGTTAAAAGAAACATGAACTACTCTCCAAATATGTTAGCGTTAGGACATTGAAAATACAAGGTGTTGAATTGTTTCATCACAGTTACAAAAACAGCACTTGGCAGATCCTGTCCGTTGTCTTTTGGCTAAATTATCTTTGGTTAGTGTCACTCCTTTGATCATATACCAGATGACAATTTTGATCTTAAGGGGCAATTTGAGTTTCAAAATGACATGACGATTTATTGGTATATTTGTATTAGCTATTGCCGTATACATAGAGCAAACTGTAAATGTACTGTTCTTTTCATTAGCCATCTAAACTTATCTCTTGTGTTAGAAAGCTCTATGTGCATGACTCTAAGGCTGCATTTGGATTCAGA
This sequence comes from Eragrostis nindensis, assembly GCA_012490785.1. Taxonomy (NCBI): domain Eukaryota; kingdom Viridiplantae; phylum Streptophyta; class Magnoliopsida; order Poales; family Poaceae; genus Eragrostis; species Eragrostis nindensis. Next base: position 670,872 of record JAAXCT010000037.1, read on the forward strand.
GGGCTTCTCAGAAGCCCTCTTCTGAGCTTCTCTTCTCTAAAAAGACCTCTTCTAAAAAACCTTTAGGGGTGTTTGGTTGAAGGTCTTCTCAAGGGCTTCTGTGCATTTATTGGCAGAGAGAGTATAGAGAGGAAGAGAGAGAGGAAGAGAGAGAAGGCTAGGTCCAAAAAACAAGATGCTTTTTAGGTGGGGTCCACATGAGAAGACCCAAGAAGATGGGTTGCCAAGGGCTTCTTGGCTTCTCATAATCTTTTGAGAAGCCCTAGAGAAGACCTAGAGTGTTTGTTCCCCAAGGTCTTCTAGAAGAGGACTTCTTAGGTCTTTTGAGAAGAAGCCATGAACCAAACACACCCTAATTACCAGTTGCTGCCAAGCTAGTAAGTTATCACCAACAGGAGACCTTCTAGAAGAGACATTTGAAGGTACAGACCGTAACACCACATCTACCGTGCCAATTTTCCTCCTAACTATATTATAAAGGCTTGAATATTGGTGCATAAAGGCAACATCGCCTAATGATGCATCCTCCGAAAATCTTATTTGTGAGCCATCCCCTAAATTGAACTTACCAAATCTCAAAAAGTCTTTCTTGACCAACATGCATGAATCCAGACCAAAAATGAGAGTCTCTGGTATATGTTCAACCTGGGTAACTATTTTAGACCTCAAATACTTTCTTCTAAGTAAGGTTTGCTGAACCCAATCCTCAGTTGCAAGCTTAAACAACCACTTACTTAGAAGACACCTGTTTTGTAAATCGAGATTGAGAATTCCTAGTCCCCTGGTCCTTTGATATACACAAAATGCTCCATTCCGTATGTCTATACTTTTTCTTATGCTCATCACCTTCGCAAAAGAAAAAAAAATCTAGATCCGTAAAAATCTAGTTTCTTAAGTACATTTCCTTTATTTTAAAGAATGAGAGCATAAAAATAGCTAGATTGGTCAGCACAGCGTTAATTTATAAGCACAAGCCGACCACCAACAGAGAATATTTTTCCTTTTCGGCGACTAAGTTTCTTTGGAACCTCTCCTCTACTTCTTTCCAATCAGTGTTGTTAAGCTTATGATGATGCATAGGAATGCCCATGTACCTAAAAGGATATGAACCCCTTTGGCAACTAAGTTTTCTGAATATTCTCCTTCATGGTCATGCATGCATTTCCGTAACAAAATATTTTGCTTTTGTGAAAGTTCATCTTTAGGCCAGACAATCGCTCAAAAGCTGAAAGCAAGAGCTTCATGTTCTTATCCCTTCATCGTCCATAAAAATAATTGTTTCATCCTTTACTTTTTAACTTAGCAGTTGACTTTCTAGGCATCCTTATTGCCAAAGACAAGAATAGTGGGAAAGTGGCAGGTGGAGTTCCTCATTTAGTTGACGATATGAGGATTTATTTGTCGAACTCTCTTTCTGGTTTTCTAAGCTGCCGACAAATCACTACAACTGCCTAAGCAATTTCCGCCATCCATGGAAGCCAGCTTGCCCACCATAAGCTCCTGCGGCTTGCCCACCATATGCTCCGCCGTCCTGCTCTAAGAAACCTCCTTGACTAGCGACTGGTGTGTCGCCTTGCCGCCAATACTTCACCTACGGCCTGCGCCATGGCCGTCGTACCCAAGGTTACCTGGACCGAAGGTTCCTCTTCCCTCCATAATCGGGTGACACACGTTGGTGAACGAGGGTCCGGCAGTTTTTTTTTTGGGGGGGGGGGGGGGGGGGGGGGGGCCTTTGGTTACGGTGTGCGAGAGATGCGAACTAAATTCGTCAGGGAGGTGTCCCTATCGGGACTCCCTATATATAGGCCGTGCTACATGTAGCTTACATGTAGCGCGCCCATTAAGGCCCATGGGCCATAAAGAGTTTATTTCAAATTGCCTTTTAGTGGAATAATAATTGCTTTTCACGACTAGAACAATGAGACATATTTAAGTATAAATTTCAAAATTACAGAATTTGAAAAAAAGTAATGGAACAATTGATTTTCACTACTGGAAAACAATTAATTTTTACTACTGGCACAATCGATATTCAATGTTGGAACAATTCAAAAACAATGCACAACTAAAATATTAAAAGTTCTAAAGACTTCTAAAATACTAGAAGAATTGAGCTTCACTACTAAATAATCAATTTGAACCACTGGAACAATAAATTTTAATTATTGGAACACATGATTTTCAAAGCTAGAATAATTCAGATTCAAAATTCAAAATGGTTCTCATTTTTTTGCATTAATTCTAAAGAACATGATGGTTCAAACCGATTCGAAAACAGAATTACCATTTGAGAGAAAAATCATTTTGAAATCACAAACTGAACATATAATCACGTCCACCAAGGGGGGCCGTCCACCGCGCATATGCGTGCGTGGCGGCCCGCATGCACACCCCTCCCCCAGCGGCCCAGCCCAAGAAGGGAACCGTGTGTGCAACCCCTAGCAGCCGTGGCCAAGAAGGACAACGCATGTGCTTCTGGTCTCTTCATGCCGTTTCCTCTCGCTACAGTAGATCGAGGCGAACCGGAGGCGACTGACTTTCCGGCGCCGATTTCGCCATCTTCCGTTCGCCTCCGGTGTCTCTGTTGGGACGGGAGGTGGATGGGAGCGGTGGAATCGGCGTCCGGTGTATATATCCTATCTTTTTAGCCTAGGATTAGATAGGTTTGGTTCTATCTCCTACATCTCCTGCCGGCGACGACGTTGGTGTGAGGAGGAGGGTGTTGGAGCTTTTTTCGGCTTCCTCTTCCTTGTCATCTACGGCGGCTTCCCAGTCCGTACAGGAGGCATCGAATGGAGGTTTGTTTTTCTGCCTTTTTCTGAAAGGGCGGATACTGTGGTCAACCCTAGGGTTGTTTTTGTTTTCCGCATTGCTGTAGTCCTCAGTAATGGCGGATGGTGGTTCCGGCTGCCGGTTGTGGCCGGCGGTGGCGGATTTGCATACTTCTCTCTTATGGAAGGGAGGAAGTCCGTGCTTTACCAACTCGCTGAGAAATCGGGTTGGTTTTCTTCTTCTACCGCTTGTGATGGTTGCGTTTCCCTCCTGTGGGACTTGTTGTTCGGCGGGCCGGGGCTGTTGGTGATTGAGGCGCCAGACCCCTTGCTAGCCGGCGATGATTGGCCTGTTCGTTCAATGTTCACAAAGCATGTTGGGATCCCTGATGTGCTGCTCATGGTGCCTTTGAAAAATTTTGATGTTCTTCGTCCGGATGGTGGTCGGCTTCACGGGCGGCAGGTTCGACCGTCGGCAACGAGGACGACCGGGAGAAACTTGCAAGGACTGTGGTGTAATTTGTTTAACTTTCATGTTTGTCTTTGTAAGTGTTGGGATGTAAACTATCAGAAGCTTATGTGAAATATAATCCCGGTTTTCTCAAAAAAAAAAAAAAAAGAAGAAGGACAGCGCATGTTTGCGGTAGTTTGCAGGAGGAAGTGCGGCGTGCATGCATGCATGCTGTGCGTCCACGTTTCCCAAATATTTTAATCCAAGAAAAAACTCGTAGCTTCCAAACCAAACCTTTGCACCACTACGATTTTATAATGAGATCCTCAAAACAAGACCACACTTGTATATGTTTAGATAATTCTCGGTGTGGAACATTTTTTTCCTAAAGCTGGAATATTTTTTCTGAAGTTGGAACATTGTTCTAGGTTCAAGAAAAAAATGTTCCAATATTTAAAATATTTTTTTTCTAAAATTATTCAATCCAAATATAAAAGTGTAGTCTTATTTCGAAGAGCTCACTGTTAGAAACATGATGGTGCAATCGGAATTTAATTCGGACGCCTAATTTAAAAATTATAAATTTTACATACATAAGAAGTTTATATAAATTAAATTCAAAGTAGAAGAATGTGAGTGAAAAAAATTATGCTAAAGCAAATGAATGAGATGAGAGAAAAAAAATCCAAGAATAAAATATACATGACCAGAATAATATCTATGTACATGCGAACAAAATTCTACTAATAGCAGAATATTGTCGTCAATTAAGAAAAAGGGCAGAAATAGTTTCTTTTAATCATAAGAACTAATTAAAATAACAAAGTGATATGTATCTATTACTACATTTAAAAACAAGTTGATAGCAAAGAAATTCAAAGTGGAACATAACTGCTGGTACTCAATGTATGTCAAAAAAAAGAACAATAATTATGATCAATTGAACAAAAAGTACTTTCGTAGCAGAACAAAGTAGAAAGAATTTCAATAAATCATCAGAACAAACTTAACTAATAAAATGGTATGCATCCATGACTATGTATAGAAACAAGTTTATATAAAAAGAAATTCGAAGTAGAACATTATTTGCTTATACTCATTATAACTAAAAGAAATTTTACTGACAATCAAAGCAAAGGATCACAGAAAATATTGACGAACAAATAATTTGACTCCATAGAACAATTTTATATGTCAACAAGGACAAGAGTATTATCATCGTAGAATATTCCCATCATAAACAAATCAGTAAAAATATTGTTAATTAATCATATAAACTAATTCAACTAACAAAACAACATCTACCCATGACTACATATATAAGAAGTTCCAAGAAGAAAATTATAGTCAAGCAAATGAATAGGATTAGAGAAAAAAAAATCATGAACAATATATATCGTGACCTAGAACAATATATATGGACACGCGAACAAAGTCCTAATAATAACATAATACTGTGCATGCAAAAACTTGTACATGAAAAAAAAGGTGTGAAGGATAACCGAATTGTTTCTTGTACGTGACATGACCAATTCGAGTAATAATAGGCGCAAGAATGGTTACATGTAATGTACATGAGTGCTGAATTAACTAGGCACCGATAAATCATCGCAACAGTGGTGCTATTGGATTTTTCGGTTGAAATTCAATTAATAGAATAACTTTTTATGGTAACCAAAAAAAAAAAAAAACAATTAACGTGACATGTGACAACATGTGTATTGTGAATTAGAAAAAATGTGACAACTGCGCAGAGAATTCCTTAAGGGAAACCATTGCCCTGCATTCATTTATTGGCTGCATGAAAATGCATCATTTACACTTTTGGCCCAGCATTAACTTAATTACTTGCATAGCCGCAAGCACCATTAAGCCTTAGCTTGTTCCATCGCATGCATAATAAAATTCTAGATTTCTAAATTCGATTAATACTATTGTTAAAGATTCTCAAAAGATAATTATGTCATTTTATAATTTTTATTTGATTTTTCGCTCCTTCTATTGACAGTCCAGATCTAACAACTTCTATATTACCTCGTACTCCCTCCTTTACAAAATGTAAAGCATTTGAAGTATTCAAAATTTTCTCACAATGTAAGCATTTCTGAGGATTAGAAAAAAAATTTGGTGGGTTGGTATAGGTGGGTGAGGCCGTGAGGAGTTGGGAGATTACGTAAAATGAGAGGTATATGTGATACTTTTCGTCTGTTGACTTTCCTGGCCATTTTTTGTCTCAGGCCATTCTCGACTCCTCCAAGGTGAAGGATCAACTGATTTCAGTAATTAAAACCAGGATAGACATGTGTGTACAAGGGGTGGCAAAGAAATCAAATTCGGAGCAGATAAACTCCACAGACCAACAGGTACTATCAGTTACTCTTTCCGCTCATGACATGCGCATCAATGAGCTCAAATTTCTGTCGATAACATATTCCTGAATCTGCCCTTAATTAAACGTATTGTCTCCGGCCCAGACAAATTTAAGATACCACACTACTGTGGCCATCAGATGTCAGCTAGTTTTAGTTTTCAATCCCCTAATCATAACCAACGCCATTTCCTTGCTGTTGTATTTCACAGATCAGCGGCAGCAGCTCCAATATTGGAGAAGTATTGACGAAAACTCTGTTTGATTGCCAAATGTACGAAGGCAGACAAGGAGGGGCAGAAGAATCTAATTTTGAACAGATAGACTCTATCACCCAAGAGGTACTCCATTAACTACTCTTTCTGCTCGTCACAAGCGTAATGACCAGTTCTCTTTTTTTCTATGCACGTTCCCTTACATCTGCTCCGACATATTGGTTTCCGTAGAAAGGAACCTATGGTGCTACTTGTGTGCCCATGAGATGCAGCCTAATTTCCATTTTCGAATCCCAAAATCCTAACCAAGGTCGTTGTTTTTCATAGGTCATCAGCCACAATTTAAATTTCAATGATGAACCCACCCTCGATGAAATACTAGACCAAGGACTACCACATATGGTTGAATCCGTTCTGGATGAAATCCTAGACGAACACAGAAAAAGAGAGGCAGGGGCATCCGGTTCTCAGAAGGTATTAACTACTCTTTCCACTCTTAACAAGCACAACAACCAACTCTGCTTCTGCCAGTATATGTCCCCATACTTTGTGCTCAGACATAAACCCTCTGTTCTTCAGTTGTTGTCGGCGTTGACATTTTTTGTTACGTTTCACCATTCATCTTATTCAGAAAGTTTCAATGTTATTATATATTTTATTATAATTTGTTTTATCACTAAAGAAAACTTTAAACATAAATTATAATTTTACATATTTGAAAAAATATTTCGAGTAAGACAAATGATCAAATGTAAATAAAAAATTCAACAGCGACAACAATTTAAGAACGGAAGGAGCATTAGTTACTATTCTATAGACATATCTGAATTGCCACTACTGTGCCCATCAGGTGCCAACCAGTTTTCTTTTCCATGTCCCCTAATAATCGTAACGAATGATGCCCTTTATTCATGGCTGTTATTTTTCACAGGTCATCAGCCGCAACTCCAATTTCGAGCCTCCACTGCCATCTATGATCAAGTCCATAATCAAGGAAGTGCTAGATGAAGGCGGACAAGGAGACCCAGAGGTATTTACTATTCTTTCCGCTCATCACAAGCACAACAACCCGCTATGTTTGTTTCTATACATTGCTGCTCCCAGGTTGGAATGAACACGTATGCCATGTTCGCACGTGGCGTCCGTGTCCATCAATGTCATGCCGAGTCCAGCAAGGTTACTGCTAAGTGTAGGCAGAATTGTAGAGTTGTCGGAGGGGTGAGTGTGTTGTGCCAATCTGCGTGGAGGGAGCTGCCACCACCTGAACGAGCGAGTGGCTCACGGGTCTGGCTGCAGCATAATGGTTCCTTGTATAGAGCATTCTATGGTTGTGTTTCACTGTCTGCGTTAGATGTTGAGTAATTTACCCCCACAAGAGAAAAGATGTGGGGTAATATTGTTTTTCTTGTTCACCCTACCAATCCTAGCGAATAATGCCTTTTCCTGCCCACTGTTTTTCACAGGTCATTAGCCACGACCCCGATTTGAAGGGTGCACTTACTTCTGTAATTAAATCAAGGATAGACAATTGGGCACAAGGGGAGGTAAAAGAATCAGATTCCGAGCGCATAGACACAACAGATCAAGAGGTATTAGCTACTCTTTCTAGTCACCTGCATCTCAATGAGCTCTTTTTTTGTTTGACATATTTCCATATCTGTCTCCGAACGTATTGGCACCTTTATGGACAAATCTAAGGTTCCACCACTGTGCTCATTAGATGCCACCGAGCTTTATTTTTGATATCCCGTCATCCTAATGAACACATTTTGTTGCTGTTGGGTTTTCGCAGATCATTAGCGGCAGCAGCTCCAATACTAGAGCAGTACGGATGAAAACTCTATTGATTTCCCAAATGTACGAAGGCAAACAAGGAGGGGTAGAGGAATCCAATTCTAAGCATACGAACTCCAGAGGCCCAGAGGTATGAACTACTCTCTCTGCTCGCCACAACCACAACGACTAGCTCTGTTACTTGTTATGCATATTCCCACACAAGTGCTCCAACATGTTGGTTCCTTTTCTACTGTCAACTCTAAGGTGCTACTTCTATACGCATCACACGTAGGCTAATTTTCTTTTTCATGTTTCCTAATCATAACGAATGCCGCGCCCTTTCCTGGCCATTATTTTTTGTAGGTCATCACCCACAACACCAATTCCAATGCTGCACTACATTCTGTATTTGAATCTATTCTCAGAGAATCCATTTCGGAGGATATGATGATCTATACAGCCCTAGAGGTAACAAAAGTCATGATTATTACAGAGTTTGCATCAAAGCTGTAATTAAATAGGAATTGTATAAGCAAACTTAATCGGCATGTAATCTAGCATTGAATCACTGTCCATTATTATTTGCTGAGCAAATCTCTATGGCAACCATATCTAGAATTATGATTTACTTTCTATATAATGCTCACCTCCGTCTTTTGTAGCAACCTTTAAAACTTTAACCACAACATCCCTCGATTCTTACCGCGAAAATATGGTGCACCGATCTTGGTGGAGTTAACCCAGTTACAGCACTTCAGACTATTTTACCAGCTCCATTTACTAACAATTGTCCGTTATGGATGGCCCCTTTTCGAGACATATCAATTAATTTTTTATCTTTTAATGGAATATTAATTCCGATTCATCAGTTGTAAATACATGGAATGTACTGTAAATTAATTGTCCATTCATATGTAGTCTCCAGATAAACATGTCTCTTTCACTAGTTAAATCGAAGTTACTGATCTTAAGACTACTGCTCTCCAAAAAGAAATATTCAATGGAGATGTTTTCATCAATTACCAATTAAGTCATGTGGATGGTGAGCAATATTATAAATAGATGGTTAAAGTTCTTTGAATTGCTTGTCGCCTACACAAGTGTCTTAACAGAATCCTTTTGCGTTCCATCATTAATTCTGAACCACAAAGTATAACATCATTTTCTTCCATTAGAGACATTCCTAGAAGTGGGAGTCATGTAATTTGGTTTGTACTTGCGAATTGATTTTGAGCTTAGATATTGTGCTAGAGATCAAATATTTTCTGCACCACAAACTTGTTGGCACAACATATATATGCTTGTGACTCAATCACAAAAATACTTTCATACCTTTGAGATTCATGCTTCATAGGTTGTGACTTATACGTCGGAACAACAAACGGTTATATGATGACACTCACCCAACCTACACAACTAATGTAGGACAAATCTCTGAACTCCACTTCGCTTCTAGGCCTTATGGACCCAAACAACAACTATTACAGAGTGCTTTTTTTTATGTAAAGGGAAATTTTATTTCATTTAGATAATGAAAATATCCCGGTCTCTACATCTGACGATGTATTCGACCCAAATCCTTATTACAATGATGAGTGAACATGGGATTCCATCCTGGTCACACACCTGGAACAAAACAATGTCTGCTGAAGAGTAAAGAAACAACAAGAGGTTCCCCATCAATGGTTCAATCTATTGCTAAATCTCCATCCATGGCGCGCAAAAAACTCCATAGTTAAAGACTTCAGAGAGCGACATCCGTTTTGTATTAGTTGCTGGTCCCCTTTGTTTTGGAAGAGAGACCACAATCTGATCCAATATGTGCTCCTGTAGAGAACCTGCATAGGAGAAAAAGTAGGTGATTTAATTGTCAAAAACAATATCATTTCGGTTTAACCATAATGCCCAGCATACGGCGCCCACCCCAATTAAGATATGTTCCTTTGTATTTCTGTGAATTCCAATAAGCCATGACCCAAAAAAATGATTTGTGTTCCTAGGTGGTTGTATGCCAAAGGTAAATTCTACTATTTGCGAGATGAATAGCAAGCTAACACTCATAGAAAAGGTGTGTATGGTCTCTTTATTACCACAAAGCAACACTTGCTGCTTCTAGACAATTTCTTTTAACTAAATTTTCTTTTGTAAGAATAACTCCTTTATGCAAGAACCACAAAAACTTCTAGGGGTATCTTCAGTTTGCATAACATCCTATTTGTGATGGAAACTTGACTGGCAATGCTCGCCTTATACATTGAGTGAACAGCGAATTGACCACTTTGTTGTAGGTCCCATATGAAAACATCATTGTCATTTGTTAATTGAACATTAGCTACTGTAGCAACTAAATTCATCCATGCCACTAACTTATCTCCCACTATTGCCCTTCTGAAGGAGACGTTTTACAACATTATATAAGATAGGATATTGTTCCTTTAGCTAGCCATTTATCTTCCCAGAATTTTATTTGTGTACCATTTTGTAAATTAAATCTCCCAAAGCTTATGAGCTGATCTTTGACATTCATTAAACCTCTCCAAAATTGGGAATCACCAGGTTTTTTCTGCACTTCGGATTGTTTTGGATGCTAAGTATTTTCTTCTGAGCATCCCTTGCCATATCCATCCTCATTCATAAGTTTGACAATCCATTTACTTAAAAGACATCTGTTTTGGATACCTAGGTCTAAAATACCAAACCTCCTTGATCTCTCGGAGTGCATAGAACTGTCCATTTGGCTAAGCTGTATTTCTTTTTTTGTTGATCGCTTTGCCAAAAGAACCTAGACCTATAAAAGTCCAATTTTTTAGGTACTTCCTTCGGTATCTCAAAGAAAGACATCATAAATATAGCTAGGCTGCTTAAAACTGGATTTATAAGAACTAAGCGTCCACCATATGATAGCATTTTCCCTTTCCAGGTACTTAACTATTACAGGCTGCTAACAGGCTAGGATGTTGCAAGATGGCTGCTAGTTTTTTTTTCATATCCGTAATCGTTACTAACACCCTTTCCTAAAATTTGGTCGCAGCTCTGCAACAGCAGCTCGAATTCAATATTGGGTAAATTTTTATTTGTTTTCCAAATGCTGGAACGAAGAAAAAGAGATGCAGCGGAAGCCGATTTTGAACAGATGGACTCCGTGGACCTAGAGGTATTAACTACTCTTTCTGCTGGTCACAAGCAGAACAAAACAACCAGCTCTGGTCTGTACATGTCTCGTCCCTTTTCACGCTCCATTGAGCTACTCATGTGGAGATGCAGGCTAGTTTTCTCTTCTAAGTTTCAAGTCCCCAAATTCTGACCAACCCTTTTCCATGTTATTATCTCCCAGCTTCCACAGCCGCAGCTCCAATCCCAAGAAGAGAGACCAGCAGGTACGTTTGTAGTATTACCTTCCTTTCTTCTACTTTTCTGTTTTCAACATCTAGTTCAATTAATTTAATTCACTACTGCTGTGCCAATAAGATGCATCCTAGTTTCATTTTTGTCAACTATCCTAGTTTCATTTTGTCAACTATCCTAGTTTCATTTTTAAGTCCCCTAATCCTGACCATCCCTTTTACCATGTCATTGCCTTCCGCAGAGGTCCATCAGCAGCGTTTTCGATTTCCAGCAGTCTTTCCTACAGGTATACATATCTTCTCTCCCCTAAAGCACGAAGTTTTCGTTTGTAAGTCCACCCAGCAAAATGTCCCCCACTGAGTAGGAGAACCTTTGTGCACACAGAATTTTGTACCCAAGAAACACTAACTCTATTAAAACCTATGGCTCACCGTACCTGGCTTCAACACGACCCAACGGCCCGTCTTATTTGTTCCATCAAGGCTTCAACGCACCCCAAGCTAGGGCTAGGCGTTCGGTGTAACTGAACCGGAACCAAACCGAACCGAACGGTTTTGGTTCTTTCGGTTCCCTCAAAACAGGAACCGATCGGTTCCTGGGAATTCTAGGAACCGAGGAATTTCGGTTCCGGTTCTTTCGGTTCGGTTCCGGTTCTAACCAAAGAAACCGAACCTATTTTGAAGATGCAAAAAACAGCTTATTCAAGAAGAATTCAGCAGCATTTCACCTTAATTTTCAAGCAGTCAACAGTGATAACTCAAATAACAATACAAACACAAAACAAGAATACATAGCAATATGGTTCTCTCAAGTCTCAAACAGCACACAACACACATGTTTAATTAGAAAAATAGCATACTGGTTCAATATTCAGCAAGATGCCAGATTTCGGTTCTTTCAGTTAACCGAGAAACTGAACCGAAGAACTGATATATTTCGGTTCCTCAGAACCATTAAATGAAATCGAACCAATCTCCTCAGTTTCGGTTCGGTTCGGTTCGAGTTCTGATTCATTCGATTCGATCCTCGGGTCATTTTTTCCCAGGCCTACCCAAGCGCCCCCCGCACAGCCACCCTCGGGTCTCGGCACGGCCGCAGTCCCGCAAGGGCCGCCAGGGTTCGAATCCAGTCTCCCAAATAAGAATTCCGATAAAAAACAAAATGCCCCACGCTCCAATCTCGCGAAACGAAGCGCCGCGCTTCGTCTTCCTTCGCGGCTCTGCAATCTGCATTCCTAGCGAAACCCGGCGCCGCCCGGGAACCCCGATTCGCCGCGGCCGCTCGTCCCCTAGGGTTCCTGCCCTGACACCTCCCCGCATCCCCGCCGCTGTCCTCCACCCCCACGCCACCGGAGCCCCGCGCGGCCGCTGCCAGCCTTGCGCGCTGGATCTGCCGCCGCCGCTCCACGCCTTCTACAACCCCGACCTGATTCCGCCTCCGATGCGGATCCCAGTCCCAACTCCGCCTTCGTCCCGGACCCCGACTCCGCCTCCGGTGCGGACCCCGGCCTCGGCCGCGCCTCCGCCCCCGACCCCGTCGCCCCCCTAGCTGAGTGTACGAGGTCCTGCGGGGGCTTGGGCTGCGCCTGCGGCCGGACTGTCTGGAGTCCTGCGCCGCGGGGGTCCCCGGTTCGACGGCCTCGGCGGCGCGGAGGCACAGGCCAGGCGGTGCTTCGAGCAGTTCCTCTTCGCCAACATGAACGCCTGCGGGGCTGGGGTGCTCCCGGAGTGTGTTGCGACCGTACACAGCGCCATCCTCGATGCCCCCTTCGTGCTTCAGGTCCTATACATTGCTTACTGCGATTTGGGATAAATAGATTGATTACTTTACCCATTGAGCTGTTGATATCCATACTGTTTTTGGTGCCCCCTAGCAAGATGTAGTTGTAAAATTCATGAATTGTGCTTCCGGTAGATGACAATAGCGTTTGCAGATCCGTATGTTGGTTCCATAAATTTTGACTCTGAAGCTGTACCTGCTTGGTGGTGCGAGATTTGGTGCTGATTAAATTTTTTTGTGACCAATTCAATTTTTACAGATAAAACTCACAATGGTAGTGAGATATCTATTATTGTTAGCTTTATCAGATTGAAAATGTTAATGCTTGCAAATACATTTTAGAGTCTGAACTGATAATATGTTGCTTGGTAAAGAACCCAGTTCTTCGTTTGGTATGCTATCTAGGGCTGTGCGGTGTTCATCAGAATGTGTACGATATATTCATAGAATAATATGAGTTTAAAGGTGGAGACAGGAAGCAGGCAATGTGTTCAACCTAACCTTGGCTCTGAATTATCCGGGGCGAGATAGACAGATAAGAAATGGAAGGTAGACCACGCACATCTTAGGAGGGGGCGGATCTGGCAGTGGAAGTAGGAGGAGGAGCTGCCGTAATGAACTGAAAATATTGAAATAGTGGTGTTTAGATTGCCATTGTACAATTACTCAAAAAGATAAACCTAGAAGATTTTGCATTTGCAGCATGCTTTATTACCAATCTTTCTTTGCATTTGCAACATGCCTAGAATTGTATTTATTCAACCTGAGTAGAATTTCAGGATGTCATAAGGATGAGACATTGCAACTTGGGGGGGGGGGGGGGGGGGGGGGGATCTTTATATTGCCATTTATTTATGTGCATTTGATTGTGTGCAGTTTCATCAATATTTAGAGATTCCTAAGCCATAAACCATATATTTTTACAACTTTCCACATATGGTTGAAATTGATTGTATAAGCCATGACAAAAACAACATCATTTGTCTCACTTTGAAATTTCTGAGTTCTCTGAAATGCAGTTTATACCATGCTACTTTATTCCAATGGCAAGTTAATTACAATTTTTTATGCACTCACAGGGCCGTTGCTTCAATTGGCAGATTTGATGATGAAAGGTTTATCCCGTTATAAATTGCAACGTCTATGAAACAAATATGTTGGGCTGTATACCCTTCAAGAATAAAAATATGTAGGGCTATACAAAAATATTATAAGTTCTGGATTAAGAAGGCAGGATTAACACATCAGCTATTTAGTCTGAAGGCAGGATTCCGTGATGAGGATACCGGAATGCTGAAAAATTATGAGCAAAAGATGCACTCGACGCAATTGGGATAAGGCGAAGAATTTCCTGATCCAACTATGGGTGTTATATCTATCTATTTGCCTCCCTGATCAAGAAAAAAAAAGTTTTTGGAGTCCGTGTTCCTAATGACTAGCAATTTGTCAAATGGCCTGCTCAAATGGTGATACTTGATTTTATTTGCTAATTATTTTTTTCTTCCCATAGGAGACATGTTAACAAACTTGGTGCATATATTTTATTTATTTTAAACTACGGAAACATATATTGACTTTGGTGGTTTTGATGTGCTTGAATAAAATGTCACCCGTGGCGTTATCACGGGCAAACTACTAGTATACTGCTAGTGCAAGCAATGCGTATTCGAACCCTTCTCATTATCCACATGCATGACTATTATTCTCACTGTACCTTTCCTTGTTTTGATTATTTTTTTTTAGTTGGAAAATGATGAGGGCAAACTTTGAGAGGCGGAGAAATCCAATTTTGATCAGATAGACATCACAGATGAAGAGTTTCTAGTTACTCTCTGCTGCCCACACGCACAAGTTACCTGCTATATATATGTTTCTTTCTACATGCATTCCTTCTTCCCTTTCTTTCATAGTTGAACAAAATGAAATCTACTCTGGTTCTGACCTATTATACTACCCCAAGCAAAAGACGACACTGCCAGTTAGCATTTGGATAATAAGGGCATCTCCAAGAGCTTGGCCAAATTACATTTGCCAAATACTAATTTAGCCAACCAGTTAGAGCATCTCCAAGAGCTCCCTCATATCCCTTTCCTATCTTAAAAGTAGGATATTTCGCTAAAAAAACTCCCTCCAACAAATCCTAAATATGATCCTATTTATAGGATAATCCTGAACATGGGCTCCCACTTCTTATTTCTAGGGAAGGAATGAGGATTCCCTACTTCGGAAAATAGAATAGAGAGACTGTTGGAGCTCACAAGAAAATAGGAAGTCAATTTGTTTCAAATAGTTCCCTACTTCGTGAAATAGGATACTTGGAATAAGTGTTATGTGGAGGGATGTTGGAGGATGGGTTAGAGCGCAGGCTGTAATCGTGGTATGTAGGAGGATGAGGTTCAGGACCTCGATGACGAGATGCCGTCGCTGATCAGGAGAGGGTAACGGGGATAGAAGAGAAGCAGGGGATTGGGACTAGAAGAAGAGGCAGGGTAAGCTAGATAACTTTCATTGCTTGAATCCAACCGAGTACAAACTCTCCTATTTAGTCACGCATACGTGACAATCTCTAAGGAAATAACAACTCAATCCCTGAATACTAATCCCTAACAAACCATATCTTTCCTAAACTGAACCGAACGCAAACTAGACCGGGCGGCGGCTACTGTAGCGCATTCGACACGGCTGGATTAGCCACTTTGCGTGCCCTGTGCCGCCTTCCCTTTCTTCTTCCTTCGCTCATAGTGCTTTCCCGTCATAACATCTCTCCCCCCTGGAGCAACAGCTCGTCCTCGAGCTGGAAATCTGGATACGCCCGACGAAAATCATCCAAAGACACCCAAGAAGCGGTGACAGCCGCATGGTCCTTCCACTGAACGAGCAGTTCATAATGGCCGCGAGCCAGACGGCCACGCAACAGCTGCGAAGGTTGAGAACAGACGCGCCCATTCTGCACTAGAGGAAGGGCCGGAGGAGCTTCTGGTGGCGATCCATGGAAGGGTTTCAGGAGCCCGACATGGAACACGTTGTGAAGGCGGGCTGTAGGTGGAAGCACGAGGCGATACACCACTTCTCCAACATGTTCGGCGATCTGGTAGGGGCCAAAATATTTTTCTGCCAGCTTGCCACGGCCGCGAACAGACAGCGAAGCCGTCGGTCGATGCAAGAGACGGAGCTAAACCCACTGACCCACCTCAAAGGACAGATCCCGATGCTTCTTATCATATTGTACTTTGGAGTATTGCTGGGCTTGCCCTAGCCGATCCGGACCTCGGCCAAGAATTCATCGCGTTCCAACAGCTGTTGTTCCACTGCAGGCAAGGTAGCCTCGCCCCTTTCATAAGCCCGCAAAGCAGGGGGGTCACGCCCATAAACGATCTTGAACGGGGAAAGTCTTCAGAGAGCTCTAATAAGAGGAGTTATAGCAAAACTCCGCCCACGGCAACCAGCGAACCCATTGGCAGGGGTGATCTCCCGTCAAACACCGTAGGTACATAGTGATAATCTTGTTTGTGGCCTCTGACTGCACATCAGACTGCGGGTGAAATGCGGACGTGTAGTGCAGCTTGACACCCAATAAATCAAACATTTCTTTCCAGAAGTTGCTAGTGAAGGCCGGGTCGCGGTCACTGACAATGGAGGCCGGAATGCCATAGAGGCGAACAATGTCCTGGAAGAAAGCCTTTGCCACAGATGCTGCTGTATAGGGATGGCTCAACGGAATAAAATGAGCATACTTGGAGAACCGGTCCACGACAGTCAAGATGACGGTCTTGGCATTCACCCGGGGAAGAGCCTCAATGAAATCCATAGCCACATCTGCCCAAGACGGCCGAGGGAATGTCTAGCGGCTGCAACAAACCAGCGGGCCTGAGATGCTCAGTTTTATTGTGCTGGCAAATCTCACAATTACGGACATAGTCTAGAACTAAGCGGCGATCCTCCGGAATATGGAAGTCAGCCCGGAGACGGTGAAGAGTCTTTTGAATGCCTTCGTGGCCCATGCCATGGTCAAACTCCAAGAGAGAGGAGACGGCAGCGTATGTCGCCGGCACAAACACTTTGCCATCCTTCAAGAGCAACTGATCCACCATGGTCCAGCCCTCTTCACCTTGAGCAGCCTTGGTACCCAGCTGCTCCAAGCCATCATCATCCGCAAGCTGCTGGCGGAGCTCATCGAAGAATAAGAAGGACGGAGAGGAGAGAGCGGACAGCTCCACCGACCGGCCCTCTTTGCGGCGGGACAAGGCGTCCGCTACCACATTTGCTGTACCTGGCTTATATTCCACCCGAAAATCATAACCCAGCAGCTTCGTTGCCCAATGATGCTGAGGTAGTGGAGAGGCACTGGTCAAGAAGAAACTTCAAACTGTGATGATCAGTATGTACCAGAAATTCGTGGCCCCAAAGATAAGGACGCCAGTGCTTCATACGCTGCGAGCTTGGCATGGCGAGGAGCAATCGGCCTGCTGAAGAAAGCAATCGGGCCGCTGCCTTGGTGGAGGACTGCACCAAACCCAGTCCCGGACGCGTCACACTCCACAATGAACAAGGTGCTGAAATCAGGCAGGTGCAGCACCTGCGCGCTGGACAGCGCCGTTTGAAGGCCCTTGAAAGCAGCTAGTGCGTCCTTGTTCCACAGGAACCCTTCCTTCTTGAGCAGTTTGGTTAATGGTGCGGCGATCAACCCATAATCCTTAATGAAGCGCCTATAATACCCTGCAAGGCCAAGGAAGCCCCGGACAGCACGGGCGGATTTAGGAACCGGCCAAGTAATAACAGCCTGCACCTTGCTCTCGTCCGTGGCGACCCCCTGGGCTGAGATGACATGTCCCAGATAGGCCACCAAGAGCTCACCAAAGGAGCACTTAGACTGCTTCAAGAAGAGAGCGTGCTGCTGCAAAGCTTCAAAGACCGCCCGGATGTGCAACAAATGCTCGGACCATGACTTGCCGTAAATTTCAGATCACGTGGAAGAACAAGGGTTTGGTCAAACTTGGACGAAATCCACAAATTTGAGGTGCTCATGGGGAGATCTTGTCCAAAATTAGTCAAGGCACGTTCCCACACGTCCTAGCTCCGAATCCATCCAAGAAAACCGACCCAAATCGCAGTCAAAAAGGAGATCGAAAAATCACCCAAAAATAGCTCCGAAAATGTGGAAAAAAGATGAATTCAGGAATTAGGTGGGGAGGAAGAACAAGAGCACGAGATTGATTCAAACAAGCATCATTCCATTGATTCAACCACGAAATCCATAGGTACAAGACTAGGGCGCCGCCCACTTCCTCCCTCTCCTGTTGAAAGTTGAAGATACAAGCTCTCACCTTGTTCCCTCTCCTCTCATCTCTCTCTAGCTCATCCCTAGCTAGTCCTATCCTCTAGATCTAAAATGAAAAGTCTAAGAGCCCTCGAGTTGGCAGCCAACTCCACCAACCTATATGGGCTTTCTCTTTCCCAACATACCCCTAAGGTATTACATACTCCCACCTACCACTAGGGGCAAAATCGTCCAACTCTTTTTCCTTCGCCCGAACGCCATCGGGCCCTTCACGACTTCGCTTCGCCTCGATGCAACCTTCGCGATGGTGAAACATACACCACCATGCGCCGCCGCCGGTTTTGAGGCCCAAACTGGGAAACCGTCCGCCCGCCGGTTTAAGCCTCATAAACCGGGAAACCACCTCGATGTCGACGCGTGTCACCTCGTCCCGTGAACCTTGCCGTCAAGTCTTCTCGTCCCAGCCCGTCGGGACCCTTCACTTGACTCGGCCTCCCGTTCGCCTCTTGACTTGGTCAAACCGCCGTCTTCATCACCTCCACGGTTTTGAGGCCAAACCGTAAAACCCTCCGTGCTTCTTGTCCGCCACGTGTACGGTGTGGATCACCCTTGACCTCACCCGGCCTCTCGATCGCCCGGACCCAAGCCTCCCGCTTGTTCCTCCCGATCCTCTCGTAGTTGACCATCAAGTTGACTCCATTGACCTACACATCATTAGACAAGAAAACACATTTCTCTATCTCCTCCATTCTTCCCATCTCCTTCACCAACTCCGGTTAGCCATAAACATAGTCAATATACATGCTCAGGCAAACCTCAAGTTCCCACATTTCAAACCCGAACCCCATGTCAACTCAAACTAAGTCGTTGTCAATTACTCATCACATTATGAACCATGGCACATCTCAACATGGTTCCTCAATCTCCCCCTTGATGAGTACATTGACAACAACACCAATCTCAAGAATTCAAAGTTTGAAATGCGAAACCAAGAAAGCTAACTAGATGGTCCAAAACCAAGAAGAATGGAAGTAAATGACCATCAAGTAGCAAAGGATCACAAAAGCCAAGAGTTGGCAAAGAAAGCGGCACAAAGTCGCAAAGATCCACAAGGACTCAGGAAAAAGTCAGAACAAAAGGGTTTAAAGAAAAACTCCCCTTGAAGTGGTGCAACTTCTCATGCAATGCGAAATGCCCGGATAGTCCGGTACTGTGCCGGATGGTCCGGTGGCCGGATAGTCCGGTAGGCAACCGGATAGTCCGGTGGGGGGTTTCTGTCCCGAAAACAAGAAATGATGCATTTTCGCCCAAAACTCCCCCAAAAGCATTTCAAAGGTATTTTCTCCCCGGATATCTATCTGAGATGCAATTCTTCCAAAATTTCTTCCCCTTTGGCAATGAACTCATGAAGATTACAAGAGAGCCAAAAATGCAATGCATGAGGTGGGAATCCTACCAAGCTTCAAAAATCATGTCAACAAGCATTTATCATTGCCATGAACAAGCATAGAACCTTGAAGTGTAAAAGCATGAGCTCACAATTGCACGAAGGCCGTAATAGAGAGCATAGCACAAAAGCAAAGAGCTAGACAAGCTAAGCATAAAGATTGAATTGAGCAAGATAAATTCAAATTTGCTATATCATAAAAAGCAAGGCCACCACATGTATGATCATCCCTATCCAAGGCAAAACAAGCATTAAGTGAATCCATGAAAACTAGAAGTGTCAATCTCAACCCAAGCAACAAACATTCTGAAAGATGTGCTTTGACAAACGCTCACATATGCAACAAAGACTCAATTTGATCAAGTGAAGATTGCAAGCTTTTGCTTGTCTTTTATTTTTCATCCTCAAGTGACCTTTTATCCAAGCGGAGGGTCGCACGACTGGTTACGGCAAACACCCCGAGGCTTCAAGGCACCGTATTGGATTTTTTTTAGCATTTTGCACAAAAGATCAAATTGATTTTATAAATGAAGCACAAGAAGCAAATGAGTATGCCTTTTGGCAAAAGGACATTTGTCCCCAAAGTCCCATCATGAGCTAAACATTTGCCAAAGTCCACCCCCAAACAATAAGTTGCCGAAGTCAAGACACATTTTCGAATACTAGCCTTAAAACAAGTCTTGACAAGGATAAGAACAAGCATACACATGGTGAACAAACATAGGCATGCATAGATCATAAGCCTCACAAAAGCCAATTTTCATCTCAAAGTTTAGCTAGCTTGCTCGAATGAAACTATGCCATACTATCTAAAAGAGCCTAAGTTTAAAAGCTTGCTACTAGCAATCACACAACTTAGCTCAAACTCAACCATAGCAACAATAAATACAAGGAGACATAAAGGTTGAAGCTTCTTCTAAAGATGCAAATTCTACATCATGCTTATTTTACAATGCAATGCAAATGCGAGAAAAGTAAGATACATATTTACAAAGAAGCCAACTCTCCCTCAAACAATGCCATAAAGATAGCAAACACCAAGTTCCCCCCGAAGAAATGCAAAGGCTCGGCGTCTAGGGGCTTGGTAAGGATATCGGCCAATTGGTTGTGGGTATCAATGTATGTAAGCTCGATGTACCCCTTGGCAACATGATCTCTCAAGAAGTGGTATCTCACCTCTATGTGACTCTCCCATGTAGGATTGGGTCTTTGGATAAGCATATGGCACTAGTGTTGTCGCACATAAGTGGAACACTCTTGTAGGTTAACCCATAGTCCCTCAAAGTGAAAGTCATCTATAGGATTTGGGATAAGCAACTAGCAGCAGCAACATACTCATCTTCGGTTGTGGATCGGGCTACACCAGATTGCTTGCTTGAAGACCGACAAACAAGAGAAGATCCAAGAAAATGGCAAGTACCCGAAGTGCTCTTCCGATCAACTCGACACCCAGCAAAATCCGCATCTGAATAACCACAAAGGGAAAGAGTAGATGATGCAGAGTACCAAATGCCGAATTCAAGGGTGTACCTGAGATACCTGAAAATGCGCTTCACCGCTTGACGATGAGACTCCCTTGGTGAAGGTTGGAAGCAAGCACAAAGACACACCGCGAAGTGTATGTCGGGCCTTGTCGCCGTGAGGTACAAGAGGGAGCCAATCATGCTCCGGTACTCCCGCTGGTCCACCGCTTCACCATCAAGATCCGGATCGAGCACGGTGGAGGTGGCCATCGGGGTCGACATGGGCTTGGCATTCGACATGTCGAACTTCTTCATCAAGTCCTTCGTGTACTTGACTTGATGAATGAAGGTACCCTGCTTGCATTGCTTGATTTGAAGACCAAGGAAGTAAGTCAGCTCGCCCATCATGGACATCATGAACTCATTCTCCATCATTGCCTGAAACTTAGACACAAGAGCATGAGATGAATCACCAAAGATGATATCATCCACGTATATCTGAATCAAAAGAAAGTCAGTGCCATGCTTGAGAGTAAACAAGGTTTTGTCCACACACCCCATCTCAAACCCGCGCTCTAGCAAGAAGGTTTTCAGCCTAGCATACCATGCCCTGGGTGCTTGCTTTAGCCCGTACAAAGCCTTCTGAAGCTTGTACATTCGGTTTGGGTACTTGGGATTTTCAAAGCCTGGGGTTGCCTGACATAAACCTCTTCCTCTATGTAGCCGTTTAGGAAAGCACTTTTGACATCCATTTGGTAACGCTTGAAGCCCTTAGATGCAGCAAAGGCTAGCAAGATTCTAATGGCTTCTAGACGCGCTACAGGAGTAAAGGTTTCCCCAAAGTCTAAGCCCTCAACCTGGCTAAACCCCTAAGCCACAAGCCTAGCTTTGTTTCTCACAACTAGACCATCCTCGCCCTGTTTGTTCTTGAACACCAACTTGGTTCCTATCACATTCACATTGGGAGGAGGCTCAACAAGGGTCCAGACTTTGTTTCTCTCAAAGTTTTCTAGCTCCTCATGCATGGCATTGACCCAATCGGAATCAGAAAGGGCGTGTCCAACATCTCGAGGTTCAAAGGAGGCAACAAATGTAGAATTTGTAAAGCATGTGAGATGAGCAGACCTCGACCTTGTGGTCCTTTCATTTAGATTACCGATCATTTAGTGGGGATGATGTCGACTTTGGATGTGTCGAGGGGCCTCTCTCTCGGAGTGTACCTCCCCCTCAACAACAGCCGGGGCTGGCTCGACGACGGCTGGAGCTGGATCGACAGCCGCCGAAGAGGATGTAGATGCTACGGGACCCTCTGCTTGAACTGTGGAAGCAGGGACTAGCTCAGGAGCAGGCGAAGTAGTAGGAAGTAGTGGTTCATCCTCATCTTCATCTGGAGCCGGTAGATCACCGTCTACAAAGATGCTCTCTTCTATTTCCCTGTCACCTGCACACTCAACAACACCACTTGTACAAGGCATAGATTCATCAAAGGTTGCATCGCAGGACTCCACGATGGTGTTAGTTTCCAAGTTCAAAACTCTGTAAGCATGACCATGTGGGGTGTAACCAAGAAAAATGCCATCGAAAGATCTTGACTCAAACTTATCCAAATTACCACGCTTGAGGATAAAGCACTTGCAACCAAAAACTTGCAAATGTGAAACATTTGGCTTCCTCCCAAAGCGTAGCTCATAAGAAGTCACATTAAAAATTGAGCGCAAGAAAACTCAATTTGAAACATAGCAAGCGGTGCTAATGGCTTCAGCCCAGAACCGCCTCGGAGTCCTATGCTCATCAAGCATCGTCCGGGCCATCTCAACAAGGGTTTTGTTCTTTCTTTCAACAATGCCATTTTGCTGAGGAAACGCGAGGTGCAGAAAACTGATGCTCAAGGCCATGTTCTCGACAGAAAGCATCAAAGGAGGAGTTCTTGAACTCGGTGCCATTATCACTGCGAATTGCTCGCATTGCACCAGGGTGTTCATTGAACAACCTCAAAGCCAAGCTCCGAAAGTGATGAAACACTTCATCCTTGCTCTCAAGAAAGAAGACCCAAGAGTAGAGAGAAAAGTCGTCAACGACCACAAGAACATACCACTTCCCACCAGCTGAGCGAACCAGAGCAGGACCAACAGTGTCCATGTGAAGCAATTGCCCAGGCTGCTCAGTCATCACCAAATTGATTGGTGGATGAGAAGCGGCAACCATTTTGCCATGACGACAAGGTGCACAAACAAGATTTTTCTCAAATTTGAGCTTAGGCAATCCTCGGATGAGGCATAGGCCACTTAAGCGACACAGCAAGTCAAAGCTCATGTGACCTAGTCTCCTATGCCATGTCCAAAGCTCAGAAGAGGGTTGAGCAAACAAACACTTGTGAGAGCCAGAAGAGGAAACAAAGTCAGCGGAAAAACTCTGTCAATTCGAGAAATATTGCAAACCAAAGCACCAATCGAATCAACAACTTGAGAAGCATTCCTTTTAAAGATCACTTCATTTCCATCATCAAGCAATTGAGAAACAGAAAGCAGATTGTACTTGAGATGCTCTACTAGGGCTACTTCCTTGAGAGTGAAGGAGTCATTTACCTTGACAGCGCCAATTGCTTTTACTCTACCTTTTTTGTTGTCCCCGAATATCACATAGTCAATTTGCTTCACGGGGGTGAGGCTGGAGAACCATCTAGTATCACCAGTCATATGGCGCGAACAACCGGAGTCCATCAACCACTTGTCCTCCAGGCCTCCATCAGCTACCTACATAGAACGTGAAGAAAAGATCGAGGGCTCAGTGCTGGGGCTAGAGAGATAAGCTTTAGGAATCCAGCACCTAACCACACGACCTGCAGAAGTAAAAACAGTTCTATGCACTTGATCATTGGAACGCACGGGACGAGTACCACGATAGGGACGACGTGGTCCGTCAAAGCGTCTAGACTCACGCCACGCGTCACGGGGATACAAGTCATATGAGGGATGACCATATCCACGCTGGGGATGGACACCACGAAAGGGAAAACATAGGCCATCAAAGCGTCGTCACTCAAGTCCTCTGTTCCGTGAACCAAAGTCATATGAGTGATACCAAGTCCACTGTAAGCACGAGAAGGAGTGTGAGGCGGATAGTCAACATAGGAATGATAGACTGCATTCCTAGCCAACTCAGCTTGCCTCCTTTCAATTCTCTTCCTTCTAAAGCAAAACTCGTCTAAATGACCATCTCTACCACAAAACATGCAAGTAAACACATTCCTGGGTTTTGGTTTTAGTTGTGTAGGTGGTTTGGATTGTTGCTTTTGCTTCTTGACCTCTCTTGGGTTAAAGGATGGCTTTGGGTTTGATGGGTAGTAGGTGTCGGTGGGTTTAAGTTTCTCACTCTCATCTTGGAGGTTGGAGCTTGGTACAAACTTACCCACATTATCACTCTCCTTCTCACACCTCTCATAACCCAAACCCAAGTTGTATCCTTGAGTTGAACCTTCCTTAACCCTCAGCAAGTCACTCTCAATTCTCTTTTCACTCTAATTGGTTCTTGTGAGGCGAGTGGTGAGGTACTCAACTTCCTGGGATAGCTTTAGGTTCTCATCCTTGGTGGTGACAAGATCACTTTTCAGAGAAACACACAACGCATGGTGGTGGTGTAGCACGAGAACCACTTAGCAATTTTGCCTCTAGCTCTTTGACTTTGGACAATTGACTATCCAAGTCCTGTGTGAGCTTAGGGCAAGTCTTGCAAGCACCCAAGAGCAGAGGTCGAGCCTTGAGCTCATCTAGCTCTTTCAAAGCACTCTCAAGCTGACCGGCAACTTGAGCATGCATATCCTTCAAAGAAACTAGATCATTCATGACAACTTGGCAAGACTCACACTCTACCACCCTATCCTCATCAAGCATAGACTTAAGTGAAGCAAGCTCGGCATTAGCAAATTCAAGATCAGATTTAAGTTTTCGATTCTGACGCTTAGCTTCACATAATTTCTTATCTTGCTTGAACAAGGCATCACACAAGGACTCATTGTCATAGATGGGCTCATCGTGAGATTGCGATACCTTGGCTGTGTCGGAGTCGGAGTCGGAGTGGTGATCATCCCTCGCCATGAAGCAGAGCCCGGTGAAGTCAGTAGTCTTCTTGTCCTTGGGCTTCTCCGTCTCTTCCTCAGCACCAGAGATGTCGTCGCTCGAGGAGTAGTCGACGTCGCTGAAGGACGCAACGAGAGCTCTTGTAAGCACCTTCCTCAAGTTCCTCCTGGTACTCTTGCCCTTCTTGGAGAAGTGGGTCTTCTTCTTGGGTTCTTCTTCTTGGCGGTCGGTGTAGTCGAACTTCTTCTTCCGCTTGGGGCAGTCGGCGATGAAGTGACGAGGATCACCGCACTCGTAGCAGCCATGTGGATCACCACCTCTCCTATCTCTTCTGTTGTTGAAGGAGCGCTTGAACTTCCTGATCAGCAAGGCAAGATCCTCTGGAAGGGACTCCACCAGTTCATCTGTAGCTGCAACCAAGGAAGAAAGAGCAAACTCCAAAGTAGACTTGTGAGAGGGGTTAGTCCCATAAGATGCATTACCATGAGAATCAGTCATTAAGGCCATGCCAGTGGATGCATTGTGGTTCGGACGTGACTTCCTAGAGAGCTCATGAGACTTGAGCTTGCTATAGAGCTGCTCGCAAGTGAGTGTGCCAAGTCGGGGGATTCCTTCAGTGCGGAGATCTTCGCACCCCAAGTGTTCTCATCTAGTGAGTAAAGCAATTGCTTAGCACGCTCATTGTCAGTGTAAACAAGATCACCACAAGCCCTAAGATGACGCACTATGGACTCGAATCTAGCAAACGTAGCATCTAGTGACTCGCCAGGCAGCTGTGCAAAGGTCTGGTACTGCCTGTTGTATGAATCCCTATGCATGGTCTTAACTTGGTTAGTGCCTTCATGATAGGAGCAAAGCGTCTCCCATATGGCATGAGCGGTCTTAAGGTGAGCAATGCGATCGTACTCCTTTCTACCGATAGCAGAAAGCAAGATGTTAACAGCCTTAGAGTTGTTATCGAAATGAGTGATCGCACCTTGCTGCGCCGTCTCCATGTTCTCTGGAATCTCGTAGTTGGTTTGCACAATGCTCCATATCCCAATGCCCTGACTCATGAGATAAGCTTGAGTGCGAGACTTCCAATAGGGAAAATCTTCCCCATCGAAGACCAAGAGCTTGATCGCACCTTTCTCCATGTAGCCTTCGGATCACAAAGACGGTTAAGCTCAACACGTGATCACACCGGCGCTGATATCAATTGAAAGACCAAGAAGGCGACCAGAGGGGGGTGAATGGGAGCCGATAAAAATTGTTGCAAAGAATTCGGCCTATGTCCCGACCCGCCTCAAGATTGATCACCAAAATCACACACACACATGAAGAGTGTTGTGCTGACCCTAAGAATGATCATGGATGATGTGGGAACACTTGCGGAAGCAAATCAAGCGAACACGCACTCCACGAGATGAACCGAAGAAAATCAAACCGAGACTTTCCACCGGATAGTTCGGTAATCTGCCGGGTACTCCGGTATCGGATACTCCGGTGGGGTGTCGGATACTCCGGTCAGATACCAGGTACAGACACTCCGGTAGTGTGTGGATACTCCGGTGGGTATCTGGTACGGATACTCCGGTAGTGTGTCGGATAGTCCGGTCGGGTACCAGGGTCGGATACTCCGGTACTCGGTCGGATACTCCGGTAGGTGATGAACAGCAAGAACACAAGCGCGCGACCGGGAGCTCCAAAATCCGAAACCCAATCAAACGACCTCCAAAAATCACCAAACTTGAACCCTAGGTGCATGACATGATGGAGAACCTCATCCAAGTGGATCCATACCAAAAACCCAACCAAATCCCCTCGAATTTCAGATCACGTGGAAGAACAAGGGTTTGGTCAAACTTGGACGAAATCCACAAATTTGAGGTGCTCGTGGGGAGATCTTGTGCAAGATCAATCAAGGCATGTTCCCACACGTCCTAGCTCCGAATCCATCCAAGAAAACCGACCCAAATCGCAGCCAAAAAGGAGATCAAAAAATCACCCGAAAATAGCTCCGAAAATGTGGAAAAAAGATGAATTCAGGAATTAGGTGGGGAGGAAGAACAAGAGCACGAGATTCATTCAAACAAGCATCATTCCATTGATTCAACCACGAAATCCATAGGTACAAGGCTAGGACGCCGCCCACTTCCTCCCTCTCCTGTTAAAAGTTGAAGATACAAGCTCTCACCTTGTTCCCTCTCCTCTCATCTCTCTCTAGCTCATCCCTAGCTAGTCCTATCCTCTAGATCTAAAATGAAATGTCTAAGGGCCCTCGAGTTGGCAGCCAACTCCACCAACCTATATGGGCTTTTCTCTTTCCCAACATACCCCTAAGGTATTACATACTCCCACCTACCACTAGGGGCAAAATCGTCCAACTCTTTTTCCTTCGCCCGAACGCCATCGGGCCCTTCACGACTTCGCTTCGCCTCGACGCAACCTTCGCGATGGTGCCACATACACTACCATGCGCCGCCGCCGGTTTTGAGGTCCAAACCGGGAAACCGTCCGCCCGCCGGTTTATGCCTCATAAACCGGGAAACCACCTCGATGTCGACGCGTGTCACCTCGTCCCGCGAACCTTGCCGTCAAGTCTTCTCGTCCCAGCCCGTCGGGACCCTTCGCTTGACTTGGCCTCCCGTTCACCTCTTGACTTGGTCAACCCGCCGTCTTCATCACCTCCACGGTTTTGAGGCCAAACCGTGAAACCCTCCGTGCTTCTTGTCCGCCACGTGTACGGTGTGGATCACCCTTGACCTCACCCGGCCTCTCGATCGCCCGGACCCAAGCCTCCCGCTTGTTCCTCCCGATCCTCTCGTAGTTGACCATCAAGTTGACTCCATTGACCTACACATCATTAGACAAGAAAACACATTTCTCCATCTCCTCCATTCTTCCTATCTCCTTCACCAACTCCGGTTAGCCATAAACATAATCAATATACATGCTTAGGCAAACCTCAAGTTCCCACATTTCAAACCCAAACCCCGGGTCAACTCAAACTAAGTCATTGTCAATTACTCATCACATTATGAGCCATGGCACATCTCAACATAGTTCCTCAGAGTCATTGTCAGAACTTGAAGAGGAGATATTTTGAGGATCCTCAACGTGTGGCACACTCTCCGCCTCATCGCTCCTAATCCAACTCCAGTAAGAAACCTAGCAACCACCATGACGGTTTAATGTATCTAGAATATGAAGAATCGATCTACTCACCTGGCATGACGAACACGGGCGGCCGGCGGCTGCGAAGGACTAGCCCCGTCAGCAACGCGCTTGTTCACCATAATGATCAAAGAAAAGGAGATCGGATTGGAGTTTCAGGGGAAGGTTTTCTACTGTCGTCCTATGAAAAAGGGGAAGTTTTTGAGGCAAGGAAGAAGACGAGACGGTTCACACAGGGGAAAACTTCAGTATATAAGGGCGAAAAAGTCCATAAAACTGTCGTTGGGTTTTTCGAGGCAATCAAGGGAACCAAAAGGGCCAGGTAAAAGAGTCTTTTGGCAAAAAGGATCTTTCCAGATTCACCTTGATTCTATCAGCACGGAACAGCCGATGGAGATATTTCGTAAAAATCAACTAGGAATCAAGGAATATAGAGTATTGTCTGAGAAACAGAATAGCCCTTATATTTGAGCAATCATAGTATGGCTGATGATACCACTAAAGGTAAACTCGGATCATCGTTTTGAATCCAAAGGAACCATCGCGCTAATACTAAGGTATTCCTAAGCATATCAGTGAAAAAGCCGATTGTTGGTCGTTTGTACGCACCTAACTTATATACCGCAAGTGAACGGTGTACAGTTGTAGCACTTTCCCCTACAGTATTCCAAGGTTTAATATCGAATCCACAGAGAACAAGCGGGACTTAAACTATTATTTAAGCTACTAAATTAATGTAACAGAAGTGTGTGTGAAAAGGATGATTAACAACTAGAGGTGAAAGAGCCTGCGGTTGTAACCAGGTTATAAAAAGGATTCTCTCCTATGGTTTGGGTTGCTGGCATGCAACTCGGATTATGGTTCAATTGATAGGTTTAGTATTCTACAAGACATGGTGGTTCCGTTCACCCCGATCCTGTCACGACAAGGGTTAATAGCTCCCCACTGGTTTCTTGCACTATGTGATGATCGATAGCATAGCTCTGGCCACAACTACACTAATGAATCCATGTATTGATCAGATACGGAATAAATGCATCACATAGACTGAACGCATCAAAAGAGTATTGTAAGTGTGAGAGTTACATAACTAGATTTCTCTCGCCACGGAGGGAATATGAGATCTACTCACGCATCATACTGCAACACATGAACATGGCTACAATAGAACACGGGATTTTGGCGTGGATGCACAAGTGCCGATCGGCACAACAGTGTGCCAGTCGGCACGATCTTCCTTTTTGGTGGTGATGATCGGTGATCGCCGTCTTCGTCGCCACAACCTTAAACCTAGGTCAAAACTTCTATCTGTCTGTTCTCTCCTCCCGCGTTTCGCGACCAAGATCTTATCTTTATAGTTCCTTTTGATTGTGGGCTGGATTTCACCGACTTTGACTCTGATATTTCTTCTGGGCTTCATCTTCTCCAAGTGGGCTTAATGTTTGGGCTTAACCGTAGTGGTGCCGGTCGGCACAAGGACGGTGCCGACCAGCACAGCCTCCAAGTTCTTCGTTCTTCGGGCCTTCGGTAGCCCTTTATCCGTAGTCTCTCCATTTTCACCTGTTTTCTGTAAATCCTTCCAAATACACTGAAACTACGCATATATATAATAATGGGGTTAATTGTTAGCAATAATGACATAATAAGGTTTAAAACACCATATGTGTCATATAAAATGGGTACATAGAAAGCGCCAACAGTTCCCCCACACTCAAATCATTGCTAGTCCTCGAGCAATACAAATCAAGAAAATCATCACCGTGCTTTCATCATGCTAAGAAGCAAAAACTCTCACAAATCTTCAACTTAGCTATTGTTAAACATCTCATCGCATTAGTATTCCTCCACAAGACTTTCTCTCAATTTTGAAAACAATTTCACCTCAAAACTTGAGTTGACCAAATCAATCACAAGGCTTATCTCATACAAATATTTTTTTTGTCACCCTTCATATCACGTAAGATGAGTGCAAAAAGCTTCAGATTTCACTCAGTCGCTCAAATGTGTTTCCTTCTCTCTCCTATTATATAGTATAAGGCTTATTTGTGGGTCTCGGAAAGTAATATAACCAAATTGAATCGAAAGAACAACTAAGTCAACAATCTGCTCAATCATGCCTTCTAAAAGGGAGTTTTCATCATGAGAATACAGAATATAAGCACAAGGATCAAGGGGAATAGGAAATAAAGGAGAATGAATGAAATAGAACTAAAATGGGATCAAGCTTGAAGTATATGCAGATCTTTTAAAATTAACTCTTCCTGCAGTTTGCTTCCTCTGATATTCGTTTCACTTTCTTTTTAGCGTATTTTCTTTATTTTTCTTCCGTGCCGATCGGCACAAACTCGTGCCGGTCGGCACCTTCTTCATTTTCTTCTTTTTTCCTTCTTTTTCTTCACTTTTTTATTGCAGACTGCTATCAGAGCACGTTTTGAACCAAAATCTGTCTGAACTTCACATTGCTTGTAGGTTGTATCAAGGAGGAGGGAGAAACGATGAAGTATCGGTTTTTGGATAGAAAGAATTTGATGATAGATGGCTAGCAAACTGAGATGAACAAATGAAACTTCTCCCTTCTAGCTTAGTCGTAATCAAGAGCAAAGAGTTGACAAAGATGTTTTCTTATCAAAAGGCTTATGTGTAGGCTTTTCTCATCTCATTTGGCTTAGTGTAATAGGCACAAAATCAAATCTTTAGCTAAGTGCTTCAACTAGGATGATAGAAGGGGTTTTCAAAAAATTGGTATATAAAGCTAAGCGATTATTCAATAAACTCAAGTAGATTGGCAAAACGATCGTCAAAAATAAAATCAAGAATATGGGGTAACGCATCGATTTGACAACTAACATCAACTTTATTCAAGACATTGCAATCGCTCTTGACCTCGAAGCTTAACTAAGCACACCATCTCAAATCTCTCTAAGAAAACTCTCACACTTTCACACACTGACTCAAACCATACTAAATCAAAGCAAACGACCTTAAGAAGTGTAAGGGCGAATCCCCCACACTCAAACCTTGCAATGTCCCCATTGTAAAAGAAAGACAACTAGACCAACCTAATCGTAAATGCCATGCCTCCTCAACATGCTAAAGATGCTTCGAATGTTCTGCAGGAGGGAGGAGTAATCTGCCTCGTTCATGCTCATCATGTCTTCAACTCTTATATCAATGTCCCGTTGATACCTATGGCGTCTCTCCATGTCATACTGAAGACGTTCGATGTTTCTTCTGCAGATCGGGCAACAAGTGGCAGGAGGATCATGACGCTCATCTTGCAGGGGCGAATTTCTGTTAAATCCACGCTGTGCCGGTCGGCACGGGCCTGGTGCCGGTCGGCACGAGACACGTTTACTTGATAACGCGGCCCTGCACTTCCTTGAGCTCCTGCAAGGCTTCCTGTAGCTCCTCCCGCACTAGTTGGTTCAGCATCAACAGGTTCTGGCTCATCTCCTTCATCTTCTTCTGGATCTTCCATTGGTTCCTCCTCAGAATCTTCTTCCGGATCTTCCTTTGTTTCAACTTCATCCTTCGCAACAAGATTAGCTAAAAGGTGTTCATGCTCAGGAGATGTCTCTAAACAGCACACTGATTTCGAGGTATATCTCATTCTTGGCTTCGAAGAAAGACGAGCGGAACGCCAAACTCCCTTTATTTCCTTTGATCTCTTCGGTTCTGGCTCATCATCAGAGGACTCACCATTTATTTCAATGAAATCCACAACCTTGAGGTCGTGCCGATCGGCACCATCATCGTGCCGGTCGGCATGGCTTCCTCTTCTTGCCAAATACACTTCTAAATCCGCAAGATTATGTGCTCTTCTCCTTGCAGCATTATCCCTGTCAATACGCCTCTGAATTTCATCATTGATCTCTTTAGGGGTCTTGCACCCTTTAGCAACGGGAAATCCATCATCAAAGACGAAAGTCACAGGGATGCATTCAGGATCAGCTTAGATAATTCTCAATCTGCCTCTGATGATCTTTCTGACAGTAAAAACACTTACATCTATAACCTCTGGTGTTCTTATGTATTATTTTCTCTTGGAAATCCTCCCAGATAGTGAGGACGCGTGGGAGTACACCGTGCCGATTGGCACCAGCTGTGTGCCGGTCGGCACCTCCATCCGGTTCAGCAGCTGCTGTATCAGAAGGCCTTTCATCGAAAAGGCGAGACCTATGGATGGTCAGAAAGCAATCTCTGTCTAACTCTTCCTTCTCGCTATCAGTAAGTATTGATTCAAAGGCGATAAGATCATCATATGTCAAAGGACGTTCCATAGCGAGAAGTCGATCCATTGTGTACCTATCGGAGACTGGTGTGCCATCATCAATAACCTTGGATTTACCTTTGCGTACTAGCACCTCTCTGACCTTCTTCCGGAGGGCTTCATCCATCTCCTTCTTCTCTCTATTGAACGCATCCGCTTCACTCTTGTACATCCATCGTTGCTTCAGGTGTGACCAGACAATTGGATCTTCCTTGGTGGGAGTAAGGTTCCTGTCGCGCTCCCATGGCAGAATCGGGCTCATTGGCGAAAGTCCGCCGTCCCGCCGATCGGCACTGTTGCCGCGCCGGTCGGCATTGCCGTGCCGATCGGCACCGTCTCCTCCGCTGCCGAATCCGCCGCCTTGCATTGCTCTCTGTTCTAGGGTTTGGCTGGAACTCTGGCGGCGCTCAGTTTTTGATGCTGAGATTCGAGACGACTCCTTCATATATATATCCTTAATTCTCTTGATCCAAACGGACTCTATCTCTTAAATTTGGAAGTCATCGAAGCATGTCTTGGAGGAAGGGCAAAAACTTGACTCGAAAATGACACGGACTCTTCCGTGCCGATCGGCACGGGGTTGTGCCGGTCGGCACAGAGGCAAATTTGCCACGCACGACTCAATAAAATCAAGGAAACAGAAAACACACAGAAAAACAGCAAAAACAACAGCGCTTTTGTTTTACGTCGTTAAGCTCGACCACCCAATCACTTAATCCACATAATATATATCAAATGACTTTAACTCAAAAGTGTCGGGTTCAAGATATACCTTTAGTCGTTGGCCATTCACCGTGTATGTATTTTGCTTTCCATCCATGATGACAACAGCTCCGGAAGGAAGAACTTTATGAACAAGATACGGTCCATCCCATTTGCTTTTCAACTTGCCTTTACCGAACAACCGAAATCTTGAATTGAATAGTAGCACTCTATCTCCTTCGTGAAATTCCTTTTTCAATAGCTTCTTATCCCTCTTGGCTTCTTAGCAGCACCTTCCCTCTTTCCTGGGTCCAAGAGCACCTCAAAGAGGTAAACAACCGACTATATATAGGCCACCAACCTCAAACTAGCCGTTGTCCAAAAGTGCCCAGTCTGCGTGTTGACCGTATAATAGACCGTACTGTCCGGTCTCCATTAGACCGTATTGTCCGGTCTTCACCAGACCAGCGTCCAGGGAGTGCTGCTCCTCATCTCAAAGCAGACCGTACTGTACGGTCTCTAGGACCGTACTGTCCGGTCTCCACTTCTTCTTCAGCCAACAGAAACTTCTCCTTCTCTGTTGCTCTTCTCCTGTAAGACCGTACTGTCCGGTCCCTGACCGTACTGTCCGGTCAACTGTCCGGTCTTCATTCTTCAACTTCCAGAAACTTCAGCTTCTCTGTCTGGAATTTCTCTGTAGATTGTATTGTACGGTCTCTATGACCGTACTGTCGGTCTCTTCTGTCTTCGCAGCTTTGATCTTCTTCTTGATCTTCTTCTTTCAAACTTGAACTTCTTGGTTCCTTCAACCCTCTTCTGCCACCCTAGCCCCTGAGAGACTCACCATGCATCCAATGATCTCTAAGACAAGTGTGCACTAAGAGAAACACCTCGAACCCTCTTGATAGTCCGGTTTTTCCTATGGACTCAAGCTAATATCTAACCAAGCAACACCCGCTTGGATCTAGCATGTCCTTAGCCTTGATCCATATCTTCTCTGCGACTCCATCCAGTCCGTTCTTGTGTCGATGAAGGCAACGAATCATCCTTGACATTAAGTTCATGGTGTGTCGGCGTTCACCACCAACGGACGGAGCTTTCTTTCCATGTGACCTATAAGATCTCACAAAGAGTGTTAGTCACATTCATGGTTCTCATCCAATCACCAAAACATTCATACCTTAGGGTTTCCCTAGCTCCAATGGTCATGAAGCTTACAATCTCCCCCTTTTTGGTGATGGATGACAACCATGATAAAAATGATCGAGAAGATAAAAGAAGTAATGACAAAAGCCAATGACAAAAACACAACTCGATCAAGACACTAAACAACAAGTATATGATAGAGAGATAGTTACCTTGTTGATTAGGTCGAGGCAAGTCATAGCTCAAAAGAGGTCACAAGTTAGAGCAAAAACTCATATCACAAGTGAAAGAAAGCACAAGGAGCTATGACAAGCAATGGTTTCAAGGGGTTTACCTTCATACTTACTTTGTAGAATTCCGCTCCCCCTTGACAAATGCACCAATCTCAAGATTGTGTGAAGATCGATCATCTTGATCACTTGATCTTCATTCGCGCAAACTCCCCCTTGAGATGGCATTGCTTCTTCTTCTTCATCACCTCAAGATTGTGTGAAGATCGATCGTCTTGATCACTTGATCTTCATTCGTACAAACTCCCCCTTGAGGTGACATCTTCCAACTCATCATAGGCCCGAACTCTTCTCCCCACCACTTCTCCCCTCGCTCTCTTCTCTATCATTTAAGCCCGAACTCTTCTCCCCCTTTGGCATCTATCACTCCAAAAAGAGTCTTCCAAGGGAGGAAAAAGTTAGTGTAAATGTATGAGACGAGTGGGAAAATGAGTTACTTGATTTGGCGTGAAGCTCCCCCTTGATTCGTGATTCTCCATCTCCCCAACAAATATCCCTACACACATTCTCAAAAGAATATTGTCTTGAAGTACATAGGGGTTAGTTGATGATGATGGAAATGTATGAACCCTTAGACTTTGAGCCGCGCAAGTGGATTTAACCTTGGAGCTCAAAAATCATGGTTCAATGGGCATGAAGCTCATATAGCATTGCTATATATTCATCATAGGAGGTCATATACTCATATTGTGAATAAGCAACTCCCCCTAGATGGGTGCTCGGCGCCGAGACACTTATGCAAGAATGCATGATGCTAATGCAAATGAAATGATAAGTGTACAATGCATGATGCTATAAGAGTAAAACAAGAGAAAGCTAAGAGCCAAGTTACCAACAACAAGTTTGAACCCTCCATGAGCTTGATCACAACGAGCCGTTCTTCAAAGCCTCGGGAGCCAAGTGCCACCAATCCCAAGCTTAACCCAAGCTCATTGCTATCTCGTGAAGGTTTGTCGTCGGTCCTACAAAACAAGAAGAACACACAAAAACAACAACACAAACAAGAAACAAGACAAGCAAGGTATATACATATATACACATGTGAGCTCAAAGGATACTCAAAAGAAGTCGGAGAGGTCGAGAACGTTAAGTTCTCCCTGGAGCTTACAAAAGGTCTTCTTGTCAAGTGGCTTGGTGAAGATGTCCGCCAATTGTTCATGAGTCCGAACACCAATCAATTCAATATCCTTCTTAGCCACATGATCTCGGATGAAGTGATGCTTGACTTCAATGTGCTTTGCATGGCCGTGATCACCCTTGTTGAGAGCCATATTGATAGCACTCTCGCTATCACAATAGAGAGGTACTTGCCCATAAGATAGTCCATAGTCCAACAAGGTTTGCTTCATATATAAGAGTTGAGCACAACAAGCACCGGCCGCCATATATAAGAGTTCTACTCACTTTGCAACCGGCGAAATCCGAGTCCGCATAGCCAACAAGTCCAAAATCCGAGCCTTTTGGATACCAAAGACCCATTGTAGGAGTGTTCTTGATGTACCTAAGAATTCTTTTCACGGCACTCATATGGGACTCCTTGGGGTTAGCTTGATATCGAGCACAAAGACACACACTAAACATGATATCCGGTCTAGATGCGGTAAGGTAAAGAAGTGAACCAATCATAGAGCGATAGAGTTTTGGGTCCACCGGTATACCTTTCACATCCACATCAAGAGGAACACTTGTAGCCATAGGTGTGTCATAAGGCTTGGAGTCTTCCATGCCGAACCTCTTAAGAAGATCCCGAGTGTACTTCTCTTGGTAGATGAACGTGCCCTCCTTCATTTGCTTGACTTGAAAACCGAGGAAGACATGAAGTTCACCTATCATGGACATCTCAAACTCTTTCTTCATAAGAGCACGGAACTCATCATTATAGATTTCGTTAGTGGAGCCATAGATGATATCATCAACATAGATTTGACAAACAAAGAGATCATCACCAACATGCTTAGTAAAGAGAGTGTTGTCGATACTACCGATCTTGTAGCCTTTGGTGATGAGATGATCTCGTAGTCGTTCATACCATGCTCTTGGTGCTTGTTTGAGTCCGTAGAGAGCCTTCTTGAGCTTGTACACATAGTCCGGATGCTCGGGGTCCTCGAAGCCGGGAGGTTGCTCTACATAAACTTCTTCATTGATTAGTCCATTGAGAAATGCACTTTTCACATCCATTTGGTGAAGTTTAAAATCAAAATGAGAAGCATAAGCAAGGAGAGTTCTTATAGCCTCGAGACGAGCGACGGGGGCAAAGGTCTCGTCAAAATCGACGCCTTCAACTTGAGAGTAGCCCTTCGCCACTAGCCTTGCCTTGTTCCTCACTATTGCTCCCTTCTCATCTTGCTTGTTCTTGAAGACCCATTTAGCACCAATGACATTGGATCGCTTGGGCCGCTTCACCAACTTCCAAACATCATTTCTCTTGAAGTTGTTGAGCTCCTCTTGCATGGATAGCACCCACTTGTGATCTTTCAAGGCTTCCTCGATCGTCTTCGGCTCTAGGGTAGAGACAAAAGAGAAGTTCTCAACAATGTTAGCTTCATCAACATAATTTGGCTTATATTGACTTCTCCTAGTCTTTATCCCTTGAGAAGGACTCCCAATGATGAGATCACGTGAATGATCCCTAGCAATGGGTTTGTGCTTCCTTGAAGGTTCTTGTCGAGGAGGAGGTGGAGCCGGCGAAGTGTCTTGAGCATCTCTTGCGGCTTGCTCCTTGGAGATGTGGGTGTCTTGTTGTCGAAGAGGTGAACCCGAGCCATCATCTTGAGTTGAAGTAGATTGTTCTTGCTCTTGATTGCTCGGTGAAGCTTGGCTCGAAGATGCATGAGGTAGATCACTTGTTGGTACTTGTTGCGGTTCACTTGAAGTAGCTTGACTCGATGCTTGTTGCGGTTCGCTTGAAGGAGCTTGACTCGATGATGCTTGTTGCGGTTCGCTTGAAGTAGCTTGACTCGATGCTTGTTGCGGTTCGCTTGAGGGAGCTTGATGTTGTCCACTTGAGGAAGAGCTTGGATTCTCTTGAGATGTACTCGTTGAAGGTCCGCTTGATGAAGTTGTTGGAGGAGGTGTCGGAGGTTCATCTTCCCGAGGGAGAACTTCACCAATGGGCATGTTCCTCAAGGCTTCTTCCACGGGCTCATCACCTACAATATGAGAAGATGGAGGGTCTTCTTGAGACCCGTGAGATTCATCAAATTGTACATCATAGGTTTCTTCAACAAAGCCGGTAGAGGTGTTGTAAACCCGATAAGCCTTGGCCGAGCCCGAGTAGCCGACAAGAAAGCCCACGTCGGTCCTCTTCTCGAACTTGCCAAGTCTTTCCCTCTTCTTGTAGATGTAGCATTTGCAACCAAAGACCCAGAAGTATGCAACATTCGGTCTTTTCCCAACAAGCACTTCATATGGAGTCTTGTTTAGCAACTTGTGAGGGTAGATCCGGTTGGAGGTGTAGCATGCGGTGTTGATGGCCTCCGCCCAAAACTTCTCCGGAGTGTTGTACTCATCAAGCATAGCACGAGCAAGAGTGATAAGGGTTTTGTTCTTCCTCTCAACAACACCATTTTGTTGAGGAGTGTATGTAGCCGAGAACTCATGCTTGATGCCAATCTCATCACAATAGTCCTCAATGATAGAGTTCTTAAACTCCGTCCCATTGTCACTCCGAATCTTCTTGATGTGATGGCCATACTCAACTTGCACTCTTCTAGCAAACTTCTTGAATATCCCAATTGCTTGTGCCTTGTTCTCAAGAAAGAATACCCAAGTATATCTTGAGTAGTCGTCCACTACCACCAAGCAATAGAGATTTCCACCAATGCTCACATAAGTTGTAGGCCCGAAGAGATCAATGTGTAAGAGCTCGAGAGGTCTTGAGGTTGACAAGAAATTCTTGGACGGGTGAGGTGAAGCCACTTGCTTTCCGGCTTGGCATGCACTACATAGCTTGTCCTTCTCAAAGGTGACATCCTTGACTCCTCTCACTAGCTTGTTCTTCATTACATGCTTGAGTTGACCCATACCAATGTGAGCTAGCCTTCGATGCCATAGCCAACCTAGAGATGATTTAGTGAAAAGACATGTGCTAGGGGCAACAATGTTAGTCTCAAAATCAACAACATATAGATTATTATGACGAAAGCCCTTGATAGTGAGACCCATAGCATCATTGCGAAGAACCACCCCATTGGCATCAAAGTTACAAGAAAAGCCAAGATCACATATTTGAGCAACGGATAGAAGATTGAAGTTTAGGGACTCAACAAGAAGCACGTTAGAAATTGAGAGGTCATTTGAGATGGCCACCTTACCAAGGCCTCTTACTCTATGCTTCGAGTTGTCTCCAAATGTAACCTTGTCATGATCTTCATCTTCCTCCAAGGTGGTGAATATGGATGAAGTCCCGGTCATGTGTTGAGTGCATCCACTATCCAACACCCAATGTTTGCCACCAATCTTGTAGTTCACCTTGGAAGTAGCCATCAAGCAAAGAGGAGGGTTAGTATCAAAAGAATCAATTGACATGTTATCTACCTCTTGCTTGCTCTTGATGTAGGCCATAGGAACTCCATTGAGAAAGTCCAAGTCCAATGCATCCAAGGCATCAATCATTGCCTTGGTGACTCCATTGTGCCTCCAAGCCGTTCTATCAACACCCATGTGTATGACATGAGTTCCAAGAGGAAGGCCTTGGAATCTTCCCACTTCTTCACTAGCATTGAAGAACTCAAGAATGTTGTAGATTTGATTCTCATAAGATAGTGCCATCAAGATAGCCTCCTTGAGAGTCATCCCACTAATATCATCATTAAGGTCATTTAGAATGTGGACCTTTCTATTGTAAGGTAGAAGAGAAAGCACCGTGTGGACAGCATGCACATCACTAATCTTGTCTTCTCCTTCAAAAGAGTTCACTCTAGCCACCAACACAAGAAGTCTCTTCCAACAATCAAGCCAAGACTCCCCATCTCTCCTATAGTACTCATCATACATGTCGAAGAGGAGATAGTGAGGCCGACCGGCAAGACCCGGTTCATACAAGTTGTAGTAGTCTTCAAAGAGGGATGGCAAGACTTCTTTCTTCATGTGATATTCTTTGATAGGCATTGGGTTGTCTTCATTTCCACTTGAGTAAGCATCATCACCATAGAAAGTGGGAATCTTGTTCTCATCATCTTCATCCTCTTCCTCATCATCACTTGGGGTCTTGAATGTGTTAGAGAGCATAGAGCGGGCTCTTCTTCTTGTGATGATCTCAATGACTTCTTCAATAGAGTATGACTCAAGCTCAAAGTCCTCAAACTCAATGTGATCACCATATTTGTCCTTTGGGAGACCATCAAGAAACCTTCTAAGACCTTGCCCCTTGGTGATTATCCAAATCTTGTTTCCATTTATCATCTTGATAAGAGAGTCCATCCGAAAGGCAAAATCCACTAGATCCTCATTTGGCTTCATGGAGGTGTGGTCCAACTCATCACATAACTTGACATATCCATCCTCTTGATTTTGAGTAGAAGACCCTTTACCAACACGAGATGATGGTTGAGCTTGAGGTAGAGGTTGAGCTTCAATGTGTGCATTGTCACTTGCTTGAGAATTCATCTTGCTCTTCTTGTAATCTTGCTCGAGAGAGGAGATGATAGAGACCACTTCATCAAAAGGCATCTTCTCAAACTCATCCAACCGCACCATCGGAAGAATACCAAACCGTGAGGGTGGTAGGGACCGGATGAGCTTCTTCACCACATGCTTGTGCGTGAAAGAATAATAGCTTCGAGACATGAGTTTCGTAGCAAGAGAATACAAGTGAGAGGCAAAGAGAGTGACATCTTCATCATCCTATAAAACAAGATCTTCATACTCATCAAGCACACTATAGAAAGAATTATTACTAAGCACACAATCATCGGGCTCAATCAAGGTAGAGGCGACGGAAGTGTTAGAAACGTCATCATGAGTGGACTCCATTTTTCCACACGCAATCCCGGTCACGACTCAAGGCGGTAAAGCCCTAATAAAGAGCACTTGACTCTGATACCACTTGTAAGGATCGTGTGACCGAAAGGGGGGGTGAATTGGTGCACTCTAGAATCTATTTCCAAACACTTACACCCAAGCAACTCCTAGCGAGTAGTTCTAGTATCAGGGAAAAGCACACTAAGGAGTATCCTTTACCTATATAGCTAGTGGATATAGATAACACAAGCACACAACACAAGCAACCTAGCACAAGATATATATAGCGAAAGACTTAAGCTAGGCAAGGCAAGGTAACTAGACAAACTAGAGACAAGGCAACCAAGATACTAGGCACACTAAGTAGAGTCCTTAGAGCAACTAGATAGGCTTAACAAGTAAGCACACGAGCAAGGCAAACAAGCAAACCTAGTGAAGCTAGTAGATACCAAGGTAAACACACAAGCAAGATAAGAGCACAACTCAAGTACTACAAGCAATCATTATTGTGCGATAAGTAAATGCGAGTAGTAAAGGAGAAGGGATAGAGAATGCTCATGATGTTTTCCCGTGGTCTCGGAAGGATGGCGCCTTCCCCTACTCCACGTTGGGTCACTCCCGTCGGAGTCTCGACCCCGTCCCTCCGCTCGATGGCGATCCCTCCTAGAGCACACTTCACCCTCCGAGTGAAGTCGCGGGCACGTCCCGCCGAGCTCGATCCCGGGTACTCTTCCGGAGGTTAGGCTCCGCACTTGATGCGTGCCAAAGGGCGCTCCACTAGTGATGCTTCTTTCGCACGGGAAGCTCCAAGACCGTGAACAAACTTGTGTCGGCTTCCACAATCTCCTTGGACAGCTCAACACCGACGCCTAACCG
This sequence comes from Eragrostis nindensis, assembly GCA_012490785.1. Classification (NCBI taxonomy): domain Eukaryota; kingdom Viridiplantae; phylum Streptophyta; class Magnoliopsida; order Poales; family Poaceae; genus Eragrostis; species Eragrostis nindensis. Next base: position 712,242 of record JAAXCT010000037.1, read on the forward strand.
GTCTAGGCCTTGCCATAGACCAAGAGTAACAGCCCTAGATGACTCTCTCAAGCACACACTAGCCTAGAGATCAAAGGACTTGTTACTCTCTCAAGCACTAGGATCTCTCCAAATCCCTCTCAAGTGCTTCACACTTCTTCCTCTTGGCTTCTTGGCAGCACCTCCCCTCTTTCCTGGGTCCAAGAGCACCTCAAAGAGGTAAACAACTGACTATATATAGGCCACCAACCTCAAACTAGCCGTTGTCCAAAAGTGCCCAGTCTGCGTGTTGACCGTACAATAGACCGTACTGTCCGGTCTCCATTAGACCGTATTGTCCGGTCTTCACCAGACCGGCATCCAGGGAGTGCTGCTCCTCATCTCAAAGCAGACCGTACTGTACGGTCTCTAAGACCGTACTGTCCGGTCTCCACTTCTTCTTCAGCCAACAGAAACTTCTCCTTCTCTGTTGCTCTTCTCCTGTAAGACCGTACCGTCCGGTCCCTGACCGTACCGTCCGGTCAACTGTCCGGTCTTCATTCTTCAACTTCCAGAAACTTCAGCTTTTCTGTCTGGATTTCCTCTGTAGACCGTATTGTACGGTCTCCATGACCGTACTGTCCGGTCTCTTCTGACTTCGCAGCTTTGATCTTCTTCTTGATCTTCTTCTTCCAAACTTGAACTTCTTGGTTCCTTCAACCCTCTTCTGCCACCCTAGCCCCTGAGAGACTCACCATGCATCCAATGATCTCTAAGACAAGTGTGCACCAAGAGAAACACCTCGAACCCTCTCGATAGTCCGGTTTTTCCTATGGACTCAAGCTAACATCTAACCAAGCAACACCTGCTTGGATCTAGCATGTCGTTAGCCTTGATCCATATCTTCTCCGTGACTCCATCAAGTCCATTCTTGTGTCGATGAAGGCAACCAATCATCCTTGACATTAAATTCATGGTGTGTTGGCGTTCACCACCAACGGACGGAGCTTTCTTTCCATGTGACCTATAAGATCTCACAAAGAGTGTTAGTCACATTCATGGTTCTCATCCAATCACCAAAACATTCATACCTTGGAGTTTCCCTAGCTCCAATGGTCATGAAGCTTACACTAGGGTAGTGCAGACCGTAGTCAAGGGTGCCCGCGACGTAGCGGAGAATCCTCTTGGCTGCTTGCAGGTGCTCTGTGGTCGGTCGTTCCATGAACCGACTCACATAGCCAACTGCAAATGCCAGGTCTGGCCTAGTATGGACGAGATAGCGGAGGCTTCCCACAAGTCAAAGGTATTTGGTGGCGTCCACCTCCTCTGCCGTGCTTTCCCGACTCAGCTTCAGCCGTTCTTCCATCAGTGTTGAGGCCGGGATGTAGTCAGAGAGGCCGCTGAGCTCCAGGATGCGCTTGGCGTAGCTGGCCTGATAGAGGGTGATGCTGGAGTCGTCTTGATGCACCTCAATGCCCAGGTAGAACGAGAGGTGGCCGAGGTTGCTCATCTCGAATGCTATCGTCATCTCGACCTTGCGCGCCTCCACCTCTTCTTCCTTGGAGCCGGTGATGATAAGGTCATCGACGTAGACTCCAACCAGCAGGGCACTGCCGTCCTTCCCCCGTCGGTACACCGTGGCTTCGTAAGCACTTTGCTGGAACCCCATCGACTTCAAGGTTGACTCCAGCTTCGCGTCCCAAGCTCGCGGGGCTTGGCGTAAGCCGTAGAGGGCCTTGTGCAGCCGGAGGACCTTGCGCTCCATGCCGGGGATGACGAAGCCCGACGGCTGCCGGATGTAGACCTCCTCCTTCAACTCGCCGTTGAGGAAGGGCGACTTGATGTCCATGTGGTGGACTCGCTCTAACAGTCCGATCCACAGGATCTTTGTCCCACGGTGCTGTTTAAGCAGACACGAGATAATACAACACTTTCATCTTAATTAACAAGGTTATTATCTTTATTACAACAAGGTTCAGAGTTCAGCGGAAGCGAAATTTTAAACGACAAGTTCGAAAACGAAAGATACACGAGAGCTACACTACTCTCATCGATATAGCATGAGTGATCATCCGATGCCCATTCAGATAATCACACTAGCAGCAAACACATTACTGCAGCGGCGAATCAGATTCCCATTGGGCGATCCAACCCTCAGGGACTTGCACATCCCAAGGCAGAACACCAACAGGTAAAGTAATATCTGCACTACCTGAAAACAACAATGGCACAAAGCCTGAGTACTATTTACTCAGCAAGTCTTACCCGTCAAATGACCTCTAGACATGCAAGGTTTGCATAGGAAGGCTGAATTTAAAAGACTCGCACTTAAGCAGCAATAGTTCTTTCTAGCATGTTTTAGCCAAGTTTTATCTTCATTAAACAATAGCATAAGTGAGAAAAGACAGTAACGAGCAATTTAACATATAATATATGAACAACAAGTATGAGAGTAATATCAACAATATTCCATCATTCTAACAACCGTTCATCATCATCATCAAGCCATGTGTACTACGTGAAGGCGCAATTCACGAGCGGGTACTCATTACTGCGAGGGACAGCGATTGCAATCGATTACTCCAGCTGGGAAAAACCCGAGATACACGACGTATATGCACAAAAGTCATATACGGCAACATTTTGCAAGACAGTAAACAATAAAGGCGGGTCTAGTCTCAGGGATTGGGCAGCCGTCCCACCAACGGTACCTCGTACCTCCCATGGCCTGAACCTGCCCAATACACCTTACATGGTACCGTCTAACATTGCCACCATACATGCTACTAAGTTTGCTAGTTCCCATAAAACTAGTATGTACCCGGTACTGTTCAATGCTCGATCAAGAGGGCCAACAACGAATCGGTCCTTAATCGACTAGGCAGGGCTACAGTAGCCAACACCTCCATATGTTGCTACAACTATACATGCATATGTCATCCTGCCCGGTCTCAGCGAATAAACATAAACTTATTCCATTATCTTCAATTTAGTGATCAAGTTTCATTCCCGAAATACAATACTTGATCGATGCGACATACTTCAACTAAGCATAGCAGACATTCTACCGAGCTACTAGGATAGACACATAAACAACATAGGACATCTGGGAACATGCAGGAGGATTTTCAAACAACTCCTATAAACTTAAGTGCAACAAACATACTAGACTCACTGGCATTATTATTTCCAGAAACAAAAATATTTGCAAACGGGGTGGGATGCACCGGTGCTTGCCTTGAGGTTCAGCAACTAAGTTAGCTGCTGCAAAGTCAGTTTCTTGAGTGGCGATATCCTGCTGAAAATCCCCTCCAACTTCTTGATTATCGTTTCCTAAAAATGCATTATATGTCAATAGAAGGAATACAAAGACAATATAACTCAACATGTATATGCAATGGGGTGATTTGGTTTCAGTTTCATAATGGTGATTTCAGTTCTGAAATGTTCATAAAATTTGTATACTTTCGTCTGAAGTATTTCCTTCATTGACTTATTTAATTATCTAGTTAAGTTAACAACATAGCAATCAAAGATAAACAAGAAAATTCTTTAAAAGCATATCTGGATATGACTGACCTACTACTGATACTAACATGCAACAACACATCATGCGCCCAATTTTCATAATTTTATACCTAGTAGAATTATTTAAAAGCCTAAAACAATGTGGCAACAGAAATTAAATCCTTCAAAAATCCCAGAAGCAAAGCTGATGATAACAGTCAGCAGGGTGATATAACATCATCTAAGGATCATGCATGCACAGGTTCATGATTTATAGAGCACCAGAATAATTATAAAGAAGATGACAAGTTTATCAAAGAGAAACACTTAATTAATTATTTCTACAGAAACAATGTACATGTAATACATCACTGGACAGAGCATGGCAAGAGGATTCTAACAAGCATGAGTTTGCATTTTTGTGACAGGAAAATAATTAACTATGAATTAATTGGTGCTAGACTTACAAAAATCATACAGGTCAAAATATACAGAATCAAGATGCACATCATGAACAACTGGACAGAGCATGTTCCAAGGATTCCAAAAAGTCCTAGTTTGCAATTTTAGCACAAGCCAATCATTTACTATGAATTAAACATGGTTTAGCTTCCAAAAATCATACAGGCAAAAAATACATCAGAACATTGAGCACCAAGATACTCTATGGATAGATCTACTCAAGAGGAACCCAACAAAATTTAGTTTGCAATTTTTCGACTTCAGAATCTTTTTATATCGATTTTTGAAGTTCGTTCAAATTCTGAGAATGTTTGACTTAATTACAAAACTGCCACTGAACCGAATAGAACCCAGCGCGCGCACTGGCGCGGTCGGCGCGCACGGCGGCGCGGCAGTGGCGCGGCTCGCCGGCGATGAGGGATGGACCTCCACGTGAATGTGCTAGTGCGAGAGCATCAGTGAACCTCGGGCAATCCGCCGACGTGGTCGGCGAGGGAGGAGGCTCACCGGAGATGCGTGGCACCGTGGAGAGGCGGAGCTCGGGGACGGCGACTCGGCGGCGGACGGTGGCGAGCGGATAGCGACCGAAAGACTGCACAATCGCGAACGAGATCAACCTCCAGAGATGCGCAAGAGTGAGAAGGTCTAGCCAACGCGAGGAATTGGTCGGAGGCTCACCGTAGACCGAGAAATCGGCGGTGAGGTCGACGGCGGTTGGTGGAGAGCTCCGGGGAAGATGGCTCGATTCCGGTTGAAGGAGTCGTCGATGTGGTTGAGGTGCGCTCGGGGAGTGAAGAGGGCGTCACAGCGAAGCTTAGGCGGGGTCTAGCTTGAGCTGTGGTGGATGGACGCGGCGACACGGCGGGCTTCAAGCCCCGGCGTCCATGGCGGCGGCGTGGGTGAGTTGGAGATGAATGGGGGCGGAGCGAGCGATGAAACGGCGGAATGTGCGAGGAGGGAGTGAGAGAGAGTGCTGGGCTGCCGTTTTGATCGCCAGAGGGAGTGGGGGTGAGCTGGAGCGGCGCTGGTGTGCGTGGCGGCCATGCATCGCGCGTGGGAGAGCAGCGAGAGAGAAGAGAGAGGCAGATGAGTGGCTGACGAATGGGTCCCGCAGGGATTTCTCTTTTTCGGCAGAATTCCCTCCCTCTCTTGTAAATCCAATTTGAAGGGGTAAAAGGCTTCCAAAAATTCCCAATTTTTGCATGGGTGAAGGTTGACACCTGGAGAGGACAGATGTGCTGGAAGGTCTTCTAGAAGCTTTCAAATTTGAATTCGAAAATTAATTAAAGGTGTTTAAATTTTGAACTTGTTTGAATTATTTGGAGCACTTCCAATTTGAGTTTGACTTCAAAAATTTTACTGTACTTTCATTATACTGAGGTCTTTCACATATATTTTTGGTTGCACACAGTTCTGTTCAAAAATTTAAAGCTTCTTTATATTTTATCTCTCAATTTAAATTAAATTCAAACTTTATTATCGGTTTATGTAATAACTTTGATTTTTCTTTGATTCTCCAACAAGGTTTTAGTGTCCAGCAAATGGCAAAAAGGAAATGAGACACCAGGGGTGTCACAACCCTCCCTCCTTAAAGAAATCTCGTCCCGAGATTAAGGAAAAAGAAGTTTTAGAGGAAGGTAAAACATCGGAAGAATTTTATTCGATACCTGGGAGTGATGACCAGAATTCCGGGTAATGAGTACGCAGAAATTCTTCAGTTTCCCAAGTGGATTCATCTTCCGAATGGTTACTCCATTGGATTTTAAAGAATTTGAGTATCCTTTTTCGAGTCACTCGTTCTTTTTCATCGAGGACTTTGATCGGAAATTCGGAGTATGTCAAATCTGATTGGAGAGGCTCCATGTCTTCCAAAACTATGTCAACCGGAGGCTTGAGACATTTCTTGAGCTGTGAGACATGGAATATGTCATGGACACCCGATAAATTTGTGGGCAATTTAAGCTTGTATGCCACAGGACCACATTTCTCGATAATTTGAAATGGACCAATGTAGCGTGGCGCAAGCTTTCCTCTAACTCCGAAGCGCTGAATACCTTTCATAGGCGATACTCGGAGATAGACATGATCTTCTTCTTTAAAAGCCAGAGGTCGACGCCGTTGATTGGCATATTTTTCTTGTCGACACTTTGCAGCCTTAAGATTGGCTTGAATGGTTTTGACCTTTTCTTCGGCATCTATTACCAGATCAGGACCGAATATCACCCTTTCTCCAGGCTCAGACCAGTTGAGTGGGGTTCTACAACTTCGTCCATACAATGCCTCATAGGGTGACATTTTTATACTCTCCTGATAACTGTTGTTGTAACAAAATTCAGCAAGAGGTAAATACTCCTCCCAACTACCCGCATGTGTCAAAACACAGGCCCTAAGCATGTCTTCCAATATTTGATTGACACGCTCAGTTTGTCCGTCGGTAGAAGGATGATAAGCAGAACTCCGAATTAACTTGGTGTCCAAAGATGCATGAAGTTGTTCCCAGAAACGAGCAACGAACTGAGAACCTCTGTCGGAAATAATTGTCTTGGGCACACCATGAAGACATAGGATCCTTTCTATGTATAGCTTTGCATATTTTTGAACAGTATAGCGTGTATTGACAGGTAGAAAATGTGCTGACTTTGTAAGCCTGTCCACAACAACCCAAATTGAGTCATGCTTGTTCGATGTGAGAGGAAGGCCTACAATAAAATCCATACTTATATCCTCCCATTTCCAAGCAGGAATGCTTAATGGTTGGAGCAAGCCAGCTTTTCTCAAATGATCAGATTTGATCCTTTTACACGTATCGCACTCGTCGACATAACGGGCCACGTCTCTTTTCATGCCAGTCCACCAAAAATTCTTCTTCAAGTCTTGGTACATTTTATTGCTGCCAGGATGAATGGAATATTTGGATTGGTGGGCTTCGTAAAGAATTTTGTGACGGAGATGAAAACCTTCGGGCACAACCAAACGGTTGTCAAACCAGAGAACACCATTGGTGTCTTGTCGAAAACAAGCGGCTTTTCCATCTTTCATTTCCTGCTGAATGCGAGCTATCTCAAGATCATTCTTTTGAGCAACTATTATTTCGTCGCGGATAGAAGAATGAATAGCAAGATTGTGAATGACCAAGCTGGGCATAACATGATAACTTGGCTCAGAGATGACATTCTCAGTGGTGCTGTTCAAAAATTCCAGCATCAAATTGTTGCAATGCACCTTACGGCTCAGTGCATCGGCGACTACATTGGCTTTACCGGGATGGTAATGAATTTCCAACTCGTAGTCTTTAATCAACTCGAGCCATCTGCGTTGCCTCATGTTCAGATCAGATTGAGTGAAAATATATTTGAGGCTTTTATGATCTGTATATATGTGCACCAAATTTCCAAGAAGGTAATGGCGCCATATTTTTAATGCAAGAACCACTGCAGCTAACTCCAGATCGTGAGTGGGATAATGCTCTTCATGCTTTCTCAATTGGCGTGAAGCATAAGCAATCACACGACCATTTTGCATGAGCACACAACCAAGTCCCGTTCCAGACGCATCACAATAAACATCGAAAGGCTTGGTAGTGTCCGGCTGAGCTAAAACGGGTGCAGTGGTTAATAATTCTTTTAACTTCTGGAAAGCTTCTTCGCAGCGGTCATCCCACTTAAACTTCACATCATTTTTCAGCAGCCTTGTGATGGGCTGGGACAATTGAGAGAAGTTAGGAATGAATCGCCGATAATACCCAGCAAGTCCCAAAAAGCTGCGAACTTGAGAAACTGACTTGGGTGGTTTCCAATCCAATACATCTTGTACTTTGCTTGGATCCACGGAGATGCCTTCTGCTGAAACCACATGACCAAGAAATGGTACACGGTCCAACCAAAACTCGCATTTACTGAATTTGGCGAACAACTTGTGATCCCGCAGACGTTGAAGAACAATGCGGAGATGTTCCTCATGTTCTTTTTCAGATTTGGAATAGATCAAAATATCGTCGATGAAGACCACCACAAACTTGTCTAACTCGGGCATAAACACGGAATTCATGAGATACATGAAGTGAGCAGGAGCATTGGTTAGCCCGAATGACATTACCAGATATTCAAACAATCCATATCTGGTGGAGAAAGCAGTCTTAGGAATATCTTCCTCACGAATTTTTATCTGATGATATCCGGAGCGAAGATCAATTTTGGAGAAGACTTTAGCACCAACCAATTGATCAAAGAGAATATCAATCCAGGGCAGCGGATATTTATTCTTGATTGTGACTTCGTTCAATGGCCGGTAATCAACACACATACGCAGTGTATTGTCCTTCTTCTTCACAAAAATGGCCGGGCAGCCCCAAGGCGACGAACTTGGGCGTATGAAACCCTTCTCGAGTAACTCTTTCAGCTGGGTTTTCAATTCTGCCAATTCTTTTGGACCCATCTTGTATGGTCGGCGGGAAATTGGAGAAGTACCCGGCTGCAACTCAATTTTAAATTCAACCTCCCGATCAGGGGGTAGGCCAGATATATCCTCTGGGAATACGTCGGGAAATTCCCGGACGACAGGAATATCCTCCAGAGATTTTCCCTCAATATGATGGACGATGGAAATTTTAGGTGGATCGGAGCACAAAGGAATGGAGTCAGGACCATGAATTGGAGAATTCAAATGAACAATGCGAGGTGCAATGTCTAACATAGCTTTATGAATTTTCATCCAAAACATGCCTAAGATGAGATCTATCTCTTGATTTTTAAGCACGATGAAATCAGAAGGATATGTTTTATGATTAAGCTCAAGTGGGGCTTTACTCAAAAGTTGATCGGCAATTATTTGACCACCAGGGGAATGAACAACATAAGGTAATTTGAGGGTGCTAGTACGAAGATTATACTTTTGTATGCATCTCCGGCTAACAAAATTATGAGAAGCACCGGAATCAAAGAGAACAAGAACGGGTCGACTGTGAAGTGAGAACGTACCCGTTAGCACAGGCTCTCCCTGTGGGATGTCTTCAACATTAGTGTAGTTAACTTGAGCCTTGCGAGGTGCTGAACTCTTTTGCTGGTTAGATGGTTGACCCGCAAATGGATTGTTGTTGTTCTTCGGAGCCTTACAATCTCGAGCAAAATGGCCAGTTTTACCGCAATTGAAGCACCCATTATTATTTCCTTGTCTTGCAGGAGGTTCATTACGTGGACCTTGATTATGCTGCTGCTGAGTAGGGCCACGGAATGCATTTTGCTGCTGCGAAGATGATTGAGAATACTGCTGCTGCGGAGGACGGGAAAATTGCTGCTGCTGGGGTGCTCGGAAGCGCTGTCCGGATGGTGATATATACACCAACCTATGCTTGGATGGCTGACCAGCAGGAGCACTAGAAGGTGCCTTCCTTTTACGATCTTCATCCTCAACTTGACGCATAGCATCCTCTTGGACAATGGCAGCATTAACAAGATCATTGAATGTGCCGGTAGTCTGCCAAGTCAGACGTTCCTTCAACTTAGCATTCATGCCACGGAGGAATGAAGTCCTCTTCTTTTCATCAGTGTCAACATAGCTGGTGGCATATTGAGAGAGATGGTTGAAGGTTTCAGCATACTGGAGGACACCCCTCCCTCCTTGTTTCAGGTCTAGAAATTCCTGAAATTTTCTTTGCATAAGACCGTCTGGAATAAAATGAGCACGAAATGCAGACTTGAACTCGTTCCATTGCACTTGATGACCAGCAGGAAATGAAGCTTCATAATTAGCCCACCAAGCACTAGCAGGCCCGAGAAGTTGTTGTGCCGCAAATAGAGTCTTCTGAGGTTCGGTGCAATTCAAAAGACCGAACTTAGATTCAATAACCCGCAGCCAATTATCGGCATCAAGTGGTTCCTTGGCGCGCTCAAACGTGGGAGGATGAGTAGCCAAGAAATCCTTGTACGAGCATGGTCGGGGCTGATCATGATGATGAACTTGACGTCCACCAGGTCGGGATGTATTCTGCACTAACTGGCGCAGAAGTTCGGAGTCCTCAGCGCGAGATGTGAGGAGTGCAGCAAGGACTTCGGCCAAAGTGGGTGGGTCATCTCTCCTTTGCTGCGAGCCCTCAGGAATATCATTACGCCGAGTGTTCACCATGCTGAAAATTAGAATTAACAAGCACGTTAAACACCTCATACAATATTTAATCTCTGCAAGGATACTTGTGCAGAAAGAATAAATTGCAGCAGAGAGATAATTTCACAAGCAACAACCATTTCCATTAAGCTCGCAAAACAGCAAGAATACATGGTTGTTTGGTAGAGTACCAAAGGTCATTTCAGATTTCACATACACGGTGTCAACGCGGAACTAGAGTCTTGCGGACACCACATGCATGATACAAGGGAGATACTACCCTTCCTAACAGAAAGTCATACATAACACGCTACTATATTACATATGATTCTTCCTACTAGGCTCTAGTCCATCTTGGGATAGATCGAAGTGACGTGGTAGCCTTGCTTCTTTAAAGCCTCACGCAGGGCTGCAGCGAGACTAGCATCCTCTGGGTTAGCATGGACCACAGGAGCAGGTGCAGGTGGAGCACTACTCTCAGCCTCGGAAGTGGCAGGCTCGGGAGTGGGAAGATCCTCATAGTCCATGCCTGAGTTGCCCTGGTCTTCCTCTGGCTGAGCAGCGGCCTCAGGGGGAGGTTGAACAGCTGCCTGGTGCAGCAACAACTGCTGATTAGCCTGGAGGAGAACCTCAACCTGATTCTGCAGTTCATTGATGAGATTGAAGGCCCCCGCCAGATGGTGCTCAAAAAGATTCGCGTTGTTCAGAAAGTATTGAGCATCATTGCGAGCTTGTTCCAGCTCCAGCTCATGGATTTCATTCACATCCTTGAGGTACTGAACTTCCTCATCACGTTCATTTTGCAGCTCTACCAACTGCTCCTCAAGTTCCCGAATGCGGGCAGCCAGCATGTTGTGGTTCTCGTCAGCCATCTGCAAGGATAAGAATTGATAAGTCAAAACTTCTCCTCAACAGATAAAAGGCTATTCAACAAGACACTCATGCAAAGCTCAGCAAATGGTATTTCACATTTTCCAGCTTCAAGGAGCAATCGAAAACTGGAATAGCACTAGAAACAGAATCTGTCTTTTCTGTACAGCAGTCAAAAACATGCATAATTCGACCAGCAAAATAGAAGGTCGAAACAGGTTCATGGAACCATGTTACAGAAGACTTTCCCAGCTTTCCCAATTGGGTTTAAACTCGACCAAACTCCAAGTATAACTGGACTTATGAATTTTCAAAGTGACAAGTTCTGCAGAGAAAAACAGATCGACAGAGCATCGGTATTTCGACTCTACTGACCACACCAGGAATCAGAAACACATGAGACCACTTGGATATGAAAGATAATTTCAAGATCTTTCCAGCAAGTATTTATTTGCATCCATTGGATAAGGGAATCAGGAGTTATGAGTTTTTGAAGTGGCAGGACAGAATCGAGACAGATTAACAGTTTGGCTGATATAAGTCCATTTGAATTCGAAAATTTTCAAGTTTGTAAATTTCAAACTTTATACAGAAGTGAGTGGTCAAGGGAAGGCAACATTTTAGTTCAGAATCTTGGGGATGCCATGATGCAACATCTTTTGTAACCTAATTATTCGTTCCTCACCAAAGGAAAATAATACCATTATATCGGCATACGTAATTTCGGTGGCATACTCGTCTCTCGACCGTGTTAGTCTAGCAAACGGTGCGACCTCTAACGTAGTTAGTGTACCTGCAGAAAAACACACAACGTCACCTCACACAACCTACTCAGGTGACGTATCTGTACAGAAAGCAAATGCATGGCTCCAATCATCCTCATGAACGCGATGGTCCATGTACCAGAAATATCACCTCATGAACTCGATGGTTCATGTACCAGAAATATCACTGAGCCATGCATGATCCTTACCTTCTTACCTGGGCGTCGGTGCGTCGTTACAGAAAAGTACACAAACAACCCCTATTGCCACCTGAACACTAACATCCTTATGTGGGCAATACTAACGTATCCTCACCGTATATCGTAGTTTTCAAAATACGGCGTTAAAGTGTTTGTATTATCTTGGACCAGCTCTGATGCCAGCTCTAACAGTCCGATCCACAGGATCTTTGTCCCACGGTGCTGTTTAAGCAGACACGAGATAATACAACACTTTCATCTTAATTAACAAGGTTATTATCTTTATTACAACAAGGTTCAGAGTTCAGCGGAAGCGAAATTTTAAACGACAAGTTCGAAAACGAAAGATACACGAGAGCTACACTACTCTCATCGATATAGCATGAGTGATCATCCGATGCCCATTCAGATAATCACACTAGCAGCAAACACATTACTGCAGCGGCGAATCAGATTCCCATTGGGCGATCCAACCCTCAGGGACTTGCACATCCCAAGGCAGAACACCAACAGGTAAAGTAATATCTGCACTACCTGAAAACAACAATGGCACAAAGCCTGAGTACTATTTACTCAGCAAGTCTTACCCGTCAAATGACCTCTAGACATGCAAGGTTTGCATAGGAAGGCTGAATTTAAAAGACTCGCACTTAAGCAGCAATAGTTCTTTCTAGCATGTTTTAGCCAAGTTTTATCTTCATTAAACAATAGCATAAGTGAGAAAAGACAGTAACGAGCAATTTAACATATAATATATGAACAACAAGTATGAGAGTAATATCAACAATATTCCATCATTCTAACAACCGTTCATCATCATCATCAAGCCATGTGTACTACGTGAAGGCGCAATTCACGAGCGGGTACTCATTACTGCGAGGGACAGCGACTGCAATCGATTTACACCAGCTGGGAAAAACCCGAGATACACGACGTATATGCACAAAAGTCATATACGGCAACATTTTGCAAGACAGTAAACAATAAAGGCGGGTCTAGTCTCAGGGATTGGGCAGCCGTCCCACCAACGGTACCTCGTACCTCCCATGGCCTGAACCTGCCCAATACACCTGTACAGGGTACCGTCTAACATTGCCACCATACATGCTACTAAGTTTGCTAGTTCCCATAAAACTAGTATGTACCCGGTACTGTTCAATGCTCGATCAAGAGGGCCAACAACGAATCGGTCCTTAATCGACTAGGCAGGGCTACAGTAGCCAACACCTCCATATGTTGCTACAACTATACATGCATATGTCATCCTGCCCGGTCTCAGCGAATAAACATAAACTTATTCCATTATCTTCAATTTAGTGATCAAGTTTCATTCCCGAAATACAATACTTGATCGATGCGACATACTTCAACTAAGCATAGCAGACATTCGACCGAGCTACTAGGATAGACACATAAACAACATAGGACATTTGGGGATCATGCAGGAGGATTTTCAAACAACTCCTATAAACTTAAGTGCAACAAACATACTAGACTCACTGGCATTATTATTTCCAGAAACAAAAATATTTGCAAACGGGGTGGGATGCACCGGTGCTTGCCTTGAGGTTCAGCAACTAAGTTAGCTGCTGCAAAGTCAGTTTCTTGAGTGGCGATATCCTGCTGAAAATCCTCTCCAACTTCTTGATTATCGTTTCCTAAAAATGCATTATATGTCAATAGAAGGAATACAAAGACAATATAACTCAACATGTATATGCAATGGGGTGATTTGGTTTCAGTTTCATAATGGTGATTTCAGTTCTGAAATGTTCATAAAATTTGTATACTTTCGTCTGAAGTATTTCCTTCATTGACTTATTTAATTATCTAGTTAAGTTAACAACATAGCAATCAAAGATAAACAAGAAAATTCTTTAAAAGCATATCTGGATATGACTGACCTACTACTGATACTAACATGCAACAACACATCATGCGCCCAATTTTCATAATTTTATACCTAGTAGAATTATTTAAAAGCCTAAAACAATGTGGCAACAGAAATTAAATCCTTCAAAAATCCCAGAAGCAAAGCTGATGATAACAGTCAGCAGGGTGATATAACATCATCTAAGGATCATGCATGCACAGGTTCATGATTTATAGAGCACCAGAATAATTATAAAGAAGATGACAAGTTTATCAAAGAGAAACACTTAATTAATTATTTCTACAGAAACAATGTACATGTAATACATCACTGGACAGAGCATGGCAAGAGGATTCTAACAAGCATGAGTTTTCATTTTTGTGGCAGGAAAATAATTAACTATGAATTAATTGGTGCTAGACTTACAAAAATCATACAGGTAAAAATATACAGAATCAAGATGCACATCATGAACAACTGGACAGAGCATGTTCCAAGGATTCCAAAAAGTCCTAGTTTGCAATTTTAGCACAAGCCAATCATTTACTATGAATTAAACATGGTTTAGCTTCCAAAAATCATACAGGCAAAAATACATCAGAACATTGAGCACCAAGATACTCTATGGATAGATCTACTCAAGAGGAACCCAACAAAATTTAGTTTGCAATTTTTCGACTTCAGAATCTTTTTATATCGATTTTTGAAGTTCGTTCAAATTCTGAGAATGTTTGACTTAATTACAAAACTGCCACTGAACCGAATAGAACCCAGCGCGCGCACTGGCGCGGTCGGCGCGCACGGCGGCGCGGCAGTGGCGCGGCTCGCCGGCGATGAGGGATGGACCTCCACGTGAATGTGCTAGTGCTCGAGCATCAGTGAACCTCGGGCAATCCGCCGACGTGGTCGGCGAGGGAGGAGGCTCACCGGAGATGCGTGGCACCGTGGAGAGGCGGAGCTCGGGGACGGCGACTCGACGGCGGACGGTGGCGAGCGGATAGCGACCGAAAGACTGCACAATCGCGAACGATATCAACCTCCAGAGATGCGCAAGAGTGAGAAGGTCTAGCCAACGCGAGGAATTGGTCGGAGGCTCACCGTAGACCGAGAAATCGGCGGTGAGGTCGACGGCGGTTGGTGGAGAGCTCCGGGGAAGATGGCTCGATTCCGGTTGAAGGAGTCGTCGATGTGGTCGAGGTGCGCTCGGGGAGTGAAGAGGGCGTCACAGCGAAGCTTAGGCGGGGTCTAGCTTGAGCTGTGGTGGATGGACGCGGCGACACGGCGGGCTTCAAGCCCCGGCGTCCATGGCGGCGGCGTGGGTGAGTTGGAGATGAATGGGGGCGGAGCGAGCGATGAAACGGCGGAATGTGCGAGGAGGGAGTGAGAGAGAGTGCTGGGCTGCCGTTTTGATCGCCAGAGGGAGTGGGGGTGAGCTGGAGCGGCGCTGGTGTGCGTGGCGGCCATGCATCGCGCGTGGGAGAGCAGCGAGAGAGAAGAGAGAGGCAGATGAGTGGCTGACGAATGGGTCCCGCAGGGATTTCTCTTTTTCGGCAGAATTCCCTCCCTCTCTTGTAAATCCAATTTGAAGGGGTACAAGGCTTCCAAAAATTCCCAATTTTTGCATGGGTGAAGGTTGACACCTGGAGAGGACAGATGTGCTGGAAGGTCTTCTAGAAGCTTTCAAATTTGAATTCAAAAATTAATTAAAGGTGTTTAAATTTTGAACTTGTTTGAATTATTTGGAGCACTTCCAATTTGAGTTTGACTTCAAAAATTTTACTGTACTTTCATTATACTGAGGTCTTTCACATATATTTAAAGCTTCTTTATATTTTATCTCTCAATTTAAATTAAATTCAAACTTTATTATCGGTTTATGTAATAACTTTGATTTTTCTCTCCAACAAGGTTTTAGTGTCCAGCAAATGGCAAAAAGGAAATGAGACACCAGGGGTGTCACACTCGCCAACCTTCTTGAGCCACCAGCACGAGGAGGACCCAGACGGATTTCATCCGAGCAACATTTGCGAAGGCATCGTCGAAGTCGACTCCCTCCTGCTGGACAAACCCGCGCGCGACCAGCTGGGCTTTGTTCTTGACAATAGCACCGGCCTTGTCCTTCTTGAGCTTGAACACCCACTTCAGGGTGATCACGTGATGGCCGACTGGAAGATCGGCGAGCGCCCACGTCTTGTTCTACTCGACGGAGTCCATCTCTTGCTGCATCGCATCACGCCAGGCCGGGTCGCCCTCTGCCTCCGCAAAGGAACGAGCCTCACCGTCTTCAAGCGCCAGGTTCAACTCCACCATCTCGCCGAGGATGTTCTCCATAGTGCGATAGTGCAGGGCTCGCCACCATAGGAGGCGTTGAGTCGATCCTCGTCATTGGACGGCGGTGTGACAAACACCACCGTGCGTTGTTCACTGGGAGGTGGCGAAGATGTAGCAGGGCCTGGGGGAGCGGGAGCCGAGCCAGCAGAGATGCTCGACGTCGAAGCAGTTCGCCGGGGCTCGGGGCTGAGGT
Source organism: Eragrostis nindensis (assembly GCA_012490785.1). Taxonomy (NCBI): domain Eukaryota; kingdom Viridiplantae; phylum Streptophyta; class Magnoliopsida; order Poales; family Poaceae; genus Eragrostis; species Eragrostis nindensis. Next base: position 728,499 of record JAAXCT010000037.1, read on the forward strand.
AGGCGTTGAGCTTGCCGGTGTGGCAGACCTTCCTGGAGCTAGTGCCGAGCTTACCGGTGCATCCAAGCTTCTAGGGACGTCGCCAAGCTTGCTGGTGCAGCCGACCTTCCTGGAATGGGCGCTGGGCTTGCCGGCATATCCGGGCTTCCAGGAATGGTCGTCGCGCTTGCTGTCGTGGAGAAGCTTGGGGTCGAAGTCGGTGCAGGGAAGGTTGGGGAAGTCGCTCCCCCGCCTCTCTCGAAGTAAACGTACTCGATGTCGAAGTCGCCGAACGACGAAGAATCGATGTCCCCCTCCGTGCTCCAATCCCAGTCGTGTCCCTCGTCGAACATGACGTTACGCGAAGTGCGCACACACCGGGTAGTCGGATTGAGGATGCGGTAGGCCTTGGACCCTTCTGCGTAGCCGATGAAGACCCTGTTGGTACTTCTTACACCAAACAGAAAACACCACCTTAGGCTGGTTAGGCCTAGAGTGAATATTCCCAGTTCGGCGCCAGAAATACCTGGGGTTAAGTTACTTGCTTAGGATACATAATAATCCACAACTGGCAATGAGTGCCAGGAATGCATTATTAGTATTTAATCATAAAAGATAATCCGCAAACGCACGGATAACCCGTTGTAGCATTTCACCCGAGAGTATTCCAGGGTATCGTTATTTATATTTTCCTAAAGGAAGATGTAGTTGACAAGTGTGTACTTATACTCATGGTGTTACAAATGATAGATCATAACCAATATCCAAATGCAGGGGTAAGGCAATAAATGGATAGAGGATAGTGCGACACACACAACAGGCATTTCCACTCTCTGATAAAAGGCGAGAGGCGGCTCTAAGCTAGACTAAGGTTAAGTAAGAAGAACTGCTACTCCTAATGTACATCGTCAAGTAGCGTGCGTAGCATCTACCTATAGCCTAAGCTGCACACAAGCCAAGACTAAGCTGTTCTACTGCCAAGCCATCATCGGGAGATCCAGCGATCAGAGTCTGCCCCAATCTCTGGACATTTCATATATACTCCTACGCCATACCCGAACGTGGAGGATTACAAGGGACGGACAGGGCTGTCACCACCTGCCGCCTACCTCTACAAACCGTGGGGCACGAACACGCATCCGAGGGTGGAAAGGAAGCCCTAGCACCATGCTAGCTTAACTAACCACAACTCTAGATCCCTCGAGGCACCTCGCAAGGCGATAAACCTAGAGCACTCTTGCAAGACAATGGACCCGATGACTAAGCAAAAGGAACAACTAGGTCTAGCAAGCGATTACTTAGACAAAGGATCAAAGCTAGCACTACGTTAAGCATAGGCGTTCGTCGCTCAAGAACGAGCGACGAACGATGAACGATGAAGAACGATCATCGTTAACCGATGATCGAGTATGAACGAACGACGAACGAACGATGAACGATCATGAACGAACATCGATGAACGATGAACGAACGATGAACGAACATGAACGAACGAAGAACGTTCATCCAAGATCAAGGATGAATGATGAACTAGCATAAGCACATAACTACTACAAGAACGATGATATTCCATTGATAAAGAAATAAGTCTTACAAAGAGAGTAAAAGGATACAAGGGAATATACCCCAAACTCTCCAAGGGACTTGGGAGCCAAAAGGGCAGCCCAACTACTCAGCCTAAGCCTAACTAGAGAGCCCCTAGCTCTGGATGTGTGGAGGAGGGAATGAGCCTCTTGTGTTGTGTGTCCTCTAAGGGGAGGGGGTACCCCTTTATTTATAGCCCTCAAAGGCGGTGGAATTGAGGCGGTTCCTTAGGTCGGTGGCATTGATTGCAGGTGGAACCGACCTCCTGAAGTCGGTTGCAAACCGCCTTAGAAAGATGGACCCAGGGGGCCACCTGGCAGGTCGGCCGACCTGGCCCTGGCCCCTCCTGGGCTGGGCTTTGGCAGGTGCCTTCCCCTCGGCCTTTAAGCCTCTTTTCCAGGTGCGTGGCCTCAGTTGATATTCTGGGTGGTTCTGGGCCTTTAATCCTTGAATTATATTCCCGCGGCGAGCGTCGTTTGATGGACGTGTTGGAATCGTCGCCTTGGGCCTTGTTTACACCTGGAAATCCCTGTTTTCCACCTGCACATCCAAATCTAGAGGTACACGTGGAAATAGGTTATTTGATAATAAAATGCAAGTAACAAGTGTTAGTTCTTCCTTATTTATAGAGCTAATTGACGGTCAAAAACTGGGTCTAAGGACCGTCAACAACTCCCCCAAGCTGTCCTCCTTGCTCGTCCCGAGCAAGAAGTAGGACTTAGGATGTTGATCAGGAGTTGCTACAATGTTTCATATCTCATAGATACCATGCACACAACAATATACTTTCCTTTGAGTTGAAAAAGTTGGCATGGTAGCTCACCCTTTACCTTACTCCTTATGGGGCGTATGGCTTTTTCCTTGTCTTGGGCGGTTGAGAGATAGAACGGTTATAACAGAGCACCATTCACTTGTCCATTGTTTGACTTTTATTTTCCGGAGGTTTTCAAAAGTTTTGAAATAAAAGCAAAGTTCCTCAAATGATGCTCTCGAATCGCTCAGTAAGTGTATATTCCTCACCAAGGCATTATTGTGTTGCCTCTTTGTCATCCTACTTCTAAGGCTTGTATGTGGAGCTCAAGGTGGGGATGATATGAGGCATACTTGCATCACACATATTGCCGAACCAAAAGAGTGGATCCATGGAGAATGCAAGTCATACAACCTTGATCAAGATGTGCATGTGTGTATATAGCGGTGGTGAGGTGGAAGAACTATACTCCTTTTTATTTGTTTCCTCTCTCTCTTTTTTTTTTAATTTTGAGGAGGACATGGCTATCTCTCTTTCTTTCTTTTTTTTTCTTTTTTTTCTTTTTCTCAACATTTTTCTTTCTTTCCCCTTTTTTTTTTATAATGCTCTACTTTTGTATGAGCAGGGGATTACTCTTTTTCTTTCTTTAGCATAGCCATGTCTCCAATGATAAATTTTGAGAGAGAGGTAACAATGAATTTTTGGAGTACTTATTTTGGGTGGAAAGTGTGGTGGTATTGCTTAACTTCCAGTGTAGTAGTTTAGCATGCGAGGTGGAGTGTACGTGATCTTGATCAATGAGAGTATGACAAGCTTCTCACTAGGGTCACACAATTTTGATAAAGCTCAATGCAATGACAAGCAGCATATGTGTAAGGGTTTGCAATGTAAGAACAACATATGGCTTTGGTAGGAATTTTGATCATTGAGGAACTTTATCATTTTTTTGTATTTTGTAAAATAAAACTCCGGAAGTCAAGTCTTACTTTGAACAAGATCATAGCAGCCCTATTTGTACCATATCATATCTCACAACAACTTAGACTTAGATCAAGCACTATGCAGCCCACAAGTTTCAAGCTCTAGGTAAGCATAAGCCAAAAATCTCAAAACTTGGGAGAGCACTAAGTTGTGACTAGGTACAAACGAGAGATAAAACAGAGCAACTATTCATCATCTCAACATAAGGAAGGCTAAACACTCATACTCGCATATAAAGAGAAACTACGAAAAACTAGAAACCACACTAAAGACTATTTTTGTTCTTTTTAGTTTTGTCATTTTTATTTTATTTTCAGATTTACCATTTTTTTGGTATTTTTCATGAGAGGTGCAAGAACAAGCAAACAAAAGGAACAAAAGGATACAAGTTGCGATACATGATACCTTAGCGGGGGGTATGGCATCCCCCCCAAGCTTGTTCTTGCTCATGGGTGACGTCGAGGATCGAACCCGGTGTGGCGAAAGTAAGCCAACATATCGGCTTGGCCCTGCTGCGTCATGTTGGTGAGGTTGGTGAGCTGGGCATTTGTGTTTTCTTGCCACTGATGGGTCTGCAGGACGTGTTGGTTGAGAGTGTGCTCAACGTCCTCTCCTCGAGTCTCGATGCGTCCCATTTGCTCGGTGAGCGCATTCATTTGCTGCTCGAGATATGGATCACGAGCTGCAGACGAACGACGCCCACCGGCCCGTGGTGAGTAGGACGTCGAATCGGAGGAGATTTCCTCCCATTGCGCGCGGGGATGGTGCGTCCATTGGGCTTGGCCCGCACCCTGCTGCGACGAGCCGCCGGCCTCGAACGGTGGTGGAGTGGTGTACCCACCGGGACCATACCCGGCGTGACCGTAGCTTGGCCCATATGCATAGGCCATGGGCTGCGGTGCGGGCATCCCGGTGTCGGCGGTCGGCTCCGGCCTGCGCGTCCTCCTGCGAGAAGAAGTACTCCTGCGTGCAGCCTCCTCTTTTTCGAGAGGTGTGGTTAGGTTTTTACAGCCATACAAACGAAGTTCCCGGTTAGGTAACGGGAATTCATTTGTATAACCGACATAATAAAATATGAGAGAATTATTTGGACCATGCTTGAGTGTATGACCTTGAATAAGATAATCCTCGGTGATAAGAGAGCGGGGTGTATCAATATAAGCAACATTAGCATCATGCAAAGCACCAACACCCGCAGCAATACGTGTAATCAACGAGGTGCACTCAATCGGTCCAGTCATTCTAAAATTTTCTAACCACTGAGAAATCATGAACATGACAGGAGCAATCTTTATTTTCTCAACCATAGCATAAAGAATTTTCAGATCATCCTCGCGCACAATCCTAATATCACTTCTAGGAAACAAGGTAATGCCAAGCCACATGTGCAACAAGCGCAAGGTAGGATGATGAATATGATTAGTTCGGGGTTTCTCACAAGTCAGAGATGCAGAAATTCTTTGCCAAAAAGCTAACTTTGAGTAACCCGGAATCGAACTATCAACATCAATGGTGCAGCGAGAATTAAAGCCGAGGCATTGACTAAGAATTTTCCATGTCAAATGATATTCCTCCCGGAAAAACCGAAAGGTAATACCGTCATCTACCACGCTTAGGGTGCATAAAAACTGTAGTGTAAGTAAGCGGGAACCCTGCTCATCTACACTTGCAAACTTATGCCACCCTATTGCTTTAAATACTCGAGAAAATTCAGCATCCATACCAATCTTTTGCAGCAGTTCCGTATCAAATGCTCGCGTAGGAGCAAATGTACGGAGTCGGAGAGCTTCGTAGGCGCTCATCTCTTCGTCGCCCACCAAGTCGAGGTCGGTGTCGACGAGAAGACGATGCTCGGTGTTGGCTTGTTCCTCCGTTGCGGCTTCATGTTGAGGGCTTGACACTTGCTCGGTGGCGGTGCGGGCGCGAGTGCGAGGTCGAGATGAACCCGAGCCTGTGCTCCCGGACCGGAGCAGCGAGGCGAAGGCCTTGCCGGCGCGCTTCATGCTGCAGCGAGGTTGAGCAAGAACGCAAGAACGAAAACTCCGAACGGGTTATGAGAGTAAAAACCAATCGATGAAACCGTCGGTGTTCTTGCAAGCGAGAAAACGCAACTCGGAAAACCAAACCAAATCAAAACTGCAAAGCAAACCAAAGGAGAAATATTTTTGCAGAATTTTGAGGCAAGAACTCAAGTGAGCTCATGGAGAACAAGAGCAATGGAGTGAAGAGAGTTGGAGGAGTGGAAATGAGAGAGTGAGAGGGAGAGAGCTTGTGGCCGGCCATCTTATATGCATGAGCCATAACGGTCATATTCGAAACTGGGAGGCGCCAGGTGACCGTTGGGGCAAAGCCCAAGGTGGGCAACGGTCACCGTGGGTCGGCCGACCTGACTGGTGGGGTCGGCCGACCCCCTGTGGGGTCCACTTGCTTCCCTCTTTGGCCCACAGCCCCCAACGGCCATATTGGTGATGACCACGGTTGCTGTGTCCAGAAACTCCTCAAAATTATTTGCTCAAAAAAAAATTTCCAAATAAAAGGTTGCCTCGAATTCAAAATTTTTCGAAAAATTCAAAAATCGACATGTTGATGAAAAAATTCAACTGCAAAAATATTTTTGGCTTTTCCATGATGATACAAGGGTGGTCCAAAAATTTCATCCAAAGATGAGTCATTTTGAACGCAAAAGTGTTTTTGAAAATTTTGAATTTTAAATGCATGGCGAGGGAAAAATTCAAATATGCTGGCGGAAAAATCCAAATAAATTTTTGGTGGAGGAAATAAATATGCAAGGTGGTTTGGAAAGAAATCCAAATGCAAATGTGGTCAAAAAAGAAAAGAGAAACAAACCGAATGATAATGCCGGTTTTCCTGGCGGCCAGGGCCGTGTCGTTTAAAGTCCGACGGGCTAAGACTTCTCCAACGGGTTTAGCTTGGTGGTGCGGACCCGGTCCTTGAAGATGAGGACGTGGAGGGCTGCGCCTTGACTTGCCACACTTGTTTCATCTTTGGTGGTGTAGGTGGCTTCTCGGACTTTGGGACGGGTTTCTTGGCCCATAATCCCGGCCTCGTGGTCGCAGGTTTCTTTGGTTGAAACTGCGATGGATTTTCAATCTTTGCCAAGCTCTTCCATAGAGCAATGAGGCTGTCCGTTTTCCTGGCTGTCACTTCAACTTCTTGAATGTTGGAGGTGTTTGGCCCATACTTGACCTTGATCATCGAGCACTGTTCTTTCCGAGGTTGGAACTCGAACTTCTCCTCCTTCCCATTGATGTAGAGGCGGATTTCTCTAACTCCAACATCAATTTGAGCCTTTGTGGTGCTAAGGAAGGGACGCCCCAAGATGAGGGGCGTTTCCTTGTCAATATCCATGTCAAGCACCACAAAGTTCACCGGGACGATGTGGCCTCTTATGAATACCGGCACATCCTCCGCAATCCCCATTGGAAAGCGAAAGGATGAGTCGGCCAATTGTAGCCGCATCGCTGTTGGTGTGAGGAATCTGTACTTTAATTGCTCGAAGATTGCCTTGGGCATAATGCTCACGCTGGCCCCAAGGTCACACAGTGCATAGTTGAAGTGGAATCTCTTGATTGCACAAGAGATTACTGGAAAGCCTGGATCAGATTTTATTGTAGAAGGTTCTCCTCTTATTTGCCTGTTCTCCCCTGCATGGTTAGTCCTACGAGAGAACATTTCGCCTCTCATAGTGATAACATTAACTTTTTCAATGGGAGATTCTGGTTGCCCAGGAATCTGCCCAGATTTAGCAGAAGGAACAAGAGCAGCAAGCTGAGCTAATTGAGTTTCTATCATTTTATTAAAGCTCAACTGATTTTTGAAAGCGGAAGAAAGACCTTCTATTTTTGAATTTAAACTCTCTAAACTTTGATCATTGGCAGCAAGCTTTTTGTTGATTGATTCGTTGATTTTAGCTTGGCCATAAACCAAATCTTTCAAAGAAGGCTGATTATTATTAAAACCAGAGAAATTATTACCTCCTTGATAAGATTGGCGGTTTTGGTTAAAACCTTGACCTCCACTTGGACGATACCCATTGTTGTTGTTCATGTAGAATGCTTCTTCATGGGCATGGTTGGGGCAATCCTTCCCCATATGGCCAGTGTTGCCACATTCCTCACACGTCATGCGTGAGTCAAGTGAACGAACACTACCATGCGTGTTGAAGTCGTCCAAGCGCTTCATGATGAGGTCGAGCTTGGCGGACAATAAGTCCACCTCCTTGATAGGGTGTACGCCTTTAGAGCGTGGTTGGAGACGTTCATCGCTCCACCCTTGGTTGGAGACCATCTTCTCAATAAGTTCTTTAGCTTGAGCAACGGTCATTGAGAAGAAGGCTCCTCCAACAGCGGCATCCATATGTCCACGGGTTGTTGGTGTCAACCCGTTGTAGAAATGTTGAAGAATGAGCCATTCTTCCATCCCGTGGTGTGGGCAGGCGGATATGTAATCTTGGAGCCTATCCCACGCCTCGGCGATGGTTTCATTGTTGGCTTGCTGGAAGCTTGATATTCTTCCACGAAGGGCATTGGTTTTGCCCAACGGGAAAAACTTTGCGAGGAACGCGGTAGAACAGCGGTCCCAAGTGTCAATGCTGGCACGATTGGCATAGAATCATTGTTTCGCCTTCCCAAAGAGGGAGAGGGGAAACAAACGAAGTCGAATGGCATCTTGGTTGACTCCGGCGGTTGCCGATGTGTTGCATATCTCAAGGAATTGCTGGAGATGAGTGTTGGCGTCCTCCGTGGCCTTTCCACAAAAAGGAATGGCCTGCACCATAGTGATTAGGCTTGATTTGACTTCAAACCCTGCGTCACCGGCGTTGACATTGGGCCCAACGGGAACATTGGCAACGGAGGGAGCAGAGTAGTCACGGAGGGTCCTTTGATCAGCCATGTCAATAAGTGATGATGGTGCGGATGATGTGGGTTCGTCTGTCGGGAGTGTTGCTTGTGAGGGAGAGTCGACGCGGGGTCGGACTTTCCTTACAAGCGACTCTGGATTATCAACGAAGTTTTCTGGCAAGTTGAATCCACGCATACACTATCCTGTTTTCACATCAAACAGAGAAAACAGATCAAGGTTAGCCTGCAAAGGATAATGGTTAAATCACATCAAGCATAATCATGAGTAATCATTGTATACACTTGCTAACAATTGTCTACCCCGGCAACGGCGCCAGAAATGCTTGTTGGTATTTCTTACACCAAACAGAAAACACCACCTTAGGCTGGTTAGGCCTAGATATTCCCAGTTCGGCGCCAGAAATACCTGGGGTTAAGTTACTTGCTTAGGATACATAATAATCCACAACTGGCAACGAGTGCCAGGAATGCATTATTAGTATTTAATCATAAAAGATAATCCGCAAGCGCACGGATAACCCGTTGTAGCATTTCACCCGAGAGTATTCCAGGGTATCGTTATTTATATTTTCCCAAAGGAAGACGTAGTTGACAAGTGTGTACTTATACTCATGGTGTTACAAATGATAGATCATAACCAATATCCAAATGCAGGGGTAAGGCAATAAATGGATAGAGGATAGTGCGACACACACAGCAGGCATTTCCACTCTCTGATAAAAGGCGAGAGGCGGCTCTAAGCTAGACTAAGGTTAAGTAAGAAGAACTGCTACTCCTAATGTACATCGTCAAGTAGCGTGCGTAGCATCTACCTATAGCCTAAGCTGCACACAAGCCAAGACTAAGCTGTTCTACTGCCAAGCCATCATCGGGAGATCCAGCGATCAGAGTCTGCCCCAATCTCTGGACATTTCATATATACTCCTACGCCATACCCGAACGTGGAGGATTACAAGGGACGGACAGGGCTGTCACCACCTGCCGCCTACCTCTACAAACCGTGGGGCACGAACACGCATCCAAGGGTGGAAAGGAAGCCCTAGCACCATGCTAGCGTAACTAACCACAACTCTAGATCCCTCGAGGCACCTCGCAAGGCGATAAACCTAGAGCACTCTTGCAAGACAATGGCCCGATGACTAAGCAAAAGGAACAACTAGGTCTAGCAAGCGATTACTTAGACAAAGGATCAAAGCTAGCACTACGTTAAGCATAGGCGTTCGTCGCTCAAGAACGAGCGACGAACGATGAACGATGAAGAACGATCATCGTTAACCGATGATCGAGTATGAACGAACAACGAACGAACGATGAACGATCATGAACGAACATCGATGAACGATGAACGAACGATGAACGAACATGAACGAACGAAGAACGTTCATCCAAGATCAAGGATGAACGATGAACTAGCATAAGCACATAACTACTACAAGAGCGATGATATTCCATTGATAAATAAATAAGTCTTACAAAGAGAGTAAAAGGATACAAGGGAATATACCCCAAACTCTCCAAGGGACTTGGGAGCCAAAAGGGCAGCCCACTACTCAGCCTAAGCCTAACTAGAGAGCCCCTAGCTCTGGATGTGTGGAGGAGGGAATGAGCCTCTTGTGTTGTGTGTCTTGAAAGGAGGGGGGGTACCCCTTTATTTATAGCCTTCCAAAGGCGGTGGAGTTGAGGCGGTTCCAGATATTCTGGGCATTGATTGCAGGTGGAACCGACCTCCTGAAGTCGGTTGCAAACCGCCATAGAAAGGTGGACCCAGGGGGCCTCCCTGTCAGGTCGGCCGACCTAGGGTTTGGGGTCGGCCGACCTGGCCCTGGCCCCTCCTGGGCTGGGCTTTGGCAGGTTGGCTCCCCTCGGCCTTTAAGCCTCTTTTCCAGGTGCGTGGCCTCAGTTGATATTCTGGTAGGTTCTGGGCCTTTAATCCTTGAATTATATTCCCGCGGCGAGCGTCATTTGATGGACGTGTTGGAATCGTCGCCTTGGGGCCTGTTTACACCTGGAAATCCCTGTTTTCCACCTGCACATCCAAATCTAGAGGTACACGTGGAAATAGGTTATTTGATAACATAATGCAAGTAATAAGTGTTAGTTCTTCCTTATTTATAGAGCTAATTGACGGTCAAAAACTGGGTCTAAGGACCGTCAATAACGACACCGTTCTGCTGCAGGGAGTACGGGGCGGAGTAGTGGCGCTGAACTCCTTCGTCAGCGCTGTACGCCGCGAATTCTGCCGCCGTGAACTCGCCACCGTTGTCCGTGCGCAGCCCCTGCAATTTGCAGCCACACTCCTCCGTAGTGGCTTGGACGTGCTTGATGGCATCTACTGCAGTCTACTTGGTGTCTAGGAGAACGGCCCACATATAGCGGGTCAGGTCGTCGACGAGAAGCAGGAAAAAGCGCTGGCCTCCTGGAGCCGCTGGAGTCACAGGTCCGCAAAGGTCACCGTGGATGATCTCTAGCCTTTCCTTGGCTCGAAAGCTCGCCTGACTCGGGAAAGGCCGCCTCTTCTGCTTCGTCAGTACGCAGGTGTCGCAGAGCTACTCGACGTGGTCGACCTGAGGCATCCCTCGTACCATCTCCTTGCTGCCGAGCTTCTTCAGTGCCTCAAAGTTGAGGTGCCCAAAATGCTCATGCCTCCTCCACGCCTCGTCGTCGCGACGAGCAGTGAGGCAGATTGGCTGGGCCACCTGAGGATGGAGGATGCAGAGGCAGTTCCCACGCCGGTTCACTTGAACAAAGAGCCGCTTGCGACTATCCCAGATGCGAAGTACTATGGAGTTGATCTCCACGCGCGACCCTCCTTCATCTAGCCGCCCGAGACTGATGATGGAGTTGCGGAGCGCTGGGATGTAGTAGACCCCGGTGAGCAGCCGATGGTCGCCCGTCTTAGCGAAGAAAAGCACAGAGCCAACTCTCTTGATCTCCATGGCTGAGGCGTCGCCGAACCTGACTGAGCCGCGTACATCGGAGTTCAGCTCGGAGAAGATCTCCGTCCGGCCGTTCATGTGGTGAGTTGCACCAGTGTTGAGGTACCAATCGTCGAGCTTGTCGTTGCTGGACCCGTCGCCGAAGAAGGCGCACGCGCGAGACTCGTCGAGGTGAAGCTCGGCTGCGTCTGCCGTGCTTGGGATGCTCGGGATGGACGCACTGAAGCTTGTGGAGGAGTTCGTAGGCTCCGGGAAGCTCGGAGTGGATGCCTTCAGCACCATAGTCCCGTGTACTAGCAGCAGCGCCGGCTCAGCGTCTTCTTCTCTGTTGACGGTCGTTAAGTACCAATTCCGACCGCCAATAGTCCTACAAATAATGGAGAATTAGCATTTCTTATACTCATATTTATTTAAACTAATAAAGTTCCACGAGTTGTGGTAGATTTATTGATGCAGGTGTATTTCAAAGGAAAGGTCGACAAGGGCGGGATCAAACATCTCGACAAATTGAAAACGATAAATCAAGAAGCAATTGGACATGAAGAGATATTTATTCAAATGAAAAATTGATATCGCCGTGTCGAAGCCCTCGTCGAGATAGCCAAAAGGGACTTTTGGTTCACCCAATTTGAAGTTTGGGAGCAGAAGTTATGCCACGAAGAAGATTTCAGCGAATGCTAAAAATAGTTGGCCGGCCGGCCACCCCCCTAGGCCGGCCGGCCTGGACTTGTCTCCAAATGGCCCGAGCTTCTTCCAGTGGGCCACATACACTCCAAAACACCAAGCCCAAGTGCCCTCCATGGTGGATGAACAACCGACTTCGCGCAGGTGGGCTTTTGGGCCTAAACTTGATGGTTACTCCACCATAACCGCCCCCAAGCGCTAGCCGACTTCGGAACCGACCTCACGGAGCAATCCTAAGCGTCCACGGCAAAGGCGGTGGCCATCCAAGACAATGGATGGCCGGCCGGCCAAGTTGGGAGGCCGGCCGGCCTACCTTGGCGGCCAATCTTCGTCAACCGCCTCTCACTTGTTCTATTTAATCCCCCCTCTCATTTGGGGCTATAAATAGAGGGGTGCTCGGCCGGTTAGAACACACACCAAGAGAGAAATCACTCCTTTGCATTAGATGTAGTCTCCAAGCTCTAGTGGAGTTAGGCTTAGAGTAGAGCTATTCTAGTTCCCAAGTCGTCTTGGAGATTCTGGTATGGCTTGTATCATTTTCTCTTTTTGCGACTTTATTCTATTTAATAATATTATTCTTTTTCATATTGTCTTGCCTTGGTTAAGCGTTCCTTGTTTGGTTGTGGATCCTGGGCTTGCTTATGTAATAGAGTAATCATAATCTTCTTATATAGTACTAGTGTGATATTCATATGCTTGTTATGTGGATATTACCTAGAGGACTGGCGGTAGGGACATAATTGCCTTATTGTCACGTGTCCTAGTACATAGTATACCATGACATGTATATACTTAGGTTTACATGCATTTGCATATCCAAGCATGAGTCCAGTGATCCTTAGGATTATGCTCTAGATCTGATCCATCGCTAGGGATTTAGAGTAATGTTTTAGCAATGCAAGCATGGTGCTTGGGTTGGTAGAATACATTGGATGCCTCGTGCCCCACGGATTGTTTGAGGTAGACGTTAGGTGGTGACAGCCCTATTCGTCCTCGGTATCCCTCCACGTTCGGGTACGGCGTAGAGCTGTAGACCGGAGTCGCCTGGCAGACCAGGGGTAAGCCGGTGCCCAATTTGCTTGAGTGCATATGCCTAAACCTTAGTTGATGTACATGTATGTGTATGTTGTATACTATGCCACTGTATAATGAAGTACACTAGGAACTTAGCTCTTTTCTTTGTTCTTCTCCACTTGGCTATGGATGTATATTAGAGTTGATCCTTTTCTTGTGTGTCACACTACCCATATATTATTGTTTAGCTATGCATGGACTGTGATCCATTTAAATATAGACATTAACTATGAGCATAGTACTCTCTTAACCATCGTCTTCCCTGCGGAAAATATAAATTACGATACCTTGGAATACTCCCGGGTGAAATGCTACAACGGTATTCTCCGTGCGTTGCGGATTTAACTGTGATCGTTAAGAAATAGCAACATTCTCCCTCCTGTACCTCCGCAATGATGGCTTGACCTCTGCGCTTTGGCTGCCGGCACTCCTTGGCCCAATGGCCGGTCTTGCCGCAGTTGTGGCAGGCGTCTTCGGTGGCCGCCTTGCGCTCTCCAACAGCACCGCCATGCGCTTGCGGAGCCTTGCTGTTCTTGCGAGGCTAGTTCTTGGTCGTCGTGTACTCAAAGTCTCCCCTTCTTTCGGTCCTTCTCCTTGGCGCGCCAATGCTCCTCGGCGTAGAAGAGCTTGCCGCCAACCGAGATTGGCCCATCGGGTACTCCGGTACGATTGTCGACGGCCTTGAGCCTCACAGACACCTCCTCGATCGAAACCTTGGACAGGTCGACTAGAGTTTCAATCTAAAGAGCGAGCTGGGTGTACTTCCTGGGGACGACTTGGAGAAGCTTCTCGACATCCTTCTCTTCATCGATGTCCTGATACCCGTAGCGGTTCAGCTACTGCCGCAGGGTGGTGAGTCGGAGTACGAAGTTGTCGACGTCCTTGCCGGGCTTAAACACCAGGTGCTCCCACTCCTGCCGAAGCTGCTGGACCGTGTGCTTGCAGGCGCGCTCACTGCCCACTCGAGAGGCAGTGATGGCGTCCCAAGCATCCTTCACCGATCTTGCGCTGGCGACAGAGGAAGCCATCTCTGGTGGAACCACGGCAATGAGAGCTTCAAGCTCCCGCTGGTCCTCATCTGGGTCGACACCGCCGTACCGCACCGCCTCCCACAGCTGACGCGTCTTCAACTTCACCTTGATGACCAGGCTCCACTCAGCGAAGTTCATCTTGGTGAGGACGGGCCACGATGTGCCACCGCCGGAGTCTCTGACAACAACGACACGATCTCGTCGCCGATCAGGGGAAGCAGAGTCCCGTCGGGAGAGTGGATCTCGACGGTGAGGCTCTGGGGACGGAGAAGGCCGACGACGCCGATCCGGTGAAGGGGTCGCTTGCCGCCGCCGCTCTTGTCGTGGGGAAGGTCGCCGATGTCGATCCGTGAAGGAGTCACTCGCCGGTACCGCTCTGGTGGTGGAGACGGTCACCGACGCCGATCCAGTGAAGGAGTCGCTCGCCAGTACCGCTCCAGTGGTGGAGAGAGTCGCCGACGCCGATCCGGTGAAGGAGTCGCTCGCCGATACCACTCCGGTGGAGGATCTGCTCGATGACGCCGTGGTGGGGTACGCCGACCTCCGCTCCGCACGTCCAGGTCCTACCGGTGTACGGAGACTCTGCTCCGGTCCCGCGACGCAACCTCCGAGCTTGAGTCCTCGCTTGAAGCCGCCTCCGCGCTCCTCGCAACGTAGGGTCGCTGCAGCTGCAGCCGCCGCCCTAGCCGCCTCCGCCATAGCCAGCTCCTCCTCATCCGCAGAGGCCAGCCGGGCTGCCCGCTCCGCTGCCACTCGACTCCGCTCCACCCGCCGCCTCTAGCGCTGCAGCCTCCGCCATCTCCAGGTCGCGGGCCTCTGCCGCCGCCTCCGCATCGGCCGCCGCCTGCCGACGCCGCCTGCCCGAGGTGACCGAGCATTATTGTGATTATCATCCATGATCCTGAACCTAGCCAATTTTTATATTTTTGGAAAGCGCCCAGACAATTATTCTGCAGCTGATCCAAACCAGTTCAGACATCAGGCATGATGATTGTACATGAATCAACACAAACTGAACGCATTGATGAATAGTACTACTGAAATCAGCATCGGCATTACTGAAATGAAGGTCAGCTTACTGAAATCATGATTAGCATTAAAGAAAGTTTGCAGCCATGTTCCTGAATCTAGTTCTGCAATAGATTCACTCAGACTAGTTCAGATATTCAGGGACGATGTTTTGTTTCGGACATGGATGAACAAGGATTATAACGCCAAGGAATCAAACACACACTGTTGACCCATGCTGCATTTGCTCGCGGGCGGCGGGAGCTCGATGTAATCTGAATTGAGGCATGCCCTGGACGGCCTGTCGGGCAAGTCGGCGTCTTGCACGGCCAGATGCCGCGGTGGCAGGCCGAGGCTGTCCGTGGACTGCTTGACGCGCGCGGCAGCGGCGGGTGGTGGTGGAGGTGCTGCTGCTGCGATGACTGCGACAGCTGCGAGAGCGAGGGCGGCAGTAGCGGGCGGGTGATCGGCAGCGACGAGGAGCCCTCCCCCTTGCGGAGGAAGAAGGAGCTCCCGGCCTTGTGGAAGGAGTTGCCGAACTTGGTCAGGCTCAGGCTCGCCGCCATCTGTGTGCTCACCGGCGGCGTCGGCCGGCGCGGCGAGTACGGGGGTGGAGGCGCGAGTGGACAGGAGTGGGGCCTTGAAACAATAATTTAAGAGCACATTAAAAGTAGGAGCCCATAGAGTGAAGTTAGATTTTTTACCTAAACTCCTAAAATTTAGAATAGTGGCCTAAATAGGGGTTTGGACTGGAGATGGGGAACCCGTCCGTAACGCCTACACGTGCGGGAACAGGCCGCACGCACACCCCACCTGAGAGCCAATGCGCTGTGGGTCCCAACTCCGAAAAACGTGTAAACATTTCAATATGAAGAAAAAATTTTATAGTTTCCTCACCAGGTATCGAAATAAAATTTTGATTGCATCACTATAATCCTCATGACGAGATCTTCAAAACAAGACCACACTTGGATATGTTTAGATATTTTTCTATGTGGAACATTTTTGTTCCGAAGCTGGAACAATTTTTTTTATGAAGCTAGAACATTGTTCCAAGTTCAAGGAAAAATTGTTCTGTCTTAAGAAAAAAATGTTCCATAAATAAAATTATCTAAAAATATCCAAGGGTAGTCTTTTTCCAAAGATCTTGCCACGAGGATAACAGTGGTGCAATCGAAATTTAATTTCGACATCTAGTTTAATTTGAGGGGGGTGTGTGTGGGAGGTTACGGAACGCACATGCGTTACGGAAGATTTCCGCTGGAGATGCTCTTACCGGTTGCAATAATAAGCAGCAGAAACGGTTGTTTGTGAGAAAGCGATATGGCACACTGTAGAAAGGGTTGCAAGTAGGGGTGGACGGCGAGCTGGGTCAGCTCGGCTCATGAAAGCTCGTAACAGTAACAAACTAGCTCGGCTTGGCTCGTTTCGTCAACGAGCTGAAATGGCAGCTCGGCTCGGCTCGACACCGAGCTAGAGCCAGCTCGTTTCTGCTTGTGAGCCGGAGCAGCACCACAGGCGACCACGCTCGCAGCCGCGCCTCGCCTGCCATTGATCCACGGCGTGGCGGTGAGCGGCGGTTGGTGGGGGCAGCGAGCAAGTTCGCCAGGTGGCAGTCGGGGCTGGTGGGAGCACCGGTCGCCTGTCGAGGACTTGAAGGAGTGGCGGCGGTGGGCGTCTTGGCCGGAGGAGCGGCGCCGGCGGCCACGGCTCACGGCCGTGCCTTGCCTGGTACAGATCCTCTCAGCGCGGGCGGTGGCGGCCGTCTAGGCGGTGAGCAGCGGCTGAGGGGGGCAGCGATGCCGGCGAACGAGTTCCCGTGGTGCAGCGGTGGTGCCCTGGTGGGAGCAGCAGTCGGCGGTCGGGGACTTAGGTGGCGGCGGTGGGTGAGTTCGCAAGAGAGAGGGACGGAGGGGTCGAGAGGGATCGTTGGAGCCAGAGGCTTGCGGTGGGGATCTGAGAGGTGTAGGGTTTTTTTTGGCCTTGGATGACTTGGGCTGTGCATGGGCTGCACATGGGCTGCCTTCGGCTCATTTGGCTCGCGAGCTGGCTCGGCTCGTGTTGAACAGGAAACAATCTGAGCTGAGCCGAGCTAGCGATGAGCCGAGCGAGCTAACGAGTTTCAGAAAACGAGCCGAGCCAGCGATGAGCCGAGCGAGCTAACGAGTTTCGAGTTTTCCGTCCAGCTCTAGTTACAAGGGCCATCTGGTGGGTGAAGGCAACAGTGGAAGGAACAACCGGTTCTGGTGTTTCTAACAACAGAACCTGTTATCACTTATAAGGTCCAACCGCTTCTGATATATCTTGAGTGTATCCTCTATCACCTTAAGTTCTCCACTAGAAGAAGATAAGTTACCTTGAACTCACAACCATCTCCCTCGGGCAGTGCTCAACGTCTCCCTCGGCCGCGCTCCCCCTCCCCCTTGGCAGCATGGTGGGCTCCGGTCCAGCTCCGGTCCCCCTTGAGAGAGGATAATGTATTCGCAATGGTGGGTAACAGAGACAAGGAAACGGACGCAATAAAAAGAAGAAGAAGAAGAACGAATTACATCGAACCAAAATTTGGGGTGCAATGCCGGGTCACAATACGTTTTTATTATCCAAATGGCAACGGGCTGTGTCGTCTTTTGCTTGGGATAGTATAATAGGTCAGAACCATTGTAGATTTCATTTTGTCCAACTATGAAATAAAGGGTAGAAGGAATGCATGTAGGAAGAAACACATATAGCATGTAATTTGTGCGAGTGGGCAGCAGAGAGTAGCTAGAAACTCTTCATCTGTGATGTCTGTCTGATCAAAATCGGATTTCTCTGCCTCTCAAAGTTTGCCTTCATCATCGTTCAGCTAGAAAAAAAA